>JACMZG010001913.1:37231888-37282743 GCA_018340805.1 Microvelia longipes
TATAATTTATGTTTTATTGAAATATTTGAAATTATTAAGAATATTTTATTTCAAGTTTAATTATATTAGCAAAGTAAAAAATGTATCTGGGTTTTATTTAACTACAGTCCTTTTTCATTTTTACTTATTATCTAATTTATCAGCACCTATACAATTTAAGGCTTGGCTCAAATAAGATGCATTTAAGTATTTTACTGAGACGAGTAAACATTTGGTCCTTCGAGCCGGATACATTTTTAAGTTGCTTATGGTTAACTTTATTTTATTTTGACTATATTTTATCTATTTTAGGGGTGTTTTATGATACTTGTTTTAGTTAAGGTTAATTATTTTAACTTGAACTTTAATTCTGACTTGAGGTATAGTACTAAACATCTCTTTTATTTTGAATTTTTATTTTTATTATTATTTTGTGTTTTAAGGTTTTTCATATTTGTGCATAATGGTTATATATTTAGTTTTAGAGACGTATTAAGAGTTTTTTTTTCTCAAGGATAGTTTTTTTGAGCATTTACTTTTATATTGTATTACTGTATTTTGCTGAGTAGTATTTAATTCTGGTAACCATGTCTCAAGAAGACTTATCAAATTTAGAAGATTCTATTAAAGAGTTAGGTAATGAAATATTTGCTGCTTATAAATTAGGGGCAGATTTATCTAATAAGCCTGAAAATACAAATGTATTTAAGGCAAGGCTATTACGTTTGGATTCTAATTTTGATAAATTTTTGGAAAATGCTAATTATGCTGCAGCAATATATAAAAAGAAAGGAGAAAAGAAAGATCTCGAAACTCTTAGTACAACTAAAGCTAAGGTTAAAGATGCGTATTATCGGACTTTAGCAATTGATATAGGTTTAAAACAGAAGGATCAGATTCAAACCTCAGAATTAATTAATACTACAATTAATAATTCTTCAAAGATGAATAGCAATACAATTAAATTGCCACCCATTGACCCTCCTAAATTTTGGGGAAAGATTTCCAAATGGAATGCGTATAAGGATACTTACCTTGCTATTATTCATAATAATGAAGAATTGTCTGACATACGTAAGTATCATTATCTAAGGTCAGGGTTAAAGGGCACTGCCTTGCAGGTTATTGCCAATATTCCTTTTACAGCTGATAACTATGATCAAGCATGGCAGTCTTTATGTAAAAAGTATGATAATAAAAAATTATTAGCGACAAATTACTTAACTCAAGTTTTAAATTTTAAACCTATGTCTAAGTGTACTTTAGACTCTATGGATAAAGTTACTTCCATTGCATTGGAAAATATTATTTCATTTAAAAATTTAAAAATTGATGATGAGTCTGATTTTATATTTCTTTCATTGATTTTGCGTTTACTTGACCCTAAGTTAAGGGAAAAGTTTGAAAATGAACAGGATGGTTCTGATATCCCTAAATTTCAGACTTTAATAGATTTTATTCATAAACAAAGCACTTTATTACAAAGTGAGGTACTTACAACTGAAGGAAAACTACCCGGATCTAATAATAGTGAAACTAAGGACAACAAGCATCAGAAAAGACATGTATTTATGTCAACAAGTTCAGGGGCGTGCCTTATATGTTCAAATAATTCACATAGAATTTATAACTGTCCGGATTTCTTAGCCATGGAGACTAATCAGCGCCTAAAGAAGATCAAGTCTTTGCGCCTTTGCACCAACTGTTTTTTCCGCCATTCTAGTTCTAGATGTGAATCCAAAGGTCGTTGTGCGATTTGCCATAAGATGCACAATACTCTTTTACATATAAATAATTTTTCTTCACCGGCTGGTAACAACTTTAGATCATCATCTACAGTGGGGGAAAACAGACATGAAACCCACAACCTCAATGACTCAGCACCTAGTTCTAGTAGTAAACCAAATCATATGTCAACAGCTACCAATACTGCATCGGGTTTTGCTGGTTTATCTAGTTCTGACAGCGGGGACACAACAGTTTTACTCAGCACTGCATGGGCTCGTATACGAGATAATCAAGGTGACTTTCTACCAGTACGAATGTTGTTAGACAGCGGGGCTCAGAGGTCATTCATAACTACTTCCTTTGCTAAGCGTCTGGGACTACAATTTTTTAAAAATTACCAATCTTTATGTGGTTTTGGTAGTTCCCCCATTAAAGGAGGGAAGCATCAGATTGTTTGTTCTATTGTGCCGATGTCATCATCAGAACCAGAATTTAGTACTAAAGCAGTCGTTATACCTTTAGTACCTTATACGCCGTCTCCTGTTTCAGGTGAATTAAAACAATTAGTCACACATCTGAAACTAGCAGATCCATCTTTTGACAGTCCTGATACTATTGATTTTGTTCTTGGAGCAGATTTATACGGAGCCATTCTTCGAGAAGGCAACTTACCTCTTCAAAGTAATTTTCCATCGGGTGCTTATGCGTTAAATACAGTTTTTGGTTGGGCTCTTGTTGGTCCAGTGCCTATAGCTGATTCAAACTCATATATTTCCATGTTGACTGCGGCAGTCAGTCCTAAACTAGAAGACTTAGTGCAAAGGTTTTGGGAGACCGACCAGGTGTCCAGTGCAGCTCTTCAGAACCCAGAGGATGTCCAATGTGAGCATTATTTTCGTGATACGCTCTCCCGTGACGACTTAGGGCGTTACATAATACGTTTACCGTTTAAAGATCCACATTCTGTGGACTTAGGTGATTCACGCCAAATGGCTCTCCATAGGTTTCACAAATTAGAACAAAGGTTAAATAAGAATCCTTCTATGAAGTTAGCTTATTCGCAAGTTCTTCAAGAATACTTAGATGCAGGGTTTATGGTACCAGCATCTAATGAAGGTAAATTTTTTCTACCTCATCATTGTGTATTAAAAGATAGTGTTTCAACATCACTGAGAGTTGTTTTTGATGCCTCAGCGTCTACAAGCAAAGGTTCATTGAACGATAAATTACTTACTGGACCTAAGCTCCAGCTTTCAATTGTCATTGTTATTTCAAGGTTTAGAACTTTTCAAGTGGCTATTACAGCAGATATAAAACAAATGTTTTTACAAATTTGGGTTAACCATTTGGATCGCCCTTATCAACATTTATTGTATCGCTTCAACTCATCTGATGCTATTCAAGAGTTTGAGCTAACGAGGGTGATTTTTGGAATGTCATCATCACCTTATCTGGCTATAAGAGTTTTAAAACAATTAAAGGAGGATGAAGGATCAAAACATCCTCTGGCAGCTTCGGCGATAGATAAGAACATGTATGTTGATGATTTTTTAGGAGGAGCAAAAAATGAAAAACAGGCTGTTGAATTACAAAAGGACTTAGTCAATTTACTAGCCAAAGGTGGGTTTGAACTTAAAAAATGGTCAAGCAGCTCCAAAGAAGTGCTTGATGAAATACCTCATGAAAATCAACTTTCACCTATATCCTTTAGTGAAATGGGTGATACCTCGGTTAAACTGCTTGGTCTTCAATGGGACCCTGTTAGTGATTGTCTCTATTATAAGATACAACCCGTTAAAACTTTACCTATAACTAAGAGGACAGTTCTTTCTACCACAGCCAGAGTGTATGACCCTGTTGGCTATCTAGCGCCAGTCATATTTAAAGCTAAGACTTTCATTCAACAAAGCTGGAGTTTAAGGTTAGGTTGGGATGTAGATCTTCCTCCACCTTTAGCTCAGAGTTGGACTCGATTTCTGGAACAACTTCCAAGCTTAGCTGATGTACGAATTAGCAGATGTTTTCTCCCTCCTAACATTAAATCATTACAGGTTGTTGGATTTGCTGATGCGTCTATGCTAGGCTATGCCTGTACTATATATTTAAGAGCAGTAGATTCTCAAAACTCTGTTCATTCTAATCTTCTTATTTCTAAAACACGTTTAGCTCCATTAAAACCTCAAACCATTCCTCGGCTGGAACTTAATGCAGCGCTACTTCTAATTCGAACTTTAAAATCATTGGAAGAGTTTTTAGCTGAGTTTAATGTGGACGCTACTTATTTATTAACTGACTCTACAATTGTTCTTGGGTGGTTGCGTACACCTCCACATAACTTGAAAATTTATGTTGGGAATCGTGTAGCAGAAGTTTTAAGCTACAGTTCTGTTCAAAATTGGTATCATGTTAACTCTGAGAACAATATTGCAGACATTGCCTCCAGAGGCGTTTATCCGTCTGAAATAGGATCTAATCATGCGTGGTGGCACGGTCCGGATTGGATGTATCTACCTTCCTCTGCATGGCCACTTACTCAAGATGTCAATACTCCAGAACTACCTGAAGTAAAGCCTATCACCGTGTTACTGTCAACAGCCAACGATGCTGGATTTAGGTTAGTTCAATGGACTGAACAATATTCTTCCTTGTATAAAATACAAAAACTGCTTGGTTATATTGTACGTTATTTTAACAACTGTCGAGCAGGAAAAAATAATATTAATACTGATCCACTCTCTCCAGTAGAACTACACCAGGGCTTGAGGATGGCTGCTCATCTGGTGCAGAGATATTACTTCCAATCTGAAATCAAACAACTTGAGAATGATGAAATGCCAAGTAAACTTTCATCTTTGTCACCTTTTCTTGATAGTCGTGGTACTCTCAGGGTAGGCGGTCGACTGGCTAATAGTCCATTATCCTATGAGTCAAGACATCCTATTTTACTCCCAGCAAAGTCTCATCTCACCAATTTGATCATTGATGAGTATCATCGTCGTTGTCTTCATGCTGGGCCTCAGCTACTTCACTCATTGATACAGAGAAGGTTTTGGATCATAAATGCTCGTCAAGTAATAAGGTTTCGCATTAAAAAATGCATTACCTGTTTAAGACTTAGACCGACTCTTGCTTCAAATCTTATGGGTGATCTTCCACCGTCAAGATTTGAACAAGGTCAAGCGTTTTTAAATGTAGGCATTGATTTTGCAGGGCCGTTAATGGTCAAGTCTTCTAATCGTAGAAAAGCTCCTGAGGATAAGGCTTACATAGCTTTGTTTGTTTGCATGAGCACGAAAGCTCTTCATTTGGAACTTGTCACTACCCTTTCTACAGACGCTTTCATGGCAGCACTAGACCGTTTCATAGGTAGAAGAGGAAAGCCTACCAATATTTTTTCTGACAATGCTACCAACTTTGTTGGAGCAAATCGTGAGTTGCGAGAACTATATTCCTGGTGGAAAGATGAGGAAGTACAAGATAAACTAACTCAACTCGTTCATGAGCAAGACATTCAGTGGAAGTTTAATCCTCCTTCAGCACCACACTTTGGTGGACTATGGGAAGCGGGGGTTAAAAGTGTAAAGACACACCTCGTGAGAGTAGTTGGTAAACAAGCTCTCACCTTTGAAGAATTGTATACTGTACTAGTTCGTATTGAAGCGGTGGTCAATTCACGTCCTCTCTGTCCAAATCCATCTTCAGCAAATGAATTTGATGTGTTAACACCTGGACATTTCCTCATAGGAGGACCTATTCTTTCAATGCCAGAATATAACCTTACAGAGGAGCCAATGAATCGTCTTTCACGATGGCAACTCCTTACTAGATTTACTCAAGACATTTGGAATCGTTGGAAGATGGAATACCTGAATGGACTCCAGCAGCGTCGAAAATGGACACACCGCAAACCAAATATCAATATCAACGATCTTGTCATTCTAAAGGATCCTAATGCACCACCTCTCTACTGGCCAACTGGTAGGATACTAGAAATATTTCCTGGAAAAGATGGTGTAGTTAGAGTTGTCAAATTAAGAACTTCAAAGGGTGAGTATACCAGACCTATAACAAGTCTTGTACCTCTCTTACCAGAGCAAGACTAACTTTCCTGTGTTATTACTTAAATTTTTTTTTATGTTGTTTATATTTTCACTAAAATTTTATGAAAATTTTGGTAGGCGGTAGTGTTTAATTCTTTAAGTTAAATATTATTTTCTTATGATTTATTTATTTAAATGTTCAAAGAGATGTTTTGTTTAATTGATATGGGGTCAAAGTTTTCTTTAATTCTTTATCAAAATAGTTTTCTTTATATTATTTTCTTTATTCTATATTCTTATCTCTCACTCAGTCACTCACATACAGTTTATAGTCAGTCTCATTCATACCTAGGCAAGGATGGATACAGTAAGAAGATTTCATAGTTTTTAGCAGACAAGGTCCAGTCCCTACTCCAGGCCAACCTTTGTTTATCACCTAGCTGGATATAACAGCTGAGTTTAAACCCAGCAGAATCAAACTGTCATCTTACAGAGATTCATAGTTCTTTTACAAGTGTTTGCTTAGTTTAAAGTGTGCACACTAAATTTGTTCATTCGTTTCATCATTGTGTTTTATACATTCTATCAACTGTAAGACATTATTCCAATGTTTTATTGGAGTCTTCAGTGAATTTTATGGACTTTTCATTGTGAATTAGCAACAATAAGAAGGCTGTTTGCTGTTGAGGATTGACCTGTTAAGTTGTCACCTGTCTGCCAAGTATGTCCTGTTGCTGGTTTGGACTCTTCATTCTTCTTCTCTGTCAGCTGAGTATAATCTGATTCCTTTAGGTTCTAATTAACTACATTATTTATTCTTTAAATATATTTGATCAATAATTCATTTAATAATCATAGGTATAAGCAATAATCCACACTATATAACCATACTCACACTCTATTATGTATACATATCTCATTTAACTATAATTTTATATTTTCTTAAGTCAACTATTATAATTTATGTTTTATTGAAATATTTGAAATTATTAAGAATATTTTATTTCAAGTTTAATTATATTAGCAAAGTAAAAAATGTATCTGGGTTTTATTTAACTACAGTCCTTTTTCATTTTTACTTATTATCTAATTTATCAGCACCTATACAATTTAAGGCTTGGCTCAAATAAGATGCATTTAAGTATTTTACTGAGACGAGTAAACACATAGCTAGCAGAGGCTTCTATGTTTACATAGAAAACAAAAAAAAAAAAGAAGGCTTCAATCACTATATTACGCTATAGTTCCAATATTGTTGCTGCCACAGATCCACAGCAATGAAGAAGTGAAATTAGTCACTAAGCTCCCTCCATGGGAGGAGTCATTTTATATACTAGAGGCAACGCCTTCAAAATCAATTGTGGAATTAAAGAACAGAGAATCCACCATGAGTTTAATTAAAAGACTAGCCCATCACAAGCCAGCATATTTGATGAGACTATGACAGGCAGTATATTTTATGAGAAGGATCCGTATCGTTCCGTCAACAAATCGTAGGGTCGATAAATAACTTGTTGACGCAACAACCCGGTCCGTACCGTAGACAAATCATTGTGCCAATGGAATGATTTTTCACCGCAACAACCCGTTTCGAACCGTCAACAAATTTTTCTGTCGACTGTTGACAGAGTGATTTGCCAACAAAATCACACCCATGAGAAGACAGCTTGCCTTTTGGAAATAAATAAAAATGTTAAGTGCCGGTTGTAATATTTTTATTTATCACTTGCAAGTATTGGAATTGAGGACAGATATGCATTAAGGAATTAATATAATTTAAAAAGCAAAACATGAAACAGATACATTTATTTTCAAAAAAGAAAGTAAAATAGAAAATTATTTTATTGTGCCTTGGTTAGTTAAAGATTGCCAGCATCTAACTTCCCTTTTAACTGGGGCCTGCTTTCACCAAGATCAAGCGGGACATAAGTGGTAATGGGCGGGGGTCCAGTTATAAGTAGTAAACACTGCAAAAAAAGCTAGCACGTTCAGTATTTTAAGACCAATTAATTAAAAATAGGTAATAACTACACATTTAGAATTTGAGTGGGACAAAGGGGTCAATATCAGGGTCGTCCCGGCAAAATTCAGCCCTACTTCAGGCCCACTGAATGTAACTTAGATTACTCCATGACGATGAATGTCCTAATTTAGCATTAGATAAGATGAATGCTCTCCATGCATTGAGTGGATATGCTTCAATGAAGTCGATGTACAACTTATTGATTATAACATTTATCTGTCCTGTGCACTGTTCCTCATTCTTGATGTGTATACAAGATGATACACTTTTAATACTTCTAAACATCACCATTGCGAATCATTTTTATCAGTATCACAACCTGAAACAATAAAATTAAAATATGTCTTGATTCAGAAAATTTTTAAATGGTACATTTAATAGAAACAAGACATAGCCTGAGACAAACACAAATACCATAGTACTTGCCATTGAACAATTTATTTAAACAGAGGAAGCATACAGGGCAAATTTGAGACATAAAGGGTGAGAATTCATAAACATTCAATAAATATTGTTCAATTAATGTAGTATAACAAATGGTTATAAGCAATTGACAGGGTGGAAAAACAATTCAAGTGACAGCCAATGATTCAAGTTGTGGTTGTTAAACCACATCCACAAATTAACACAGATTTATACTATTAATTTGTTCACATGCGGGGTTAGGCAGGCGTTCAACACTGTGTTCAACCCCCTTAGGGGTTCAACTTCAACTGTTCACACAGAATTTAAAACCGATAGTTTAGACTTAACCCGATACAAAAATGAGTGTCAGGGTTGAAATTTGTGTTTCATACCATTTACACAACAAATTCCGGGGGGTTGAATCCCCTGCCAAACCTTGCGCCTGAACAAAGTATATATTACTCTGATAGGGCCAATCTCATTGGTTCCTTAACACTATTTTCCCACACAATAGTAAAGTTAAATAGATGTGTGTCAAAGTGTTATAATAAAAAACCTTGCTAACTTTTAAAGAAGAAATACAATGCACAGACACTGTCTTCTTCAATTCCCCCCCCCCCTCCCTTATCATTTATTTATTCAATTCCTGTGTGCACAATGCAATGCTTTTGCCTTTTAACATTTGATTCAAACTGCATAACATTGCATGTTGAAACATGACTAAAGTACACGAACGCGTGTGACGGAAAGTATAAGGAGATGTCTTCAAAACAAGATATATCATAAGTCATATGAGTACTATAAGTCAGTGAATGAATTGCACACTAGCCAAGCATGTCATCACACTATTTACATAACTACTTACTTACAAATTAACCCTCACTTGCAGGTTATATTAACCCTGCAACGCATTAAGCTCTACCTGACTGACTAAACCTGGGTTCAATTTTACCCTCTTAATAATTTAATGTCATATAAAACGTAGTATGACATACAAATGTACACTAAAAAATTGTTAAATTTTATCTTTACGGTGCTTACTTTAAACGGCACAAACAGTAAATAAATACAAGTTGAAATAAATCTAAATAAAACACAAAATACGTCATATGTAAACAGTCCATTCAGGAAAAGAAATCAAAAATAAGACGGCACAAACAGTACATAAATACGAGTTGAAACAAATATAAATGAAACACAAAATACGTCAAATGTAAACAGTCCGTTCGGAAAGTAAACTTCAAAAATAACACGGCACAAACAGTTAATAAACACCGAGTTGAAATCGATCTAAATGAAATACAAAGTACGTCAAAGTAAACAGTCCATTTTAAAAGAAACTTCAAAAATAAAACAAAATATTAATTAAACTTGCCTTACCTTTTATGTCTAGCGCTAAAATAAAATAGGAAGTATTTTATTTTGTTTGCTATTCAATCCATGCTAGTACACCTTCAGCTACGTCTTCACAATAACATTGGAAACTTTCATTTATAAATACGAAATCGGCAAAGTTATTAAAAAGTTATTACTTTAGTTAGTTATTAAAAATATCACTAACACTTTACATGTTTAATTACATATTATAAGTCACAAAATGATAGTAACAAAATAAAAAACGGCAAACTATTGAAATTGATAACACTATCATATTTCATAGACGTATTACTTTGAATAGATAAGTCACTAATATATTTCTCTCGTTTCTCTATTTAACTAAAATGTCCACGGATTCGACGGTGGCGCCATCCCTGGGTCCGTACCATAACATCGAATTCTACGGTGGCGCCATCCCTGGGTCCGTACCAGTTTTAACAATAACCGTCTAGGATTTTTTAACCCAGGTTTGTCTATCAGCCTAATCAGTGGTGTGAGTATGAGCATAGTGAATATGATAAGGTGAAAAAAAATTCTGAGGTTCCCCTTAAACAATTTTATACTTTTCCTTATTGGTACCATAGGTATAAAAGAGTTTGTACCATACAGTGCAAGGGCTGAACCTGAAAAAATGTGACTCATTTTGTATTACTTCAAACCATTTTTTTCTGAAAATATTACTTAAATTATGAAGGAAAGGTCTGCCTATCCAGAGTAGAGGCACTTCATATGATTGTGCATGCTCAAAATTTTATAAAATCTCAAACATTTCAGTTCTTTTGGAATAAGTGGTTCCCTGTGGGTCGTGTGCAAAACATAAAGAGGACTTTTTTTAAAGGTGTTAAAATGTTCTGTACAACAAGTGTTTAACCATCAAAATCAGATGACTGCAAAGAAAGTTACAGCTCTTTCAAAAACACCAAAACATAGTTAATTTATCATTTTTAATATTAGTTAATTTATGCAGTCAACAAATTGTCTTAAAAAAATATTGGCTTTTTTTGCATTTTTTTTGCATGTTCCAAACCCTATAGTTTATGACATATGTGTGACATTAACCCACAAAAATGACCCCACAAACATTTCTGAAAATTACAAATCTTCATATAGAGTTTAGATTGGGCTCTGATTTCTTAGGTATCAAATTTTTTAACTATCTCCCGAATCAAATTAAAGATTTAGATCTGAAACTTTTTAAGAAGCATATAAAGAACGTCTTATCTGAAAACCCCATGTATAGTACCAAAGAATTTTTTAAGCTTGATTTTTGTGATCTGTATTGTATTGTATGACCTTTTCTTATTGTTTGTAACCAAGCATGATGGAAATAAAAATTTATTTATTTACACATATACTACTATGTATGTTTCACAAACATGGGATGTTTCATTGTATTATCTATTATCAGTTTTAGTTCCGGTTTTATTGATTGACATGTATATGTCAGCCGCCTCCGTGGCCGAGGTCGTCAAGGCGTTTGTCTTTACACTGACCTTTGACACCCACGGAGGTCTGGGGTTTGCATCCCAGGTTACGCTCTCAGTTTATAGAAGATTATTGTTCAGATAAATTATCGCCAACTTTAGAATATACTTTGAGCGTAACGGTTGCTTCTACCACCCAAGGTGGTTCCCGCAGGGGTTATCCCTGATGAGCCGCAAGGCTCTAATAGGCATTATTATTATTATATATGTCAAATCAAACAAAACATTGTGTCATTGAATGACATAATGTAAACAAATCTCGTTTTTTGTCTAATTCATTTGAAAATTCGCTTATATCGTGCCACTTATGTAAACCAGTAATATGACGAACTGATAAAGTACAACAACCATGTGCGGCCCTCTGCGCCAACCCCACGGAGCGGCAAAGAGACCAAAGGTCTTTTGTTTTTGTTTGATCATAAAATTAAGCAGCATTGTGGATATAATCAGTGCCTGGATGGATGACCACTGAGAATAAAACTAATGTATTTACTATCTAAAGATGGGGGAAGCGAGTTTAAAGATGTGTTGAAGTTTAAATTTGGTAATTTTTATGTTCTGAAGACGAGCAAAGAGAGCTTAAAGCAGGGTGGATGAGCGTAGCAAATTCGATGTGGGGGAAATAGTTCAGAGATACCTGTACCCAATTGTTTTCTTTGTATTATGATATGTGAAAAGAGTTCATTATTTGTATGTTAACCTTTGTGAGAACTATCAATGGTGTGTAAATATATTAATCCAAGAGACTGACCTGAAAAAATGTAACTCATTTTGTACTACTTTAAACCAAATTTACCGCAAGTTATGGAGAAAAATCATAGTCTGCCTATCCTGAGTGGAGTCCTTCATATTATTATGCATGCTCGAAATTGTTAAAAATCACACAAATTTAAGTTTTCTTCAAATAAGTGGTTCCCTGTGGGTGTTTGTGCATTCGAAACGTAGTACGTCTTTAAAGGTTTGAAGGCCAAATTCCCCCCTTAGTGTAGAAGAGAGGGGTACCGATACCCTCCGGCCTAGCCTTCAGTTTTACACGAGCTAGAGTCGAGTACGGTTTTATGTTTAATAATTTAATTTATCCTAACATTGTATGGTTTCTAAAAATTCAATTTGTTTACTTTATATTTTATACAGTCCTCATCTCAATATTATCAACTAGTGCACACCGCAACAGTGGGTCATGTGCAAAACATGAATAGAACATTATTTAAAGACGATAAAATGTCCAATAAAGTGAGTGTTCAATCATCAAAATCGGATAACTGCAACCAAAGTTATGTCTCTTTCAAAAACCCAGAAAAATGGTTAATTTATACAAATAGCGAATTTCTTTGAAAAAAGATTAATTTTTGTGCATTTTTTAGTCATTTAACAAATGTTATAACTTTTTTGTAGTTGTACGATTTTGACGAAAAAACACTTGTTGTGTAGTAAATTTTATCAGCTTTAAAAATGTTCTCTTCATGTTTTGCACATGACCTACAGGGAACAACTTATTGTAAGAAAGCGGAAATTTCTAATATTTTGAGCGAGCGCATTCATATGAAAGGCTCCACTCTGGATAGGCAGACTATGCTTTTCCTTCATAATTTAAGGTATATTTTCAGGAAAATTTGGTTTGAACTAGTACAAAATGAATAAGGAAAAATGAGTTGTGGAGTTTCAAGTAATGAAATAAAACAGAGTCTCTCCACTAATGATATATATTTGACATAGCCAGCTTTCAATCTTAACAGATCATCATCAGTGCCGGCGAGCAGCGAAGAAAAGTGTTAGGAGACAGCGGTTACAGTTTTGTCTAGAGGTTTGTAGCTGACAGTCAGCTACAAACCTCTAGACAAAACTGTAACCGCTGTCTCCTAACACTTTACTTCGCTGCTCGCCGGCACTGATGATGATCTGTTAAGATTGAAAGCTGGCTATGTCAAATATATATCATTAGTGGAGAGACTCTGTTTTATTTCATTAGTACAAAATGAGTCACATTTTTTAGGCCTAGCTCTTGGAGTATATATTTCTTTAATGTTTTACTAAAGTGTAATTGATTGTGTTTTAGGGAGTGTAGTTGTTATGTTAGATAAGGTAGACGCGTTTGTTTACAAGATGTGTCCATTTGTAGCAGCTGGTATTATGGTCGGTTCTTTGTACTGGACTGCTGTCACATATGGTGCTGTTACTGTTATGCAGGTAATCCAGTTGTTTTAGTTTGTCTTATGGGCTGAATATAACAAAAATAAATAAATGCTTGTTTTAGGGCTTTTTGATCCTGTAGGGAGAGGTTCTCAAATTTTGGTATGCATACACTTGGTGGTAAGCGAAACGCTTTTAGTTGGTACGCAGAAAAATCTAATGCCTTTTGTTGAAAAAAGTTTTGAAAACTCAAAAATGTTAAAACAGCAGTAAGAATTAATAATAAAAGTAAAGTTTGGATTGGATGCCTAAAAACTGTTACACATTTTCATTTTCTACTCTGCAAGAGTTTGTGAAACAATATGCAACACAATTTTTATGATCAAATTTTTTCAAACGGTTTGCCATATTGGTCGCCATCTAAAAAATATTGTTGGCTTTATAACTAAAAACCATACAGCTCTGAAATCTAATTACTATTACATGTATACTAAATTTCATTAAAATATGTTGATATTAATTACTATTATGTTAATATGATAATATTAATGAAATTATGTTAATATGTAATTACTATTACATGTATACTAAATTTCATTGAAATATGTTAATTTATAGGCTAGTTATTGTGATACGTACAAATAAACAAACATACACGCCGTCCCAAACTTTTGAAATGAAAGAAGATCTTAAAAAAAATTTACTTAAGAAGTAAAAATACATGAAAATAATAATAATCCATGTATCAGTGTGTTTTTGGATTTGTGTAAAATTCATAACCTTAGGCTCCACTACCTTCAAATAACCTACTATTGTGACATCACACTAACCCAGCTAATTATCTGTAGGTTGCTGGTCAAAATGATGCAGTAGTAGTGATGGAGCGAGTAGAACCAGCTGTGTTATTGACGGCACTGCCTACCATACCTGTTGCTCTTATTGTACTTAAGATGTTTAGATGGGAGGATTCACTGCTTCAATTCCTTAGAAAATGCTCAACAACTGTACCTGTACTTAAAACTATCCTTCCTTCCACTGTGTAAGTCTGTCTTGATACAACCGAAGCTTTCCAATATGAAGCTACTTCTATTGGTTCCACTGCATCTTGCTAGGGCTGCAAGATGCAGCGCTTACCTTTTTTTTAGAACTTTTATTAGAGACTTTTCTTTTTTATCAAAACCTCGTGATTCATTTTAGTTGTATTATCTTCGCTCATCATTTCAGTCTATCGTTTAGTTTAAAAATCTTGACAGGTCAGTTTAGACACCACTGATTCTTAAGAAAGAAAATCCCAGCAAGAAGGGAGTGGGAAAAAATTATGTAAACAAATCAGGTTACTTTACCCGTATTTTCTAGGCGATGTTTTTTTACATTTCTTTTGTGTAGTTTTATTTTAAAATATCATTTTTAAGATTAATTTGAAAGTAGTTTTCAAAACGATGTAATCAAAAGAAGAACCACAAACAAAGTGAACGATTGCCGGGAAGAAGGTTTTTACCCTTCAGCGGATATTGTGGTAGGGATTTTTTTCTCTTTTTAAGTAAGAGGTTGGCAGCGGCTTCTCTGATTGGTCAATCCCCAAAATACTTATTACCTTGGGGATTTTTAAACTAAATGATAGGCTGTAGTTGTTTTGATTGAGATTTTGTGGTGTAGACTCGCCATCATGTTTAAGAAAAAAAAACACACACTACAATTAAAAACAATTAATATATTGTCAACCACAATAATATATACTATTTTGGTTGACAATATATTAATTGTTTTTAATCCTGGTGTTTTTTTCTTAAACATCATGGTCTTTGCTCATGAGGATGTGCTCAAACTTTAATCCCAAAAAAAGTCATCATATTTGTAAAAAAAACAACTGCGTAATAAACTTTACCTTGTACAATAGAGTTGTGAAACATATTGACCTTATGTTCGATTACACTGTATGTTTTGCTTGAGCGTTTGAATAACAGCGGCCATCTTGCTGCAAATCAGCTTCATTTTGGAAAGTGTTGTTTGATTTCTAATGTTTTGCTTAAATACTTTATGATTTCATAAATGATTTAATTATGTTTTACTGGACATGTGATAATCAATAGGTGACAATTTCTCATATAAAGCCACCATTAGTCTAGTCAACGAACTAATTTTTTGAAAAGTTTTAAATAGTTAACATTTTATTTTGGGAATCTGTTTGAATATATTAAAGTATACACCCAAAAAAAGTCCCCTAACTTTGCAACACAGTTGCGATCGTAGTGGACCAAAACATGTCCCGTTTTCATGTCTGCGTTAATATCTTGGTAGGAATACAAAATATCAAACATTCTTTAGAATAAAGTTTGAAGCTAAGTAAATTGTCTAAAAATAAGTTCCTGTTGTTTCACTCTCTATTTCAAACCAGTAACAAAGGATTTCATGTAAAAAATTAACCATAATTTCATAATTCCCTTTCTTGTCTCTTTTATATAGACAGGTAAACATTTGATATTTTTATTAAAATAAGTGGTAACTTATTTTTTAGACTTAATGAAAGTGGGACTGCCACGGAGGTGCAAGTGAGCGATGGAATGTGCTGCACTCGAGTCTTCGCTGGAGCTCTACTCTTACCGACAATTGCTACAGTCTGTGGAAATATATTTTTTCATCATATTAACTCTGGTGTACAGAGAGCTTTTCTTGTGAGTAAATATTAGCATTACATTGAGTTCTGTATTTGAGAAAATTTCTTGACGGTAAGGAATTTTCTTCAATACTGCTCTAAAAATGTTTAGAGACTTTTATTATTAAATTTTTGGGGTAGGTATAAAACCCATCCACTACAACTTAAGTCTTTTGTATTAAAAAATATTTTTAGTGACTTGAAAATATGAAGTAATTTCTGAAAGGTCTTACTATTTTAAAGAATAGACACAGACTTTCCACATCTGGCTTGTGAGTGAAAATAATGAAGTGTCTAAGCTCCTGCAAATATGTAGGCAACCCCTGGACTAATTTATATTTAAAAGTCTAGCCCCTCCAATCCTCCTTTTCCCCTCCTTGGTGAAAAGGACCCACAGGTGTGGTCTACTCACCAGGCATGGCCTCCCCACTCTTATTACTACTACTAGGCCACTTGTTCGTATACAAACAATAGCTGGGGAAACTCAGTAAACATTTTGTTGTATTAGTCTAATACCTGTATAATCAGAGTACCACCCAATGAATACTCAAAAGTGTGCTAGATTTGGAAACATTTTTCTAGAAGATGCTAAAGATCTTTATAATTCTTCTTATATAACGTAAACTTGATTTATTTTGATAGCATGTGTTTCAACTTTTATCGTTGTATTTATACATCTAATTGTGTTTACTTTTCCACACCTACGATAGGTATATTGGGAAAGCATTGTGTTCTCTCTAGAACTCTGAAACCAAGATTTCATGGCTTTTTTAGATGTGTCTGGGTGGTTTTTACCATAATATTTGTCTGTGTGAATAGATGAAAGCCTCTGGCACATATAACTCTTGCTGAGTTCACACTAGAGTTAAAACTTGGCACGAAAATCAGACTTAAACTTTAGTTGTGATGCCTAAAAAATATTTTTTTTGTTCTGCTGTAACTATCGTGCTGAGTTATAAACAAGATGCCTTCGGCCTCTCGGACACTCCACAGCCTCGGCGCTAGGGGCTGCTGCATGGCCCCCGATTGCTGAAGATCTCTGGGCTTTAATTGATTTCCTATCCTCCGCTAATAATTCATGGCTAGAACGCAATGCTATCAGCTGTGAAAAAATTAATTGCCAATAATTAAGGGGATGTCATAGAGTTATAAACATTATGACGCGTGATCTTTTTCTGATAATTAGAAATGAGGACAAACTTCTAGAGATTAATGTCACTTTTTTAAGGAAACATTCGTTTTAAACTCATTTATTTTTATTTTAAACCAAAGAATGACCATTCAGTGTTGCCGAGTTAAGATCTAGGAAATTCTTTATCAGCAAAAAGTTGTTGGCAACCCTACCATTTTATTATTCAAATATGTCGCCGGGCACAGAGATAATATTACTATAGGTTAAACTTTGAAACAACAAAAAAGTAACTTGACTAGCTTTGCTTTTAAATCCAATCTAGTAATCAGTACCACATTGTTTTATATAGTAGAATGTTAAAAATACAACTAAAAACACAAACAATGTGTGGGAAGCCGAAATAAATTACAACCTTAACTTACTCTTAAAGGAGGTTTCAATGAGGTTACACAGAGCCCCCGAGAGCCCCAAATAGATTTTTCAGGCCTCTCAATGTATTGTGATAGGCTATGCCCCCTCTCTATATCTCTCTATATCTCTATGTCGCCGGGCATCAAAAAATACTAGATATACCATACTTAGGTTAGAATCAGAACTCAAATTGTAAGTTATTGTAGACTAGGCCTTAAAACAGGTAGTAGTAGATAATTTATTATTGAGTATATAAATGTTTCCTATCTTTTTTTATATTTATTAATCTAAGTTAGCCTAGTGCTGTGGAACAATTAACACAGGTTGCTGTATTTTTATTTATTTACTAATTTGTTTGTTTAATTTTTTTTCAGGGAGGTTTAAGTTTTATTGTAGTGAAAGGTATAATTAAAATGTATCATAAACAACAACTTTACATACGTTTAAGTAAGAGAAGGATATTAGACTATACTCCAGAGAATCTAGAACAAGCACAAGTTCCATCTACTTCTAGTCAAACACAGTCTACATCTACTTAAACAAATGTTCTTTTAAATATACATCGAAACTTCTCTAAAAATGGAACTTTTCATGTAATTTTAAATCTATGTGGTAATATATGGTAATAGCTGAAAAAATGAGGTGATAAGGTGATTTTCTGTAATGTCATATAATGATTTTTTTAAACTCGCAAAGTAAAGGCCACGAGGAGTTCTCTGAAACTCAGCGAGCTATTGTACTAGGGTATTTACTAGGGATATTTATTTACTATAATGAATAGGGTGTTTGAATTATTTTTTGTGCTTCGTTTAAGAATCCACTGTCAAATTTGGAGGAAATATTTAAGAGATTTTAGCAAAACAATTTAAGTTAAATAATGTCTTATCTCAAAAGACTGAGGAGAGCTTGTCTGACATATAAGTGATTGCATTGTATGAGTCGTATACTTTTCCAAGTATAACTCCTTTTAACAACCAGACGCACCTAAGTCATGTTTTCTCACCACTTACTCACCCATTCTCCTTTTCAATATATTTAATTGTTGTTTAATATTAAAATTGAGTAAAACAATTTTAATGCATTCAATATAATTTTTGAAACATATTTTATCATTATAACAGAAAAAAATGCAATTACTCTGTTGTATAATAGCTTAAATTCCTACCTGATAATACCAAAAATTAAATTAAATTATATTTACGATTCTTCTAATTTCTGTCAACTCGAGTCATTGATAATAGAACTTATTGTTCCTTTTTCTTTGCCAGTTACAATTTCTGGGCCATTAAAGTATTTTTCTGCTCTGTCTATTTTAGTGTAGTTGACCTATCAGGATATTTTTCTCTTGCCTTTTGGCAGCCCTGTCTTTTGTTTATGGTGGGAATCAATCAATCAATTTCCCACTAAAATTGGTTGAACACTAACTAAACACTCTTTTGTCAATTTAATTTTCCTTATAAATTATTTTTTATTAATAAAATTAGAGTTAGACCCTATAAAGTGGATACTCTAATGTGATGAAGGACCCTAAATCAGACATTTATTTACAAGTTGAATCATTACAGTTCCACCAAAATTAAAACCCTTAATATGGCCCTAGACTAAAAAATATTCCTTAAGCTTAGTAAGGCGATTCGTGCGAGTTTAAAATTACCATTATATTTTTGGTACCTGGTAACCAAATATGTTTATTTTGTACCTCACTAAGTAACGTTTTAAAGTTGAATTAGACCATATCACAAGGATTGTTTCAAAAACTAAATTCTATTCTAAGAAATTTAATACCAATATCACCACATTCCTATAATTTTTATTCTGTAATATGTGTCTTACAAAAGCTTGGACAGTGCAAGATTATTTTGTTTTGAGTAATTATTGTGGTGTTACCAACAAACAAGGGCTTGTATTTTTGTTTACTTTTTAAGTAAGTGGCTCATTTCATATTTTTCACATTGCATTATCAAGGCGACTTTAACATGAATTAAATGTGTTTAAAATTACTGACTTTTTTTTATAAATGACCTATCTTATAGCAAATGTCCTAATGAAAACTTTGAGGTTTTTTTATTCACTTTGAAAACTTGTATATTTGTTTTTTTTTCAGAAATATATGAATTTAAAAAAATTGTAAAATATTGATTATGTGTAAATTAAGGGAGGGAAAAGAAAGTTCCATAGGTTATATATATATATATATATATATATATATATATATATATATATATATATATAATATATATATATATATATTATACTATTAATTTTTTGGCTTATTTGTTTTAATTCAGATTTACAACTCTTCTGTATTTTTTTCTAATTTATGGTTATAATATGAGTTTATTTTTCTATATTTATTATTCTTAATATTTAAATGTATAAAATGAGTAGGTAATTTAAGTAATAATAAATGTAATTACGTAGGCTTCCACGGTTAATGTCATGCAGGTTAAGGTCTTCTGGTGGTTAAGGTTATCTACATTGATCCCCTCAATGTAGATAGTAAATCTGTTCTTCACTTCCACTGTGGGAGGCATCTCAGTGATGAAGCACATCTAAGTTCTACTTATCTGAGTTTAGTTTAGTAAAACATTGAGTGTTCATCTATGATGTGCTAAATCCCTAAAGATGCTTCCCATAGTGTAAGCGATATGACAGATTCATTATCTACATCGACCTAGACTCCACCAGAAGACTTTACTCTTTAATTTAAGGAACGTTACGGTACAATAAATTAATTATAATATTTTTAGTTTTGTGTCGATTTTCTATTTATCTCTTTTTCTTTCTTGTAAAAATATATGTCTATTTTCGTTAAGTTTAATTATGAGTTTTAAGTAAAAAAACATTTTTGTGACTGAAAAATTGTAAATTTGTATATTTATTGCTCTGTGCTGACGGTATTCTGTTTGTTTATTTTATTAAATAGAAATGAAATATCATTGTAGATTGTGTGCGGACTGGTTTAGGAGATGTACAGATTGCAAGTATCTCAGTGCACCTTTGTTGACCAGCAAGTAACAGCTCCTTCGTTTACATGCTTTAAAACTGCAAGGTCGAACCTAGGTTAAGTCCTAATGTTTCAAGCATGAAAATATCGTAAATGTTTTAAAAAAATATTATTAATTGGAAAAGTAGAATTGACTTTTGATTGAAAATAAATCAAAGAGACTATAGTCTATCGTTTAGTTTAAAAATCCCAAGGTCATAAGTATTTTGGGGTTTGACTAATCAGAGAAGCCGCTGCCAACCTCTCACTTAAAAAGAGAAAAAAAATCCCTACCACAATAACCACTGTAGGGAAAAAAACCTTCACTTTGTTCACTTTGTTTAAGGTTCTTCTTTTGATTACATCGTTTTGAAAACTACTTTTAAATTAATCTTAAAAATGATATTTTAAAAGAAAACTACACAAAAGAAATGTAAAAAAACATCGCCAAGAAAATACGGGTAAAATAACCTGATTTGTTTACATAGTTTTTTCCCGCTCCCTTTTTGCAGGGATTTTTTTCTTAAAAATCAGTGGTGTCTAAACTGACCTGTCAAGATTTTTAAACTAAACAATAGACTAATACTTAAAGGGAGGATACAACAGTTCTTATCATTATGGGTGACATCATTTTTTGATTTTTCACAATAATTACAATTTCTTGTAAATATTTCTTTATTTTGTCTTAAATTAAGTAAATGAATTTAAAATAAGTTGTAATTTCTATCTATCTCATATATTTTTGAAATATCTGTGTTGTATAAAGTGATAATGTGATTGTCACTGAAAAATGCACGCGGTTTGATTGGTGGGGATAATTATGTGCTCCGATAGGAGTGCGGAATCTCTAGTCTAGGAGTGATGAGCTTTCTAGAGAAGCTCTAATAAGAGTAAGTACCATTTTGGTGCCTACTGGAAACAATCTCACTTCTAGACTCCTTATTACTGTTTTATTCTACCTAAGTACTTTCTCTTAGTACTAGTCTGTTTGAAATAAGTAAATTGAAAAAGATCTCAATCCTTAATGAAAACAAAATGTATTTTACTTACAAAATGTGCCTGGCATAACCAAGCTACTCATTTTGCTTGATGCCCAGGCACATTTGCTATTGTATAACAGTTACTTAAACTTACAAACTCTAAGAGTTATGAACAAACCAACAAAATTGTTTTTCATGTACAATGGACACCACTTAATATGATCATTTTGAGATTTTGTTTTTCATAACAATGAAAACAATAAACACAAAAAAATTATAACTCATAAAAAAATCTACAAATTCAGCTTTTCTCTTTGCCCGAGTAAAATACTTCTGCTATATTACTCTGTGGTCTGGCATACTTGAAAGAGATTTTAAATTAATAATAAATAATTAAAAAAACATTTTAAAAATTTATGTTTTCTCGATTACTTTTTTAAATAAAATTTAAGATAAGAATTTTAAAACATTTAATCCCATAGAGATATTATTACTAGAGGGGCCCTATTGGTTAAATTTTGAAACATTGAAAAAGTACCCTGACAACCTTCGCTAAAAATATAATCAAATAATCAGTACAAAAATACAATAACTTATGTAGTAGAACACTAAAAATACAAATCAAAACACAACCAATGTGCGGGAAGTCAAAATCCATGGATTTATTGTAACCTTAACCCACTCTTGAAAGAGGTTACACAGAGCCCCAGAATGATGTTATGGCCCTGCTAAAGTATTGAGATAGGCTATGCCCCCTCTAGTGATATATCTCTATGTTTAATCCAACTGGTACCAATTTAAACAGATTATTTGGTAAAATGCATTAGACATCTTATTTCTTATCTAAAAATTCTATAAATTGTTATTCTTTTTCTTTTTGTGGTTTTTTAAAAAATATATTGTCAGCAAAATTTATAAAAAAAACCGAAATCTTGATTAAAATAAACTATATTTTATTATAATTTAGTATGCAGGAGTTTTCAACCCAAATGATCTCATTAAATGGTTGATAACATTATTTGTGATTATAATTACTGGTGTCCGCTTTAATGTTAATTTATTCATCAAAATCAATTTTGTTGGTTTATAGTATAATTATAAAATTAACAGGAAATACGCTTAGGTTTTTTAAAGGATTTCATTGATATAACTTGACTAGTAAGTGCTATATTTCAATGGAGAAAAATAAACTTAAGGAACTTTATCCTTCCCGTCAATTTGGTCTCTATCCATAGACTTGAAACATTTAAATATTAACTAACCTTAAATTGAATACTGGAGCTAAATCTTGCTTACAAGTTACTATAACTTCATACCAAATATTATTCTTCTATATTTTAATGTTCTCCACTATTTTGACTTTAAAAATTGTCTTAATAATAACAACAAGCAGTTATTGTGATAATTACAACAAACAAGTAGTTATTGTGTGATATAAACAACAAACAAGCAGTTGTGATAATAACGACAAACATAGTTATTGTGATAAACAACATAACAGTTATTGATAATAACAACATACAACAAACAAGTAGTTATTGTGATAATAACAACAAACAAGTAGTTATTGTGATAATAACGACAAACAAGTAGTTATTGTGATAATAACAACAAACAAGCAGTTATTGTGATAATAACAATACAAGTTAATTGTGATAATAACCACAACAAGTAGTTTTGTGATAATAACAACATAACAAGTAGTTTTGTATAATAAACAAACAAGTAGTTATGTGATAATAATGTGAAACAACATACAAGTAGTTATTGTGATAATAACAACAAACAAGTAGTTATTGTTGCAAACTGCCATGTGTAATAAAATTATGTTGACATAATATTCATATAATTTTTTTTTAATTTACCCATGTATGTTTATTTCTTGATCTATTTTCACTTGCTTTTTAAATAATATTTGTATAATGAAATAAAAATTAATAAATTTAACAGTTTTCTTTTTTTTTTTTTAATTACCATATTATTAATAGTTGTATACCTAATAGTATGACATAGATAAACAATATTAACATAGATGGTTCACTCCCGAGTGTAGTAGGAACACTCAATTGACAAGTTTTTGTTTATGATTTAAGTTGGGGCCCTCATCACTAGATTCTTGAAGAGCGCTAGTAGTAAAAATATATTTGCTCTATTCTCTACTAGATTGTACTGTAGTTTTTTTTTTAAATACAAACAGTTGCCAATCGTTTTGTAAAATAAAATAAAAGTAAACAAAGATCTATGGTATGGTATTTTTGTTTTCCAAAACTTGGGGCCTCATCACGTGAAGCAGCACCATCGTTTTCTTAAAAAAAATAACAATAATTAATTTTCAGTGTTTTAGACTTAAGAAATTTGCTAACTGAATATAACATATCGGGTTGGCGCAAATGGATAAGTAAAGGAAACAAACAAAAAATGAAACTCTGACATTAGAGGTTCAAATCCAAGGGGGGACGACAGTATAGGTGAAGAAGTAAGAGTGAGAAATTAAATTTTTCACTTTTTACCAATTTATACAAAATTCTTATAGAGCTTTCTTGGGATCACTCATCCATCGACTCCTCATCATTCTAGTGCTGAAAAGCAGATGGAAAGACTTGATTACCCTCAACAGCTCGTTGTTTGGTTGAATAAAAATGTCAGAAATAAAAATGTTTGACAGTTTCACGCTTCCACCACTAGACTGTACTACTTGAGCCTCCTGCATCCCGTCAACTATTTTTTTTAAATCTTTAGTAAACCATCTGTGTTAATATTGTTTATCTATGGTATATGAGTTTTGAGAAATCAATTTTTAAAAAGGATCAAGTTTTCTGTATAGTTTTAAAAAATAATAGAGTTTTCTCAATATTTTTAAAAGTTGCTGCCACTCTGAGATTGACAGAAGAATATAAAATGTCATAATATTATGTAAAAAAAACCCCTCCATGTTTTATTTAAGCCTGAAAAATAAAAAGTTTTTGTTTTGTACCAATGTCTGTCACACATTGTAACTTTCATCATTAACAGGCAACATGACATTAGGCATAACCGACCCTTGAATTTCAAGTAGTCGCTAAAAGTAGTCCTAACGACCAAACTTTTCTTTTTTTGACATTTCAAGTCATATCCATAGCATATACTCCCTTAAAATCACTTGGTAATTCTATTCTACTATATAATGCGTTCATTTATTATAAGAATAACAATAACCTCTTCAATATTTCTTTATATTTTATCTTATTGTATTCAATGCAATAAATTATTATTGTAATAATAGCATTTGAACAAACTAAAAGGGTTTAAAATATATCTAAATTAAAAAATATTAAGATATATCAAGTATTTGAAAAGGTAGATTTTAGTTCTAAAAGATTTTTTAATGAATTATATTTTGATCACTTTGTGTTAACAACAGGCTTACTTGGTTAAGCTTTGAAAAGAATGCTATCATTTGGATTATGCTAGATATTTTTTATCATATTATTTATCAGGCATTTTAAGGACATTTAAAAATATACTATTTTATAAGGATTTAAATACCATTTAAATTAAATAATACATTCTATAAACACTTTAAATTTGTTAATAATAGTCCTCAATATTATATCCAGCTCAACATTGCCATCAAAGAGATTAGTATATCAGCTGAAAGTAGCTGGGAAGTCATTCATAGGATACTATTGTAATGGCAATCTTCAGAGGCTCAGCCTTCCCTATAATTGCCAAGTCTGCAATTGTCAAGAACCCAAAGATCTAGTGCATATTATGTTTCGATGCCCCATTTATCAACCACATAGATCACTGTTTCCCCAAAACTTTCCATACTACATTAACCATTCTTAATCCTAATAATTCCTTCCTTGCTCTCAATATCTATAACTTTTTCCATCATCTGTTTCTCTTAAGACCCTTTTGTCTAAAAGAATGCAGTTTCGTCTCAATTACCTTGTATGTGTCATCTCATCTCCAATCCATAATTTAATTTACAACTGCTTTTTTGAAGTTATTTATAATTTAGATAATATATTCATTCATATTATAAGCTTAACCCTTAAGCCCCCCTATAATTTTTTGTTCAAAAACCATCCCTGAAGACTGCATCTCAATATCTTTCTTAGTCTTAGGAAAAAATAGTGAATAGGTCCTAATTAATACAAAAAAAACTAATTTTGCCGAGCTTTTGATATAATTTAATCTTTTTCAAGGCTTTATATATTGAAAGCTCGGGAAAATTAGTTTTTTTTGTATTAATTAGGACCTATTCCTCCTCAAAAGCTTGAATATTTAAAATAGTGTTTATTTTTTTGACCCTATAAAAATTTTTTTGAAAAAATAGTGGGACTTTCTAGTGAAACACCCTGTATATGAACCAATATGTATGTACGAGATTTTGTTCCTAAGACATTTCTATGGGACACAATAACCATCGAAAACTTTTTTGGATCGGAAGGAAAATTAAACTTAAACTTTATTAGTAACATGGGGGATTTGACAAAGTTAATTAACTCAAATTATTTCCATAAGGCACAATTTTATGTGTTTTTAGTTAAACTGTGTGTTCTTTAGAATAAATAAACTCATATATCATCTTCAATTTATAAAAGTCAGTTAATATAAAAATACCTTAGGAAAGGATAAGATAGTGGTGGGAGGTAACAGATTTCAGCTGTCTATTAGCACAATAAAGTTTTAGAAAAATGTCAAAAGATCACATAAGTGTTAGAAGTTATTGGATCGAACTGAAGTATTGGAATACACAACTCAGTAAAGACAAAGTCTTCTTCAATTATCAGCAGTAGTTGAGTTTTATTGTTTGACCCATGTCTGCTAATAATTTGAATACCCTAATACTGTAACAGTATCCCACTTACAAAACTAATTCTCAACTTCAGCCACCCACCTACAAGGTAAGCTAACACAGGGAGGTGTGGCCGCTGAGAGGCCAAAGACCTAGTTTCATTACTTATAAGGTTTTTTTAAGTTGTTGATGTCAATTGTTTCAACTTTTGGAGGTACAAATCGAATCAGAGGGATAATAAAAATGAATAATAATTATTTTGTTATAATATATTTTTAATTATACAAACAAATAACTTATAATTAATAACATTTAAATAAATGATTACTTTTTTTAAAAAATTAAAAGGTACACTTATGTATTTCAAAGAATCAGTTGATACAGACGGACTTTTGTTTTTCCCTTAATATTAATAAGTATAGCAGTTTTCAGTTGACTAAATATGTTTACTAATTTTATTAAATTATTTTTGTAACGTTGCATTTTTATAAGTGAAAGGTGCAGATTATTAAATTGTGCGTTTTAGTAGGCTTTTCTTGTCAATTCAAAAGCCCTACTAAGTTAAAAAATATAAGGAAATGTGCACTCTCGCTTTATGTATTATTGTGATTCTGAGTATTGCCGAACTCGGTTTTAGCTGTTCCTATATATTTATTTCTACTTCTGATAGATGCATCTTGGACAGCCCTAAGCTGATAGATAAAATTGAAGGTAATTATTAAATAGATTTTTGTGATAAGTCTTATATAGATCAAGGATAATTTTTAAATTCAATCAGGATGTGCCTTCATATTTGTTCTGTATTTTAATTTTTACACAAGCCTATCGTTACTTCCTTAATCCTGTCTTGGAGATGGCAAAGAAAAAATGTTGAAGGATGGTTAGGCATTAGGCAAACCAAAGTGACCCTCCTGATGTTGCAACAAGAGAATATGCCTAAAAATATTAAAAAACACGGCACAGCTTGTTACTGATTGTGCATGCTATTGGTCTAGTGCATTAGCTGCACATTTATAATTCATAGGCAAACCTAACTCTTAAAAGGTTTTCCCATTGTAGTTTATAAAAATTTAATTTGATCCCAGGCTCGTGCTTTATACGACCAAAAGATATAGGATAGGCACTGCCATCTCTATGAACCTCATCTCTATACAATTGAATCAAATTGTCCGCTATCTTCCAGTTGGTTAAACTAAAGTCCCACTGTAATATTACTATAAATTATTAGGATAAATTATCTTGCTCGAGAGGTGGGCCTAAATATGGAGCCCAATCAGTCCAAAAATCTTCATGTCTTAAAGTTCTCTTAAGTATCACATTACCATCGGAATTAATTCCTTCTTCGGCATAATAATGACAAAGACGAGGTTTGCCATCGACCATAGAATGATAAGGCGGTGCAAGAACATCAACAAATGCAGCCGGACCTCCTACAGTCGTTATTTCATGGATATTACGTGAGAAATGTTTGAGCAGTATAGCATCATCTTTATGACTAACTTCAATATCCTGTTCTGGTTTAACAATTAAACTATCACTACATAAAGGATTGTTGTCTTCTGTTAATGAGTAACTTCTAATCTTAACTTTACCATGAACTACTTTAAGAACACCATGCATTAAAGGATGATCGTGCAAAGGAATATAGCTGCCGTCTCTTAAAACAAACATATTAATAGTGAAATCAGTTCCTTCTAAAATATCGACGTATGTAACAGGTGCTATATTCTTGTTACCTTGCTCAACAGGTCGCTCCAACAACTCGTAGTCTAAAGTCACATCTTCCGATGTTATTTTATTCATAAGAGCGTGAAGCTTGCTCAAATTATTTTCAAATTTTTCACCGGAATGCGGAGTTTTACCGAACGTAATTACTGCTTGTCTTTTGATAGCTTCCATGGCTCGCCTCATTTAAACCTTAATTTACATTATTAAACACTAAACAAGATATAAAAAATTAACACAATTAGAATTTTTTTGAAAAAATTAACTAAAATGTTTGATTGCCTTCCTTTTGTTATTGTTTTAGGGGTTGAGACTTGCTGTTAAAAGTAACTTTGAAATCTCAAGCACAATTATTCCTAGAGTAACATGTATTTCTCATAGAGATAAGTATAACTAGATGGGTTGAGTTTTGAAACCTCGAAAAAGTAACCTAAACACTTCCGACGATTAATATAACGATAAAATAAACAGCATACAATTACCGTAACTTATATGATATTACAAACGAAACAAAACACAAATAATGTGTGGCAAGCAGACGGCAATTGATTTATTATAACCTTAACTCAACTACTTTTAGAGAAGGTTTCGAAGAAATTACACAGAGCCCCCGAGTGCCTCAAAAAATGTTTCAAGCCTCAGGATGTATTTAGAAGGGTTATGCCATATCTCTATATCTTTTTCGGGTAGCCTGCAGAGTGTACGTTTATATTATGGATTTTTTTTCTTTTTTTTTTCTTTTTTTTAAGATAGTAACCCTATCTAAAAAGCATTTATTTTATCACATGCCCCATTTAAAATATTACGTGTGTTATTAGATAAACACTTCAAAAAAGGACGTGAATTTTAAATATATTATGGATCTTGAATAAAGAATATGTTATACTATTCAAGATCGTTGATTTTAATAGACATTGTAGAGTTGTAGAAAAACATAAGATAGACGTTTAGGCCTTATTTGGTTATATGCATAGAGATCTACACTAAAGGGGGCATAGCATATCTTAATTCATTGAGAGACCTGAAAAATTTTTTTGGGGCTCTCAGGGGCTCATTGTAACCTCATTGAAACCTCCTTCAAAAGTGATTTAATGATATAATAAATCAACTGTTTTTGGCTTCCCGGACATTATCTGTGTTTTAATATGTATTTTTAACGTTTTACTACGTAACTTGATTCTGTTTATTTGATTATCTCGAAGGTTGTCAGATTATTTTTTCGATGTTTCAAAATTCAACCAATAGGGCCTCTCTAGTACTGATATCTCTATGGTTATATGTATGTACTATGCCCGAAACTATGTAATAGTTAACCTGTATCTTATCAGCTGATGTTAATCAGGAGCCCTTTATTTAGAGAAGTTTAACCAGAGTATCGTTCAAATAGATGTCAGGTTAAATATCTTAAATATCTTAGGTTCATTGCTTATTTATCTCCTACAATAAGCGAGGAAGAAGCATTTGGACAAAAATAAATATGAAGCCCATTTTTCATTACATGTTCGCGTTTCTGCACCTAAAGATTTCAAAAATTAAAAAATGTGCAGATATTATGATGTGCTCAAACATGTTAATGTGTGTTTGTATGTGCTCAAACGTCAACGTTTGATGAAAAAACTTAGTGCTACGTTCTTTGCTAACGCAATGCTTCCTCCTCTTTTTAAAGGAGGTGTATGGGATGCAATCATTTTTTAAATTTAGCGGGATAAAAAGAGCTTTTATACCGCCAAAATATCCTATATAAATATATCTTAATATTAACTAAAATACATGAT
This sequence comes from Microvelia longipes, assembly GCA_018340805.1. Classification (NCBI taxonomy): domain Eukaryota; kingdom Metazoa; phylum Arthropoda; class Insecta; order Hemiptera; family Veliidae; genus Microvelia; species Microvelia longipes. The sequence goes on from JACMZG010001913.1 coordinate 37,261,500, forward strand.
CATAATAATATTTATCATTGTAAAATATTAAACTTATTACAAGATTAATATGTACTATATTAAAATATAAATTAACTCAAGGTTGGCTAACCTGACTATTACTTACGCCGCCGGTAAGCTATGTCGGTAAGCCTGAAAAATAACTCTCTTTTGTTAGTCATTATTTCATTTGCATAGATATGTATTACTAGAGAAGGTATAGCCTATCTCAATCAATTGAGTGGCCTAAAACATCATTTAGTCTCCAAGAGTTCATTTTTTGTGAGTAGATTTATATTTTATACGTTTTAGTATATAAGTTACTTTATCATTGTTCTGTTAATTTGATTATATTGATAGTCAGAGTTGGTCAGGTTACTTTTTTGATGTTTCAAAATTCAACCAATAAGGCCCCTCTAGTCATACATCTCTATAATAATTTACATCTGTTTGGGCGATTTCTTTTAAATGCAGTTTTTCATTTGCGGTTATTATTTATGTTGTTGTGCAGTCTTTTTAATTATAATGTATATAGGTATGTACTAGATCTTGTTCCTAATAAATTTCAAAATTAAAATTACTCATAAAGAGTACGTATACTATTTGTATTAAAAAAAGAGAACATTCTATTTCAATGTATTTACTTCTTTGTAGAAGACCTGTGTTCTTCTACAAATAAAATGATTCATATTCTTTGTATAAGATTTTGCCCCAAGACGATTCCATGAAACATAGTAACTATCGAAGGTTATGCCCAATCGAAATGAAACTTGACCATATAATGTCCTGAGCCCAAATTGTTTAAATGCGTGTGACGTCATTACCCACAGTAATCACTAAAAAACTCGAAAAAGTTGTATCGCGTTGAAATTTAATTTGCATAAACTACAATATGTAAGGATATCATCTAGTACAAACTTTAATGAAATTATCAGTATTAGTTCTGATTTTATCGATTAAAATAATTTTATGCAAACAAGTCACGGTTGTTTACTATGATTACGTTTGCGAGCATAGAGATATATACTAGAGGGAGCATAGCCTATCTTAATACATTGAGAGGCCTGAAACATTTTTAGTGGGGCTCTCAGGGGCTCTGTGTAACTTCATTGAAACCTCCTCCAATAGGGAGTTAAGGTTATAATTAATCAATTGTTTTCGGCTTCCCGCAGATTGTTTGTGTTGTGATTTATATTTTAAACATTCTACTATATAATTTACTGTTTATTTGTTCTGTTTATTTGATGATAATGATAATCGAATGTGGTCAGGTTACTTTTTCAATGTTTCAAAATTCAACCAATAAGGCCCCTCTAGTATTATATCTCTATGTTTGCGAGTGTGAACCAATCCGTTTGTAAATTCTTTGATGCGTGTTTAAATATAAAAAATCGGGTACGGGGTATCTCGAAACTTTTCCTCACAACATCGGATCCAAATTTATACTGCAAAAAATCTTCGGACTCGTTTCGCTCGCCCTCATATAATAAATTGATTCGTTTTATTTCCAGCGTTCACCCATTTATACACTGACCTCGCTCGATTCTGCTCAAGCTTTTATGACAAAAAAAATTGGTTAAGTTAATTTTCTAACGAGAGTATCTGATCCAACGTATTACTTAAGTGAATCGCAACCATCATATTATTAGACCATCGCTAAAGCAGAAGTTTAAGAAACAATTTCCTTGCTTTAGTTTATCAATTTATCTATTTCTCAATGTAAATTGTGTATTCAACCAATAATTAAACACTGTGTTGTTTAAGTATAGCTAATAAGCTTCGTTTTTTTAATAACTAAGCATCAACTTCAAATAAGTGCAAGTAAGATTTGAAATTCCCATGAAAGTATGTAAAAAGTTTACTTAAACTACAACTTATAATCTACCGTAGACAACAGCTGGTTTTTTCATAGGGTTTTTGCAATTATAGTTAATTTAATAATTAATTAACAAGCATAAATGTAAATTGTTAAAACAGTATAGTAAATACAGTAATCAATTAATAAGCATACTTGTAGTTTGTAAAATCAATATAGTAAATACAGTGGTGATTTGGGTGGTTTATTATAATTTTCTCCAGCATATTTCTTAAAAAATGAAACAATTGATAATTTAACAATATAATTTATTCAAAATGGGAATAGTGAGAACAAATGTTATAATTATTTTTAATAAAACATATCATGGAGAGCAGGAAGACCTCATGACAGATCACATTAAAACTCATCAGTGCTCATATGATATTGAAATTATCTATCCCTACTGACTATTACCATTGTTCAGCTGAAAAGTAATACCCATTTGAATAAATAATTCACTAACAAATTAAACAGTCTAAAATTGAAAACTAAATCAGTATTTTGTTGTCTATTTTTTTCTATAACCTTTGAATTAACGTTTGACATATTTAGCTCGTTGTTATTTCCAGTTCAAAAAAACAAACTGCAACGGAAACGAAATTAAAGGAGCTTATTGTTGCGTCCTTCATAAAAAACATCCTAATATTAACTTTGCAGACTTAATTCCTTCAACTGGTTTTTCTTGTTGGATTAAAAAAGTAAAGTAATAAATTCTCAGAGCATTCATTAGTTTAGTTATACCCTTGATCTTGAAACAGATCTGTGCGTTGGTTCTCGATTTTATCGTGTTATCAATGAAATGCGTTTGTGATAAGAATTCGCATTTTTATCATTTGTGAAATGACTGCAAGGAAAACCATCTGTTAGTTATTTTTCTTTCGCTTAGTGATTTGCTTTACATTGTATTTTTAATTAGCGATTTAATAATAATTGTTCGGGTACTATTACTTACCAAATTACTTATAATTTCGATACCACATTGGGTGGCTTGAAAAATTCTAGACGAGTTTCTAATGCAATGTTTACTTAACAGTTTATTTCTTATGTTTACTTCTTACTTTTCCTCATTTATACCGTAGGTATACAAAAAGTGTTTTTGAAAATAGTTATATAATTTTATATAAGTAAATTTTAATATAAAATTTTATATAAATTTATATAATTTTATGTAGTTATATAAAATTTGATCATTACAATAAATGCTCAAAATACATACACCCATGCATGTGTATTAATTCTCTACTCTCACTCCTTTTTTTTATTTAAAAAACATATTTTGTCAATTTATATTTATTAAATTTCTGTTTTTCTTTCTCCCATATTTAAGGATGGACGGAAGAACTAAGATTACTTAGAGTCCATCCTATTTTACACTTTTTGTTGTATTATTCCGCTCAAAAAAATGTTTTATAATAGTGTAAATAAACCATTTACTTATTTATTTATATACAATTGTTTACAAAAAAAACCAGGCTGTCACCGTTTTATCCGTGTTTTTAAGGGCTCCTAAGTGGTTGGGGGAGAGTCTGCTATAATCGTAGCTCCTAGAATATTTATGCTAGAGAGTTGAAACTTTGTACAAAAATCTGTTTATAAGCATAGTTGTGTTATCTGGAAAATATTTTTTTTCATAACTAACCTTCAACAAGACTCAAAAATTCATAATCATGTAAAGCGGAAATATGTTGCGATCGATTTGAGACTTGGCACGCATGTATAAGATTAACATAAGTGCTAAGTTTCTTATTTACAGCAATATTTCAATTTTTATCAAATGACTTGTGTATAAGTTTTTTTGAAAATTAAAAAAAATCGGAAAATAATCTAATGACTTAAGTTGAAATTCAGTACCAGTGTATACCTTCACTTAATTTGGCGTGCTTATTGACTAATAAGCACGCCAAGTTTCGTTTCAATACGTTCCATACTTTTTGTTAAATCATAAAAGTTAAGTAGTATCGAGCGAGGTCAGTGCTGGATGGATGACCGCGGGAATAAAACAGCTGTACGAGCAAAGCGAGTCTGAAGACATGTTTATGTAGCAACTTGTATACTTTGAGGACGAGCGAAGCGAGTCAGAAGTAGGGAGGATGAGCGTAGCGAATCCGATGTGAAAAGAAAAGTTCCGAGGAACTCCGTACCTGATTTTCTTGGTTCAAGTTCATAACCAGGTAAGTACATGTCAATGTTTTAATGAACCAAAGGCATTAAATATCGAGATGAAAAAGAGTAGTTTATATAACTAGGCTGTAAATCGAGAGTTTGTTGCTGCGGAAAATCGGTTTATCGAGCGAAGCGATTCAATAATTAATCTCTAAAGCAATAATATCGCTTATCAGCCATTTTGCATATACTATTTTCTTCGTGCGGGGGTGGGGGCGCGCCTGATAAAAAATAATTATTACTAATAATGAAATAAATATTTTCGACTGTAAATTATAATTCTACAGTCAGTGGACGTAAAATAAATGTTTTATTGCCTTACATTTTTGGGGCTGTATTTTATTATTAATTGTGAGGGTAGGTGTAAAACCTTTTGCACTGCGACTTTGAGTCTTTTGTACAAGTACCCTCGTGTTTTAAACTTATAGGAGATCCTTTCCTTTTATTATTTCTAAAAGTTTGTGTACTAAATTGGCATCTGGGTTTTCAATTCTGCTTAGTGTGGCTTCTCCAAACAACAGAAATCTCTTGTATGCTAGAGCTTCGCATTCAAAGATGATGTTTGATGATGTTTCAGGGCATTGGCCACAGAGTCTACAGACAAGCTCTTCTTGAAATATGCCGATTGTATGCATATGTTTGCATACAATCTATTATGATAGATATATTATAATTGCATACAATCTATTATGATAGATATATTATAATTGCATACAATTTATTATGAAATAAATATTATCGACTGTAAATTATAATTCTACAGTCAGCGGACGTAAAATAAATGTTTTATTGCCTTACATTTTTGGGGCTGTAAAGTAGAAACATTACAGCAGTATTCAAAAATGCTATATATGAGTATAATAAAACAATACTTAATATAAAATTGAGAATTTGTCGGGAATCTAGAACGAGAGTGATAGATTGTCCGTTTAGAACCTTACGGCCCAACAAACAAACCCTGCGGGCACAACCTCGGGTGGTAGTATCAACCGTTACGCTCACAGCGTATTTTAATGTTGGCGATAATTTATTTGAACAATAATCTCATATAAACTGAGAGTGTAACCTAGAATGCGAACTCCAGACCTCTGTTGTGTCAAAGGTTAGGTATAAAGACTAAACCCTCTAACGACCTCGCCCACGGAGGCGGCCTTGTTATACTAGATATCTATTTTATTTATAAATAACTAAAATCAATTTATTTATTACGAATTTTAATTATTCTTTAATATGATAGCGTTGTATTTCATCATTAATTGAATCAACTTGTTATAAAAATAAATCTAATTTACGTGTTTCAGCTAAATAGTTTTTATTGGTTTTAAAAAGTAAAAATAATTGTTTTAACTTGTTTAAATCTAATTAAATAGTTTGTAATGAATTAAAACAAATGGTAGTTGTAGGAAACAGCTATCTTTATGCTCGTACGGACATAAGTAACTTCAAAGTTGTAGCTGGTAAGTTTGTTTTTGACCAATCACATGGAGTTAGCAGTTGTGTTATGAGGGTTTCTATACGATCTTCCTCTTCGCAATTCCGAAGTCTTTCGATTACGAAATGTAATTTCTATATATAGTTTTTATAGGATTTCCCATAGCTTTTAGTATTTAAAATCCTTCACCGTTGTTAAATATCCAATATATTTAATACTTTAAGATTTTACATAAATATTCCTTAATATTATATTTTTTATTTACACAATGAAATCGACTATTACATCAATCGATCATTCGTTTGTTTGAAATTTCATAGATCCATAATTTAACTTTTAGAAACAAATAACAGAATACGATTGGTGGCAAAGTAATGAATGGCAAAAAGGGGTCATTTTTCTCGAAAATTTTCCAACAAAATATTTTAGTAGGTGTTCAGTCCTTATTAAGCTTATAAATCAAAATAGCATGATCGTCATATATCATTAACAGTTATTTTTGTTTATTTCTGAAAACATTACCAAAAATTACTAAAATTTATTATGGAAAATTAGACGTGCCATGTATACGTTGTACATACTTATTTTGACTGAAACTTAATTTTTACACTTCCTCTTTTATACCGTAGGTATACAGGAAAAGTATTGTGTATGCGAAAAACAAAACCATCCAAAACCGAAATATCACCTGAATTATCCGTTCAGTGGTTTTTACGATGTCTGTCAGTATGTGTGTGAGTGCTATCATCGTAACTCAAATTTGGTACAAAAATCAATCTTAAGGTCTAGTTGGGCAATCCAGAAATTATTTTTATCTGCTTACGGCTGAAAAATGAAGCATTACTGAACTAATTTTAGGCGAGAAAGTAGTATTTCCCAGATCGGCTGGTAATTAGTTATAAATGACTGCACTTTACCTGCCTGGGCAGGAAAGTAGCATTTCCCAGCCGCCCCTGCCTATGCTAGTAAAGAAAGTTAATAGATAATTTTTGTAAACATGATTAGTTAATAATAAAAAAACCTATTGAATTTATTTAATAATTTATATAATGAATAATTACATTATTTAACTAATTAAAATAAAACAGTTTGTAATGTAAATCTTTAATTAGAATTAAATTTTATTGATTATTTTAAAGGCAACACTTTTTGCCTTGGGTTTATTATCTCATCTTTTTTTGTCAAGTCATTTACTGCTTTTATTATACGAACCCGTAATTAATATACAGTTTAAAAGTTAGTTTATTCTATAGCGGTTCTATAGCGTTTTGTGATGAATATCGTCGAAGATATATATAGAACTTTTCGAACATACCCTGCCGGATATTGTGGAAATAGCTACAAATGCCAAAGAGAGCCTACTACCCGGCAAATCAGAAAGTAGGTATCTCAAAGCATATGAAGTGTTCAAAGAATGGTGCTCAGAGAAAAAAAGTAAAGAATGTAAGTAAAACGTTGTGTTAGCGTATTTAAAAGAACTGTCAAACACAAAATCGAGCGCTACTCTGTGGTCAACTTTCTCGATGATAAGATCTGTATTATCAGTCAAAGAAAATGTAAATTTAAACATTATACAAACGTAATAAGTTTTTCAAGAATGTTAGTTATGATTTATTTCTGTTCGCAGATAAAATATTGTGTGGAACGAGGCAGGAAAGAAAACATTACTGACTCGTATACTAGTCAGTAATTTCCATTTTCCTGCCTAGTTACACAAATAACTATTAATTGTGATCTTGAAATAATATGCAAATTTCATTAAACGCAGTAAAATTTCTGGTCGATTGGTTCGATATATAGTACCGATACAACATAGAATAATAGAAACCATAATGACTCATAAACTATATACCATATACAACCATATACCATATACTCATGAACCATATACAACTCATTTGGTAAAAATTGAACAAATGCTGATATAAGGTGAAACTTGGCAAATTTGTTTATGTCTTATATATAACTACATACGTGCTAAATAAGTCAAAGCCTTATTTCCGCTTTTAAAGAGTTTTCGAAATTTTTCGAGAGTCATTAGTTCTGGGTTATGACGTCATACAAAAATTCTTTTCGAGATATATTCTTTCCAATACACCTACGGTATAAAAGAGGAAAAGTTAAAAGTAATAAATTACTTAAATTTATACAAAACAGTAGCGCTAGAGGAGTTCATCGTATAATGATAAATAAAAGTGTCTCCACTTAATTACTTTATTAAAAAACAAAGCCGGCTTTCAACCCCAAAAAGGTTATCATCAGTGCCTAACAAACAAATAAATATAACATAATAATACAACAATAAGTAAATAAAAAGTAAATATATACAAAACGGACAACATACTTAAAGAAGTCAAACAAAAAACTTGAACATACGTAAAAAACAGTCTTAAAATAAATAAAAGAGTTTTAAGTGGAGAGACTCGTTTATTTATCATTATACTTAAATTTAGTTTAAAGTGAAAATGAGTATATTTATATAACGCTAAGTAGTAATAGACCAAGAGCCCAGGGGTGTTTTGTTGATAAAAAGTGTAATGGCTGGAACCGGTCTCAATTTTTCGTAAGTACCTTCCTGAACAAGGATCTGAAATTCTGCCGACTCGTATCGGATGGGTGTCCCAGGCAGAACGCATTTTACGTGTCAAATTTACCACCCAAGTTAATAAAAAGTGTAATGGCTGGAAACGGGTTTAATTTTTCGTAAAACCTTCCTGAACAAGGATCTGCAATTCTGCCGACTCGTAATATCGGATGGGCGTCCCAGGCAGAACGCACTTTACAGGTCTTTACCACCCAAGTTAACAAACACTGTAATGGCTGGAACCGGTCTCAATTTTTCGTGAATACCTTCCTGAACAAGGATCTGCAATTCTGCCGACTCGTATCGGATGGGTGTCCCAGGCAGAACCTTTGACCCTAAAGTGCGTTCTGCTGGGACACCATCCGATACGACTCGGCAGAATTGCAGATCCTTGTTCAGGAAGGTATTTACGAAAAATTGAGAACCGGTTCCAGCCATTACACTTTTTATTAACAAAACACCCCTGGCTCTTGGTCTATAAATAATTTAATTTAATGATAATAAAAGTGAATAAATTTTACAGAACGTGAGGATAAAAAATAAATAATGATGAATGAGGAAGAATACAGCGTAGAAGTTACTGATGTCCATAAGAAATACTTCAACTTTAAAAATTCAGAGCAACTTCTTCGAGGCCTTAGTTTGAAAGTTAGAAAAGGTTCTATGTAAGTCTATATTTATTTTAATTTAAAATTCCCAATGGTGGAGTACTATATTAGTAACTAGTGGGAACATTAATATGATAATATACTGTTTGTACTCTTAATTATGTCTTGATTTTGAGATTGTATCCATTAGGGTTAAATATAACAAACGGTTTTAGTGTGACGTTTCGATTATGACCAGATTGGTCGAAACGTCACGCTAAAACCGTTTGTTTTATTTAACCCTAATAGTTGATCAACTAGGTTATAAATAAATAGTGAAAAGTTACCAGACAAAGAAGAAGTTACCGTTTCCTTTTAACTTATTTCCTTTTTATTTTGCTTGTTACCACATCGTGTCTTAAAATGAAACACACTAAACTGTTAAAAACTGTTAAAAAACTGTTAAAAACACTAAAATTTTGTTATTTAAATGTTTTATTTGATCTGAATTGTTTCATAATATGCGTTTCGCGCCATTTTCTATAACTTAACTAGGGAGGGTAAATTTTCCTTTATTACTCTACATCTCATATAACATTTATGGGGTCGGGAAAGTTACTCTATCGGGTCATATCCTTCATTGAAGATCCTAGGGTCCGGCATTCGGCCTGTCAAGTCCCGAAGCATCTCACTCGACGGAAAAACCAGACAACGCACGATTCTAAACTTAATTTCATTTGGACTTGCCCTACCTTTACGTAGACTAGGCTTAATCTTTTTACTGAGTAAAGCAATTTAAACAATCTAAAACGAATGATTCAAGTGAAAAACAGATTTTAGATGTATAAATACTGAGCTCAATTAAAATTAATTTTACCTGACCTACGATCGCCAAATTTCTTTTTCGATAGCTTGCATTGGAAGATATGTATTTTTATTTTTATTCATTTTGCCCCCACGGCAGAGTCAGAATCAAGCTCATAAATTAGTTTTAAATTGGTTCTCTGACTCGAGCAGTCATAAAGTGATCCCTCGAAGAGTATACAGACAGAGAGGGGCTTAAAAAGTACAAAAGAATACAGTGAGATTTTTGTAATTTTCATTGATAAGCTCTTTTGTGGGGAAAAAGTCACTTATTTTGAGTTAAGGGTCTAATAAAGCATTAATATTGCTTTTATGCTTATTATTTTTATTTTAAAGGAAATTACAACGCGAAGGCTTTTCCCTTCGATATTACAAGCTTTATTTTCTTTGAAAATTTGCTAATGGTCCATACTTCACGAAAATATTAAATCCAAAAGGTTAGTTCAATATTCTTCTTTTAACCATTCGCTGCTAAGGCCCACAAGCTATATAAAATAGGGCTACTTTAAAAGGAATTTAAAAAAAAATTATATAACAAGTCGTGAGTCTACTGCTTAGATTAATCGAAAAAAATAAGCAAAAGTTGGATTGATAAGCAATAAAGCACGCATTTCAAAGAAATTTTCTTTGTCAACTTTTTAAAATAATTATTTTTTTTTACAAACAAAGTATGTAGGTGCCCCATTTAACAATAAAACTAAGAAAAAAGCGATTCTTTTAAAAAGAAAGTTACTTATAACTTCTTTAGGACAAGAAATTTTCGGTGACAAAGCTGAAATCCGTGTCCAGTAACCCCGAAAACAGAATCAGGCAAAAAGGACTTCTATAAAACTTTCTTAGTACACCTAAGAATTATACATCTATTAAATGTATAATAAGAAATGAGTAATTGTTATGTTACAATACTAAAGTCTTATCTCCTTGAGCCCGCATCATTTTCCCAAACCTCGTCAATACAATTCTTAAATATATGTTACTAAAGTTTCTAAAGGGGGCAAAACTTTGATACTTGAACATAAACTTCAGAAATTGTAACCTCATTTTTTCTAGAAACGATAATTTATAATAAAAATCCACATAATTCATTTCCAAGATATCCAGTAGCCAGCATAGAACTGTCGGCCCTGGAAACAAAAATAAATACTCATTCAGACCATTGGACATGGTGGCGACTAGATGTTCCCAGCGTGTATCTGACTTTTTAAACATGGGTTTAAACCCAAATTCAAGATATGCATCAAATTTCCTGTCATAATTTCCTGCGCATACATTAAATTCGTCTTCAACACCCATCAAAAACCCTATGTATCTCCATAAGTAGATGAAAGCGTCTAAATCTTGGTCCTTATTCATACCAAATTTTTCCGGGTAGGATGATACTATACCAGCAAAGCTCCACTGAGTAGCGAATATTTGACTTTGATTCAAATGGGGTCCTGAATCAATTTTCACCCAATTGACTTCTTCCAATCCGGCTTCGGTTTTTTCTATTGCTTTAGCGATTAACTGTCGGTAACCGTTGTCTATCATACCAACTTTCTCGATAATCGTTTGGGTATCAGCTTCAGCCTCTTTTTCCGTCTTACTGTTCATCAATTTCGATGCCATCAGATGATATTTGGATACAATACGGATACTTTTGAAGGCTTTGCTTTTAAAATCTAGCAAATCGTAGTCGTACCAATTTCTGACGTGATGTATTGTCGACAACCATCTTTTTCCCGACGTCTGAACAGTATTCTGTTTTTTAGTCGTAATTAACGTCTGAGTTGTTTTCTTATGAGCTAGCAGTATTATCATCGATAAATAATTAACAACATTAAGCACCCCATAGTATTTTCTTGCAAACGCTTGTCCTTTCTTTAATTTCTCCACGTCCAACCACTCCGGATATTTGCTGATAGTCTCGTTCAGGTTAGGATCCAGCCCTGTCAGCCCTGCTTTCTCAACTATTGAGAGTACATCCTGGTAATCAGACATACTGTCATTTCTTTTTTGAGACTTAGCCTTTTCTATTTGTTTCGGCACAATGTATGTTAGGTAAATGTACAAGGCTGCGAATAAAATGCTCGAGACTTTCAAAATACCAAACCATGAGGTCAAGTCTATTAAGTCAATTTGTGTAATACTGAAAATTAAAAAATAGACATTGTTACTTAAAAATATGTGAGTGCATTTATAAACTTTTACTCGTGTAAATTATTTAGAGTTGGGAGGTCATCAAGAAGGGGGGGGGGAGATTAAAGTTTTACTATTGGGTGCTGATTATAAAATTTAGGGGGAAGGAATAAAATAAGTCTCTATTAGAGCTAATAGTTTGAGGTTGTGGGAGGATCTCCTGGAAGATTGCACTTAAGTCATAGAGGTTTGCTTATTATATATTTTACATAACACCCGAAAATTATGAATGTTGTTTTATATATTATTTTGATTATATTTTAAATCATAACTCATCGTAGTTTTTAACTACATAAATGTTTAGTGAATTTTCAAAAAAATGATTTTAGGGTCATAGAGGGGAGGGGAGAGAGCGGGAAGTGGATTTTTTTGGACATTAGGAGTGACTTGTTAATCAAGAGTATACAAATGTCTTTGAGGTTGAAACAATATAAGTCTCTCCACAGTTTAAGATTTTTATTTAAAGTAAAGCAGAGCGCTTTCGACCAATAAAGAGGTAATCTTTTTTGTGATGACCTCTGCTCAACGATATACGACAATCAGTGCCGTTGGGCAGAGATAGAAATGTAGGAAAGAGTAGTTTTAAATATAAAATGAAATCAAGATGTTTTGACTAGGTTTTAATAAGACACATAGATACGTGTATTTGTTTTGTTACAAGCCTACTGACTGATGATGGAAGGATGACGGAATTTTAGGACCAGTTAGTGGACTACATCTATAACAGGGGCATTGGCTAAGTTTGTTATTCCTAGTCAAAGCAATCCCCTTTTTCTATGGGGTTCCGGACTGGCCATCCGGTGTGAATTCACCCAAAGCCCTACGGTTAAAACATCCAGTAGGATATAAGAAAAAGATAGCGAATCCAAAAAGGTTGTACAAGGTGAAAGGATGGAGGAGAAGGAAGACGCTCTGGTTCCGGTTCTGGTAACCACGTGGAAGAAGGGAGATTTGCGATAAAAAACAATGTATTGGTACATGGTACAGGAAGGTTTCATTGGAACAAATTCTGCTACCTCTGTTGCCAAGGGAAACTAAAAATACACACACTATGAATGATCGATAGTTCAAATACACACACACTACTATGAATGACATAACACTATGATGATCGATAGTTCAAATACACACACTTATGAATGACGATCGAGTTCAAATACACACACTATGAATGATCGATAGTTCAAATAAACACACTATGAATGAGTGATCGATAGTTCCAATACACACACATGAATCGATAGTTCATGACACTATAAGTGATCGATAGTTCAAATACACACACTATGAATGATCGATAGTTCAAATACACAACACTATGAATGATCGATAGTTCAAATACACACACTATGAGTGATCGATAGTTCAAATACACACACTATGATAGTTCAAATACACAAATACACACACTATAAGTGATCGATAGTTCAAATACACACACTACGAATGATCGATAGTTCAAAGAAAAAAAAATACCAAACATATATTCAATATTCTCCGATAATATGATCCAGGTTTACTTTATAAATTTATCGTAAAAAACACTTATTGTGTTAACAGATTGTCAAAGTTACCTACCAACATATTATGTAATTAGTTATTTAATCTAATTAACTAATCAGTTTAGTGAGGGTTGATACAAATTTTATCATGATAGAGCTTTATGATTATAAAGCTGAGAAAATTAGGGGTGATGTATTTGAACTCAGGGGCAGACTGCCACAAGCGGGCGAGGGTGACAGCCCTCGCCAACAATAAACATAACGAACAAACAACGAAAATTGAATAAAAATAAAAACATATAAATATTCTTAAGCTCATAATATATAAAGATATTTATTTAATATAATTATGTACTATATTTATAACACCAGAATCAAATAGGCCCAAATACTCAGAGGTGAGGCTGTAAGAGCTCCTATTGACAAATGTTTTTAAACTACTTGTTATTATTACCTGAATCTATGGTCTTTAGGTCCCTATTTATTTTACCTGAACTTTTAAGAGCCCCATACAGAAGACTAGGGCCAAAAAGGAGCATACTCCGTCAGGGCTCTTAAATAAGCTTTGGATATTTGTTTTTTCCAGTAATTAAAATAAATTCTAAATTTTATACTTAATACTATTAATTATACCCATACGAAGACTAGAGCCAATGATGGCCCTTAAACTACTTTATTAGGGCCCTAAAGCTGTACAAAAGAGTCCTTTAAATTTAAGATAAAATAGTTTAATTAAATATTACATTTGAATTACATCCCCTCCTCTATTGGGCCCATTGATATTAGGTTTAGGCCCTTTTAGGCTAAACTCTTTCAGGACTTTTTAGGCTCAGTCCGCCAATCTTTGAACTATAGCACCCTGTAAAATAACAAGAGACTTTTGGCCTCATTGCAGCCCTGCAGGCCTTTATATAAGTGGCATACAGCCACGATATAAGCGAATTTTTAAATGTATTAGTAAAAAAATTCTGGCGCGGTGCTCCGCATGTCGGGCGAATTTTCTTTGGATGCGTGTTTCCGTGCTTCTTCCCTTCCTGGAAGGGAAGAAAAATTTTCTTCCCTTCCAGGATTTGAACCCAGGTCCCCTGAGTTTAAGTGCTCGTATTGACTCCGACCACTGCCATTCACTCAGAGGCCCAAGAAAAAATGGAAACGACCGTAATTTTTGGTTTTCGATAATTGTTTGTGGTTTTTTCGACTTTTGGTCACTTAGAGTGGTCGTATTGATTTCGGAATGGTTTCATTTGATTCAGCGCCCAAAAATACATAGAAAACGACACCCTACTCAAAATTTATTTTTCATCGACCTAAAGTTTGGTTTTCGCTAATTTACAATGTTTTTTTTAACTTTTTGGTCACTCAGAGTGGTCACTTAGACTTCGGACCGGTTTTATTTGATTCAGCGTCTCAAAAAACATAAATATTAACCTTTTCCGCGGCGAAAAATATTAACCCTGAATGTTGCTGTTTTTTTTTTTAATTTTGGTGACACACCAAACCGGGTTAATTACGTCACAAAAACCTGGTTTTCAATTGGGTTCGTGTCCTCCCGAAGGTTGATTTGATTTTTGCACCAAGTTTGGTTAAAAAATATTAATCCGTTCGAAAGATAGAGTGTTTACAAGAAAGTGTCTAGAAATACATACATACATACATATATATAATATATATATATATATATATATATATATATATATTGGTTAAAAGTAAAATCAGTTTTTAATGTGTGCAATTTAGAGATTAGTATTTTGTGTGGACGCTAGATTGCAGTAGTAACTAGCCCCGTCCAGTGGCGCGCTCCCTGGTAAGCGGCCAACCTAGATAAACTTTAGTTTGAAAATTAACGAATCAGTGTTACGTTGTCCGTTGTGAAGGCCCTTGCTAAAACCGCCCTCGTAATTTTAGCAAACCTACATCCTCTTTATTTCTTGTGTGTTAAAAATACCTCCTGTGCGTCCAAATCGGCCACCGGAACGTGTAAATGTGCCGTAAGTGTACAGTGCAAATTATTCAATTCAAAAACTACATTTTATCTTATAACTGGAGCAGGACAAGGCATCCCCGGCCGGGGTCGGAGAGCTCTCCCATCAACAGCATTTTAATACAGTCCGAATCGAAGGTAATCGTCAATTATATTAATCTCTTAATTAATTGCACACCTTTAATATATTTTGTTTGTGTTGGAACCAGTGCGGTGTCCCGCAGGTTATTGTTTAAAAACGCCCACCCAGGGCTTTACAATAATCGTCCATAATTTGGTCTTCTCGTTGGATATTAGTTTTCGCGCGTAAAATCTTTGTTATAAATAATTTTAACTTTATTACGTTGAACGTATCTTTATAGTTAAAAATATCCAGTTATTATAGTTTAGGGTCAAAGGTAAATTCCAATAAATATCCTAATCCTATACTTCCTTTATTCCATCTACTCTGGCTACCCGTGCTATCCCCACTTATCTATCTAGCTGTGTCGTGAGCTATACGTATCTCACCCTAGTGAGAGTATATCACTATAGTGACTCAACTCACCCTTCTCTACTCTACTCTACGTGCTGTATCACTCTACTGTGGAACTTTCCCGCACCCCCTTTCCAGTACCCAGTGTCATACAATATAGCAGCTGTTTTCTGTTTACCTGTGCTGCCATTCTATTCATTTATCTCACTTACCTTATTTAATTAATTATTTTTATTTTGTTTTCTCTGGTTTGCTTCACATTATTACTTACTTTTCACTATGCCTCCACCCACAGGCACTGGTGGAAAAAGCCCTAGTGCTAATAGGACTAGAATTATAAAATTGACTAAAAAGAAAGAAACCTACTTTATTCGTGTTCAGCAAACTTATGACTGTATCAAATCCGTTGATACTGATCCTAAAGTTAAGGAAACCTTCATAGGTAGATGCGCTACGTTAGATAAAACATTAGTTGATTTTAATTCAGTATTAGACGAGATAAATGAACTTGAGTTACGTGAAGACCCTGAGTATGACCCAGATTATAGTGCTATGTCTGCTGTTGACGAGTTAGTTGGTCATATTCTAGTCAAAAAGGCTGAAATCACAGCACAAAAAGTTGCAACACCAGCTGTTTCGAAAACCTCTGCTTCGTGCACCTCGCCAGCTCAGTCTCGTTTTAATTTGTTATTACCGCCCTTAGAAATTAAGCCCTTTAATGGTGAATTTCCGATTGGCCAAGGTTTAAAATATGTTTACCTCGTTAATAATTAATGACAAAGTTTTAACAACCTTTCAAAAATCGCATTACTTGCATAGTTATTTAGCAGACCCTGCTTCCCGTGTCGTTAAAGCTTACCAAGCTTCATGTAACTTTGAATTAGCATGGCAAGCTCTGGTTAAGAGATACGAATCCGATCGTATTTTAGCCAATCACTACGTGCAAGAAATTTTAAAACCTGGTGATAACCCTCCTTCTCGACCTACGTTAGTTTCTCTTCAGGCATTTCTGAGTAAAGTTGGTGACAACATAACCAGTTTGAAAGCTGTTGGTATTGTTGATTTAGCAGATTTTCTTCTGTATAGCATGTCTATTCGTCAGCTTGACGCTCAGACCCATCAAGAGTTTGAACTTGAATATTCTGATGAGTCATTTTCATCCTGTAATGACTTAATAAAATTTGTGAATAAGCGTTGTAGAATGTTTGAGCTATCAGCCTCTGATGCTCCCCCACCACTTCTAGCTCAAATTCAACTCAAAATAAAAAGAGTATTAACTGCAAGAGTGTTAGTGATAAGCCTAAATCTAATAATAAACAAATTGTTTCAACTAAATTAGATAGAGCTCCTTGAGCCCTCCTGCTTCAAATAGTGATAACGCTAGTGTTGAGCGTTTTAACAAAGTGTGCTCTCTCTGTTCTCAGCAACAGACACATCCTTTGTATCGGTGTCCTGTTTTCATAAATAATAAAACACCTAGCGAGCGTAATGCTTATATTAAAGAAATACGTGGGTGTTTTAACTGTTTACAAGTTAAAAAGCACACTGTTAGCGACTGCCCGTCCAACAGAACGTGCTCCAAGTGTTCAAAAAAGCACCATTCTTTGCTGCATTTCCCCAGAAATGGTGATATTATTGATAATAAAAATGTTAAGTTAAAATTCTTCTCTGAGTGGTGATTCGAAGTGAAAAGAAGAATGAAGTGTCTCCCCACCCCTCCACCGCTCCCTGTGGTACTGTCATGTAAATACAACCTCCGCTTTATGTGATCAAAAGTTTAAAACTAGTTATGTTAGTTCTTCTACTATTTTGTTAGGTACAGCAATAGCTCAGGTACGAAATTCTTCTGGCCGTTTTGTCAACGCGAGACTGCTCTTAGACTGCGGATCGACGTCAAGTTTAGTTACAAAAGAATTTTCTCAAAAACTTCAACTTCCTGTTCGTGAATGTAAACAGCGTTTTACAGGTCTTAATGACGTGCATGTAGGTGAAGCTAGTGGTATTGTTTCATGTATTATAAAACCTAAGCTCTGTACTCATCCTCAGATTAATGTAGATTTATTTGTGGTCGATAATCTACTTGAAAATGTTCCCTCGGCTGTTATACCCGCTCATATCAAAACTTCGTTGTTGAAGTATAACTTAGCTGACCCGGAGTTTGATCAACAAAGTCCATTACATATCGTTATCGGTTGTGATCTGTTTTGTAGAGTTCTTGCCCCTCACTACAGTAGAGTCTTCTCATAAGGACTTTATTTTGTCTACAGTTTTCGGTGAAGTAGTGATGGGACCTGTCCCTTCAGGTACTCAAAACAAAGTTAGTAATGTAGTTGCTCTTACTACTACTCAAAATAGTCCTATATCTAGTGATTTTGAGCTTCATAAAAATGTTGAAAAATTTTGGGAGAGTGAAGAGATTTATTGTGCTAAACCACGTGACCCTAGTGACGTGTATTGTGAAGAACAGTTTGTTAGTACTCACCGTAGAGACGCTACCGGACGTTATATTGTTAGACTTCCCTTCAAAGCTGACCCAGAACGACTTGTTTCCTGGCTCATATGCTTTATCTCTTCAGCGATTTTTATCTCTAGAAAGACGTGTTAATCGTGAACCCCTGTTAAAAAATGTTTGTTTTGATTTCTTACATGAATATTTGAGACTTGGTCATATGGACTTAGCTTCTGTTAGTGGTAAGTGTTATATACCCTACTTCTTGTATTCAACCCCTCCTCTCTTACTACTAAGGCAAGAATTGTATTTGACGCTAGTGCAAGTAAAACCGACCCTTCATTAAATAATATGCTTTATGCAGGACCTAAACTGCAAAAAGATATTAGTTTTATTATTGTGAAATTTCGAACTCATCGTTATGTGTTTACGTGTGATATGGAGAAAATGTACCGACAGGTGTTAGTCGATGAACGTGATTGTGCTTTTCAACATATTTTGTTTCGTGATGACCCTTCTAAGCCTTTACAAGACTTCCAACTTAAAACTTTGACGTACGGCTTAACCCCGTCCGCGTTTTTGGCACAAAGAGTTGTCCTTCAACTCGCCCAAGATGAAGGGCATAAATATCCCTTAGGTGCTATATCTTTAATCGAAGATGGGTACATAGACGATTATTTATGTGGCCATAACGATTTAGGTGCTTTAATTGACTTAAAAAATCAATTATGTGCAATATTAAAGAGTGCAGGTATCTCTCTCAACAAGTGGAAGCAACTCAGAAGAGTTTTTAAATCATCTCCGCGATGAAAGTGATATAAACAAGCCCTTAGTGATATGTGACGAGTCTAATACATCAGTAAAGGTTTTAGGAGTTATGTGGAATCCTTCTACTGATTCCTTTGTGCTTAAAATAACCTCACCTCCCTCATTGTGCACAAAACGCTCAGTTTTATCTACAATAGCTAGATTTTTTGATCCCTTAGGTTTTGCTGCACCCTTAATCTTTAAACTCAAATGTTTTCTTCAGCAACTGTGGAAAAATAATTTTTCGTGGGATGATAAACTTCCGCCCGCTTATTGTGATGTTTGGAATCAAATATTAGACGAATTTCCAGTTCTTGTTAATATATCTATTCCTAGATATATTTTATCTCCTAATATAACTTCTTGTCATATTTTAGGTTTTTGTGACGCTAGTGAGCGTGGTTTTTGTGCTTGTGTTTATGTAAGGGTAGAAGATACATCTAGTACTGTTCAGTGTTCTCTTATTTTAGCTAAAACAAAGGTAGCACCCTTAAAAGTGTTGTCAGTGCCTCGTCTTGAACTTCAGGGCGCAGTGTTGTTGTCAAAACTTATTGAGTCTTTGCAACCAACTTTCAGTACTTAAAACCTCAATCTATTTTTTATTCTCTGACTCATCAATCGTGTTGTCGTGGCTGCGTAAACCTGCGCATGTTCTTCAAACCTTCGTATCTAACCGTGTTCTAAAAGTGTTAGAACACACAGAGTTAAAAATGTGGTACCATATAAATAGTGAATTAAACCCTGCGGATATCGGTTCCCGTGGACTCACCCCGCAAGGCTTAGTCGATAGAAAAACATGGTTTAATGCTCCTCTGTGGTGTTATGAGGACATTTATCATGGCCGTGTACTCAGTTGCCCCCTCCCTTGCAGGAAGAGCTACCAGAGATAAAAAATAGCCAACCAGTTTTACTTTCAAGTATATTTGATCAGTTAGAAGTACCTAATGATTTTTTAACTAATCTTACCAATCATTATTCATCGTTTTCTGTTTTACTAGGTGTTTACTGTTATATTCAACGTTTTACTACAAACTGCCGTGACCCCGCGTCTCGAGCCTCTAATAAGTTTCTTTCTCACTGTTCCTGAACTCCGAAAAGCTGAAAAGCATTTGTGCGTCTTGTTCAGCATGCTTATTTTAGTGAGGAAATTATACTACTTAAAAACAAAAAAGTTGTGGTAAACGATTTTTAAGTTTGTCTGTTTTCCTAGACTCAGAAGATTTTCTTCGTGTTGGTGGTAGGTTATCTAACAGCATACTAGGTTATGAAGCTAGACACCCTCTGTTGTTACCTAGTTCTTGTAACTTTACGCATATTTTGATCCGACATTATCATCGAATGTATGCTCATGCTGGACCTAGAGTTGTGCGAGCGCTTATCCTACGTACTTATTGGATAATTAACGCTCACAGTACTATACGAAAATGTATCATCAGTGTTTAGTGTGTAACAAGTTTAGAGGCGCAACACCAAACCCACTTATGGGAAACCTTCCAAGCCCTCGTGTCGTTCCAAGTAAGCCCTTTACTCACGTGTGTGTTGATTTTGCAGGCCCTTTCACTCTCAAAGAGAGTTTAAGACGTAATGCTAGGACCAAAAGCATACTTTGCTGTTTTCATATGTTTAGCCTCCAAGGCGTGCCATATTGAAGCGGTGACCAGTTTAACTGCTGTGGACTTCGTGCAATGTTTGCAACGCTTTATTTCTCGAAGAGGTCTCTGTGCGCACATTTACTGTGACCAGGGCACCAACTTCAAAGGTGCTTGCCGCCAGTTAAAAGAAGTAGAAGAGTTTCTTCGTTCTAGTTACACCCAAAATTGTTTGTTGTACGCGTTGTCTAAGCAACATGTTGAATTTCATTTCACGGTAGCTCATGCCCCGTTTATGAACGGTGTTAGTGAATCTCACGTCAAAAATATTAAATACCATATGTACCGTGAGGTAGGCGATAGAACACTTACCTTACCTGAGTTTATTACTTTGTTAACTAGAATCGAAGCCATTCTTAACTCGCGTCCTCTGTATCCGTTGACGTCATCACCCGATGACTACTCAGCTCTCACTCCGGGCATTTTCTTGTTGGTGGGCCCTTGTTAGCCCTCCTGAGGCTGATGTGCTAGATGTTGCCACCAATAGGCTGTCTAGGTGGGATTGTGAACCAGATCACCCAGCGTTTGTGGAAAAGTGGCAGAACGAGTATTTACACACTCTGCAACAAAAGGCTAAATGGTTTGAAGGAGACAACAAT
Organism: Microvelia longipes; assembly: GCA_018340805.1. Classification (NCBI taxonomy): domain Eukaryota; kingdom Metazoa; phylum Arthropoda; class Insecta; order Hemiptera; family Veliidae; genus Microvelia; species Microvelia longipes. Next base: position 37,282,607 of record JACMZG010001913.1, read on the forward strand.
ATTGAGATAGGACAACTCGTCTGGCTGAAAGAAGACAACACCTCCCCGCTAACCTACCCTTTAGGTCGTGTAAAAGATGTTCATGTTGGAGCTGACGGTGTGGTTAGATCAGCTACTGTTTCTACTGCATCAGGTGA
>JACMZG010001913.1:37284625-37289625 GCA_018340805.1 Microvelia longipes
GTGAAGTTTTTAAACTCAGCAGAACCATCGAACAGTGCCATAATAAACATCTCACTTCCATACATACACGAACACATACTTATACGCGATCTAGATTGACTTTAGTTCTAAGTTTAAATCTCAAGCAAAACACACTCGAAAGTGCCATAATAACACACAGTCTCATCCATACATACACGCACACACTTACATATACGCGATCTTAAGATTGACTTTTGTTCTAAGTTTTAAATCTCAAGCAAAACACACTCGAAAGTGCCATAATAACACACAGTCTCATCCACTACATACACGCACACATACATATACCGATCTTAGATGACTTTTTGTTCTAATTTAATTTCAAAGCAAACACTCGAAGTGCCATATAACACACAGTCTCATCCATACATACACGCACACACATACATATACGCGATCTTAAGATTGACTTTGTTCTAAGTTTTAAATCTCAAGCAAAACACACTCGAAAGTGCCATAATAACACACAGTCTCATCCATACATACACGCAACACATACATATTACGCGATTCTTAGAAATTGACTTTTATTCTAAGTTTTAAATCTCAAGCAAACACACTCGAAAGTGCCATAATAACACACGTCTCATCCATACATACACGCACACACTTACATATACGCATTACACACTGACAGATAACTCGGTTTTAAATAAACCGGAAAATTATATTCTGTTGGAATGGGTTCGGATTTACTGTGCCAACACATATATTATATACCTATTAGTTTAAATGAGCAAAAGTAATAAATATTAAAAAAAAAATCTGAACTTACTCCATAGTTGACGTATTTTGTATTTTTGGACTGACAAATAATATATTAGTTTCCCAATAAAGAAAAATTAATGGTTTTCTTTTTTTAGTGTTTTTTTACAGTTTAACACTTTTAAAATAGCCAATACATAGAGTCACGCTTTAATAACAATTATAAACTGAATTAACATTTTTCTAATCTTTTAAATTTTATAAATAATCATGATACAAAAAAAATAGATAAATTAAAATAGTTTTGATAGAAACAGACTAAATTGTTGTATGTGTTGTATGGGTAATTGCATTTGAATAAATGAAGGAAATGACTCTTTGAAATGACGAGTTACATTGCATTGACTCATTACTAATAGTTATTTGACTATGCATCTAGGGTATGTATGTTTTCCTTAAAGAAGCGGTCAGTTTTGGTAGAGTCAATAAGAATACCCCTCGAATTTTAAATGCCGTATTGCTTTTTGCCAGTGACTGAAATAAAAAAATTAGTGCGGTGGTCCGCATTTTGGGCGAATTTTCTTTAGTTTCCGCGTTTAACAAACCATTTGTGCTTACGTTTTAGGCTTTATTGTTTATATCTCGAGCTTGTTTGATCTATATTAATATAATATATATATATATATATTTATATATATATATTATATATATATATGTATATATATATAATTATATAAAAATATATAAACTAATTTAATATATAATATATCATATATAATATATATATATATATATATATTATATAATTTTATTAATCATTAATTGATTAATTAAGTAATCAATTAACATTTTTTTTCTCTGTCTTTTCAAGCCCTAAATGTCCGTTTTTTTAAGAGCTCAAGAAATAGGATAGGTTTATGAATAGAATATTTTGTTTACGGTCCATAAGACTTAAAGGAAATAGGATAGGCTTGGGTAAATAAAAGTTTTTGAATACGGCCTTTAAGATCTTCTTAATGTATAAGCTAGGTTTAGGGTGAAGCGGACTGGCCAGTGAGGGCAAGGGTGGCAGCCCTAGGATAGGTTTATAAATAGAATATGGGCCAAAAACCTATTCCCTCAAATTTTCCATCATTTGATGGAAAGAAAAAAATTCTGGATTGGTGGTCCGCATGCCGAGCGAATTTCCTTTGGATGCGTGTGACTCAGCAAACCGGTTAATGACGTCACAAAAACTGGTATTCAATAGGGTTCGTGTCCTCCCAAGGTTGATTTTGTACCAATTGTGATTAAAAATTTATAATCTGTTCGAAAGATAGGGTGTACAAAAAAGTGTCTAGAAATACATACATACATATTTTTTAATATATATATTTATATATATAATATATATATATTATATATATATATATATATATATAATAATATTATATTATATATATATTATAATATATATATATATATATATATATATATATATATATATATATATATATATATATATATATATATATATATATATATATATATATATATATATATATATAATATATATATATATATATATTATATATATATTTATATATATATATATATATATATATATGGTGTGTGTGTGTGTGTGTTGTGTGTGTGTGAAATGATTCATTTTATTTTTTAAGCTGGATTTTTCTAGTCTTTCATTAATGTATTGTGTTTGTTTATTTATTTTAATAGCTATAGATTCTGAGATGCCTACAATGATAGGCGAAATATATTAATTGATAAATCGTTCAAAACTTTTTATAGAACTAAAGTCCCCTTGATCAAGCCTGAGATGGAGTTCTATAAACTTTCCAGTGCTACAAAGAACAAACTATTATAAAAAATTATCTTCTTTATTTTCCAGAATTTGAACCTAGGTACCCTGGCTGAACGCTCGTATGTAAATGGCCCGGAGTCTACCATTTACATACAACTTATAGTGGCGGGTATATACTATACAGCTAAATAATTAAATTTTATTTAAATATCATAATACTGCTTTTATTTTGTAGTACTCCAAATGAATAAGATAACCTATTTATTATAACCTTGTTGATAACAATAGTTTATTCTATAGGAAGGTTACTGTGTTAATATTTTTGCATAATAGTTTCAGTATGAAATTTCATTTGAATATCCGTTATTTACCCTTTAATTACAAACAAAATGTAACTCTTAAATATGTTCTGACGATGTGCTAAGTAAACTAAAACTAAAGCTTAATTTTACAGAGCCTTTCAGAAATAGGCATTTTCTTATTTTTCCGATTGCTCATTATCGGAGGAGAACCCGAAGTAAAACATACGTGAAATAAAATAAAATACTGAAGGAGAGTGCCCCAGTTTTTTTCTTTACATCAAATGATAAAAAATTTGAGGGAATAGGCTTTTGGCCCATATTCTATTTATAAGCCTATCCTATTCCTTGAGCTTTTAAGGACCGTATTCGAAGAGATTTTCCTTATCTCTAATGAGGGCTGCCACCCTTGCACTCACACACTTAAGAGGTATAAGTAGGAAATAGTACATAGCTCAACTAGTGAGGAACATGTTACCAGTTCATATGTTACTAGTTTGCTTGTTCAAGTCTTATACCAACTGCAATATGCTTTACTAACTTTTCCAAATTTGGTATCGATTTTGTTTCAGATGTGGTTTACTTGGACCCAGTGGATGTGGCAAAACAACATTACTCAAGTGTATTTTAGGCAAATTGAACATCGATAATGGCACCATTAAATTATGTATTAAGAATTGGAATCAAGTTGGATATATGCCACAGGTATGTCGTTCTCTCATTTAGGAGAAAACGCTAGAAATCAGTTAATACCTAATAATAATTAATAAAGAAGTAATTAAAATTGTTGAAGATAGTCCATCCTAGTGCTACCCTTCTTCTATTTCTTTATCTTTTTCAATCTCCTCTGCTTGATATCATCTGACCCAACGAAAATATAGATAAAGAAAGATGATAGTAGGATTTATTATTTCGGACAACGAAAGGTAAGTTCCGTTGCCAGTTAACTGGAGCGCTAGTATGTAATTTGGTAGTTTCACTATGTCAACTATAGGAATGCCCTACCGTCGACTATTTTTGTTAGCGAACTGCTAATGGCACACCACTGATTTATCCAAACATTTTTTTTGGACGTTACTTTACTATCAATATCAGAAGCTTGTCATCCACTACCCGGTTGCGACAGAAAAATTTTGAGCTTCTTAATTTAGCGAAAGTTGTTTATGAAATGTTTTAGAACGTGTCTCTACACGATGAATTCACGATAGAAGAATTATTTAAATTTTATGGCACCATTTATGAACTGGATCAAATCACATTAGAAGCTAGGATAAAGGAACTGGTGGATTTGTTGGATCTGCCGCCAATACATAAAAGCGTCGCACATTGCAGGTAATATATATAGATGTGGAAAAGCAGGGCATCTCCCTATTTGCTAGAAAATTAATAGTCTAAATATAAGTATTTTTTGTACGTTATATATTTATACAAATATAAAAAAAATAGTAAAGCATTATAAAGTTTTGGCCATGATAAAACCTCATCATGACGTATAAAATACGTATGTATATATATATATATTATATATATATATATATTATTATATATATATATATATATATATATTATATATATATAATATATATATTTTATATACTACTCACCATACGTATAAAAGTTTTTTATTGTTTTTTCTCTCGTTATCACTTCTCTTAAGGGACATTTATAAAAAAAACTATGTTTATGCAAAAGGATTAATTGGGCATTTTCTTTGCAGTGGTGGAGAGCAGCGGAGAGTATCGTTAGCTATAACCCTGCTTCATGATCCTGAAATACTATTATTGGATGAGCCAACTGTAGGACTGGATCCTTTATTGTCTTATAAGTAAGTATGAATATTGAATACTTATATTCAATAAGTATATGAATATAATTCATAAATATATGAATACTTATATGAACACTTAACGAAAAGTATCAATGTTAAAAATTATAACCCCCGTATTTAAATGCGTTTCCCTTACTTATTACTTAAGTTAGTTATATCCATAGGTTTAGAGTTTTTAAGAAAAAACCCTATAATAATACTGTATATAGAAGGAGCACTGCTGATAACACGAAAGGCGGTTCACTGGTGGTCTTAAGTAATGCTACCACCCTAACAATATACATTTTTCTTATAAAAAAGTTGGCAATACTTCCGGTTGCTGAATTATTTATGTTCTATTATTAAT
>JACMZG010001913.1:37294625-37344607 GCA_018340805.1 Microvelia longipes
TTTTGTGGAGAGACTTCTTTTCTTTTATTATTTATAATATCAGTTAAGTTATACTATGAGATGCTGTGTTTCAGGTAGCGTTTATGAGGAATGGAATGATCCTATACGAAGGATCGCCTGATAGCATCATCAGTTCTTACAATTGCTCTTCTCTAGATGATGCTTTTGTGCAACTAATTAATAACAACAAGCCAGATATTGATAACAAGGTAAGTCCGTTTAGGTTTCATTGGGGTACCTATGATAAGAGGTAGTGATAATGGTACACAATTATTACATTCTCAACATTAAACTTTCAATTTAATCTCGACTTATAGATTGAATACCAGCGAAGGAACATAAAATTTCTACGTGCTTCTTGTGATGTAAAAGACGCATGCATTCTTCCAAATGAGTGACATTTTTCCAGGTAAGGTGAGGTACCCCCATTCCCCCCTGGAAAAAATATAGCCCCCTCTATCGAAGTAGTTGTTAGCGGAAATCCTTAAGGTGTGTGAAACATTGCCCTCTCTAGGACTGGTTTCGCCCCCCCCCCTACAATATTGGCTGGCTACGGACCTAAAAGGGCGTAACGCCAGTGATCCTTTTTAACCTGGAATATGCAAACTTTACCCAAGTATAGAATCAATTTGACTTATCAAGTTATAATTCTGTACTTGGAGTAGTGGCTTACCCAGGATTTTGTTTTAAAAAGAAGTTAAAATGCTAACCCTCAATTAAACAATGCATTGCGAGTTTAGTATACTTCACCATGTATCGGGCAACTAAGAAACCAATGGAAATTCTGCACACAAAAATTGGTGTAAAAGACCAAATTAAAATTCAAAAATAATAAATAAGTTTAATAGATATCATCAAAAATGAACCTTGGTTAAATAAGCGTTCTTTAAAAAAAATCAATTTGGAAGTGACTGCTCTAGTGTCTCGAGAGATTACTTTATAATCAAGTTCTGCGGGCATATTATATGTATGTATATATATATATATATATATATATATATTATATATATATATATATATATATGTGTGGGCATTATAAGGAGACATCCTTTCACCTGGGTCAATCCATTTCAAGTGATCCAGAGATGTTGCTCGAAAAAAATGAAAATTGATATTTTTTTTTCTGTGTTAGTCCTGCCCATAGGTAGTCCAAAACGCCTAGTATTAATTTTTTTCTACAGCCTCCTTCATTTTCAAAAATCACTTTTTAGTTCCCGAGACACCCAAATTTTGAGTTTTTTTGCCAAATTTTTGAGGCTTAATATTTCGGCTTTGGCTTAACCTAGCTTAATGAAACAGGTCTCGTTTGAAAGTGTCCTATTTGGGCTTTATATAGAAACCAATATTTTTTGTTCTACTGCTGCTAATCTACTCGTGAGTTTGCATAATAAATTTGACCACAAAGACTGAAAATACACTTTTTCATTATTTTTTTTAACAAGGAAGATAATATTGAAAAAAATGGAAATAATTTTTTGGTTACTTAGGTGACCATAAGGAACAAGAAAAAAATATTTTAATGTTCCAAATTTTACCTTTTGGGGTCAATGAATTATTGAAAGTTAAGGTTTTCATGATTTTGGCGTTTTTAGGGCGATTTATCGTCCAATGGGACTGGGGCGATTTTTTTCAAATTGGGCTTAAAATGACCTCTACACATTGCAGTTTTACGCCCAATATGTAACGCATATTGTTTATTTTTGTTTTAAGGTACTTTTCAGCGTTTTTAAAATCAGCAGTTTTTGAGTTTAACGATTTCACAAAAATATACTGATTTCTATTGAAAATAGGGTTTATCCAGGGGTTTCTTTGCTAATAAAACATAGTTAAAGGTATATATTAATTTTTTATAGAAATAAATTCGACATCACCACCCAAAGTGATCAAAAAGTCAAAAAAACGCTGTTTGATTACCATAAAACCTAAATATGCCCAGTAAACTACATATTTCAATGTGGAGTCTTTTTGTATGTTTTTGGGCCTGTGAGGTGAAAGAGAGTGGTCCAGAGTCGATACGACTATCAAAGCGAGAGTACCTGGGTTACAAATCATTTTTGTTATGAACTTACATAATGTAAAAAAACGATAAAAATGTATTGTCCCCACCAGGATTCGAACCCAGGTACTCTCGCTTTGAGTGTAGTATCGACTCTGGACCACTCTCTTTCAACTCGCAGGCCCAAAAAACATACAAAAAGACTTCTCACTTGAAATATGTGGTTTACTGGGCATATTTAGGTTTTATGGTAATCAAACAGCGTTTTTTTGACTTTTTGATCACTTTGGGTGGTGATGTCGAATTTATTTCTATAAAAAATTAATATATACCTTTAACTATGTTTTATTAGCAAAGAAACCCCTGGATAAACCCTATTTTCAATAGAAATCAGTATATTTTTTTGAAATCGTTAAACTCAAAAACTGCTGATTTTAAAAACGCTGTAAAGTACCTTAAAACAAAAATAAACAATATGTTTCATGTGATTTACTGACCAAAATTGCTTAACAACGACTAATTTTCTGTATATATTATAATGTTTAAACCCAATCATTTTGTATTTTTCCATTTAACATTAATATATTAATGTTTAAACAATCATTTTGTATTTTTCAGGGGAATAAAAGAGTGACTATAAGAGAATCTATAAAAATAATACCCTGCCTTAAAAACAACAGTATCTTTAACTGGAATCATTTGAATGCTCAAGTTTATAAAAATTACAAATGGACTCTAAGGAATATACCGTAAGTTAATGTATCATCACTTTGATTAGTACACACCAAAACTTTTACTGCTATATTTTGTTGTATATTTGTGCCTGCCACCCAGACAGTCCTGGTTCGATCCCGGTCGGGGAATCTGGGATTTTTATGCGAAGTATTTTCCATCTCCCCCGCACATTTTTCCATCTGAAAGGATTTCCTCCTTTCACATGCCGTCATTGGTTGAATTTTGAAATATCGAAAAAGTAACCTGACCACATTCGATTATCATTATAATCAAATAAACAGAACAAAAAAACAGTAAATTATATAGTAGAATGTTTAAAATACAAATATCTACACAAGCAATCTGCGGGAAGCCGAAAACAATTGATTAATTATAACCTTAACTCCCTCTTGGATGAGGTTTCAATGAGGTTACACAGAGCCCCACTAATATTGTTTCAGGCCTCTCAATGTATTAAGATAGGCTATGCTCCCTCTAGTATATATCTCTATGTACACTAGGAGCTAGGATGATAACAGACACACACTCACACATACAGATAGACAACGATGAGAAAACCACCTTGGAGGCTTTATATACAAACACCTGAAACGGATACTTCCAATGACATCCCGGTATCGGATTTTTTTTCGAAAACACAATACTTTTCCTATATACCTTTGGTATTAATTAATAAAAATCTTGGAAAATTGCATCAAATCAAGTTTAATAAACTGTGTATGCTTCCGCGGTTATTGTCATGAAGATTTAGGTCTTCCGGTGGTGACCGCGTCAATGTAGATGAAGAATCCGACGTTTCGCTTCCACTGTGGGAGGCATCCTCACCACACTCAGCCACTGATTACGTCATCCCACGGAAATCCCCCATTAGCCAGTTCATCAACCAGATAGGACACCCCTGCGCGACCTTCAAGTGGATTACGTCATACTGGACCGTCGAACCCTATTATCCCTTCTCATGGCTATAATCTGCGTCCTCGAAGACAAGGTCAGAGACAGGTATAAATAGGGGTTGCATCGTCTCCGTCTTCAGTTCAGTTTTGTAGAGCATTGTGTTTCTATCCATTATGTCCAACATCCCTGAGGATGCCTCCCACAGTGGAAGCGAAACGTCGGATTCTTCATCTATATTGACGCGGTCACCACCGGAAGACCTAAATCTTCAAATCAAGTTTACTTGTTTCAGGACGACCCTGGTTGTGTTCGCAATACCATTCCTCTGTGTTTTACTGTTCAATTCATTATTTTCTAAATTCGATCCCAACATAGGGTACTACAATGAAGAAGTAACAAACAGATCATTTCAGTGCTCAGATAACGCCATATATGTCGACGACTGTCCTCCTTCGCCCTACTACTCCTGCCAATATTTACGCATATTGGGTCAAAAACGAAACCTAGTAAGTTTTTTTACATACATTTCCGCAAAAGTAGTTAGATGTAAAATGTTGCAAATATAGATGTATAAATATAAACAATACTAAAAACTTATAAAAGATTCCCTGTCCGGAATGTTTTATAAGTTCCATAGAGTTTTATAGTTCCGGCTGCTTCCATAGAAAATATTATAGGGTCATTCCATGCAGAATCAGCCAATTTTGTGCGGTCAAAATTTAAAAGTGAATGATACTTTATCTATTTATTGTCTTTTGCTTATTCTAAAAGGAAATGGTCGAATTTTCTCAATATCTTAATCCGTTTCTTGACAGTGCTTGTTTGTTTCTTGAAAAATGTCATTTTTTTCATTTTTTTGATAAATTTTAAAATAACTGTAACTTGTTTATTAGTTGAGATAATTTAATGAAAAAACAGCTGTTGTAACCAGGAAAGACTATATTTTTAACTAATACCTGGTTTTTGTTTTGGGTGTGAAGCGTGCAAAGCTTATTTTTAACCTAAAAATGCATAAAAATAGGCAAATTTTGGCCAATTTTTATGGGGAAAAAAATATATGAAATAGTAATAACACAATCTTGATATCTTTACAGTGATGACCCCAAAGAGTGCCCTTAACATAAATATTATTAGGTTTTTAATATTTACAGCCCTTCATGATTTTTAAGTGTGCCGGAAGTAGTATGTTTTCAATTTTTGCCCTATTTTGACAAGCTATAACTCTGATGGGGCAACTTTTAAAAATCTGATATTTTTACATTAAAACACTGCATACTAGTGCTCAATGCTCAAAAAGTTTCAAGGATGTGATATCTCTTATTTTAGAGAAATTGGTATTTATATATACATACTTTTATATGTATAATCATATAATAGGGAGATTTATCATTGTTTAATGATGTGGGTATTCTAACACCGATATGCCTTTATGAATTTTGTTCCAACTCAATTAAAGGGAATAAAGGTATGCGAATGTAAAAAAATATCAGGGAATCAGAGTCATGCACTGCATAGTTCCTGAAGGAAGCAATAAATTGATATTTAAAAGAACTTCATTATCTAGGTATGAAATCCAGCATTTATTTTTGTTAAATTACATTTATTTTTTCTTATTTTTATCTTTTAATTGTCAACCTTCATTTCATACATGAAGTATCACTTCTATAAATTTCTTTAATATTAAGAATAAGTAGAAATTGACCCTTCGTCAGTTTAAAATAACATTAATTTTGAGATGTTGCTAAGTCCTAACATGGTTATTAAAACATTGAATAATCAGACCAATTTGGGGTCAGATCAGTTTCACACATACGATACTGTATGTATGAAGCCATCTCATAGGCAAAATTATCAGTTAAAATTCGCTAAATACAATATACTGCTATGAAATAAGTTAGCTACAATAGCTGTGAATAAGTTATTTAAAAACTCCAAAAAAAATAAAACAGTTTTATTAAATTTAATTTTCTTATACTATATGAGAGCAATATAATTTTTTGAGGGGGCTAATTTCAAACCAGCTGGAGGAAGGGGTTAAGCCCCCTAGCTCCTCCCTAGAATTGCGTATAGCGATAATATAAGGATTTAAAATAAGTCGTACTTTCCTCATAAATAGTGATAAATCTCCCTATTATATGATTATACATATAAAAGTATGTATATATAAATACCAATTTCTCTAAAATAAGAGATATCACATCCTTAAAACTTTTTGAGCATTGAGCACTAGCATGCAGTGTTTTAATGTAAAAATATCAGATTTTTAAAAGTTGCCCCATCAGAGTTATAGCTTGTCAAAATAGGGCAAAAATTGAAAACATACTACTTCCGGCACACTTAAAAATCATGAAGGGCTGTAAATATTAAAAACCTAATAATATTTATGTTAAGGGCACTCTTTGGGGTCATCACTGTAAAGATATCAAGATAGTGTTATTACTATTTCATATATTTTTTTCCCATAAAAATTGGCCAAAATTTGCCTATTTTTATGCATTTTTAGGTTAAAAATAAGCTTTGCACGCTTCACACCCAAAACAAAAACCAGGTATTAGTTAAAAATATAGTCTTTCCTGGTTACAACAGCTGTTTTTTCATTAAATTATCTCAACTAATAAACAAGTTACAGTTATTTTAAAATTTATCAAAAAAATGAAAAAAAATGACATTTTTCAAGAAACAAACAAGCACTGTCAAGAAACGGATTAAGATATTGAGAAAATTCGACCATTTCCTTTTAGAATAAGCAAAATACAATAAATAGATAAAGTATCATTCACTTTTAAATTTTGACCGCACAAAATTGGCTGATTCTGCATGGAATGACCCTATACTCTACTAAGCTTGCACCACGCGTCTGTGCTAATTCCATTTACACACGGTGTACCAAAAGTCCCTTCTGTTAGACATTAATTAATAAAGGTATTAATTAATAGTTAAGGGTACTTTTTTGTGAAAAAGGGACTTCTTTTTGATGGTGTAAAAAAACCCTCAAAATTAACTTTGGAGTGTATCATGCAACACCGGATTTTGAAAAAAAAAATAGAAAAAGGACTACACTAGAAAGGTATTCTTGGGATCTAGGAATAATTACAAGACAATTTAATCCTCACCTATTTTTGTCTAAGACCGCAAGTTTGGCGGGAATAAGTTTTCAAAGCGTTAAAATAGCACATTTTTAACAAAATTGAAGCTTAAGTGTTTATATTAGAAAGAATTTGCCTTGAATAAAAACGCCTTATTTTATGGCTTATAAACAAAAATCAAAACAAAAATATATACCTTACCCATATTTTAAACTTACCACTGCCGCTAGATTTAGAAAAATAGCAACCTTGAGGGTTTTTAACATTGAAAACTTATTGAATATATATATATATATATATATATATATATATATATATATATATATATATATAAATATAATATATATATATATATATATATATATATATATATATATATATATATATAATATTATATATATATATATATATATTGTGTATATTAAAATTAAAAAGGTTGTATTGTATACACCGTAGTTGAAGAAGCAATCGAAGAATCAGCTACCGTCTATACTTGCTGTTGGATAAGAATATCTCAGGACCGGTTTCGGCACATCGCCATCATTACAGGCGTAGGCGGGGCAAACTCGAGCTTTCAACTAATAAAGTTATATTAGTGAATAACTTCTAATTAATTTATTATTAATAATAATTAACATGTTTATGTTTAAAAAATACAATTTATCATATAAAAAGAAATAAGAAAACATATGGCATGGATAAAGCCTGAAATAAAGCCGTAAAGATGATGAAGATCTTCAGAGGGCTCGTCGTGGTCATTGAAACTAAAAGTTATTCACTGATATAACTTTATCAGTTGAGAGCTCGAGTGTTGCCCCGCCTGCTCAAGATGGCGGTATGCCGAAACCAGTCCAGGGATATTCATATCCAACAACAACCTTTTTTATCATTTCATATATTGAAATGATATGTTATATATATATATATATATATATATATATATATATATATATATATATATATATATATATATATATATATATATATATATATATAATATATACATTATTATTATTTAGCAGAAGATTGATTAAATTTGTATTTCAATATTTCAAATTAACTTTGTTTTTATGTAGAGAGAATATGGCTCTATAAAAGAGGGGTTGGATTCAATTAAAAGAGGCGAGTCTTATGGTTTCATTTATTTTCCTAAAAACTTCAGCATCAGTATTGCAAGCAGACTTAGCTTTAGGATTAACGAGATACATCAAGGCTACTACGATCAACAGTTACACGTTTATATGGATAATACATGTAAGTTTTATATAAAGTATCGTCATAAAATTCCTATAGTGTCTGGTAGTGGTAGATAGTATGTTTGATGCTAACGTGTGACATGTAGAGGATGAGTTACAAGTAGAGTAACTGCTTAAGTAATAAAGCATTAACCGGAAACTCAAGCAGAAATGGACTGTTAAGCACGGAAACACCCATTCCAAAAGATATTCGCTCGGCATTCGGACCACCGCGCCAGAATTTTTTTTTACATCGACAGTACCTTATACCTACTGTCTATCATTTTGATGCAGTCATCAAGTTTTGATTAAAATTAAAATTTAGTTAATAATTACGTATTTTAAAACAATAGATCTAAAGATTACAAGGATCTTGAATAAATGGGATGATGCATTAAGGAACATTTCTGACCCCATGGAAGTTTGTATGAGAAAGAGAAATAGGACCAAACTTACCTTCCCCTTGGTTTTAATGAAAAAAAGGCGCCAAACGCAGGTTATGTAGCAAGGTTGTCAAGTTTGCTTCTCAACTTTCTTCTGTGCTTCTCCTGATTGTTACAGTTGTGGTGCTTGTTAAGTTATTTGTGCTTATTAAATTTTGGACAATACTTTCCCACTTCAATGAGTGATAATTTAAGCGTGTTTTGTTATAACCTTTTCTAGCAATAAACAATGGGAAAACACTGAGAGGTAAGTTTGCCTCTAAAATTTAAGACCTGCGCTGTTATAAGAACTGTAAGCATGCGCAGTTTGTACCAAGCATGTGCAGTTGGTTTTTGACGTGTTTCGTGTTGAATCCTCTCTATTTTTTGATCAAAAAGTGACCCCATCAAAAGATGGGGTCACTTTTTTTACGGCAAATCGACTTAGTGCGTCATCCCCTTTATTCATGATCAATGCAAGATGATGTCTTATATAATTTGTTAAATTTAAATTATTTTGTATTGACTAGAGTAGAAATATGGCGGGATCCATACCAGGTATTAATCAATTCAATTCTTCTACGATATAAAACTTAATTGTCTTGTATTTTATTGTGTAAAAATACTGTTGTTTGTTTCAGTATATGTCGAGGCGACTAACACCCACACTGATTTATATGAATCGTTGTTAAACCTCGTAGAAATGAAGTGCGACGAATGCGGCATTGATAAACGTTTGGCCAAAGCGTTTATGTTAGTGAGTATCAAAGATCTTAAATAAAGAGGATGAGGCACTAAGTCGATTTGTCATACAATAAAGTGATCCCATCGAAGACCGAAAAATAGAGACGAATTCAACTCGAAACACACGTTAAAAACCATCTGCACATGCTTGGTACAAATTGCGCATGCTTACAATCCTTATAACAGCGCAGGTCTTAAATTTAAGAAGCAAACTTACCTCTCAATGGTTTCCCATTGTTTATTGCTTGAGAAGGTTATAAACAAGCTTTAATTATCACTCGCTAAAGTGCCTAAGTATAGTCCATAATTCAAAATTAAATAAGCACAAATGACTTAACAAGCACCAAATGTAACAATCACGAGAAGCACAGAAGAAAGTTAAGAAGTAAACTCGACAACCTTGCTACGTAACCTGCGTTTGGCGCTTTTTTATAATAAACATGGGAAGGTAAGTTTGCTACTATTTCTTTATCTCATATAACCTCCATAGGGTCACAAAAGTTCCTTAATGCGTCATTCCCTTTATTTAAGATCCTTGGTGAGTATAAAACAGGTACTTGGGTTCTTTTACCAAGTCACGCGAATGAAGACAACATTGCCGTTTATTATTACCACGAAGCATTAAAAAAAATAAACAAAATTATATTTTATCTACTCCTTGTATTGTAAGTTCTACTTACAGTCTTGTTATCTCACACTGTAAATGTACTTTTACTCCCTAGGGAGGAAAAGTGAAAGTGTTGCCAACTTAACAGAATTTTTTAGTAAATTTTTTAGGAATTACAGGAATTTTTTAGGATTTTTTCGGTGCTATGTTGGTACTACGGGTAGAATATACAATATACACACGCTAATGTTTAAATTACAAATATAGTATTACACATTATTCTATTGACAGCTTACAATAAAATAATGTGAAGGTAGTGGCATTATTCTCTCTTCATCAGAGTAATTGACATGGTAAGAATAAACTAAACTAACACAATAACAATTAAGGAGCTGAAGTATATATTAATATTCTTATATTAATACTATAGAATTAGTTCTCTAGTCATAGATAAAATTTAATATGCAACAAGGGATGAAAGTTTTCAGCTCTCGTATTATCTCCCTAGTCAAGCCTCGGGAGACAAAATGTTAGTTAACTCCCTCGGCAAGCCTCGGGAGCTAACTAGTTTATCTCCCTCGGCCTACCGGCCTCTTGAGCTAATGAAGTTTCTTCCTTCGGCGCTGCCTTAGGACGAAACTTTAACTTGAGCTGTAAAACTTACTTTCATCCCTTGATGCATAAATAACTATTTATTTGTCAATAAAAATAACATACCATAATACACACCAAGTTATACAGTAACTTGAGGTCAAATAAATTTCATTAAAATACATCAAATAATTAGAATACACCTAATTATTTTTTTATTATACCCTTGTAAACCTGCAAAATATGATTACGTTTAAAGATACAAAGAAAAGAAAAATGTCATAAGACAAAAATAATCAGCTGTACTATTTTTCTGAAGTTTATAGGTTTCTTGTCACGCGATGAGGATGGTTTCTCATCTTGTTTTCTAAACAAATTTGTTACTATTGGACATTTTGACAAAAATTTCATTTATTGTTGTTTGTATTGTACTTTCTTCTAATATTAACTTTAAAATAAATGAACTTTCCCGTATCATTTTGCATAGATAGTTGCATAGAAGGTCAGTAGATAAATAAAAAACACGTCCGAAAACACCTCCATACTATTGGTATATGTAAAGATAACCCAGTGTGTAGGCTTTGTGAATCGGTAACCGAAACTGCCTCTCACATACTTTTGAGATGTGAAGCCCTAGCCTTTCAAAGGTTCTCTAACTTTGGTAGCAGCACTCTCACTAAGTTTGACTCTACCAATGAATCACTGGTCAAAAAGATCCTAGACCTAGTCCGGGGAAAAGGATTATTCTGACCTGGACCAATTGAGGGGATTGTACAATAGACTTCCAGTCGCAGTGCAAATGGGGTCTATTCTCGACTCCAACCCCAATCATTAATAATAATAATAATATAAATATCACTTACGCGGGGGTCAGGAAAGTTGGCGAACATCCTTTTGATTTTTGATTTTATGCTCAACATTCTATTTTTACTTTTCCTCATTTATACCCTAGGTATATAGGAAAAGTATTGTGTTTGCAAGAAAACCGAAACCGGGATTTCACCTGAATAATCCGTTTCAGGTGCTTTTAAGACCTCCTGAGTGGTTTTCACAAAGTTGTCTTTCATAATTTTTTATGACGTCACTAACCCGCAATAATGACTAAGCAAAAATTTCAAAAATCCATAAAATATTGAAGCATTTGTCGATCGGTTTAAGACTTAGCAGACACTTAGTTAAGTATAAGACCAACTGATGTGCCAAGTTTCATCTCATTATCAGCATTTACTTAATTGTTATCGAGTGACTTGAATACGTTTTTTAAAACCATCCTTAAAAATCTAAAAGTGATCCAATTGATTTGGAACTTGGTACGAGTATAAATAAATATTATTAATTAATAAATAATTAAGTAATAAATAAGTATTCTAAGTTTGGTTTCAGTACGGTAAGTATATCTACGGTTTTGTTAGATTATAAATATTAAGCAGCATCGAGCAAGGTCAGTGCTTAGAGTGGTGACCGCTGGGAATAAAGCGGGTGTATTTACCATCTGAGAACGAGCGAAGCAGCTGGAAGACGTGTTGCAGTATAAATTTGATAATCTTTATATTTTAAACTCAAGAGAAGCGAATCCGATGTACGGAGGATGATCATTGATCATAGCGATTCCGATGAGTTGCGAAAAAGTTCCGAGGTACCCTGTACCTAATTTGTTTTATTCCATTTGTTTAGATGAAACGCATGCCTGCTGTGTATGGCGAGAATATGGAACATTTCACAAGAACCTACCCATATATGATTATTAGTAACATGGTTCTAGTGTGCTATATTTACACTGCATCCATGATATCATTAGAAAAAGTTGCTGGTACTTTAGAAAGAGTCGAGATTGCTGGTGAATATTATTTTATTTAAATATTCTCTAATGCTAATAAAAAAAAAAAATAAAATGTCTATTTTGAGTATTGAAAATTATTTGGTTTTATATATTTGCAAAATAATGGGATATTTTCTGTCCCCCCTTAAAATGATGACTTTTTAAGTATGTTTTACCTTTAAATTTCTAAGCAACCATCACCAATCACTATTGGTAGCTTTTAATCAATTATTAATAATAATAACTATAAACTAGCTCTAACCTAACCTTCTTTTAAAAAGCCATACCAAAATAGCAGCATTTATTTTCAGGTTATTGGTGCTGTGACCTCTGCTATATAATAAGTATTTACATATCAAATTTGTCACTTAATCAAAATAAAGGGGGGTAAACTACATAATAATGTTTAAAGATAAAATAAATTTGTAGAAAGAGAAAAATTATAATTTATAAACATCGTAGTAGATTTATTTAACGATAAAACAAGAGGCCTCATTGCCACGACGCGTCCTCGGCACACTTCGCGGTCGCTTAATGGCCACATGGTTGTTATAAATTGTTGGTTCGTCATATTGCTAGTTTATATAAGTATCATACTACGATATATGCGAATTTTCATATGGATTTGTCAAAAAACGTCATTTGTTTACATTATGCCAATCAAAGACGTAATGTTTTTTTTATGTCAATCAATAAAAAACAAAATTAAATACTGATAATAAAATGAAACTTCGTATTTTTGTGAACCATACATAGCAGTATATGACCATTGTTATTTATCAAATAAACATATCTATTATAGTATGTTTGATACTTAGAGATGAGCTCAAACCGGTTAGGTTTAGTCAGTTAGTTCTACTTTTTTAGTCCTCCTCTGATTATTATTATTTATTAAATAAACCTATGATTAATACTTGTATTGATTGCTATTATAATGCTACTTTCAGGTATGACAACAGGTGAAATACTTGGTGGAAATTTTGTCGCACAATTTTTAATGATGAATTTGCAAAACATGGCGACTCTTGTTGTAACATATGGAGTACTAAATGAACCATGCCATGGAAGTTATGTTCTAGTCTATATTATCATTACGTTGAATGGTATTTTAGGATCATTAACTGGTAAGTAATAACAAACAATATGTGAGGATATTTATATAAAATATCCGACCTGCATCTATTCTTTTGAAGGAACCCCCTAATATTTTAAATAATTTATTTTTCAATCGCTGCTCTACTTTCGGTACTATTCTGGTTTCCCTTTCCTAATATATGTTCTGATTTTTTATCTGTTTTAATTTTCAAATGCCTCAACGACGACCAAACAATACTGGTAACCGTTAGTAAATATTTATTGTTTTATTAATTTGCACTATCTATTGGAAAAAAATTGCTTGGCCGATTGTTATTTTTAAATAAATTTTTTTTAAAAATTAATTCCGTATATATAGTGGTCACTATAGTGAATCCGATTTCAGGCGATATATGGTGTTGTGATCACTACAACAAGAGATATATTGATTTTTTTTATTAAAGATAGTACATATTAATAAAACAACAACTATTTGCTCAAAATTTACGTAATATTGTATCAATTTAAATGAGGAGTATGGTGCACGTGAAAATGTATAACTGATAGTTTATTTCGTACACAAAACATTTCAAAACACAAATATTACTGCTAATAGTTCGTTTTATTAATTTAAAATAGCATAAACAGAGTTACAAAATTATTTAATTTTAATAAAATAATACATCGATAACTCATAAATTATTACTTTATCACACGTGATAAGACTAATTTCCCGCCAGAACTTTATTTTGCTCTCCTTTACTCGGTCTTTTAGGAGGAGCAAAAAGTGCAGTTTTGTAAAAAGGATATGTTCCTTGCCATAAAAAGAGTTATTCTTTACGTGCTTTATTTTTTTAAACAAAACATAAACCTTATTTTATTTTTTTTAATACATACATTTTTCCAGCAAGAGATTATCGAGCAAGAATCTAGTTCTTGCTCGGGCTTTCGGAAGGATAAACCGAAAGCCCGCGCAAGAACTGGATCTGTGTGCAGAAAGCACGCGTTCCAAAGGAAATTCGATCGCCTTGCAATTATTTTATTGTGCTGTAAAACTATAATTCTATTCTAGTTTATAATTTCTTTTAATTATCCTGAAAAGATGCACGTAACCTTCTAGACTATAGATCCAGATGTTTTTCCTCTTAGGAAAACGTATTTTATATCTCTAAGATCTTAACACCCAAATTTTCCCTTATTCTTTAAGAAATTATATATTCGTCAAAGAAAGTATTTGTTTCAGGTTTGCTAGTAACTAGTTTTACAAAACATGCTTACTCTATTGGTTATATTGGTACTGGAATGATGCTCTCCATTACAACTATAAATGGTAACTAACTTCTATGTCTTGATAATTCTTTATTTTACTCATCCATTAAAGTTTCAAGTTACAAAATCCAAGCTAAGTTCAAACTACTTTAATGTCACACGTTGTCATTTCACTATGAGGAAAATGACCGGGGGGGAGGACTGATTCCGTTGGGCTTTATATATAATATAATATAATATATATATTATATATATATATATATTATATATATATATATATATATATATATATAATATTGCCTATTTAGAGCCTTGCGGCTTATCAGAGATACCCCTGAGGGAACAAGTTGGTAATATATTATCTGATGAAATTTTATGCATAAACCGAGAGCGTTACCTGGGCTGCGAACCCCAGACCTCTGTGGTGTCAAAGGTTAGTATGAATGCTAACGCTCTAACGACCTCGACCACAGAAGCGGCCATTTGAGTGTATTCTCTTTTTAGCAATGTTGGTACTATATCCCAGTTCCATTTATTACGCTACGCATTAGACAAACCCTATTTTTATATTCTTGCTCATTGGCCAGCAATAAATGCTTTTACGCAAACAACAATAATACCTTTTTTTAAATGGTATCAGAAATGTTTTCCAGGTATCTTTTAATTCATGAATTGCGAGAGCTTTTTTTTTTATCTTTTTACATTTATAGTATTGATATTAAAAAATATATTATCAAAGGCAAGAAACCTTTGTGAGGGATAAGATATTATTGGTCCTCAGAAAAAAAATTCAAAATAGATCAATAGGGTTTTGGCGCCATTAATAAGGCCAACTCAATAGATTGTATTATTTTAATGAAAGTTCATCTCATGAACTTTTTAAATAAGTAATTTTTATTAAACCATTTTCAGCGTGTTTCATGATAGACATGAAAATTATAAATTTTAATCTAAGTTCTAAACTTAGTACTTCTAATACTTTTAGTAACAAGTATACATTTGATTTCAGGGTCCATATGGCCAACTGAGGGGATGCACTGGTTAATAAAATCCAGTTCGGATTACAACCCTGTTGTTATGTCCAGTAATAGCTATGCTCATATAGCTTTCCGTGGTTATATCTTGTCCCATCCTTTAGTTTACCAAGGCATCATATACGTCACCTTATCCTGCATATGGACCATTATTTTAATTTACATGAAAATCCGATTGAGTAAAAAATTATAATTGTATTAGGGACGTTGTTTACTTTAACCTCAACCTTACAGGAAACCTTCCGAGATCTACATTTTGTGTGTTCTTAGAACAACACTAAATTCTTAGATTTATTAATACAAGAGACTAAGGGTCCAGGTGGTGTATTGTTTAACACGTTCGCCTCCCACCCAGAAAGTCTGATTTCGATCCCGATCGGCACATAAATGCTATAGTCCAAGAGCCGAACCTGAAAAAATGTGACTCATTTTGTACTACTTCAAATAATTTTTTTATCTGAAAATATACCTTAAATTCTGAAGAAAAAACATAGACTGACTATCCGGAGTGGAGCCCTTCTTATGATTGGTCATGCTCAAAATATTAGAAAATAGCTTAAATTTCAGTTTTCTCAGCGGTTCCCTGTGGGTCGTGTGCAAAACATGAAGAGAACATTTTTTAAAGGAGATAAAATGTTCTATAAAACGAGTGTTAAATCACCAAAATCGGATGAATGCAACCAAAGATATGGCTCTTTCAAAACCAATGAAAAAATTGTTAATTTAGGCAAAATCTCTATACATGGACACATGAGGGACACCTTTTCTATAAAAGTACCACAAAAGGAATATTGGAAAAAACGTATAGAAATAATAATTATAGAATAATAAAGTACTTAAATTAATAATGAAGTATAAATAATTATAATAAAAATGTGTAAGTAATATATGAAAAGTTTAAGTAAATAAAACATAAAAAACCTAAAACTATGAGCAATATACATAGACAACAGAGAAGCATATTTGATAAAAGCACAACAAATAAAAGAGTTACAGAAACATACAAGTAAAGACATTCTGAATGTTTTACTTACTTTGAAAACACTTGTATAATTATAATATCAATATCAATTCGATTTTACTTGAGATAAAACGTACACAATGAGATTTTCCACGGTCAAATAAAATGAACTGTGATTATTTTACTAATAGATTAAAGTATTTGTTAAAAATTAAATGAAAATGTCAAACTAAAATGATAAATGACAAAAATTGTAAATATGGAAAAATACATAACTTGTACAAACCTAACTATAGAGCATGAGATGAGCATGAGTTATATAGTATAGTAGCGATGTACAGAAGTAACTATCTGAAAAGATTACTCCTTTCATAGCGGGGTGGGGAGTAACCATCTGAAGAAGGTTACTCAAAGACCTTCTTTAAATGGTTACTCCCCTCATAGCGTGTTAGGAGTACCATCTGAAGAAGGTTACTCAGAGACCTTCTTTAAATGGTTACTCCCCTCATGCGTTGTTAGGGAGTAACCATCTGAAGAAGGTTACTCAGAGACCTTCCTTAAATGGATACTCCCCTCATAGCGTTGTTAGGGAGTAACCATCTGAAGAAGGTTACTCAGAGACCTTATTTAAATGGTTACTCCCCTTAGTTAAGATGCCATATCTTTGTCTTTCCCCTATTCTAACCCCAACAAAAGCCCCAATGCTTTTCTACATCCCCGGGTAAGAGCGTATAATAAGGTAAAATATACAAAAGATTAGTAATGAAATCTAAAAACTAAGGGGAGTAACTCGTCTGATCTGTCAAAGGGGAGTAACAATCAAAAGAAGGTCACATAAATAAAAAAAAGCAGTATAGTACTCCCCAAAAAGGGAGTAACTATCTAAAGAAGTGCCAATTGTATATTGTTAGGGTGGCAGCATTACTTAAGTGCACCAGTGAACCGGCTTTCGTGTTATCAGTAGGGCTCCTTCTATATATAGTATTATTCTAAGCGCTAAGTAAAAGTTTTTACAAGATAATAAACAAACACATTGCTAAATTTTACCAAATTTTATTTTAATAATTATTACATGGTATGTCACAAGTTATTTGTTTATACATTTAGTGATATTTACAAACATAACTTTTTCAGGTAATTACCATTATATACAATTAAGAAAAAAATGTATCTGATCTTGAAAATATTAATAATAAAAATAAGACAGCGTCAGGAAAAATGTTGGCTATACAATTCCCACAAAGCTTAGCTTGCTCATGGTAATACAAGAAAATATAGTTTTATTTCTTCTTAAAATATAGTAGTTTTGCTTAGTTTTAGATAACAAGAGTGCTCTAGTCATTTAAACAAGAGGACTTCGGCCTCTAAGCCATATGCGCCTTTGGCGCTGGGGGCGGCTTCGTGTCCCCCACCGCCTTCCTGTGGCCTGGCGGCCACATAGTTGTTGTAATTGATCAGTTCGTCATATTACAGGTCATATAAGTGGCAAACTGCCACGATATAAGAAAATTCTGTTTACATTATGTCATCATGCCATCATTATGTACATATATATGTCAATCAATTACATGTTTATTTGACATATATATGTCAATCAATGACATGTTCCTTTGACATATATATATGTATATGTCAATCAATGACATGTTTGTTTGACATATATATAAGTCAATCAATAAAACTAGAACCAATTCTGGTAACACAATAAAACTACGTGTGTTAGTGAACCATACATATTAATATATGTGTAAAAAAATTCAGCCCAATCTAAACTCTATAAGAAGATTTAAGATTTTTTTTAAATGCTTGTGGGGTCATTTTTGTATAAATAGTATTTTTTATGTATATATATATATGGATTAGAAATCTTTAACATGGATATTTTTAAGGGAGTAAAGGATTAAAATCCTTAACTTGATTTTTTATTGAAGTATAAAGTTGAATATTTATTCAATGTTTGTGAATAAAAAATGAATCAGATACAGTTTTTTTTGCGGCAACATTTATTAATTAAACATATGGTCTTTTTTGTCCTTTTTGGTTATATATATATATATATATATATATATATATATATATATATATATATATATATATATATTTTAAAAGTTATTCATGACTCAGGACAATTTTTCTACTTCATTTTGGCCCTGCTTAGTTTATCTAGACTTAGATATGACAAATTAGACAACTCAAGCAAACATAAGATCGCAAATTTTTAAGTTTTGATGGGACAAAAGAGACCATAGTTTTAATTACACAAATATCGACTAGATCCACCTTTAGAAAGTGTTGAAACATTTAACAATAATTGCACATTTGGTTAATTTCTTTGCAGCTGAAGCTGCTTTTTGAAAAACTATTAATTTTTAATAACTTAGCACTAAGAAAAGTTTATGAAAATATTAACATCGGTTAATAGGAAAAAACAAATACAATAAATTTAGTTAATATACGTCTGAAAAATAAGTAATTATTAACAGTAGTAGTAATTACTAATTACCTCATATTTTGGATAGTTCTTGTTTTAAGAAAAAATCAAAGTAGTGCCTTGTTAATTTTCCTCACAGCACTTATCATTCCCTAGGTAGCTTGGTACCATAACTGTTCAATGATGACGTCATTTTTTATAATTTTGTACGTACGAATTTGTACGTTGCAATTTCACGTAAATATCACATCGGCTTACTAGAGCTATCATGCATAAACCATGAGTTGTTTCTATTATTAACTTGACTGTAGGGACAAGCAAACGATTTTTTTTTTCCTTTTGCCGGAAAGAGAGACTATAGTGGTTTGTATTTAATTGCGGGAAGAAATACAGCATGACACAAGGATCTTGAATAAAGGGGATGACGCACTAAGTCGATTTGCCATACAAAAAAGTAAACCCATCGAAAAACCAAAAAATAGAAAGAATTCAACACGAAACTCACTTTAAAAACCAACTGCACATGCTTGGTACAAACTGCGCATGCTTACAATCCTTATAACAGCGCAAGTCCTAAATTTTAGAGGCAAACTTACCTCTCAATGGTTTCCCATTGTTTATAGCTTGAGCAGGTTATAAACAAGCTTTAATTATTACTCACTAAAGTGCCTAAGTGTAGTCCATAATTTAAAATTAAATAAGCACAAATGACTTAACAATCACCACAAATGAAACAATCACGAGAAGCACAGAAGAAAGTTGATAAGCCAACTGGACAACCTTGCTACATGACCTGCGTTTGGCGCCTTTTTTTCATTATAACCATGGGGAAGGTAAGTTTGCTCCTATTTCTCTATCTCATACAACTTCCATGGTGTCAGAAATATTCTTTAATGCGTCATGCCCTTTATTCAAGATCCTTAGCTGGACATTCCCAACTACGACCTGACTCTTTTTTAAGGCTGTAAAGGCTGCAGGAAAGAATGGAAAGTTTGCCCACCTCTTTATAATCGTCTCTTTCCTGGTATCAAATCTTTTATTTTGATTTGTTAACAGTCAGAAAATATACATCAGGCATGGCTGTGAAAAGATTTTAATGCTGTTAAAAGTGTAACTCCCAAGGGAGTAGCAATCAGTTAAAATCTAGTCCAAAATTCAACAATTTTGTCAATCGAATCCAGTTTTTCAACAAAATAGAGGACAGAATTGGAGTTTAAAAGAATTGGAGAGCTCTATAAAGTTTGTATTTTCTTCTCTATTGTATTTTCAATACTATTTCTGTATACTTAGGGTATAAATGAGGAATATTTATTAACACGGCAAGGGGGAGAAGAAAGTTTTACAGCTCAAGGTCAAGTTTTCACATAAGAGAAAGCCGCAGGTGAGGTGAGGTAAAGGATGGATGTAAACAATTTAGCTCCCGAGACTTTGCCGAAGGAGGTAGACAAGTTAGCTTCCTAGGAAGATAATTAAACTTGACTTTCGAGGCTTATAGTCGAGGAAAATAATACAAGAGCTGAAATTCTTCGATTCCGATGTCGTGTATTAAATTTTTCCCACGACTTGGATAATGAGTGAAATATATTTCTATTACTTTTTGATGATGATGGGAATGAAATGTTACAATTTGAAGAAAACGATTGTGGGTAGGGGGCTCTCATTTATTGTACACATTTTTTTTTTAATTTCTTACATTATTTAGAATTTGTTCTGTGACTTTGATTTTACTCAGCATAGATGGCTATATTTATGTTTTACGTCCCTAGGAACGTAAATATATGTGTTACGTCCCTTGAGACGTAAAACGAGGCCAGGTCACTACATATAAACTCAATTCGTAGGTAAAAGTAAAAATCAAAAATATAGACTGATACCATAGATAATAAAACGTTGAATAAAATGTTACTATATTAAAAAAATCGGGTACGGGGTACCTCGGAACTTTTCCTCATTACATCGGATTCGCTACGCTCATCCTCCCTTCTTCGGACTAGCATTGTAAAAATGTAATGCTTTTTTTTTTTTTTTAAATTTTTGTTTAATTTTCGGTGAGTTATTGTTGCGGGTTAATGACGTCATAAAAATATTTTCCGAATAGCACAACAGCGGTAGATTGATTTTTCTACAAAGTTTCAATTTTCAAGCATAAATACACTAGGAGCTACGCTGATAACAGACAGGCACACACATATACACACATACATACAGACAACTTGGCGAAAACCACTCAGGAGGCCTTAAAACGCCTGAAACTGATAATTCCGGTGCCATCCCGGTTTTGGATTTTTTTGCAAACACAATACTTTTCCTATATACCTACGGTATTAAAGAGGAAAAGTAAAAATGATATTAATTTTTAATGGATTTAAAAAATCCATATTTAAAAATCATCAGAAATTTGAAGAAGCAATCAGGAGCCATGTTATTTGACAGAGTGTAGAAGTAGGTAAAAAAAGTATTTCGTCACGTCATGACGCCACACAACCTTTTTATAAACTTTATTCGCGGGTGTGCCCGCCGCGCGGAAAGATTTTGGCACCATTTTTAGTTTGAATTTTTTGCGCGTGTAAAGATTCGTGGGAACGATGCAACCCTATTTTTTACATGGGGAAGGTAAGATGGGTTTCTTCAATGTTATTTATACTCCTTGATTGCTCCGCATGATCAGGGCCCCGTTTCACGGTAGTACAAGTCTAGTATACTACAAGTAAAAAGCTACAAGTTTACAATTAATTGTAAGAAAGTTGTTTCACTAATATAAGTGTAGACTAGTAATTATTAGCAATTTTCATAAAAGTTTATTAAAAAAACACAAGAAGGTTACAATTTTTTCTTAAATCTCTGCTAGGAAACGAGTATATTTGTGTCAAACTTGAATTATCTCAAAAATTGATTATTTATTTATTGATTTATTTCTTTGTCAAAATTTGATTATCTCCCCCACAAACAGAGACTATAGATACTTTAAACAGTAAGACTGTCGACTCAATGGTGGAAAATTTGGATTCCGGTCGACACTAGCGCTACGGGGGACCTACCTTTTAATTGAGTGGGCGTGTCTTGATTTCCCGCTTTTTGCCCACAGTCAGTTTGAAATTTTTATACTTTGTATAGTTATACTTCTCTCTAACCCTACCACTTTAGTCTTACACAGAACGCTTCTGATTTTTTTAAGTTTTTCATTCAAGTAATTTATTATTTTAATTGATTCAATCAGGTAATAATGAAATAGTGGCTAAAGTTTACTCGTGGTAAAAGATAGATTTTGGCATTTAATGCAGCCTGTATTTTAATCACATCGGCAAGATGCGAACATGTAATTTAATGTAATTACCTGATAAAATCGACTAAATTAATAAATTAATTAAATGAACTTAACTTATCTGCCATCAGTAAGGTTCTCTGGAAGTTTTGAAAAAGGTTTCTATTTACTTTTAGTTTCTGAATTTTTAAAATACAGAACATGCAACGGCGAACCGTTTTTGTGAAAATTAAACAGAAAACAATTATTTTATAATAATAATAAATGTAGCTGTCATAACCAAGAATTGCCATGGCATTTATAAATTTTAATATAAAAATATAATCAGTAATTTTTGGAAAGCTATTGGGGTTAGTTCATGAGTTGTCCGCACCGGTCCGCCGCAGCGCTATTTTTAGTAGCTTGCGATAATCGAATCCAAACTTTTCCTCATTTAAGTTAACCCCCCCTGCCCACAAATCTCACAAACTATTGTACTATTGTAACAACAAGTGTCAAAATTAAACGTTTCACGAATATCATATGAATATCATTACAATTTATTGTAACCTACAAGAGTTTTTTTAACAATGTGTCAAAATATTTTTAAAACCCAGTTTTATTTAAATGAGTAAATTATTTCGAATACAGTTATTGCTAAGGCCCGTATTCAAAGACGTTTCCTAACATTTTCCTAACTTTTTCCTAACATTTTCCTAACTTTTTCCTAACATTTTCCTAACATTCTCCTAACTTTTTTAAACATTTTCTAACTTTTTCCTAACATTCCCTAACTTTTTCCTAACTCTCTAACATTTTCCTAACCTTCTCCTATCGTGTTTTAAAAGTCTTTAGAGGCTTCGCATGATTTATTTAGTAAGAACCTAAGGTAGTTATGTCAAAAAGTGATACCATTGTAAGTAACGTAATATATATCGCAAAATATCAATGTTATTAACTTATTACCTGGATTAACGACACACTTTGTCATAAAACAACAATGCGGCCTTGCTTGGCGAATGTTAAATATATTAGAAACTTTATTTACATATGTTTTCAGTAAACAGTAGAGTTAATACAAATACAATGTTCAATTATTGTAACAGCTTTCAATAATAAAGCAGTATCAAGCGTTTCAAGTTTGAACGTGGACCAGGTTGTACGAATCCAAAGGTGTCTAAATGAAGACCTGTTAATCAGTGCAACACTGTTTTCATTTTGCTAAATCATTTACACAATTTTGTTTTCGTATTTTGTCATCAAATTCATTTTTGTTTGTGTAAAATTTTTTTTGGTATAATAATGGCTGTATTATTCACACCGACCAACTGAATTTCCTCTTTGAATCGATAGCCCGCCACAAACAGACCATAGAAAATAAAAAATCTGATTGTGTTAAAAGAATTTCAGGGTAAACTCCCTAATAGTAAGGTAAGTGGATTAACAGTATTATGCAAATTTATGTAGATAGTTATTAATACGACAAAGTGTGTCGTAAATCCAGGTAATAAGTTAATAACATTGATATTTTGCGATATATTACGTTATTTACAATGGTATCACTTTTGACTTAACTACCTTAGGTTCTTACTAAAAAAAATCATGCGAAGCCTCTAAATGACTTTAAAACACGGGAACGATCATTTAAATTTCGTGGCTTAAAAACATTTCCCTTACCTAAACCTAAGTGAGTGTTAAGAGAATATTAGGAGTTAGGAAAATGTTAGGAGAATGTTAGGAAAATGTTAGGAAAATGTTAGGAAAAAGTTAGGAAAGTTAGGAAAATGTTAGGAAAAGTTAGGTGTTAGGAGAATGTAGGAAAAATGTTAGGAAAAATGTTAGGAAAAAGTTAGGAGAATGTTAGGAAAATGTTAGGAAAACGTCTTTGAATACGGGCCTTACGAGAAGTAATATTTATATAAAACGTTTTAAAAACTTATATTAAGCACCAGATGACTAATAAAATAAATTTGCATTAAAAACTAAGTTTTAATTAATAAACTGAACTTGTAACTCAGTCTACCTAGGATCAGACTTGTGTAGAAATTTTACAAGTGAATGTTACAAATAATTGTAATAGACAAGAAAATGCTGTTTATTAAATAGAAAAATGCTACAAATCTACAAGTGTATCCTTGGTAACACACGTAAATTTGTCATTACAAGTTGTTTTTACAATTTGCAATGTAAAAAATACTTATTTTTTAGTATTAAGTCTTGTAGTACAACTACAAGAGTTGTAGTTTTGTGAAACGGGCCCCTGCTATTTATTGCAATAAAATCAAAATCCAAACCAAGATGCGTAATCCAATATTGTTACTTATAATTAAAAATAAAAATTCATAAAAAAATAACATAACTACATTGAACAACAAAGTGCAATTTATACTAACTTAAAGTAATTTTAGAAGTCAAAATATATAAATATATCCCAAATTTTACAAATAATTTAAGCTAAAATAATTTATTTCTTATAATGTATTGTTTAAAAGGATTTCATAATACTAACAATTATTTATTACAGGAAAATAAATCAGTAATTAATTTCTTACGGTATTAATATTTACAAAAATTAAAAAAATATTAATAAATAAATTTATTATACTATCAGGTACATGTTAGGTAATAATCAATCATTTTATTATAGAACGCGCGGTGCCCAAAATCATTTATGGCCGGTAATAACAAAAATTTGAATGGTTATTGGAACTATTATAAATCAGTATTGTTAGTGATACTTCCTATACCGCCTACTTAAAATTAAAATTGACAGAGTTGTGAAAGAGTTATTTTTTATTCATATGCTATACTGTCAAGTAATGATTCAAATTGACAGCAATAGAAAATTACCATTTTTTATTTTTTTATTTTTCTTATAGCTAATTAAATAGTGTGACTTTTTTTAATTAGTGATATAGTATATTATGTACTAGGGAGCAAAATGAAATTTCTCAAACGAGGTTTATAAATTAGCCCTCAAGCCGAAGGGGAGGGCAGGCTGTTGCTTGTTATTAACTCATTTAACTCACGAGACTAAGCCGAGTCAGGCAAATGGCGATTTGTCTGCAGAGGCGGAGCCGATGCAGGTAATTGCTGATACGAATCGGCAATGTTTCCTTTGCTGCATTGTAGCATAGACTATTTTATAAGAATATTTTTATTACGAACTTACATCCAATCAGTTTTATCTGCTTAGTGCTGAATTTTATCTCCTTACGCACTATTTCATTACTAATCAGGGGGAAACATTATTTTTTGGCGAATGACTAAAAACTTATAAGGTTTGTTATGGACAGGAGGAGGGAAGGTGATTTTTTAAAAGAGAAATATATATATATATATATATATATATTATTATATATAATATATATATACAATATATATATATATATATATATATATATATATATATATATATATATATATATATATATATATATATATATATATATATTATATATATATATATTATCTCTTACGCACTATTTCATTACTAATCAGGGGGAAACATTATTATTATATTATTATTATTATATAATATAAGAAATATAATATGTAATAAATATATATATATATATTAGTTGTGTGTGGATTGTGTTTGTGTTTTGGATTACAAACCTATCGCCGTACTTGGTGAAAAAAGTGCTGTCTCACCACGCTGTCAGTTTAAATTTTAAGCTCACAATATAGTAGACTGCTCCCTTTAAAGGAACATATAATTTATAATTACATTTAAGAGCGGTTCTAACCATACAAAGATGGTATTAATTTTTGTGTGATTCCTAAGCCTTAATGTTTATTAAATGTTTTGGACTACACAGTGTTGGTTGAAACTTAATACTATAGGAAAAATACACATTTTCTTAAAAAACTAATTACATTAAAATACATAATAAATAATTTATTTTTATAAAAAGAAGTTTAATGAAATTTTTAAAGATTAAAAGTAATATAAAATATATTTTTTTGTATTTGACAAGTAAGTATTTTGAAGATTAGTTTAAATACGCGCCAACTTGTTCCACGCAGCAGAACATTTTTATTAAATGAAACATTTACTTTCAAGAAACGCCTTGAAAGGGTTTCTCGATTTAACCCTAAGATTTTAAGGAAAAAATTTAATTACGTTAGCTGACACTGCAGTACTTATGTTATAAGAATAAAGAAAATGGAATAATTGTTTAAACCATTTGGTTTAGAACTTAAAGAGCAAGTGTTTTGCGTTATTTACTCATTTCTTATATCAAAATAGGATCTAAAAAATATAAGTTACCAAAAAACTAAATTTTAGTTTATTCAGAAGGAACTAGAAATTTAGCCAATTTTATCTTAAATTTTTGATCCAATTTATTAATTTATATGAGTGAACTAAAGCTAGACTTTTAGATTTATTAAAAAATTTAAGAACGTAAAAATTCATCCGTTTGCCTTAAATGGTTTATTAATTTATCATAGTTGCTACAAGTGTCAAATGTGAAATTTAAATTTGGCTGTTTTGAGTGTTTTCTCCAAGGTAGATTTTATTTTAGAACCTTGTCAATTTATACAGGATTCCCAGGTGATAGTTCTCATCCCCTCCCTTACTTGATAAGCGAGAAAAGAACCTGTCTCCTTTTAAAATTATGGCGGATAAGGTTCAAAGGTTCAAGGGGGGTTTCAGGCTATTCACATCGACGGTGTTTAAGCCCTGTCTTGTAATTTTGAGACCGAGTCACTGAAAAAAAAGCATTCCTATTTCCTACTGGTCAGTTTAGTATTTTAGTTCATATTTCTAGCTATTAGATGTATAGCTCTGCAGTTGATCTAACTGAGCCAACTACAGAAAGCAGTTAGCTTTGCTATTCTATCCTTGTTCAAATAAGACAGGATTAAACTGCAGGATTTAACCGCGGTTATTTTCATGAAGATTTAGGTCTTCCGGTGGTGACCGCGTCAATGTAGATGAAGAAATCCGACGTTTCGCTTCCACTGTGGGAGGCATCTTCAGGGATGTAGGACATCATGGATAGAAACACAATGCTCTACAAAACTGAACAGTTTTGTGGGAAGCATCTTCAGGGATGTAGGACATCATGAATAGAAACACAATGCTCTACAAAACTGAACAGTTTTTCAGTTCAGTTTTGTAGAGCATTGTGTTTTTATCCATGGTGTCCTACATCCCTGAAGATGCCTTCTACAGTGGAAGCGAAACGTCGGATTCTTCATCTACATTGACGCGGTCACCACCGGAAAACCTAAATCTTCATAAGACAGGATTGTTAAACTAGCAACAGTTAATAAGTCTGACTGCTTTTTCAAAAGTTGTTCAAAATTTAAGCAATCTATTAAGGTCTCCAGTTGTATTTTTTAAGTCATACATAATATGTCCACGAATTTTGTTACTTATACTTGCTAAGAAAAGTACCTTTTTGTAGAAAAATTAAATTTGTTGTCATTTACACAAATCACGCAACACAATTCGTGGAGAAAACTGTATGTTTCCTTGTTTCGTAGATTTAAGGTTTTTATTGGGAGAAGTCAATAGGATTCTTTTAGTAAATTAGAATGTTAATAAGAAAAGTGATACAGTTGAATTCTTCTCTTTGTGCTTTCTACCATCTTCAGACTTAGGTTTAGTTAGTTTTTTGAACTATGTTTAACTCTAACCAACTTTTTAGAATAGCATGGAAAATTCTTTGTTTCCACTTTAGACGTTCTCTACAAGTTTAATTTCTTCACTAAATATCGATATTTTGTGAAAAAAAAATGTTAGGAACTTCCAGGGTGTCTATAATTACTCAGAATATGTACTTGTACTTAGGATTTGAACGCGCAGATTTAAATAAGTTCGTGCAAAAATATTTGCAAATCCCTTATAAGAGGAATAATTTTTACATAGCTTATTCTCTCGGCATTGCCTTATTAAGCCTTTTATTTCATTACCAAACCGAACACTTCGCTGTGGGATTCATGGGTGATCCTGTATTGCAAGAATATGCTCGAGCGAAATCAAGTGAATTGGACAAAGGTCCAATGACTCTTATAGGACTTGGTGAATGAACTGCAGTGTGGTGCTTGATAAGTGCTTCTTCTGGTCTTGAAGTCCCACACCAGATTTGTGCGAAATTGAGGAAGAATAATTGATCATGAGATAAATTTAAGCCAGGTAGTCTTGGCTCTTCTCCATTGGCTTCAACCCATTTTCTGTATGCCTAGAAAAAAAATTTTTTATTCTATAAATTATTAATTTTTAGAATGAAATTAAATGGGAGCTGTAAGTCAAATAGAACAAATAATTGGATTGACCAAAAAAATATTATGACATTATGACTAAAGAAATAATGTCGAATGATATTATTTCAATATGATACAGGCATATTTCAAGTATATCCAATTAATTTCATTTATCAATTAATTTGATTAATGTATCTGATTGGAGAGCCTACAATAGGAGCTATACAGCGACCAATTTGAATATTTCTGAAATGAAGAATAAGTAATCATGACTTACTCTGTAAGATTGTTTAAGACCACCATTATCTGCGATGTTCTCTCCTTGCGTCATTCTCCCATCGACAAATTTATCAACCAGATTGAACTTGTACCTGTTGTACTGGTCAACAAAGCATTGAGCTCGTTCCCGAAATTCCTTGACTGTATTGTTATTCCACCATTGCATCATATTGCCATCTTTGTCAAATAGTCTTCCTGCAATAATTAAAAACAAATGGTCAATACAAACAGTGCCAATAAGTTCTTAATTGCGTCCAAGCCATCTGAAAAGTCGAATTCAATAGGAATTTACCTTCGGTTACTGTGATGGATTATGTTATACTGGGAATTTAATGTCATGCATTATCTAAAGAGCTCTTCTAGATTTCATAAGAAATGAAAGAGAAATGTTTTGGGTTAACCAAAGCTGTTTTATTGTACAAATTTTTTTAACTCCTTGAGAAGATATAAGGTGCCTGAGAAGAGGAGAGAAAAATTATTACACTCTTTAAAATACTTTTTTGCTGTTGTGAATTCGTCTTATAATTGTTAATCGCATATTTATGTTCATTGTTTTTGTAACTCTTATTTCACACATCTTTTTTTTCAAGTGAACTCTCTTTGAACATTTCGCTAATAAAATTTCCCATAGCAGGAGTTCTTTTTAGCCAAATAGCTAAAACCTAGTGGTTTAATAAACTGAACAGAGCAAACGAACCAATATAATATGGGAACTATGCATAAGCTTTGTAGAGGGCACCCTATCATACCTATTTTTCTATCTCAAAAATCAGGCTTTAATTGGATCAATAAAGCCCAAATATTGTATCGAAACTTTAAATAAATTCTTATCAACACACTAATTTAATGAAAGGATTCGATACAAAAATTACCTTTATCATCAAATCCATGTGTTATTTCATGTCCAATAACCACTCCGATACCTCCGTAGTTTAATGATTTAGGAAAGTGAGGACTGTAGAATAAAGGTTGCAAAATCCCAGCCGGGAAAACTGAAATCAACACACAACTAAAATGCACCACTGTTGTCAAATATAATCATTTAATTATGATGACTATCTAAAAACAATATCATTAAACTCGAATTGAATATACTTATTATTAAATTACCAATATCATTCTTGTTAGGGCTGTAGAAAGCATTAATGATGGCAGGTTCAGTGGACCACCTATCCTTATCTACAGGCTTCTTCCATTTCGCCAGATTCCTCTGTGCTTCCCATTTGTAGACCCGAAGCAAGTTTTCTATGAATTCTCCTTCTCCTACCTTAAACTAAAAGATTCGATATTACCCAATTAACGTTGACCAAGTAGTTTTAATTTTATAAGTGATGGTATTCAAATAAATATAGTTTATATATAAAGCTTATTAACTCAACTACTTGTTGAAGCCTAAGATAAAGAACTATAGTTTTGATATTTGGTTTGAAGGAATAAAAGTCATTCTGCGGATTTGTTCTTAAAGCAAAAGGATGAGGAACAAGGAATCCGTGTGTGGTTTATTTTTCAGGTGGTAAGAAATGTGATTTTTTCATGGCAGCAACGACTTGTCTTAACAATTAAAAGCCAAAGAAAAGGTAATTAATATAACCAATAAATAAATAAATGTATGTTTTAAGGCCTTCGGACCCATTAGGGTTGCACCCTGTGGGAACCCCCTCTGTAGAAGTTGCATTTACTATGCTCTAAATATCAACTAAAGTTGGCAAAATCTTTATGTAACAAAAAATATTCATATAAACTGAGATCATAGCCCGGGTTGTGAACTCGGGACATCCGGTGCTGAATTCAAGTGCTTATACGATCACGAACACGGAGGCAGATTATAAGGAATAATAGTCGATAGAATAAGAACTGTTTACCAACCAGTTTATACTCATTATTAAGTTGTTCTGGTTCATTGATCATTTCTGGATAACCGATTCTTTCATTCATCTTGTTAGCTTTCTCCTTCGCGACAGATCTTGTTTCAACATCCATCCAATGGTTTTCTTCGAGTAATTCATTAAATGCTTCTCTGATCGTGTGTATCATTTCAAGAGCTGTTTCCTAAACAAATAAATGCAAAATTTAACACAATACCATTGATAAAAGGTGATGGTGCAAAAAAGGTTAAAGGTTTACAAACGAAGTCTATTAGAAATAGCGTATTGCCCTTAGTAGTAATTCAATTAGTATCGGCTGTATAACCTCTTTAATGACAATAATAGGACGCATAGTTCATAATAAGCGTTCAAAGTTTAGATTAATAATTTAATAAAGGAAGATACTTATGAAACCATAAAAAACCAGAGTGTATTACCAGAGTGTATACTCCAGCAATCTCTACCAAAAAAGGAATTAAGTACATAAGGGTTGGGAGTTTAGCTCATACAAAGGGAAGTCAGTCTTTTCAGACCTTGTCCATCAATAGGAACACCAAACCAGTCTATGAATATTAATAACAAGATTAGCTATTGTACCTTATTGTGCTGATTAAAGTTTTTTCTGATGTATAACTTGCCAACAGCCATGCCCATCATTTTATTGGTCCAATCAACGCATTGTCTCCACCGATTCCTTTCAGCCAGAACTCCGTGGATTATCTGACGAAATTCTATGTTCTTGGCTTGATATTCATCGATTAAATGAGGACTAACAGACATTACTACTCTCCATAATACATAGTTGTATATCGTCCTGAAACAAATAGGGTTTTTGTTAATATTGTCTTAACTCTAATGAGTTAATTTCAATAAACTGCGTAGGTTTCCGCGGTTGTTGTCATGAAGATTTGGGTCTTTCGGTGGTGACCGCGTCAATGTAGTAATATCGGATTCTTCAACTACATTGACGCGGTCACCACGGAATCCGACATTTCGCTTCCACTGTGGGAGGCATCTTCAGGGATGTAGGACATCATGGCTGCTCTACAAAACTGAACTCAGTCAAACTAAACTGAGTTCAGTTTTGTAGAGCATTGTGTTTACGTTTTACACCCTCTCGGTATTTGGGCCAACAGGTTATTCACCATACGGAAACAGCCTCTATCTCATCTACTATCCTATAAGAAATTGGCAAAATTTTTTAATAATACAAATACTATTCACATTAACTTTGAGCATAGCCTGTGCTTCGAACCTCCGGTACCGAAATCGAGTACTTATACCATCACAGCTACAAAGACAGACGCATGATATATAGTATAATTGTATAATACCCGTTATAATTCTTGCCTCTCAATAATATATTATTTCCCAATATCAAGAATGCCTGCGTCACAATTAGTTATGTGCGTGAACTCATGTAGAAATTTCGAAACTTGCAAATAATGTAAATGGAACCTCATATAAGAAGAGTTTATTTATGCTTTATCTTATTTATTTATACATTATTTATGATACCTGTTTGGTGTCCGCGATAAAATTGGTCCCATTTTGATCAAATAAGGCATGGCATATGTGACTATATGTTCATCCTCAGTTACTGTATCGTTTAAAACTGCTCTGAGATACTGTAACCAGTCTATCTGAGGAACTGACTCACTAAGCTCTCTGATTGTTAGTTTCTTGTAGTTCATTATAGCATCGAGTTTATCCAATTCGGGGATGGACACCTAAAAGAAAGGAGAATTATTATCGCATTAACTGTTTTTACATGTCTGAAATGTGAAATCAATGTGATTTAAGTTCACTATACTTAACCACACTTAATCAAAGTTTAGACAAACCACACGTAGAGCGAAAACCTTATGAAATGCACAACATTTTTGGGGGTGAAGGAGCTGCACCAGATTTTCCCTTATGTTAAAATAGAAAGAATAGGAGGAAGGCGCAGAGGCGGACCAATGCGTTTATCATTTGTTAAAATGCATAAAAGACAAGTGCTGCCTATAGGCAAGAAATGTAAGGTTTTTGTGGCCAAGGAAGTTCATAGGCACTAAAGTCGCTGAATAACAATATTAAATGTAAATAAGGACTTCATTTTGTTGTCATATACGCATCATGTATGAAATAATTTATTTGTATAGATTAAAAACTTGTAAGATTTAGGTACAAACAAATACAAGATCTTTTGTATTTGTAAGATCTTGAAAGGGTCACTTACATTGGCAAGTTCTATTTCAAACTGGATGACATCATCTACATCCTTCTCAGCTACTTTTGGGTCAGCTCCGAGAATTACAGCTATTTCAGTCATGTACCGCTTGTAAGCAGGAATATGTCCGGGGTACATGTCTTTGTTTAGATACGAATCCTTTGTAGGTAGTGCCAACTTCATTTGATCCAACTATTCCATATGTAAGGATAGAAAAAATCATATAAGTTTAAGAATATATACTAGTAGATCTTTGAGAGTTACTTCTAGTGTGAATTGAAGTACATTCAACAAACATACGCATTTTTGTTGAGTTGAAACTATGTATAAAAACAATGACAACTTCATAGTTTGTCTATACAAACTATGAAGTTATAGTTAAGGGAGAAAACGCCAGGCTCCATTTTTTACAAATGTAGGTTTAGACAGGATAATAACATGGTGTAATCTTGAATTTGTTATCTATACTTATTAATCGATAAGTCAGGCGCCTTTGGGGTTTTAAGGATATGTACATCATGAAGGTAATTTTCTTATATACCTTTGATGAAATAATTTTTTCTTATTATATTGTGTTTAATATTTTATCTCTGCCAACTACCAGCCAAAAAACTAGAACCGTTACCGTTACTCATCAAAATAAAATAGCACAAGAAATATTTAGGTTTACTTTTTTTAATAGGATTTTGTAGTAGTAGAGTGGACAAGAATGTGCATAATCATCTTGTAAATATACTCTATAAAATATAAAAGGCAATACCTGTACAATATTGGCGGACGAGTTTTTATCATCAGGATCTATCCATTGCTCCACGATTATCCCTTCATTATATTCAGTTCGTACTTTTGCTAACAGTAGCTCCAATGTCCAGGGTGGAACGCTCCAATCTTCTCCTACTATTATAGGCCATCCTCCGAGACTTTCGAGAGCTTGTCGTAAAGGCTCGTCTCCTACTTTACGAATTTCTTCTGAAAATTCCAATTGGTATTGGAATATTTAATTGGCATTACAATACCATAAAAAAGAGAGGCCTTCGGCTTCTAGGCGCTTTGCGGGCCGTATATTTTTATATTGTCGTAATTTTTTATGTATTTAGCGAAGTTTCATTGTGTAGGCCTTCTCGACTTACTCTGGCCCCATCGGCCCTATACTATACTGACTGTCTAGGATAGTAGGCTAACCAGGGTGAAACAAAAGGTAAGGGGTCCCCCTTTCAACTGCCTCCACATCTTCTAGTGCAAAAAATCTAACTGTCATTGTGGAGGAGGTCATCCTAATAGAGGTATACAAATATACAATATTTGTAAATATCAAATATATTTACATATATATGTGTCTGTGTTGCATTTTACCACATTGGATGTTCCCTTTGAGCTGCTGAGCTGAAACCAGTGTTAGTTATTTTAGATTGCCAACGATGGCACCTTTTTTAAACTCATTTCGAAATGACTTTATGACTTGGGTTGATGACTTTCTAAATTTTCCCCAAACAATAACCTCCTCTACATTTCTTCATATGACGAGTATTTCGATTTGAGAAAGCCTTCGAGAGTTTTCGTAAGTCATACGTAAGTGTAGAAATAACACACATACATATGTAACATTTTGGAATCATGTGGCCAAGCGCAATCGAAGCCTTCCTTCCACTTAATCGACACCCCATACCCCTACCACTTGCCCTCTCCACATCCGTTATCCGAAAAATCTCTCAAGCGTCATTTTCTGGTAAAATTCTCCAAAATAGCCCAATAGTAAAAGCATTTTACGATAAAGGTATAGCAGCTGAGAGTATGATTAGCAAAGCGGGAAAATTGTGGAAAAGTTGGATCTTAAAAGCATTATTAAAAACATCAAAATAAAAAGTCATCAAAATATACAATTTCTAAATCCAAACATTTGTAAGCATTTCAACTTTAATGCAATGCCCTTAAACATCTAATAACAATATCAAGGCGCAAGATTTTTATTCGTCTGCAATCATGGGCTGTCAGTAGTTTATCGGCCTACTTAGTTTATGTTGTTATTTCCAACCAGTATCATTCAACTCAGTGCCAAAAATTACATTCCATACAACACCTTATTAGTAATTCCGGTATAAATAAGGAGCCACTGGAGTTAATTGGAGCGACTCCTCGCTTTTTTGAACAGAAGATCAGGAAAACAAATGGAGAGATTTCCATGCAAAGTACCACATTGGCGTTTGTTTTATGACAATTTTCCGTAGAAACATAATTCTGAGTTCTCAATTTTCTTCTATATCGATTTGTACCACTACCAACTATTCTTTTTTGGTAGTGTTTACTTGTCTTGTTCAGTAAAACATGAACAGAAACGGCTGTAAAAAATAAGGTGTGGTCAATATCTTCCAGCCAATCCTTACTAAGCTCCTCAATTACTAAATTTCACAACACAACACCTAATCCTATTCTACCTCTCTAAAATTTTCATAGAGTTTTAATACCAATATTGAGACACGTATTGTAGAACAGCTTGGCTTTTCTAGTGGCTGATTCTTCTGAATCATTTTCTTCATCGTCAAATGGTTCTTCTAGCAAACCTGTAACAAAAGACGTTTAAATAAAGCAAATTTCTTCCTTTATTTCTAGAACTGGAGCAACAGACAAGTAGTCGCTATGCATTTGCTCTGAACCAATAGGTGTTAAAGCTAAACAATGGAACCAAGATAACCAATATGGGACTAAAAACGCCCTCTTATTATATTTCGAAATTTAAAAAAACCACAAATTTTTAGCAGTCTGTTTTCTTAACTTATATATCTTGATATCTTATCTTCATTCTTTAGTAAGAAGGTACTGAAACATCAGATACTTAAGTATCTAAAGTATTTAAATATTAATAAAACACTCAAGTATCTCTAAATAAAATATATATTGAATGAGCCAGCTTTAAGCATTTCGTTTGCCATCAGTGACTGAACAAGCGGGCTTGCTCTCTTCGATTAAACACAGTTGTTGTTTTATTTACATAAATATTTAGTCTTTATATTTACATAAATATTTGGTCTTTATATTTACATAAATATTTGGTCTTTATATTTACATAAATATTTAGCATTTGTATATACAAAAATATTTAGCATTTATTTTACATAAATATTTAGTATCTATATTAAATAAATATTTAGTATTAATATTTACATAAATATTTAGTATTTATATTTACACAAATATTACATAAATATTTACATCACTGATTAGTACTATATATTCCTCTATGATTTACATAAATATATATTTATGTAAATATATATATATTATACATATATTTAGTATTTATATTACATAAATATTAAGTATTTATGTTTACATAAATATTTAATTTTATATTTGCAAAAATATTTAGTCTTTATATTTAATAAATATTTAGCATTTATATTTACAAAAATATTTAGCATTTATTTTACATAAATATTTAGCATTATATTTACAAAATATTTAGCATTATATTTATATTTGCATTTATAACATATATATTTAGTATTTATATTTACATAAATATTTAGTATTTATATTAATAAATATTTAGCATTTATATTTGCATAAATATTTATCAATTTATATTTACTTTTATTTATATTTAATTTATATTTAAATTTTTAGCATTTATATTTACAAATATTTAATATATTTAGTATTTAATATTTACATAATATTTAGTATTTATATTTTACATAAATATTTAGTATTTATATTTACATAATATTTAGTATTTATTTACATAAATATTTAGAATTATATTACATAAATATTAGTATTTATTTTACATAAATATTTATTTATAATATTAGAATTTACATAAATATTAGTATTTATATTTACATAAATTAGTAAATATTTAGTATTATATTTACATAAATATTTAGAATTTATTTTACGCCTAGACGTATACATGAAACAATTGAACAACTTGACACTTACAATTTGAGGTAAAATTTCGATTTCGGATTTTTTATGTAAAAACAATATTTTCTTTATACTACGTTATAACTGGGAAATGTGAGGTTAAAAAACACCAATCAATAATTGAATCATATCTTACATAGATGTAAAGTTTTCTATAATGATACTCATCTCCTCTCTATTGTCCAATGTCCATGACTGTAGAATACAACATAGAGATATATACTAGAGGGTGCATAGCCTATCTCAATACGTTAATAGTCCTGAAACATCATTCTGGACTCTCAGGGGCTCTGTGTAACCTCATAGAAACCTCTTCTAAGAGTAAGATAAGGTTAAACTGAATCAATTGTTTTTGGCTTCCTACACATTGTTTGTGTTTTTATTTATCTTTTCAGCGTTTTACCACGGAGTACTTAGAACCAGAGGCCCCACCTATATGGGAGATTTTGGTAAGGCTAGTTCTACCCCACCCTCACATTTCTAGAAAATTTTCTTCTGTACAGTGTCGCTCTCAGGTAGCAACATGTTTAACTTTGGATAATAGAAAGAGACAACCAATTTTGCGATATATCCATCTTTGTCTTTAGATGTTCATCACATCAACTACTTTCTTCTACCTGACCCAACCCTAACTTGACAATTTTCACAATAGCATTTAAATGGATTTACTTTTAAAGTTCCACAAACCTAAGAGATGGTGATATTATTTTCTTTTTATCATAATGTTATATATACTATGATATTAATGTTGCAATTAATCCTCCTCCAATATTTATTGTTAAAAATCATAATAATAATTTTAAAATAATTCTGGCGCGGTGGTCCGCATGTCGGGCGAATTTCCTTTGGATGCGTGTTTCCGTGCTTAACAACTATAATGGTTGGAATGATCATTTTTATAGTTTCTCACATTATATAAGTTTACAACTACTAAATAAATAATTCCGGCGCGGTGGTCCGCTGTCGGGCGAATTTTATTTAGAATGCGTGTTAAACAACCCATTTCTGTTTTATGCAAGAACCATGCCATTGCGTGGTTCCGGTTCATGCTTTAGAACCTAAGTAGTTACTCAATTGTCAAGCACTGCTCTTAACTCATTTTGTCTGTATTTTCCAAAGGAAAAGTGCATAATCCAGTTAATTGTAGAAAACTATGCGTCTAAAATTAGAAGTACGCACTATTATTTGCACTAGTTTAAAGCTTAGTTACTTATCTTTAAGCTTAGTCAGTTATCTTTTAAGGTTTTAGCGCATTTCCTTAAGAAATACAGACCGAAGAAGAGATAAAGAAGAGAAAAATATTCACCCTGAATTTTGCCGATTTTTTCAAAATTTTGCTTACTCAGCAAACCGGGTTAACAAAAACCTGGTTTTCAATAGGGTTTGTGTCCTCCCGAAGGTTAATTTTTATACTTAGTTTGATTAAAAAATAATAATCCGTTCGAAAGATAAAGTGGTTACAAGAAAGTGTCTAGAATACATACTATATATATATATATATATATTATATATATATATTATATATATAATATATATATATATATATTATATATATATATATATATATAATA
This sequence comes from Microvelia longipes, assembly GCA_018340805.1. NCBI lineage: Eukaryota > Metazoa > Arthropoda > Insecta > Hemiptera > Veliidae > Microvelia > Microvelia longipes. Next base: position 37,332,832 of record JACMZG010001913.1, read on the forward strand.
TTCTCGCGAAACGTATGTTTTCGTCATTGGGGACCTCTGAAACGGATTTGTGTCGTGGTCTGAGGTTCGAATTTAGCCATGACGCCTACCCCAATAGCGAATTTTATTCCAAAGGAAATTCGCCAAAAGGCGGAAAATGTGAACAAAGCAACAACCCAGGTTTTATTACGATTGGTAATGATAAAAATTAATTAAAAACACTTTTAACTTCGATTACTGGTAATTTTGTCCTCTAAATGGCTAATGATATTGGTATTGTTCAAAACTATGTTAAACAAAGAAGTTTTTTCAAAAGTCGGATAGAAAATTTTCTATTGCTTTTAAAACAGTTATCAAGCAACATATTTTTTATTTTTTCTTTTAATTTTTCAGAAAAATGCAACTGGTTTTTAATAAACAATTAAACTGTTTAATGAAGTGAATGTATACTTTTTATTTAGGAAATTTTTTGGCTTTCCAACGATATTCATAACTTATTTGCATTATTCATACTTAAGGAGGTGAAGCATGTTTTTCATACCAACATATGCCACCTAACAAAATGATGAAATTTGACCTTTGTGGGAAAACGGTTGAGAATTGAGCCCTGGCCAATACCATGTTTTTGTAGCTCTTAGGCATAGAATCATCCCATTCATTTTCTTACATATATCACCAATCAACCTCTTAATAATAGATGATGGGGCACTATATAGTGAGACACAAATTCTAATAATAAATTTTATTTTTTATTTACTTGCATTTTGGCGATGTAATGCTAATATTCCCATTTAACAAGAAAATTCGTATTTACAATTTAAAAAGTCGGGTTCGGAGTACCTCGGAACTTTTCCTCATTACATCGGATTTGCTACGATCATCCTCCCTGCTTCGGACTCGCTTCGCTCGTCCTGAGAAATACACTTCTTCAAATTTATACTGCAATATGCCTTGCTTTGCTCGACTTCAGATAGTAAATGCATTTGTATCATTCTGAGCGGTCACCCATACAGCACTGACCACGTTCAATGATCCTTAATTTTTATTTATTTATTATTAAGGTGCTTAACACTAAGGTGACAAACAGATAAAATACATATTAATTTTTATGATGCAACAAAAATCATAAATATACTTGTTGTATTGAAACGGAAATATTAGTAGGTAATAATACAAATTTCAACTCAATTAAACCTTTTCCTGATTTTTCCATATTTTTAACAACATACACAAGTGATTAAAAAAAATAACTAACGCTGATAATGACATGACACTTGAGATTTATATTAAAATTATGCATAGTCACATGCGTTTATGAAAATTTTTGATTTTCCAAATAAGTCGTTATTGCGGATTAATGACGTCATTAAAAAAAATATTTTCTAAATAGCATAACTACAGCGGTAGACTGACCTTTGTACTCTCTAGCATAAATACACTGGGCTCTACGATGATAACAGACACACACACACATACAGACAGTCAACTTTGCTAAAACCATTCAGGAGGTCTTAAAAGCGCTGAAACGGATAATTCGGTTTAATCCCGGTTTCAGATTTTTTTGCAAGCACATACTTTTCCTATATACCTACGGTATATATTTGTTACGCGATTCTTCATAATTTCGGACTAAGTGATAAAGTAAGCAATCAATTTTATATTTCATAACATTTTTTTAAAAATTAGAAACAAGTCAAGAGTGTTTTATAAAAGAATAAAGAAGTTACATAAAATTAAAAATTTTCAAAAATAATTTAAATTGTCGTACGAATATTAAGAACATCTTAGCACGATGCTGCTTGACACTATCCATCTATCATAAACCCTAGATATACCACTTTCTTCATTAATTGTCGGGACAATGGCCGATTCAAAGATACATTTGAAATTCTGTTTTGAAATTCTCCAGTGCTCTGCGGCTATAATAAATTGAGAGCTGTAATTAAGGTAATAATATTTTCGAAATTTAACTACATCAGATCAAAAAAACCATAAGATTTTATCAATTTTCCGTGGAGTTATGGTGGTAAAATCAGAATAATATCGTGAAGAAGAAACAATTTTTAGATTGTTTACGTTAAAAAAAATGAAATATGGCTCATTTTTAACTTCAAATCCTTTGTTAATGATTTTAAATCGAAAGTAAACTAATAGAAATTAATTTTTAGACAATATACCAAGCTTTGAACTTTAGTTGCAAGAATTTTTTATATTTTGTATTTCTACCAAGATATTAACGAAAATATGAAAAAGGGGATACGTTTTGGTCCACTATGATCACAGCAAATTTAAGGGGCTTTTCTTTGGGTTATCCCTAAACATGTCCAAACAGATTCCCAAATAAAATGTGAACTATATTGATTTTTTTGCAAAACAAACCGATCGCTGACTAGACTGTTAAGCGTGTTTTTCAAATATGTTTCTGCTTAATTAACTTATTCAAATAAGTTCTCTTTAATATTCTGCATATTCATTTTCATTTTTTAAACTCCATTTTCCTACTCTGACCTATAATAATTAATGTAAACCGGGAAAGTATGTTATATTTTCGTAATTCTTAGAAATAAAAGCGCGATGTTTTAAATTTGATAATTAATTATTTTTATTACTGTTTCAAAGAAATGAAATCTGCTTAACTTAAGCAGTAAGTAATTGGTTAAATATGAATTTATTAATAGGGTGAATGCAAAGAGGGTTCCTATCAAGTCTAAATTTTACCTAATGTCTGAAAAATTTTATTTGATTTCATTTATCCACCTGAAAGTGTTTTCGCAGTCCACTTGAAACGTTTTCAAGGTTGTGAAATACTAACATTTTAAGCAATGAAACCCCTGATAACACCTTTGATATTAGATATCAAAGTTAAAAAATTATCTTAAAATTAAACGTCACAAAGGATATAATATAGGAAATTTGCATGCATTTATTACCATCAGCAAGTTGACCTATTTTTAAATACAATCTTGTAGTGAAAAGCTAATGAAGGCCTAAGTTTTTTGTTGGATATAATAATATATAATTACCAGATTTTTGTCTGTAATAAAAATTTAGTGTCAACATATTTTTTTGATGAAAATCTATTATTTAACAATAACTTAGCAAATAATATTAACCTAGTAAAAAACAGGTAAGGAAATTATGATTAAAACTGTTAGAGGGTTAAAAGAAATGCAAGTTATTATTGAAAGTATTAAAATTAGAGATATAAGTTAAAAAGATTAGATCTAACACTTCTTATCTTATATTTTTACAATAATATTTGTGGGAAGGTATTATAGATAAAATTCCCATCCTTAAAAAATTGGTAAACCATATGCAATAATAAATGAATTACAATAGACTAGGTAAGGGGATTAAGAATTAGGGGTATAGATGTTAACCAGAGAAGTATGGCAGATAAGGATGGAACAAGGGTTGTTGACCATTTCAGGAGATTATCTCAGTGTGAGGTGTGTAGTTTGCTTGTGTGTGTACGGAGTATGAGTCAGTGGCGCAATCCATCGAAGAAGTACGCAACTACTCCAAAACGACTGTGCTGCATCCTGGTGCCGAGGTACAAATATCGCCTTTAAACTAGACAAAAAAAATCCCATGAGGTGGTTCGTCTCTAATAGTCTCTGGTTTTACTATATAAGTCACTGTAATTTTGTTCTGTTTATTTGATTATATTGATAATTAAAGGTGGTCAAGTTACTTTGTCGATGTTTCAAAATTCAACCAATATGGCCCCTTTAGTAATATATCTCTATGGAATACAATTTTTACACAAAACTTTAATTTGTTTTATTTGATCGAGTAATAAGATAATTTACATAAGTTAAGAAACATATAATGACAATAGCTAACAAAAGTACAACACAGCAAAGAATTGTAGTGACGAGCATTATGCTTAGCTGTTAGCCGTGTAAAACCAAAACATTAACTAAGCGTGACACGAAATTTTTAATTTTAATATTTTAGCCAAGCATGCTCAGTACTTAATTTTTTATAATTTAAAAAAATTAAGATGATCACTGAATTTTTATTAAGATATTTAACCAACATGACAGATATGATGTTAATCCTTTGACATAAATCCAGATTGACATAGATTTATCAGTAATAATTTTAATTTTAAAAAAAATTGTTAAACCAATCTTGAAATTATGGAACAAGACTTTCCTACTTAGAAGCCTAATAGTGTAGGAGCATATAATTTTGCCGTTTAAGCTAGCATGTTCACAACAAATAATTCAGGCGCGGAGAACCGCAAACCGGGCGAATTGCCTTTGAAATGCGCGCTTCCTTGCTTATCAATACAAGTTTGGCTTAAGTTTTTGGTAAATATTTAATTACATGGCCGCCACCATGGTAGATGTTATTAGAGGGTTAGTATTTACACTAAACTTTGACAACACGGAGGTCTGGGGTTCGCAGCCCAGGTTACGCTCTCAGTTTAAACATGAGACTCTTCGCCAACTTTATATTACACTTTAAGTCTTACGGTTGCACCTACCACCTTAGGTAAATCAGCAGGGGTTATCCCTGATGAGTCCCAAGGCACTAAATACTAAATGGGAATGATTATTATTATTATTTATTACCTTTGAGCAGGATCGTCAAAAAATGTTTGTTTAATTTTTTCGAACTTGTCTAAGAAAATGCGCTTATGATCCATAGATTACACTACACAGTTTAAGCTAATTTTACCACATTATCTTACAAAAATTATATTACATTTTGTGGCACTTCTGCTCAGATTATTAAATATATACTGAAAACTTAAGTCAAAATTTGATTGATTAGCAAGAAAAGACGCATTTCAAAGAAAATTCGCCCGGCTTGCGGTCCTCCGCTCCAAAATTATTTTATAATTATAAACTTAAATACTGCAAACAATACAAAAAAACAGTCCCAGTATCAAAATTCGAGCCTATAGGAACCTAGCTCTTAGTAGTTTTGTCAATTCTGGACCAGTTTTATTAAATTCAGAACCAAAAGAATCATCATTTGCAACATCCTGCTCGACATACTATCGACTATATTTTTGGTTCCAGATTTGCTTAAATAAGATATAATAATTAATTAACAGTACACAATCTTGCTCCGTATCAAATAGAGATGTGTTCTTTTTCTTTGTCAACACTGTTTTTCAACGAAAGAGTCTGAACTTCTATCCAAGTAAGGGTAGAAATCTGACTTCTGGTTGTCTGTAGTGTCTTTTCAAGAAAGATACATCCAGTAAGTAGAGATGTGTTCAATCTCCTTGTCTACGCTGTCTTTTTCAACGAAAGAGTCTGAACCTTCTGATCAAGAAGGAGAGATTTTTACAAGTTTACCCTTGTCTACGCTGTCTTTCAACGAAAGAAGTCTGACTTTGATCCAAGTAAGGTACAGAGTGTTCATTTTTCTTGTCACGCTGTCTTTTCAACGAAAGAGTCTGAACTTTGATCCAAGTAAGGTAGAGATGTTCATTTTTCTTGTCAACGCTGTCATTTTCAACGAAAGAGTCTGAACTTCTGATCCAAGTAAGGTAGAGATGTGTTCAATCTCCTTGTCTACGCTGTCTTTATCAACGAAAGAGTCTGAACTTCTGATCCAAGTAAGGTAGAGATGTGTTCAATCTCCTTGTCTACGCTGTCTTTATCAACGAAAGAGTCTGAACTTCTGATCCAAGTAAGGTGAGATGTGTTCAATCTCCTTCTAGCTGTCTAACGAAAGGTCTGAACTTCTGATCCAAGTAAGTTACAGATGTGTTGAATCTCCTTGTCTACGCTGTCTTCTTCAACGAAAGAGTCTGAACTTCTGATCCAAGTAAGGTAGAGATGTGTTCATTTTTCTTGTCAACGCTGTCTTTTCAACGAAAGAGTCTGAACTTCTGATCCAAGTAAGGTAGAGATGTGTTCATTTTTCTTGTCAACGCTGTCTTCTTCAACGAAAGAGTCTGAACTTCGTCCAAGTAACAATCTCCTTGTCCTGCTTCTTCAACGAAAGGTCTGAACTTCTGATCAAAGTAAGGTAGAGATGTGTTCAATCTCCTTGTCAACGCTGTCTTCTTCAACGAAAGAGTCTGAACCTTCTGATCGCAAACGCTACAGGTATCCAATAAGGTAGAGATGTGTTCTCCTTGTCAACGCTGCCTTCTTCAACGAAAGAGTCTGAACTTCTGATCAAAGTAAGGTAGAGATGTGTTCAATCTCCTTGTGTCTTCTTCAACGAAAGGTCTGAACTTCTGATCCAAGTAAGGTAGAGATGTGTTCAATCTCCTTGTCAACGCTGCCTTCTTCAACGAAAGAGTCTGAACTTCTGATCAAAGTAAGGTAGAGATGTCAATCTCCTTGTAAACGCTGTCCTCTTCAACGAAAGAGTCTGAACTTCTGATCCAAGTAAGGTGATGTGTTTAATCTCCTTGTCAACGCTATCATCAATAACGAAAGAGTCTGAACCTCTGATCCCAATACAATACAGCTAAGTTTAATTACCTTGTCAACACGGTCTTCTTAATTAGAAGATTTTGAACTTCTGATATAAATCAGTTAGACCTGTGTTTAATTTTCTGTCAACACTGTTCTAGTAGTAAGCAATTTTAATCTTCTGATCCAAGTCATAGAGCTGTATTTAATTTTTTGGCTACATTGTTTTGTTCGCCGGAAGATCTTGAATTTCACATTCAAATCATGAAGACCTGGGTTTAATTTCCATCAATTCGCTTTTATTTTCAATTCAATTTCCTTTTTTCTCATTTCACTTATTTTCTTAAGTGAAAATAAGATAATGAGATTTTCAGTGTATACCCTAGAATTGTTGCAGTTCAAACACCATGTAAATATCAAATAAGAATGTTCATCTAAGAAGAGTTTTAAATTTTACTCTATATGTTATACATATGTATAAATTTGTAGCTGATAAAGGTCATTCTATCAAATATTCTACGTATCCAAATGATATTATACGTATACGTATACGAATGTAATATTACTTCTTCTTTAAGACCATACTATCCAAACAATTCATAAATACAGTGTCTACATTTTACAGCCCTTCCAAGCATAAATATAATTATATAATATACATCGATCGACATACAATGTTTAAAAGCATAAAAACATGAAGATAATTTTACATAATCAAAGTAAACAACATCCATGTGGTTTTTGAATCGAATCTAGATTATAAACAATTTTTCTTGACGTAAACAAAGTCGACATATTTATTTACTTTTACTTCATGTATAAAGAGAGTATGAAAGAATATTTATTTTTAATTAACTTGTTTATAACTAGCTCACGAGATTTCTTTCACGTCATGTAATCTTAGAATTCATATTATATATATATATATATATATATATATAATATATATATATATATAATATATATATATATATATATATATATACACTTGTATAATATAAAATTCTAAGATTACATGACGTTAAAAGAAATCTCGTGAGCTAGTTATAAACATATATATATATATATATATATATATATAATATATATATATATATATATATATATATATATAATAGCTGTCTACGAGTAAGCTTCGTACAGCTTTTTCATTGATTCTCTCGTGAAGGATTTGTCTTTAAAGGTTTATACACTATCCTTGACCAAAATAATATTGGTCTTGTATCGTAATAATAATCAGTATATTAGAATTCAAAAAAATGAGCGCGAGAGGAGTTCATCATAATCAGAGTAATAAAATAAGTCTCTCCACAGTGTTAAACATTTTATTTAAAATAAAGCATAACCGGCTTTCAACCAACTAAAGGTCATCATCAGTGCTAACAAACAAATAAATAAAGAAATTACAAAAAGGTAAAAACAAAGACCTAAAACTAAGTTAAAATACGGGCCTTCGGCCCGTAGCCACTACGCGGCCTCGGCGCTTCGCGCCTCGTCCGCTCCACGGCGTCGGCCACCGGGCCGCTTCGCGGCCCGGGGCCTCCCTGTGGCCGCTTCGCGGCCACATTGTTTTTGGTTGTATTATGTGTTGTTTTGTTACATGGCATTTTGCCATTGTATCTAGCGAATTTTCACAGCCTTTCACACAGGCCCGCTTCGCGGCCTGAGAGGCTTTCTCACAAATTTGATTTTGCTAATTGAGATTTTATTCATACTCTATTATTAATAGTATGCTATCATATTAAAATTAAGAAGCATTATTGTGCCGGCAATCGCACAACAATCGTCACGAAATTCATTCTAGCTACACAAATTTAAAGTCAAACAGCTTTAACTTTCACAGAGTTTTATTGATATAAGTATCGATACGAAGAAGGAACAACTGTAACATAAAACGTCCGTTTTCGCGAACAATAATCGAACAAGAACCCGTAAAAAACCCCATTTGAACCCTAGTTAGAACCGTAAAGAATATTTTACTGTCTAAACTAATAAATCTTGAACGAATCGAAAACTAGAATAAATACGTCAAACATAATTCTTTCCTGACAGTGTTGTCCAAAAACAAAAACATTCAAAAAAAACAACAATATAGATAAAATAAACTAGCGGCGGCCGCGACAATTATAACAAAAATATATTCATGATTTTAGTTTTTAAATAAAAATGCCGTTCCGTCACTTAGGATTGTCCGATTGAGCTGAAACGGTCGCAATCGTTTGGAATGACTTCGACCATATAAAGACTACTTCGAGGTTCTTCCGCTTTACGGCCTGCTTAGCTCGCGTGGTTTAGTGGAAGCCATTTTTGTTGTCTCTCTGGGACAGTAGGCTACCAGGATGGAGCTAGAGGTAAGAGGCCCTTTTAAATACTATATCACCACCTCTAACACTACTGAACCCAAGATATCGTACGAGTCTTTTTGACCTAGACGTATACATATATACAAGATTATATATATATGTATACCGTTGCGCCATTTGTGATGGTTCGATTGAGCTGAAATCGGTCTTAATCGATTCAGCTAGCCGTCTACCTAAACACGAAATACCTTGTTTTATAGCCATTCAAGTTTCAAAATTTTTTTTTTCATGACGTCATAACTTGGTTTGATGACGTCATAATGTTTTATAAACAATAGGCCTCGTAACCTCCTCGACATCTCGCGATTTGCAAAGTTTCGTTCAATTTGAGAACGCCTTCGAGAGTTATCGGCGCCATACGAAGGGTAGAAACTCTTACATACATATATATATATATATACATATATATATATAATAATATTATATATATCATATATTTTGAATCATACATCTTTCTGAGTCAAACTTTATAAATTACCCTCCTTTTGTGCCTGTGCCCAAAATATATATAAAACCATCCTTTGGTGCCACAAGTGCCAAAATAATCATCCTGACACAAAAGGATGGGATTTTAAATACTATTTGATTCTTTAGCCTGCAGATATTAAAAAACCAACACTAAACTCTATCTGTAATGTTGGTGTAGTATAACTAGCTCAAACACCTTCTCGCAGCCTCAATAAGATTACATAACTTCACTAAAAAATGGCAACATTAGGAGGGTAATTTATATAGTAAAAATGACACTTTAGGATGACTTTTATAGTATATTGGCTCATCAGGAAGGCAATTTATAAACTTTAATTATTATATTCATTAATTAATTTGTAAATTCGTAAAATAGGAAATATCTCGTGAACGGTTGATCTAGACAATTTTTAGCACTTTCGACCCCCCGCGAATCCCCCATCTGGACTAAGCAAGACGATTCTATTATTAATGATAAAAAATATCATTGATACTTACGAGTTGCAAAGCAATCGCGTAGTCATAAAATGGCACATTAGAGGGCAATTTATATAGTAAAAATGACACTTTAGGATGACTTTTTATGGTATATTGGCTCATTAGGAAGGCAATTTATAAACTTTAATTATTATTCATTAATAATTTGTTAATTGTAAATGAAATTCGCGTAGACGATTAATTTTAGACAATTTTGAGCATTTTTCGTCCCCTCCTCGATTTTTCCATCTGAACCAAGCATGGCCAATTTTAAATATTAATAAAGAAATATATTTGATACGACCGAGTTGCAAAGCAATCGGTAGTCATAAAATGGCACATTAGGAGGGCAATTTATTATAGTAAAAAATGACACTTTAGGATGACTTTTTATGGTATATTGGCTCATTAGGAAGGCAATTTATAAACTTTAATTATTATATTCATTAATTAATATTTGTTAATTAGTAAATGGGAAATATCGCGTAGACGATAATTTTAGACAATTTTGAGCATTTTTCGTCCCTCCTCGATTTTTCCATCTGAACCAAGCATGCGTCAATTTTAAATATTAATAAAGCAATATTATTTGATACTACCGAGTTGCAAAGCAATCGGTAGTCATAAAATGGCACATTAGGAGGGCAATTTATATAGTAAAAAATGACCTTTAGGATGACTTTTTATTGGTATATTGGCTCATTAGGAAGGCAATTTATAAACTTTAATTATTATATTCATTAATTAATTTGTTAATTCGTAAATACAAATATCGTGTAAACGATTTATTTTGGACAATTTTGGGCATTTTTCGTTCTCCTCCTTGATTTTCCTTCTGAACTGAGCAGCAATTTTAATATTAATAAAGAAATATTATTTGATACTACCGAGTTGCAAAGCAATCGCGTAGTCATAAATGGCACATTAGGAGGGCAATTTATATAGTAAAAAATGACACTTTAGGATGACTTTTTATGGTATATTGGCTCATTAGGAAGGCAATTTAAACTTTAATTATTATTCATTAATTAATTTGTTAATTAGTAAAATGGGAAATATCGCGTAGGACGATTAATTTTAGACAATTTTTGAGCATTTTTCGTCCCTCCTCGATTTTTCCATCTGAACAAGCATGCGTCAATTTTAAATATTAATAAAGCAATATTATTTGATACTACCAGTTGCTAAGCAATCGCGGAGTCATAAATGGCACATTAGGAGGACAATTTATATATTAAAAAATGACACTTTAGGATGACTTTTTTATGGTATATTTGGCTCAATTGGAAGGCAATTTATAAACTTTATTATTATATTCATTAATTAATTTGTTAAATTCGTAAAATGGCAAATATCGTGTAAACGATTTATTTTGGACAATTTTGGGCATTTTTCGTCCTCTTGATTTTCCTATCTGAACTGAGCATGTCAATTTTAATATAATAAAGAATATTATTTGATACTACCGAGTTGCTAAGCAATCACGTAGTCATAAATGGCACATTGGAGGATATTTATATAGTAAATTGGCACTTTAGGATGCTTTAGTATTTGGTCATAGGAAGCAATTTATAAACTTTAATTATTATATTCATAATTATTTTTGTAAATCGTAAAATGGGCAATATTCGCTAAACGTTTAATTTTAGACAATTTTGGGCATTTTTCGTTCCTCCTTGATTTTCTATCTGAACCAAGCATGTCAATTTTAAATATTAATAAAGAAATATTTATTTAATACTTACAGATGCAAAGCAATCGCGTAGTCATTAAATGGCACATTTAGGAGGAACAATTTATATAGTAAAAAAAATGACACGTTTAGGATGATTTTTATGGTATATTGGCTCATCAGGAAGGCAATTTATAAACTTGCATTATTACATTCATTAATTAATTTGTGAATTCGTAAAATGGCATTTATCGCGTTAACGATTAATTTTAAATAGTTTTTGGGCACTTTTTGTGCCTCCTTATGTATGTGAAATTCTAAATATTTTATTAAATATTAGAATTTTTATATTATTATTATAATAAATATATTATTATATAATAATGATATTTATTATTATAAATATCATTTAATTCTACCGAGTT
>JACMZG010001913.1:37354798-37374798 GCA_018340805.1 Microvelia longipes
ATTTTTTTAATTCGAACAAATTCAGCAGATTTATTTGAAAACATATTGTTTTTTTTTGCTTTTTTTACCATTTAACAATTGTTATAACTTTAGTTAAAGTTATTCGATTTTGATGAAAAATCACTCGTTTAATAGGACAATTTTTTAGCTGTAAAAATTGTTCTTTCATTGTAATAAAACTGATATTTGTGCGATTATCTAAACTTTTGAGCATGCGCAATTCTATGGAAGGCTTCACCCTGGATAGGCAGACTATGGTTTTACTTTTCCTATACCCCGTAGGTATATAGGAAAAGTATTGTGTTTGCAAAAAATCCGAAACCTAGATATCACCGAAATTATTCGTTTCAGGTGTCTTTAAGGCTACCTCAGTGGTTTCACTAAGTTTTCTGTCTGTATGTGTGTCTGGGTGTGTATGCGAGTGTGTCTGTTATCATCGTAGCTCCTAAGGGTATTTATGCCAGGGCGTTGAAACTTTGTAAAAAAATCAGTCTACCGCTTTAGTTGTGCTATTTAGAAAATATTTTATTTATAACGTCATTAACCCGCAATAATGACCCAGCAAAAATAATAATCATAAAACGCTGAAAAATGATCAGATTGCGATTTGGCACGCATGTAGCTATGTATAAGATGTATGTATAATTAAGAATAATATATGTGATATGTTTCATCTCATTATCAGCATAAGTTTAATTTGTATCAAATGACTTGTACATGTTTTAAAAAACTGTAAAAAATCGGAAAATTATAAAATTGAGTTGGTACAAATATATATGAATATGAATATATGATATATGAATATATATCTGTACGTGATGAATAAGTGCACTAAGTTTTGTTATAATACGGTAAGTATATTTAAAGTTAACGTACACTGAGCGTGGTCTTTGCTATATGGGTGACCGCTGAGAATGAAAGTGAGGTATTTATTATTTGAAAACGAAAGAAGCGGGTTCGAACTCGTGTTGTAATATATATTTGACGTATTGTATATTCTAAGGACGAGCAAAGCGAGTCTGAAGTAGGGAGGATGAGCTCAGCGAATACTCTGTGATTAGGGCAAGTTCCAAGATACCCTGAACCTCATTTTTGGTTGAATTTTTAAACTTTTTGCATGTTACATATATTTTCTTTTCTATTTTTCAAGAGCTTTAAGACGACAAGATTTTTTCTTTAAATTTGTTTTCCTATGGTCTGCTATAATGACCGCTATTTTGAAAATATTAGTTAGGATTTGACCAAAAACTACCCAGCTCATATAATACACATAAGTAATTCTATACGTATATTATTCAAATTTTACGACAGGTATGGCAACACGTACAAACAAATACACAAACAACACGCCGTCCCAAACATCAAAAATGTTAGAACTCATAAAAAGGAAATTGCAGGTATCACTATGTCTTTTCATTGATTTATAAATTACAATTTTCGTTATCACAATGTGACATCATCGGCTCGCGGCCCCCTGAAATGTAAAGGTGTTTTACAAAGGAGCGACAAGTTTAATAATATAGGCATTATATTTCAGCCTCTCTGAAAACTGGAACATTCCAGAATAATTACTACTAATCTTTATTACTTTGTTTCTTTTTCATTTTGTTTAAAAAATTATTTGGACGTATGTGCTTGATGATAACCCGAAGAGGTTAAAATATATTGCGTTTTTTATTTAACTTGTACAATAAAAGTCAATCCTTTGGAAACACCTTATTTGTATTTTAGTTACTTATTGATGAAAATACATTTATCAAAGAGGATCTAGAAAGGAACAGCATAGAGTGTATAGTTTGTAGAAAATTAAATTCTATTTCAGGTAATGGAGAATCAAGTGTACAGACAGACACATGTGTGCTGAAAGTCGCTACCGCTAAGCTAGACAAAGAAACCGATTTACTTAATCCTTACAACTTTAAATCCACAAAAAAAAATTCGAAGCAACAGTCTAACTGACAGTTCAAACTTCAGAATGCTTTAAAACAATTTTAAACATCTGGAAATAACCAAAAAATAATTTTTAAACCTCAAACATACTTCTAAACTACCTCCTAACATAAGAACAGCCAAAAATTCAGATATTAAGTCAACAAGATCATGTAATATAAAAACTATGTTTCTATGTTCACGAAGACCTAAATATACGAGCGTCATACCAGGAAGCCTCCTATTTTTTATCCTTCTACTGAATAATAGCAATATATTTCCTTATAACGTAATAGTGTCTATTTTGGAAACAGCTTTAAATCCAATGAAATTTCATAATAATATCACTATGTGCCGTTCATGTTTTATTAAGATATTGTTTATCATGTAGATTTTAGTTTAGGTCTATTATATAGATCTATTGCTTTCTTGTAGTTTTGTAATATTTGGGTAATAGTGACAAAATTAAAATATCCGGTACAGGGTACCTCGGAACTTTTCCTCATCATATCGGATTCTAAGCTAAGCTCGTCCTCTCAGCTTCGGACTCGCTTCGCTCGTCCTCTGAATATACAATTCGTCAAATTTATACTGCAAAACCTCTTCAGACTCGCTTCGCTCGTTTTCAGATAGTATGTATACATTCGTTTCATCTTCATCTTCGACCATACTCGATGCTGCTTAAGACAAGACATTATAGACCAAGAGCCAGACGCAAAAAAACGTGACCGTCTAGCCCCAAAGGTTTAACCCAGTAGATCGACTTATTCTGGCTCCCTGATAATGAATCAGGTGGTCTGCTGTTTCAGATAAGGGAATTTGAGCCCCGGGCCCCTTTAAAGTCCGAAAAATGGCCCCAAATTCTGTTTTCGCCCAATAACGGTGTTCCTATTGATTTTACCCAAAAAGTTAAAGGGTTGTTTTTTAAAGTTTATTAAATTTGTGATAAATCCATTTTTGAACCATCAAAATTGGTCCAGTAAAACCGGAGATACAAACGTTGAAAGATTACCGAAAAAACATCTATATCATACATTTTTGTCCAAAAACGCACAAAAACCTTAAAATGTCATATTTTTCCATATTAACATGTTTAAGAATTAGGCAGACTTAAAAATCATGCATATTCTATTAAATTACAGGTAATATTGAGTTGTTCTAGAGAAAGAAGTCAGCACAGCTCTAATATGTGATGACTTAATGACCGACATATAATGCTGAAAAATAGGTAAAAACTTGAATTTTAGAAAAATACACTTTTTTTATGTCTGATTTTTAAGTCTGCATAATTCTTAAACATGTTAATATGGAAAAACATGACATTTTAAGGTTTTTGTGCGTTTTTGGACAAAAAAGTATGATATTAGATGTTTTTTCGGTAATCTTTCAACGTTTGTATCTCCGGTTTTACAGGACCGATTTTGATGGTTAAAAAATGGATTTATCACAAATTTAATAATCTTTAGAAAAAAACCCTTTAACTTTTTGGATAAAATCAATAGGAACACTGTTATTGGGCGAAAACAGAATTTGGGGCCATTTTTCGGACTTTAAAGGGGCCCCTTTTGAATTCCCTTATTTGAAACGGCAGACCACCTGATTCATTATCAGGGAGCCAGAATAAGTCGATCTAGTGGGTTAAACCTTTGGAGCTAGATGTCACGTTTTTTGCGTCTGGCTCTTGGACTGTTAGATAAAAATAGAACAAATGATGATAATGAGATAAAACTTGGCACATATGTTAGTCTTATACATGGCTACATGCGTGCTAAATTTTAATCAGATCGTGCTATTTTTCGCGTTTTATAATTTTTCGACATTTTGCTGAGTAATTATTGCAAGTTATTGACGTAAAAAAATTCTCCAAATAGCACCACTACAGGGGTAGACTGATTTTTCTAGCATAAATACACTAGGAGACACATGATAACAGACACACATGATGATAACAGACACACACAGACAACTTTGTGAAAAACACTCAGGAGGCCTTACAAACTCCTGAAAGAGATAATTCCGTTGACATATCAGTTTCGGATTTTTTTTGCAAACACAATACTTTTCTTATATACTTACGGTTTACATGAGAAATAGTAAAAACTTTGTCTGCCATTCATATGATTGCGCACGTATCATGTTGACAAAAAAATCCAAAACCAGGATGTCACGGGAATTATCTGTTTTAAGACCTCCTGAGTTTTGTCACAAAGTTGTCTGTCTGTGTGAATTTATGCTAGAGAGTTAAAACTTTGTAGAAAAGTCATTCTATCGCTGTAGTTGTGCTATTCGGATAATATTTTTAGACATCATTAACCCGCAATAATGACACAGCAATAAAGTTGCGAAAAATCATAAAACGCTGAAAAATTGGATTGAGATTTGGCACGCATGTATGCCATGTAAAAGACTAACATACATGCTTTCATCTTATTATCAGCATAAGTTCAAATTTCATCAAATTACTTGTGTACGTCTTTAAGAAAAATTGTAAAAATCGGTAAATAATCAAATCGAGTAGAAATTCGATACAAGTGTATACTATTACGTAATGAACAAGTACCCTATGTTTTGTTACGTATTTTTTAAAATATATCTATGATTTTTGTTGGATCAAAAATGTTAAGCAGCATCAAGCATGGTCAGTGCCTAGATGGGTGACAGCTGAGGATGCAACGACTGAATTTACTATCTGAGGACGAGCGAAGCGAGTCCGAAGTAGGGAGGAGGAGCGTAGCGAATCTGATGTGATGGAGAAACGTTCCGAGGTAACCCGTACCGATTTTAGGAAATTAGTGCATCCTCTCCCCTGGTCAACTTTACAAATGTGTATAACCCTTAGTAAAACCCCCTGAAAGTAACCCTGACTACACCACTAAAATGAAGTTTACTTAAGGGTGGGTGAAACGCGAACTTAAAATGTTATCCCACGTCTCCCGCACGTAATTTTTGAAATAGAGATGTATTTTTTATTCAAAACTATTTATATGCCAAAGAGCACCCAGTTTTTTTATTTTGTATTTTTTTAATCAAGCGCGTACGCGCTGGTTACAATCAAAATTTTAATTTTGAATAACAAATTTCAAAATTTTGATTTTGAACATCAAATTTCAAAATATTGATTACTAGGCCTCCTTTAATATATATTATATTGTGACTTATAAGTCATCCAAAATTTCAATAAAAAAATATTAATTTTTAAAGGCGTGCTATGCTGGCGAAAATAACGCGGAAAACAGGATGTTAGTTCAAGGGTTCTGTTATCAAGTTTATCAAGGTACAAAGAAACAATAATATTGTAAGGAACAGATGTTAGCGGACCTACTCCCTCCCGGTCTAGTCGGCATTTCTTTTATTATCTCCAAAATATAACTTAAATATCACGATATATGTCGATTAATATTAACATTATATCACATCATATGACGTTTATTAAAAATAATTACGTATAGATATTTTTATATAAATTTTTTTTAATAAAAATAAATTAAAATTTTACATTATGCTTATATATTTCGATTTACTTAATCTTAAACAAGATAAAATGATATTAATATTAGTTGCATTTCTACGTACTTTTTTTATAGTTATAGATAACTATTATAGTTTCTTTTTACTAGACTTAATCTGAATATTTTATATATACCATTACCTTAGTCCAAGAATCCTGCGCAAGTTTTTAATTATAAAACTAGCTAAAATGATTTAATAAGCGATTTAAATTTGGCACACATGTAGTCCTGTAGCTACGTGCAAAATTTAATTTTGATTCATTTTTTTGTTCTCCTCATTTATACCCAACAAGGCAAATGCCCGGTGCGTCCTCGGTCCTTATTTATTAAAAAAATCGGGTAAGGGCTACGTCGTAACTTTTCCTTATCTTCGGATTCGCTAAGCTCATCCTCCCAAACGCATAAAAACAAAATTTATGCTGCAACACATCTTTGCACTTACCACGTTTGATGCTGCTAAAATTTTATGATCCAATAAAAAGCATGGATATACTAATTCAAACTCCATTAAATTGTTTTTCCAATTTTTTACAAAACAAACACAAGACAGTTGACAAAAATCAAACTAATGCAGATAAGGAGATGAAACTTGGCACATATGATAGTCTTATACATGGCTACATGTGTGCTAAATTTCAAAATAGTCGCAACATTTTTCTGCGTTTTATAATTTTTTGATATTTCTTTGAGTCATTATTGTGGGTAAATGACGTCATACAAAGCACTGGCCACTCTTAATGCTGCATAACATTTATGATCCAACAAAAATCATAGATACTTGTCGTATTGAAACGAAACGTAGTCTACTTATTTATTACATAAAGGTATACTCGTACCAAATTCCAACTCAATTAGATTACGTACGCAAGTCATCTAATTAAAATTGAACTAATGCTGACAATGAGATGAAACTTAGCACATATGTTAGTCTTATACCATGGCTACATGCGTGCTGAATTTCAATCTGATCGCATCATTTTTCCGGGTTATATGATTTTTTGAAACTTTAAGTACAAAAAGTAAAGTAAAAGTAAGTAAAAAAAAAATAAGTACACTAAGTTTCGTTTCAATACGACAAGTACCGAGTCCGGTAGCTCAGTGGTAGAGCGCTCGCCTTTCGATCTGGAGGTCGAGGGTTCAAATCCAGCCGGGGGAGGACCTCAATATGAGGTTATCCCTTGTACCGTACACTCGGGAGGTCTTGAATTCAAGGCCGGCCAACCCAGCCAAGGTTTTATGTGGTTTCCTTGGCTACTAATACGCAAATGCGGGGTTGGATCTAGTTTCATCTGAGACAAGTCTGGATCCACGTTTCCGTTGTCTCCAGCTCACGAAAAGTTAATGTTCTGCGGGCTGGGGGAGATGGAGGTCGGAAAGATATACTGAGCCTTTGTATGTCCGAAAACTTAGTCAGTGAAAGTGATGGCGGCGACACGAATAACGTAAGTGACTAGGAACAAAGTGCTCGGTCTCCTAATGGCACTGCGGAGCTTTGACTTTCAGGTCAGGGCTATAGAATGAGTTTGTACACGCTGACATCTGGGTGCTAGAGTTCTTTGTCGGGTGGCACTGGACTGGCCAGAGCGGTGAGCCTAGCTAGAGTCTGGTGATGTTAGTGGAACTGATGAGATTGGTGAGACTGGAAGGACGAGGTTAAGTCGATGGCCTCAGTGAAGAACAGGTTAAGTCTGAAAAACTAAATTTTTCAGGGGAGCAGTTTTAAAGTTTGACATGCTCTCAACATTAAAGTATAAACAATAAAAATAATCTGATTTTACCAAAAATTATAATTTTTAAAGCATTTTATGGTGCTACTAGCATATGTCTGTATTTTTGGTACATGGCACGGTATAAGACTTATCTGGTTCTTCACGAATGACTTATCTGGTTTTTCACGGGTCTTACCTGTTTTTTCACCAATGTGATATGATGGTTTAAAACAATAAGTCTAAATTTTTGTAATTTTGTATTCCATTTAGCGGTTCGTTTTTAACTTATTTTTAAAGTTAAAATTTTTAAATTTTGACAATAAATTTTGATAATTATTATTTTTGTTATACTTTCAGCCTGTTATTTTAACATTGAGAGCATATTATTCTTTTGGAAGATAATTGACTCATCTGATTTTTCACCAGTGACTTATCTGGTTCTTCACAGGTCGAATTTTTAGTAAAACTCCATCTTGGCAACTTTAAAAAATATTTTTAATTATTTAGAGTAAAAAATAATCAAATATTAAGATTTATGATTAAGAAAAATAGAAGAAATAGAAAAATGGTTAATATGACTTTTCAATATTATGATTTTAAATATTTTATTTTTACATACATATATATAAAAATATTTGATATAATTTATATTTTAAATTAAAGCATAAGAAAAACGTTGTTATTGAACAAAATATAAATCGTATAAGCCCACCTTTTCTAAATCAGGATTAATTAGAACAGCAATGTAATGAGTTTTTAAATTTACATCAAATTCTGGCACGATGGTCCGCATGCCAGACGAATTTCTTTAGGAATGCATGTTTACGTGCTTAACAATCAATTTATTGTTTAAAGATTGGTATATGCTTTATATCAATCATAGAGTATCAAGCACTACTCCTAACTGATTTTTCTATTCTTTTTAAAAGAAATGCAGATAATTATTCAGTTAAAATAATACAGATAAAACGGATGAGCATAAAGAATGCGATGTGGTGAGGAAAAGTTCTGAGGTACCTTAAAGTGTTAGTGCAACGACAAATTAATGTGTTATAATTTATTCAGATTATTAAACAATTGATATTGGTATAGTCTAGTAAATGAACGGGTTTTATGCGAAGTTTCAAATTGTTTTAAATTCAAAAATTTAATTTGGACATGTTTAGGGGTACCCCAATAAAAAGTCCCCAAACTATGCATCACATCAGCTGCGATCTTAGTAGGCTAAAACGTGTCCCGTTTTTTATGTTTTCGACAATATCTTGGTGGAAATAAAAATATCAATAATTCTTTCGAACAAATTTTGAAGGTAGGCAAATTGTTTAAACATAAGTTACAATCAGATTATTCTCATTTCAAACCGTTAACAAAGGGGTTTAAGTAAAAAAAAAAAATTTTTTATTTTTTCACGTAAACAAACTAAAAAGTTATACATTGACGAGATATTATTCCGTATTCACTACCAACTGCAAATCGACCATATGTAGCCAACTACAGATCAAATTATTACCCCAAATTACAGCATTCAGTTAATTATAGCCGCAGAGCACTGGTCTGGTAAAGTTTTCTTTTAACGGGAAAACAGAATTTCAACTGTATCTTTGAATCGACAATAATTGTCCAGCAATTAATGAAGAGATCAAAAAGATAGAAGACAAAATTTCCTCTTCCATTTTCTTCTAAAACCAATAGAAAAAAGCCCCAAGTAATGAAAATGAAAATTTGTCCAAAAAGTTCACAAAGCTGTCAAATGTTTTATTAAATACACTAGTTGTTTTCCTGTAATATTGTCATTCTGTAAGTTTTTATGGTAAAATTTCATTTTCATTCAAGGGGACAATAGTCGATTCAAAGATACTGTAGAAAGTCTGTTTTCCCGTCAAAAGAAAACTTTATCAGGCAAATGCTCTGTAGCTATAATAAACTGAGTACTGTAATTGGGGTGATAACTAGTTCTGTAGTTGGCTACATCATATCCGAAGATCATAACAATTTGAGTTATGGGAGTGAATGCGGAATAATATCGGATCAAAGTAACAATTTTTAGTTTGTTTACGTTGTAAAAAAAGTAAATATGGATAATTCTTAACTTGAAACCCTTTTTTTAGCGGTTTTGAAATAGAGAGTAAACTTAAATTAACTTATACGTTTAAACAATTTACCTAGCTTCAAACTTCATCTGGTTGAATTATTGATATTTGAATTCCTACTAAGTTATTAACGAAAACGTAAAAAACGGGACACGTTTTGGCCCCCCGATCGCGACTGTGATACCCCAAAAAAAGGGAACTTTTTCGGGGGTAAATTTTAACTATTTGAAACATCGCAAAAAACCCGTTTATTGATAACAATAGTAAACTTGACTTGACTTTTTTTCTAGCTCTTAAAATCATGGAATACTCACATGAAATAAATACAAAAATGTTATTACATTTTTGTATTAACGAGTAGTTTTGTATTATTGTATTATTATTAGATTGTATTGCATTATTTATTCTTAGACTCGATGCGATGTTGAACCATAGCTAGTAATAACTTGTGTGAAATAACTTACTGCATACTATAACTAATAAAAAAACGTTTATAGTAAATATAGTAAGTTTTTATAGTAAACAATCTTACCATAAAAACAACCGACTGCACTTAAGAAACAAGAACACATGTAAAAACAAATTTAATATTGAACAGTATTATGTGTATACTGTCCTGACTGGAGTTGATGTAATGCTAAAGTAAAACTTGGAGTATACCCTTGGTAATAATAATTTTAAGTATAAAAAGAAGGAAGGAATTCTTAAATTATTTAAAGGAAAGAATTAGAAAAGTAAGAAATATTATTAAAATTTACTATGAAATACACCAATCAATAAGAATTCTGCAAACAGCTAATCTAGGAAATCAGGCAGGTTAATATAGTAGAAATTAGGCATAGTAATATAGTAGAAGAAATTACCATAAAACATTCTACAAATTTATATTCGAAGAATTTTATAAAGATCAAATATTTGATCAAAATCATGTAAATTGATTTGTCTGGTTTTTCACTAAGAGTAAATTATAAAAAACGACTTTATTTAAGTTAACTAGCCTGGTTTGGAACCATGATGTTAATCAGGTAAGTTGAGTTATCTGGTTTTTCACTAAGAGAATTATTCGGATATCAAAAGTTATGTTAACATGTGTGGTTCTTACCAAGATTACTTACTTGGTAAGAACCAGGTGTGTTGACTTGTCTGGTTTTTCACAAGTATTTTTTAATTAGAGCAAAAGTTATGTTAACATGTCTGATTTTGACACTAAATAAGAACCAGGTAGGTTAACATATCTGTTTTTAAATTAAAAAAGTTGAGATATCTAAATTTTCAAATTGGTCTACTGAGCGTAAAAATAATCGTAGAACCACCAAATTTTAACACAATGTAGATATTATGATTCTTCATCATATGCAATACATAACTCATTTTCGCAAAAATGACGACTTAACATGTTCTTCTCTGGGCCATCGAAGTGAGACTAATGTGATCAGAGGAGCTAGTAAGACTAGATGAAACAAGCACACAGTGAACTAGTAGTCGGCGCTAGCCAGAGCGGTGAGCCTAGCCAGAGTCTAGCTGGTCTAGATGAACTAGGCACACTGTGAACTAGTCGCAGATACTAGCCAGAGCAGTGAGTTTGGATAGAGTCTGGTTGGGCTGGATGAACTAGACACATGTGAACCGGTTACATGTGCTACCATGTACGGAGAGGGTGCTTCCTAGATGATTGGATGTGTACAAACTCAGGGGTTAATTAGTTGAGTGAGATTTGAGTGAGGGGAAAACGCTAAATGACCCTACGGGTTAAAGCGTAAAAAAAAAAAAAAAAAAAATACGACAAGTATATCTATGATCTTTGTTGGATCATAAATGTTACGCAGCATTAAGAGAGATCAGTGCTGTATGGGTGATTGCTGAGAATGAAACGGATGTATTTACTACCCAAGGACGAGCGAAGCAAGTCCGAAGACGTGTTACAATACAAATTTGGCGCATTGTATATTCTGAGTTCTATCGAACCGAGTCCGAAGCTGGGAGGATAAGCGAAGCGAATCCGATGTGATGAGGCAGTTCCGAGGTTCCCCGTACCCAATTTCTATGATGTCATTAATCCACAATAATGACTAATGACTCAGCAAAAGTTTCGAAAAATCATGCCATTAGATTGAGATTCGGCACGCATGTAGCCATGTATAAGACCAAAATATGTGCCAAGCATATGTTATTATGCTGATAACATAATGTTATCAGCATTAGTTCAATTTTTATTTGATAACTTGCGTACTAATTTGCCAATAATAACTTATGAATTCGTCATCCCAAAGAGCCAATATATAATGTCATCCTAATGTGCCATTATACTATAAAAAGTCATCCTAATGAGCCAAATAAATATATATAAAATATATATATATATGTGTGTGGAATATTATTTCATATTTAGATTTGTTATAATAATCCCAGGTGGGGGGATTGGAGGGGGGTGACGAAAATTGTTAAAAATGCTCTAGGATAAACCGTTTACGAGATTTTGTAATTTTACGTCATTTTATCCATATTATGATCCCAGGTACTACGAAAAGTTCAAAAACTCATTTTTTCTAATAAAATTCGCAGTATATGAACATCATGCACTCATCAAACTTACTCCAAGAATCTTATTGAGCTGGTTTGAGCACGCTATAAAATAAAATTCAGATGAAAATGAAATTACGCCTTAATTATAAAAAAGTAGATTAAACTAGTAACCTTATGTGTATTGTGGCATAATCGGCATCTCGGATGTGACCGTATATTCTTGTACTGAGTACATGAAAAGTCATCTTGTGCCAGTCACATTAGGAGGGCAATTTATAAACCTTGGCACATTAGGATGTGTAATTCAAGTATATATATATATATATATATATATATATATATATATATATATATATATATATATATATATATATATATATATATATACATATATATATAACTTTTTTCGGACATATATTTTTGTTATCAGGAAGCCAATAGGAACCGATTCCACTCACTCCCATCCTCAACTTCCGTCATCCGAACAACCTCATAAGCGTCATTTTCATAATGAAAATTCGCTAAAAAAGGGCATTAAAAGATAAAACATACCGGTGAGGTGTTAAGAAGCTAGGTTTTGAGTCTTTTCTTGCTGTTGACTGTTATGAGACTCTTATCGTATTGAAGAGAGGGCCTTATTTTAGCTAGCTCTCTTATTAGGTCAGAACTCGCAAATCGGTATACAAATCAGAAAAATATACAAACAATATAAAATAATTGGTACGTTACTACGCTGTGGATTACTCATAACATCAAACTACAAATTCCGTCTTTTCCACAAGAATATCTATATTTAAATAGCAGAGCCGGCTTTCGGCTTTTGCCATCAACTGTGCCTAACATAGCAAAATGAAAAAACAAAGTTAAAATCATAATATAAAATAATATACAAATTAGTATATTTTTTTGCCGGAAAGGTTATAGCCATTTTCTTTTAGTTACCAGTTTGTTCAGCAGAGGGGATGCAACGCGCCTCTACAGCAGAGGGAAACGGAAAACGCGCCTCTACACTGAGTCACCTTCGTTGACGCAAATGTTCAATGTCACAAACGGCCACTGGAGCAAATCCCCTACTCCTCCTAATTTGCTCCAACGAACATTCTTGACATCAATTCTTTTAAGTTTTTTCCAGCTGTAATTTTCAAAAAAAAGACAAGTGTTCCATGGAAAATGGTCATAAATGTAAGATTTGCAAAAAGAAATGTATTTATATAAAAAAAATTCTTTTTGCTTCATCAAACATTTTTGATAAACACGCCACCTACTTCTAAAAATTGTAAACTAGCCATACTTCGATTATTAAAACATGTCGTTTGACAGTGAATTACAGTGAAATTAAATGGTTTTATTTTTATACTCGCATTATTACAAAGTTGTCGAATGGAAACTGAGAAGCCAAATGAGGTGTTAAGAGATTCAAAAATCTTACTATAAGATATTCGAACATTAATTTAATAATTTTAAAAAGAAAAACTACAAGAAAGCTTTATTATTATCAAGTTTTACCTAATTTGGCGCGAAATACTAAAAATAACGAAAAAAAATATAGATTTGCTCAAACGAACATTTGTGTCGTCGCTCTCTTGCGTCATCGATTAAGTTTGATGGCCTTAAAATATTTTTGCTCCAATGGCCATTTGTGACAATAAACATTTGCGACAACGTATCCCCACGCTACGCACTCACATAATTGAGTAATTGAATTTCCAGTGGTCATCTTAGTGGGGTATAGATACCAATATTATCGGGATAGTTCAACACGAATCTGAGTTAATAAAGGTGATGTATTTGAAATATACCATTGTGTATATATCGATTTAGTATCATTATATCGACAATATTTTATATCAGCGTTCACATCGATATCCTCTACAAAATTCAATTAAGTTCCATACCTTTAAGCACAACTTGTAATTGATCGGTAAGCAGCTCGAATATGTTGATTGATCCTTTGTCAGCAGGTATGACGTGCATTTTGTTCCATGTACCGCATGCGTATTCAAAGAAATCCACACACGGGTCAACAGACTGGTCCATTGCTTCTAGGAGTCGAGCAGCTGAAATTTAAACAAATATACACTACACAAGGGGGAAAAAGGTTCATAGTATTCGCACTTATCTTTTCTTTATTTATACCGCAGGTAATAAGAAAAGTATTGTGTTTGCAAAAAAAAAATCCGAAACCGGGATGAAACTGGAATAATCCGTTTTGGCGTTTTTAAGACCTCCTGAGTGGTTTTTGCAATTTTGTCTGTCTGTCTGTATGTGTGTGTGTGTGTGTTATCATCTTAGCGCCCAGAGTATTCATGCTAGAGAGTTGAAATTTTGTACAAAAACCAGTCTACCGCTGTAGTTGTGCTATTCGAAAAATTATTTTATTTTATGACATCATTAACCCGAAATAATGACATAACGAAAATTTCTAAATGTCGATCCGATGGGATTGAGATTTGGCACGCATGTGACTATGTATAAATCTAACATTTGTGCTAAGTTTCATCTCATTATCAACTCTAGTTCAATTTTTATTGAATGACTTGTGAACATTATTTAAAAAGAAGCGAGTTTAAAGGCATGTTCCAGTATAAATTTGGCGAACTGTATTTCTGAGGACGAGCGAAGCGAGTCGGAAGCATGGAGGATGAGCGTAGCGAATCCGATGTATTGAGGAAAAGTTCTGAGGTACCCTTTGCCCGATTTGTTATTGGTTTATCTTCAAGTATTCTCAATAAATACAATGATAAAGATAGATGGATCTGGGATTTATTATGTGGCACAAGAATCGTTTAGTGGCTGTAGCCTTAGCTATATCCTATAGGCTATATCCTTAGGCAGAACGCTAGGAGGGTATTTGGTAGATTCACCATACCAACTTCAAGAAAAGAGTATTAACACATTTTTTCAATAATAAATTTAAATTATTGGAATGAAAAAAATTATACTTTTGATGATACAGCCAAAAAAGCGAAAACATATTTAAATATGTTCTATTGGCAAGAAAACAGCATAAACTGCATGTGTGACGTAAGAGGTATGAATACTACCTTATAGTACAATAGTCACTAAAGCAACACTCATAAGAGTATATTCTATACTGTCAACAAGATTATACAGACAAAATGTAGACATTACGTTCCTTAGGCATTATATTACCTGGATCATGGAATTGTATTTGTTTCAGTTTTATTTACATCCTATTGAGCTGTTGACCTTACGATATTTTTGTTCATTTACTTTGTTTAAATAGAGGCAGTTTAAACGTTTATAATATAAAAGTATAAACTTTTATAAACAAACGAAAAGTTGATAATAATCATAATGAATCAGATAAATAATAAGGAGAATTTACATAGAAACATTGTTGACATTGATGAATTATTAGACCACTCGCCACCTGATATTAGAAGAGATAAAAACAAACCTGTTAACACATTAACTCATTAATAATTAATTAACTCATTACTTAGTGTGCTTTCTGTAAATAATAAATATTTTATATATTAGATATAAGCCAAGAAATTATGCATCAAGATTTCATTGCTAAACAGAAATATTAATCATCCAATTTTTGCTACTGTATGTAAGAAGGCGTAAAAAGATTACGTCGCTTTACTTATTACACAGATTCTGATCACCTTTCTTTATCTTTATTTTGTGTGAAATATGAAATTTAAAAGGTTACTTTGGTAGGCAAACAAGAATAAGAAATTAAAAAGAAAAAATTGACGAACCTGTTTTAACACAATCTTCAGACATGCAAATTCCAGAATCTCTTCTATCTAAAAACAAAACGTAAAAAGTTTACTCCTCATTTTAAATTAACTAATAGCATTGATTACTAACAGTATTGGGTTGCTAGAGTAGAAAATTTACTATAAGGCGCAGTCGAATATCTAGAACGTTGGATCACCAAAAAACTTTTTTTTTTAATTTTTGTTTCAAAATTTTCAGTAATTAGCCGGATTTGTGATAAATGAAGCCTATTTCCGTAATCTGCACGCTCTTTTGGTTAATTTCAAAGAGTATTTACATTCACTCAACGATTTATTTTTAATCTAACTTAGTACATACATAACTACTGTTAGACGTCAATATTTTGTGTTATATTTTGACATGTTAACATTGACGTCTAACAGTAGTTATGTATGTACCAAGTTAGATTAAAAATAAATCGTTGAGTGAATGTAATTACTCTTTGAGATTAACCAAAAGAGCGTGCA
Source organism: Microvelia longipes (assembly GCA_018340805.1). Taxonomy (NCBI): domain Eukaryota; kingdom Metazoa; phylum Arthropoda; class Insecta; order Hemiptera; family Veliidae; genus Microvelia; species Microvelia longipes. Next base: position 37,370,779 of record JACMZG010001913.1, read on the forward strand.
GATTACGAAAATAGGCTTCATTTATCACAAATCCAGCTAATTACTGAAAATTTTGAAAAAAAAAATTATAAAAAAAGTTTGTTGGTGATCCAACGTTCTAGATATTCGACCGCGCCTTTATAAGCAGGTTGGTATAAGGAAAGTTACTACTTCAAGGTAGTAGTAACTTTACGTAATACATTGTAGTAAAAAGGTTTCTACTACAAGGTAGTAGTAACTTTACGTACTACATTGTAGTAAAAAGGTTTCTATTACAAGGAAGTAGTAACTTTACGTACTATATTGTAGTAAAAAGGTTTCTACTACAAGGTAGTAGTAACTTACGTACTACATTGTAGTAAAAGGTTTCTACTACAAGGTAGTAGTAACATTACGTACTACATTGTAGTAAAAAGGTTTCTACTACAAGGTAGTAGTAACATTACGTACTACATTGTAGTAAAAGGTTTCTACTACAAGGTACAGTAACTTTACGCACTACATTGTAGTAAAAAGGTTTCAGAATCATTATAAATAAATCTCTTCTAGGTTTTCCTTAGCTTCTCTTAGCTTTTAAAAATTAACCCTAGGAATAATTTTACGGGAAACGAAACTTATTTATTACGAAAGTGAACTTATTTATTATGTAACAATTTACACTTGTACCAAATTTCATCTCAATTGAATCATTTCCCAATTTTTGAAAATATGTTTTATATTTTTTAATTACAGGACTTTGAGATAGGGAACATATAATCTGTTAATATCTGGATGAATGGAGATACATGGATAAGTTGGCTACGTAATAAATGCAGTTGGATAAGCTCTATACTAAGTAGGTAAGTATTCATTTTATCAAGATAATAAAATAAGTCTCTCTATTAATGGTAATATTTATTTAAAAATTCGGGCGCGGTGGTCCGCATGTCGGGCGCGAATTTCCTTTGGATGCGAGCGCTCAAAGGAAACCCCAGAGTACCTGGGTTCAAATCCAAGTAGGGACGATAATTTTTTATAGTTTTTTTAACTAATATGAGTTTACAACTAGAAAATAATTCTGGCGGCGGTGGTCCGCTGTCGGGCGAATTTCATTTAGTTTGCGTGTTTCCGTGCTTAGCAACCCATTTCTTGCTTATGCATGAACCATGCCCATTGCGTGGTTCCGGTTCATGCTTTAGAACCTAAGCAGTTACTCAATTGTCAAGCACTGCTCGTAACTCATTTTGTCAGTATTTTTCAAAGGAAATGTGCTAAAACCTTTAAAGATAACTGACTAAGCTTAAAGATAAGTAACTAAGCTTTAAACTAGTGCAAATAATAGTGCGTACTTCTAATTTTAGAGGCATAGTTTTGTACAACCAACTAGATAATTATGCGCATTTCCTTTGGAAAATACAGACAAAATGAGTTACGAGCAGTGCTCGACAATTGAGTAACTGCTTAGGTTCTAAATCATGAACCGGAACTACGCAATGGGCATGGTTCTTGCATAAGCTAGAAATGGGTTGTTTAGCACGGAAACACGCATTCTAAATGAAATTTGTCGGACAGCGGACCACCGCGCCGGAATTATTTATTTAGTAGTTGTAAACTTATATAATGTAAAAAGCACGGAAACACGCATCCAAAGGAAATTCGCCCGAGAAGGAGTTCTTTCTTTCTTTCCTGCAAGGAAAGAAGGATAGGCGTTCTTTTACATCTAGAAAAGAAGGCTAGGCGTTCTTTTACTTCTAGGAAAGAAGGTTTGGCGTTCTTTTACTTCTAGTAAAAAAGGATAGGCGTTCTTTTACTTCTAGGAAAGAACGATAGGCGTTCTTTTACTTCTTGGAAAGAAGGATAGGCGTTCTTTTACTTCTTGGAAAGAAGGATAGGCGTTCTTTTACTTCTAGAAAATAAGGATAGGCGTTCTTTTACTTCTAGAAAATAAGGATAGGCGTTCTTTTACTTCTAGGCAAATAAAAGAACTACTACATGTTACAGTTTAAATTTTGGGGAACTGTATATTCTGAAGACAAGCGAAACGAGTTCGAAGCAGGTAGGACGAGCCTAGCGAATCCGATGTAATGAGGAAATGTTCCGACATTCCCTGCACCCGATCTTTTTATTTTTAACGGTAGACTCAAAACTGCAATTTTTGAAATTAAACTAAGACTAAAGCAGGCTTAATTTTAACTTTTCGAGAAAAGTGCATTTTACAGTCCCCAAAAAGTAGTTTTCTTTTATATAGACTTAGTCTCAAAGTTGATTCCAAAGCTGTATTATTTGAAGAATCAGGTCAAGTTTGTAATCGGAAAACATCAGCACTTAAACAGAAACTTTTATTTTGAAAAACTTACGACGGAATTATATAGAGAAATCTTTTTAAGATTTCACTCACACAAATATGTATATACATGAGTTGAAAGTTGAAAGAATTATACTTTTTATTAAACTTGTGAAAGAAGTTTACAAGATCTGGTAGAGGACTTATTTCTAACATCTTAAAAAAGTTTTACATTATAGCCGGGTTTATAAAAGTCTTAAGAATAAAAACTTTAGCACTTAAACTTTATTTAACAGCCACTATTTTATAACTTGCTAGTCGGTTCAGTTAACATGCGAGCAAATCTACCAAGATTAACTTAGGGAAAAGTTAAAGAGTAATCGGTACTTGTTGTAATTTCTCTGCGCGTTCTTATTTGGTTAGTAATTACAATTTATATTGAAGGAGTATATAACTTTAAAATATACATGCAACTTATAGACCAAGAGCCCAGGGGTGTTTTGTTAATAAAAAGTGTAATGATTGGAACCGGTCTCAATTTTTCGTAAATACCTTCCTGAACAAGGATCTGCAATTATGCCGACTCGTATCGGATGGGTGTCCCAGGCAAAACCTTTGACCCCTAAAGTGCGTTTTGCCTGGGACACCCATCCGATACGAGTCAGCAGAATTGCAGATCCTTGTTCAGGAAAGTATTTACGAAAAATTGAGACCGTATCCAGCCATTACACTTTTTATTAACAAAACACCCCTGGGCTCTTGGTTTATCATGAGTTTAAGACTTTCTATCAAGATGCAGCTTAGCTTTAAACTTGATGATACTTATTCCAAGAGACTCCAGCTCAAGTCAATTCACCTTATTTCTAACATGACTTGGCAAAATCTTATCTTATCTAAACACCCTTTGTTTAAATGATAACTTATTGGTTTAAGTCATAGAGATAAATTACCAGAGAGGCTTTATTGGTTGAATTAAGAAAACAAGAAAACTGTAACCTCAACACTTTCGACTATTAATATAATCATAGAAATATTATTATTAGAGAGGCAATATAGAATAAATTTTGAAAAATCGAAAAAGTAACCTGTACTTGATTGTATTATTGAATACAATCAAATAATCAAAATTACAGTAATTTATATACAAGAACGTTAAAAATACAATTGAAAACACAAACAATCTGCGGAAAGCCGAAAACAATTGATTTATCATAACCTTAACTCTCTCATAGAGAAGGTTTCGACGAGGTTACACAAAGCCTTGAGAGCCTCAAAAAGATGGTTCAAGCCTATATATATATATATATATATATATATATATATATATATATATATATATATATATATATATATATATATATAATATATATATATATTGTGATAGGCTATGTCCCCTCTACTAATGTATATCTATGGTTTAAGTCTACTTCTAGAATACTGCAAGTAGGAGCACTACTTGAAACATGGTCTTAACTAATTCTGCCCACCATATAAAATGTTTAAATGTTATAAAAAAATATTGCCTCTTGTTTATTAGTTCTGCTTACTCATTATGCTTTCTGCTGCACGTAACCTTATCAATGCTTAACTAACTTAGAATTGCTAATAAGCTTGACATTAAATAAATAAATAAATAAAATGTTTATTTATAGATTGCACATGTTAAAATTTTACATAAAAAATAACTATACAGATCTACAAATAGGATATATTCTATTTTTAAATAGATCTTCCATATATCCCTTTTAATAAACTATTTAAAAAAAACTTAAATAAAT
>JACMZG010001913.1:37379798-37572298 GCA_018340805.1 Microvelia longipes
GATATAGAACTAGGAGCGATTTTATACTTCAGAGACAAGTCTTCGTTTTTGACTCCATCGTTAGAATCTTTTAATAAATTGATTTTTTCAGAAAGGGACAGCGATTTCCGTATTGACATTTTAATAAACTCGATTTACAAGCAAATAAAAAGCTTCACAAACGAACTGGTCAGACCGAATACCAAATTAAAACTGAAAGATTTTTAGTTCTATGCTGTGTCAATCCTAATTTCATAGAAAATTGTAAAGAAAGAGTTCGCAAAATTAAATAAGGCAGGGCGAGAATCAATAAATAATTGTTCTGGGAAATTACAGAAAAACAGAAGTGCCCCTTTTGGTCAATTCCTTGAAAGTTTGCGGGTCTTGTCTTTATCTTTATTTCTGGAAATTTTGTTCGTTATATAGAATTTTTTCGTTTAAATAGAACACTTTTAGACACAAAATTCAAGGGAAGTAAAAAATTCGTTACATAGAGACTTTCGTTGTATAGAAGTTCGTTATATGGAGGTCCGACTGTATATGTATATTATCTATATCAGCCCTTCCCAACCCTTGGGTCGCGACCCAGATTGGGTCGCGAACGAAATTTTTTGGGTCGCCAAATTTTTCTATTATTTACAATCCAAAAAATTACCAAGATTTATGTAAAAAGATTTATAAGCAAATAACAGATTTGCTTAAACGATATTATTTTAGAAATTGATAATACTTTAAACATGCGATAACAAAAGAAGCCGCGGCTAAAACATTTCTTAGAAGTCCTTTACCAACAGAGACACCCGCCTTTATCAAATTCTTGCTAACTTGATGAATTGTTATACCTATGATAATACTGTGTTAAAAGTTTCTTATTACTTCTTTTAAAGGTTCGGGTTATTAAAATAATGTTCAATTATATGTGAATTGGTTCTAACATACATCAATGTGGTTAATTTCGCGTACAGTTTTATAATTATAATTGTTCACCAGTTTATTTATTTTAGCGATTTCCTTTGGGAATAAATTTCGCTCATGGAATAGGCGTCTTGGCGGAAGTCGAACTCGGACCACGAACAAATCTGTTCAGAGGTCCCTAATGACGAAAAATACGTTTCGCGAGACTTTATATATTTCTAGACACTTTCTGTAAACACTCTCTCTTTCGAACTGATTAATATTTTTTAATCAGACTTAGTACAAAAACTCAACCCTTCGGGAGGACAGGTTTTCAACCCTATTGAAAACCAGTTTTTGTGACGTCATTAAGCCGTTTGCTGAATCAACGAAATTTTTATAAATCGCCAAATTTAAGGGTTAATATTTTTCACCGCAAAAAAGGTCAATAGTTATGTTTTTTTAAGATGCTGAATCAACTTGAACCGGTCCGAAGTCGATACACCACTCTAAGTGACCAAAAAATCGAAAAAATCATTGTAAATTACCGAAAACAAATTTTAGCGTCAATAAAAAATTAATTTCGAGTAGGGTGTCGTTTCTCTGAATTTTGGGCGCTGAATCAAATGAAACCGGTCCGAAGTCAAATACCACTCTAAGTTACTAAAAAGTCGAAAAAACCTAAAAAATGATCGAAAACCAAATTACGGTCATTGAAAATTTAAATTTCGATAGTAGGTTGTCGTTTCCATGTTTTTTGGGCCTCTGAGTTGAATGGTAATACGAACACTCAAATCAGGGTACCTGGGAGCAAATACTAAAAATGCGCTAAAACCCTTTAAGGATAACTGACTAAGCTTAAAGATAAGTTACTAAAGCTTTCAACTTGTGCAATAATAGTGCGTACTTCTCATTTTAGAGGCATAGTTTGTTATACCAACTGGATAATTATGCGCATTTTCCTTTGAAAATACAGACAAAATGAGTTACGAGCAGTGCTAATTTTTATATTTAATTTAATTTTTAATTTTTTTAATTTTTTGATATTTTAATTATTATAAATAATAAATTTTTTTTGAACTCCAATTAGTGTGTAGTTTCTATTTAAGTATTAAAAACCTCATGAAAATTAGGATTTGACGATGTATGTAGGGTCATAACTAGTTCGGCAATAATAAAACGCCTGCAATTTTCAGGTTATGCAAAATAAATTTCATTTGGGTCGCCAAACTTTAGAAAGTAAATTATAGGGTCGCGTTTCTGAAAAGGTTTGGAAAACAGCTGATCTATATTATGTATAATGTATATATTATTATGTATAAGTATATTATGTATATGTTAATTTACTATTATGTAAAAGTATATATTATGTATAATGTATATAATATTTAACATGAAAGTATATAAATAGTGAGACGTGATATAAATAATTTTTAGTTCCTGAAATATGTTTTTGAAATATTATGTAAATAGTGTTCACAAACAAGCTATATTTTAACGATCGCAAGCTTCTTGCTTATTTATTTAGGATCACCCGTGGTGTAGTGTTATGGTACGCGGCCAATACACAGAATGAATGAACTTTAAACTCTGAGTTATTTAGTCATGGGTTCAATCCCAGCAGGCCTTGGCATTTTTATGAGAGGGATACAAATTCTGCGTACCACGTCCTACAGAAGGGACGTAAAGCCGGTGGTCTCGAGCCTTGTGTTGTCAGGTACTCGTTTAAACCTCTTACCCTAAATGAAACTAGGTATAGGCAAAATTTAGGACTCTGATTGTAGAGACATTATAATACTACAGTGTGTCTGCCTTGATGTTTAAAGTGTATGAAGGTTTGGTTTAACAGCGAGGTCACGTGTTGTTCCTAGTTTTTACTGGACTATAAGAGTCAGTGAAAATACGTATGATTGCTTGAAAAGCAGAGAGGAACCATAGAAATTCACGGCTCTTCTGTCTAGATATAGATGAAATATACCTACACTTAAAATTAAAAGGAGTAGAACACTATCTTAGGGAGCTGGCAAAAAGGGCCCAACAACGTGGCCTACTTGCCTGGTAGTTACAACCACTCTCCCCATTATAACTACTACTACTACTATTTACAATATATATGCATAGAAATAATAAATAACTACTTCGATTTTCGCGTATTTCTCAATTTAAACTCAATTAAAATATTTCGAAAATTTTCAAACGCCTTTTCAAAAATAGAGTGCTCCGTTTTGTCTTCCAAGTCACCAATTAAAAGATGAAAGAAGAATGCCAATACAGTCAATAATTTCACAAAATTATTAATGGTATTTTTGAACATTAATTGACACCTGTGGGTGTCGACTTACACGGAGTGGGGACCATTTTTGATTTATCTTGAACCATTAATGCTTTATCTATAATTTAATTTTGACGAAGCTAAAGTACCACCCTGTATGTAATAGAACTGTTACATTTGTGAAGAAGCATATATTGTCTGTCGAATTTAGAATGTAATTGAGTTTTACCATGAAAATGTATCTATCTATTGCTTAATTGAAAATTTTAAGTAGCTTTACTTGGAGTCTGCTCCAATTTGATTACGTCTGTTTCATTTGTCTCTCTGAGGTTTGTTAGTTTAGCTGGTTCTTGTATTAAATCTTGTTAATCAAATTTATTCGACATTCTAATCAATTTTGTAAATACATTTTAAATTACAATAAATGTAAGGTTTAATTAAATCAGAGTAAAATTTAAAATCAAATTAACGCTCGGTGGTTTTTAATCGATGAATACTTAAAAATCAATTAATACGAATTAATTAATTCAAAAATACTCTGTCAGACATGGTACCAAACAATGAAATACGATTCTGTATTTCTGCAAGATAACTGTATTTATTTGAAAAATTATCAATTTCAAATGCATTATTCAGAGTTTTTGAAGTGTCAATAAAGTTGATAATAATAGTAGTAGTAGTAATAGTAATATGGGGGAATGGTATAGTAACTACCAGGCAAGTAGGCCTCGTTGTTGGGTCCTTTTTGCTAGCTCCCTAAGATAGTGTTCTACTCCTTTTAATTTCAAGTGTAGGTATATTTCATCTAATCTAGACAGAAGAGCCGTGAATTTCTATGGTTCCTCTCATGCTTTTTCAAGCAATCATACATATTTTCACTGACTCTTATAGTCAAGTGAAAACTGGGAACAACACGCGCTCTCACTGTTAAACCAAACCTCCACACACTTTATTTCTACAGGTAGAAACAGTATAGCATTTTAATGAATCTACAATGAGGGTCCTAAATTTTGCCTATACCCAGTTTCATTTAAAATAAGGGATCTTTAACGAGTACCTGATAACGAACAGGCTCGAAACCACCGGCTTTACGTACCTTCTGAAAGACGTGGTACGCAGAATTTGTATCCCTCTCATAAAAATCCTAGAGACCCGTGCTGGGATTGAACCCATGATTAAAGTGCATTCATTCTGTGTATTAGCCGCGTACCTTAACCACTACACCACGGGTGGACTCTTAAGTTGATAACAATCAGAAACTGTAATAATTACCGCATCTTACTTCACTTGGAAGATTGGAAAAACCGTTGGCACGAGTGTATAATATCTCATGGGAATGAGATTGAGCACAAGTGGAGTCATTCGTACTAGGAAATGAAGAAAAGAGTCTCTCCACAAAAATAATAGTTTATTGGCATAGCGCTTTCAACCTAACATGAGGTCATCATCAGTGCCATAAAAAAAATGAAGATGAAAGTTAGAAATACATAAAACTATTTTCTTTTCCAAGATGATAACACTCGATGAGTCGAGTATGACTCACCGAGTAGTTACGTATAAAAACGTACTAGATAAAATCCACCACGTGACGTATTTCCACTCACAGGTGAGATAGAGTTGAATTAAAAGACATGGCGATTGTAAAGAACAGGGTGTTTAAAAACCTTCCCCTTGAGGTTAATACCAGGCAACAGGTTAGTATTGTTCTGTTGTCTATTGTTTAAGAACCTAACACAAGTATTATCAATGAAACCCTATGGAACATGCTTTCAATTCAAACAGTCATGACTTTGCTTTTATTTATCACTATCCGGTTCATAGAGATATATTACTAGAGGAGGCATACTCTATCAAAATACATTGAGTCTAAAAGCATTTTTAGGACTCTGTGTAACATAACTGTAACCTTCTCCAATAGTAGGTGACAATTATATTACGTTAATTATTGTCAGATCTCCACGTACTGTTTGTGTTTGATTCGTACTATAACTGGTCTATTATTTAGTTTACTGTAAATTTGTACTGTTAATTTTATTTTATTTAGTAATCAAAGGTGTTCAGGTTATTATTTTCAATGTTTCAAAATTAAACCAATTTAAATAATAATTTTAACTCTTTTGTAATAAGGAAAAATGAGTTGTGGAGTTTCAAGTAATGAAATAAAACAGAGTCTCTCCACTAATGATATATAGTTGACATAGCCAGCTTTCAATCTTAACAGATCATCATCAGTGCCGGCGAGCAGCGAAGAAAAGAGTTAGGAGACAGCGGTTAAAATAGGAACCGCTAGTAGGGGCAAAAGGCCGATTCTGGAGCCTCCTCCTCCACCTCCTCCTCCGCCACCACCTCCTTCCTCCTCCACCTACCTCCTCCTCCTCCCCTCACCACCTCCTCCTCCTCAACCATCTCTTTTAGCCCCCCCCCTTTGTTTGCATAGTGTAATAACAGTAACAAAAAATGCTTTGCATAAAAAATAAATAGGTCCAAAGGCAGATGCAGGATGATTTTAGTATGATCTAGTAGACCAGACCACCCTAGATTATCAAGTGTCTCTCTTAGTAAAAAGCCTTCCCACCACGTCAAGGTGGAGACACATCGGAAGGTGTACAGTGCCCGTCCTCGCACTGTACTATGGCGACCATTCCTCTTAAAAAAATATCGCCTCTATATATTTTTTTGTATTTTTTATATTTTTAATTTTTTTTTTTTTGCATTTTTTATATTTTTTTTCTAACGTATTTACAATTACACTACATCTCTTTAGCGCCATATAGGTTTACGGACGCTATGCCACGCCAGGACGCTCTGTGGGTTTACGGGTCGCTATGCCACGCCAGGGACCCTCTATGGGTTTAGGGACGCTATGCCACGCCAGGGACCCAATTATGGCACGCTTCGCCATACTAGAGTTCCATCTCGTATTTGCGGCAGCTGTTGAGACGTGAGTGTAAGGCTATTTAACATATGATTAAACTCTAAGAATAAACTCGAAAATAAATCCCCACAAATGAAACTCACGTGCTACACATGAAACCGGTAGAAAATTATGGTCAACCGAGTAAAGGTCCGTTTACAAGCTATTTATACAAACTCCATACGGCTATAGTATAGGCTCCAAATGGCTCCTACTCGGCTCTAAATGGTCATATAGCTCCATCTAATGGCTCGATATAGCTCCAAATGGCTCTAATAGGCTCCAAGCGCTTCTAATGGCTCATATTGCTCCAACATGGCTCAACCTGGCTCTAAATGGCTTATAAAACGCTCTAAATGGCTCCGATATAGCTCCAAATGGCTCACATAGGCTCCAAAGCGCTCTAAATGGCTCATATTGGCTCTAACATGACTCAACCCTGGCTCAATCGGCTCCTACTCGGCTCTAAATGGTTCATATAGGCTCCAAAATGCTCATATTGCTCCAAAGCGGCTCTAAATGGCTCATATAGGCTCTCGAAGCTCATATTGGCTCATAAAAATGGCTCAATACAAATGGCTCACATAGGCTCCAAAGCGCTCTAATTGCTCATATAGGCTCCAAATGGCTCTAGATGGCTCCGATGTAGGCTCCAAATGGCTCATATTGGCTCCAACACGGCTCTAAATGGCTCCGATATAGCTCCAAATGGCTCACATAGGCTCCAAAGCGGCTCTATTGGCTCATATAGGCTCCACACGGCTCTAGATGGCTCCAACATGGCTCAACCCTGGCCCATATAGGCTCCAAATGGCTCATATAGGCTCCTACTCGGCTCTAAATGGCTCATATTGGCTCCTACTTGGCTCCAAATGGCTCATATAGGCTCTAATTGGCTCATATAGGCTCCAACACGACTCCAAAGTGGCTCTAAATGGCTCCACAGCGGCTCAAATAGGCTCCAACCCAACTCATATAAATGTAATGCAACCCTTATTTGGACCAGAAAGACTTCGCTTAGGGTACATGGACACCGACAGCTATATTTACGAGATAAAATGTCAAGATTTATACGCAGAGTTGGAGAAAATAAAGATGAACTAGATACTTCAGATCTGGACAAACACATCCTTTGTACTCTCTTGTAAATAAGAAAGTTGTTGGTAAATTCAAAGACGAAGCTAAAGGAAGCGATAAAAACTCTACGTTGGCATCAAAGCTAAAGTCTACATGATTGAGAAAGAAGACGGAATCAAAAGAAGATTAAAGGCGTTCAGACAGCTGTAGTTAAGAATGTTATAACGCTAAGAATGTTATAAGACTTTTTAGACAGTGCGAAAAACAAAAAGACCCTTAGGACCCCTGTTAGGCAAATCCGATCCAAAGAACATATTCTTAGGTCAATTGAAGTTAACAAATTAGCTTAACACCTTCGACGATAAAAGAATCGTTATGCCGGACGGTATAAGTACTAGGGCTATAGGGTATAAAGAATAGGTTTATTTTATATGTTTGACATTTCATTTTTTGTTGTTTTATTTAGTTTATAAATATGTAGTTAATTTAAAAAGTATTCATTTTTAAAGTATTTTTTACAGACGATATACAAGTTTTCATTTAGTTTATAAATATGTACTTGTTAGGTTAAAGAGGTTCTAATTTACTATTGTATTAAAATAAAAAAATTAAAAAAAAAATATAATAGAGCCGGTGTTGAAGCTTATATGAGTTGGGTTGGAGCCTATTTGAGCCGCTGTGGAGCCATTTAGAGCCACTTTGGAGTCGTGTTGGAGCCTTATATGAGCCAATTAGAGCCTATATGAGCCATTTGAGCCAAGTAGGAGCCAATATGAGCCATTAGAGCCGAGTAGGAGCCTATATGAGCCATTTGGAGCCTATATGGGCCAGGGTTGAGCCATGTTGGAGCCATCTAGAGCCGGTGTGGAGCCTATATGAGCCAATTAGAGCCGCTTTGGAGCCTATGTGAGCCATTTGGAGCTATATCGGAGCCATTTAGAGCCGTGTTGGAGCCAATATGAGCCATTTGGAGCCTACATCGGAGCCATCTAGAGCCATTTGGAGCCTATATGAGCCAATTAGAGCCGCTTTGGAGCCTATGTGAGCCATTTGGAGCCGGTGTGGAGCCAATATGAGCCATTTGGAACTATATCGGAGCCAATATGAGCTATCGCAGAGCCTATATGAGCCATTTAGAGCCGCTTTGGAGCCAATATGAGCCATTTTGGAGCCTATATGAACCATTTAGAGCGAGTAGGAGCCTATATGAGCCAGGGTTGAGTCATGTTAGAGCCAATATGAGCCATTTAGAGCCGCTTTGGAGCCTATGTGAGCCATTTGGAGCTATATCGGAGCCATTTAGAGCCGTGTTGGAGCCTATAAGAGCCATTTAGAGCCATGTTGGAGCCAATATGAGCCATTTAGAGCCGCTTTGGAGCCTATGTGAGCCATTTGGAGCTATATCGGAGCCATTTAGAGCTGTGTTGGAGCCTATATGAGCCATTTAGAGCCGAGTAGGAGCCATTTGGAGCCTATACTATAGCCGTATGGAGTTTGTATAAATAGCTTGTAAACGGACCTTTACTCGGTTTGACCATAAATTTTCTACCGGTTTCATGTGTAGCCACGTGAGTTTCATTTGTGGGGATTTATTTTCGAGTTTATTCTTAGAGTTTAATCATATGTTAAATAGCCTTACACTCACGTCTCAACAGCTGCCGCAAATACGAGATGGAACTCTAGTATGGCGAAGCGTGCCATAATTGGGTCCCTGGCGTGGCATAGCGTCCCGTAAACCCATAGAGGGTCCCTGGCGTGGCATAGCGACCCGTAAACCCACAGAGCGGTCCCTGGCGTGGCATAGCGTCCCGTAAACCTATATGGCGCTAAAGAGATGTAAGTGTAATTGTAAATACGTTAGAAAAAAAAATATAAAAAAAATGCAAAAAAAAAAAAATTAAAAATATAAAAAATACAAAAAAAAATATATAGAGGCGATATTTTTTTAAAGAGGATGGTCGCCATAGTACAGTGCGAGGACGGGCACTGTACCCTTCCCGATGTGTCTCCACCTTGACGTGGTGGGAAGGCTTTTACTAAGAGAGACACTTTGATAATCTAGGGTGGTCTGGTCCTACTAGATCATACCTAAAATCATCCTGCATCTGCCTATTTGGACCTATTTATTTTTATGCAAAGCATATTTTTGTTACTGTTATTACACTATGCAAAACAAAGGGGGGGGGGCTATAAAGAGATGGTTGAGGAGGAGGAGGTGGTGGAGAGGAGGAGGAGGAGGTGGGTGGCGGAGGAGAGTGGTGGCGGAGGAGGAGGTGGAGGAGGAGGCTCCAGAATCGGCCTTTTGCCCCTACTACCGCTGTCTCCTAACTCTTTTCTTCGCTGCTCGCCGGCACTGATGATGATCTGTTAAGATTGAAAGCTGGCTATGTCAAATATATATCATTAGTGGAGAGACTCTGTTTTATTTCATCTTTTGTAATAGTTAAAAAATTCTGGCGCGGTGGTCCGCATGTCGGGCGAATTTCCTTTGGATGCGTGTTTCCGTGCTTTTACATTATATAGTTTACAACTACTAAATAAATTATTCCGCCGCGGTGGTCCGCTGTCGGGCGAATTTCATGTAGAATGCGTGTTTTCCGTGCTAAACAATCCATTTTTTGCTTATGCAAGAACCATATCTATAGCGTGGTCCCGGTTCATGCTTTAGAACCTATGCAGTTACTCAATTGTCAAGCACTGCTCGTAACTCATTTTGTCTGTATTTTCCAAAGGAAATGCGCAGTTGATCTGCAACTGCGTGATTACTTCACGTTGTACTTCTAAAATAAGAAGTACGCACTATTATTTGCATTAGTTTAAAGCTTGGTTACTTATCTTTAAGCTTAGTCAGTTATGTTTAAAGGTTTTAGGCGCATTTCCTTTGGAAAATACAGACAAAATGAGTTACGAGCAGTGCTTGACAATTGAGTAACTGCTTAGGTTCTAAAGCATGAACCGGGACCACGCTATAGATATGGTTCTTGCATAAGCAAAAAATGGATTGTTAGCACGGAAACACGCATTCTACATGAAATTCGCCCGACAGCGGACCACCGCGGCGGAATAATTTATTTAGTAGTTGTAAACTTATATAATGTAAAAAGCACGGAGACACGCATCCAAAGGAAATTCGCCCGACATGCGGACCACCGCGCCAGAATTATTTTCTAGTTGTAAACTTATATTAGGTAAAAAAAAACGGATAAAAAATTATTGTCCCTACTAGGATTTGAACCCAGGTACTCTGGGTTTGAGTGCTCGCATCCAAAGGAAATTCGCCCGACATGCGGATCACCGCGCCAGAATTATTTTCTAGTTGTAAACTTATATTAAGTAAAAAAAAACGATAAAAATTTTTCGACCCTTCCAGGATGTGAACCAGGTACCCTGAGTTTGAGTGGTCGTATTAACTCCGGACCACTGGCATTCAACTCAGAGGCCCGAAAAACATTGAAAACGACACCCTACTCGAAATTTAAATTTCAACGACCGTAATTTTGGTTTTCTATAATTTTTTGTGGTTTTTTCGACTTTTTGGTAACTTTAAGTGGTCGTATCGACTTCGGACCGGTTTCATTCGATCAGCGCCTCAAATTACATAGAAAACGACACCCTACTCGAAATTTATTTTTTATTGACCAAAATTTTGGTTTTCGGTAATTTACAATGGTTTTTTTGATTTTTTAGGTCACTTTAGAGTGGTCGTATCGACTTCGGACCGGTTTCATTTGATTTAGCGTCTCAAAAAACATAAATATTGACCTTTTTCGCGGCAAAAAATATTAACCCTGAATTTTGCCGATTTTTTGAAAAATTTGCTGACTCAGCAAACCGGGTTGCTGACGTCACAAAAACCTGGTTTTCAATAGGGTTCGTGTCCTCCCCAAGGTTGATTTTTGTACCAAGTTTGGTTAAAAAATATTAATCCGTTCGAAAGATAGAGTGTTTACAAGAAAGTGTCTAGAAATACATATATATATATATATTATATATATATATATATTATATATATATATATATATATATATTATATATATATATATATATATATATATATATATATATATATATATATACATAATATATATATAATATATATATATATATATATATAATTATATATAATATATATTATATATATATAAAGTCTTCGCGAAACGTATTTTTTCGTCATTAGGGACCTCTGAAACGGATTTATAAAAATATAATATTATAAAAATAAAATATAAATAAAAAAATAATATTTATAAAAATATTAACCCTGAATTTTGCCGATTTTTTTGAAAAATTTGCTGACTCAGCAAACCGGGTTTGCTGACGTCACAAAAACCTGGTTTTTCAATAGGGTTCGTGTCCTCGCCCCAAGGTTGATTTTTGTACCAAGTTTGGTTAAAAAATATTATCCGTTCGAAAAGATAGAGTGTTTACAAGAAAGTGTCTAGAAATACATATATACATATATATATATTTATATATATATATATATTATATATATATATATAATATATATACATATATACATATATATATATATATATTATATATATATTATATATATATATATATATATTATATATATATATAAAGTCTCGCGAAACGTATTTTTTCGTCATTAGGGACCTCTGAACGGATTTGTGTCGTGGTCCGAGGTTCGAATTCCGCCATGACGCCTATCCCATTAGCCGAATTTCCAAAGGAAATTCGCTAAAACGGGTATGGGGTACCTCGAAACTTTTCCTTATCACATCGGATTCGCTACGCTCATCCTCCCTGCTTCGGACTCGCTTCTCTCGTCCTCAGAATGAACAATTCGCCAAATTTATACTGGAACATGTCTTTGGACTCGCTTTGCTCGTTCTCAGATAGTAAATGCATCCGTTTTATTCTCAGCGGTCAACCCTACAGCACTGATCACGCTCAATGCTACTTAATTCTTATAATCCAACAAAAATAATAGACATAGTTGTCGTACTGAAACGAAACATTGTGTACTTATCTATTAAGTAAGGGTATACATTTGTACTAAATTCCAACTCAAAATTAATCATTTTCTAATTTTTTTGAATTTTTCAAAAAACGTTTACAGTGATTTGATAAAAATTGAACTAATGCTGATTAGGAGATGAACCTTAGCACAATTGTTAATCTTATACATGGCTACATGCGTGCCATGTTCAATTGGATCGCATAATTTTTCTGCGTTTTAAAATTTTTCAAAATTTTCGCTTACTCGTTATCGCGAGTTAATGACGTTTTAAAAAAATATTTTCCGAATAGTTCATCTACAGCAGTGGATATTTTTGTACAAAGTTTCAACTCACTAGTATAAATAGACTAAGAGCTACGATGATAACAGACAAACACACACACATACTTATTTATTTATTTATTTATAATTTACGGCGTGAGCCGATTACAAAAATCAAGAAACAAAAATGTACAAAATTAAGATTAAAAATAAGTTACATTATAAATTAGTGGTAAACATCAAAATGGAAAAATTGACAAGACTATAAAATAAAAATAAAATATCGCATTCATAAAGGAGGAAAGTAAATGGGGAAGAAAGAAAAGGACAGTTATAACATCAAAGTATTAGTGATAAATGTGTGATTATGATGGTGAGAAAGATAACAAAATACACACAAATAAACGTTAAATAAAAGAATAACTTAAAAGATAATATATAATATAATATACAGACACAAACACTCACACATACACTCATATGCAGATAGAAAAATTTGAGAAAACCACTTAGGAGGCCTTAAAAACACCTGAAACAGATAATTCCTGTTTCATCCCGGTTTTGGATTTTTTCGCAAACACAATACTTTTCCTATATACCCACGGTATAAATGACGAAAGGTAATAACCTGGTTGCATTTTTACCCGATCTATAAATAAAGTAAATCGTTATCAATTTACGTATTTTTTATACTTTTACGTCTCAAAAAGATGTAAAATTTGATGTTAAAGATTTTTTTCTCTCCGAGTAAAAATTTCCCTCGAATACCTATTTGAGGCATTTAAAGAAAAAAATATATGGAAAGAATATTCTATCAGTGAGGTTGATTGAGTAAACCACATGTATGTCTGTGTGGTTCCACTCCTAACCAATATTTTCCATTAGTTTTCCTTGGCCCGTCAAGTAGAAGGGTTGCAAAGGAAATGAATTTCCTCAGTATAAAACTTTTCAGATAAAATATTTGTGAGTTTTCCTATCAAACCAAACTCTATCTATCATTGCCTTTATCTGGGTAGAAATCTGATAAATATATAAATCTATTTTTATTGGTTTTGTATGATTTTTTTTTTAAACTACAAAGAAAATCAAATCAACACTGGCTGTAATGAAACTGCTTCAAACGCTTGATGTTGCTCCAATTAAATTTTTTGTAATTTAATATTTTTTAATTAATTATACTTACAGCCTCGGGCTTTAACTTTAGGTTAAATAGGCTGTCTATATTCTTCACCAAACTCTCGGAAGCTAAAAACATTTTAGCTTCAGGTTTCACACATGTTCTCGTATAGTAAACCTTCTATTATGCTCTAGTTCTGTAAATAATTATTAAGAGAGGAATCGATTGTGCTTCGCTCCCTGATTCCAAACATATAGATCTTAACAAAGTTTACGTTATTTTTAACACATTATGTTTACAAACCACTGAGTATAATTTTACTCAGTGTATATACTTGTATGTATATACAAGTATATACATACATACATACATACATACATAATATATATATATATATATATATATATATATATATATTATATATATATATATATATATTATAATCATTGTAATCGTGCTCTATAGAAATGTACATATATAGTGTTAGTAATTAGGGAGAGATGAGATCTCCTTGCAAGTAGACTACACTTTTGGGCCCTTATTGCTATCTCTCACAGATAGAAGATAGTGCGGAAAATCCCTCCTGCCCCCCCCCCTCCACCCCTCGTTCATGTTGACGCATATTTTTTCATAAAGTATGCGTCGTATACTTCTTGATCCATTCTCATTAGTCTACTGTCCCAGACAGACGAGACAAAAATGTATTCAACAGAACCACGCTGAGCTAAGCGTACTTGTAAAGCATCAGGGCCTCGAAGGTCTTCTTTAACTATTAGAACGGGTTTCAGCTCAATCGGAATTTTAAGTAGCATTTTTGGCAAATAAATTGATTATGACGTCATAACTAATATAACAAAATATTTTTTCTTTTATTATACAATAGGTGTAAAACAATTGGTCAATACAACCTTTATCATATTGACATATGAAAACATCTAAATGTCTCCGAGCCATATATCTATCCTTACAGGCCCGCTGAGTATGCCTGAAAGGCGAGGCGATGAAAATTCCCTACATACATGGCAAATGCAATGTAACAGCAAATAATACAAACAACAAAAATGTGGCCACAAGTGGCCCGAGAGGCCCAAGGCCCGTATTTTAATAATTTATTAGTTGAATATAAACTTTCTGATTCCATTGAGTATTGAATGTAACTTTTTTTGAAGTGTGTATAAATAATTTCAACTGAAACTTTATCCGGCCTATTTGGCAGAGCATATTGCAGAAATATACATAATAGAAATGTATTTAGAATATATTTTGAATGTATTATTACTTTACATGCAAAAATGTATAGTAAAAAACATATTTAATGATTAAACACTCCTATTATTTTATAAAAAGAACTTCTACTTTTTTGCCCAAAAACTTTTACTTTTCATACTTTTTTGCGCACGAAAATTGCTGGGATCCCTCTAATGGTACATCTAAACTCGCAAGGGTCAATTTACTGGAAGTAAAGACAATTTTTGGAAATCTAGGACCATATGCAATGATACATTGGGAATGATCCATCATTAGATATTCGTCATCATTGATGACTCGACATAATGTCATGTCCCACTCTGTTTCGTTACGTCTAACTCATCAGGGCACCGACAGAGCCTACACTCACTCTTACCTTTAACACATATTGTGACAACTATTCATATTTTGCAAAATTCTGTAGTATCAAATGGTATATGTTTTGCTTGTCAAGCCTGATGGCGGTAAGAGAGCACCGCTCGTCTCTGGTAAGTAGTTCACATTAAATTCTTCGGAATTTTAATTGAAAGTCAGAGTGAGTTTATGCTTTGTCGGAGCCCTGATGAGTTAGACGTAACGAAACAGAGTTGAACATGAAATTATGACGAGCCATCAACGATGACGAATCTCGAATGATGGAACAGTTCCCAGAAGTAGTATTGCATTTTGCTTGTTACATTTCCTAGGTGTCTTTCGCACAATTACATTGTGTCAACTATTTATGTTTCGCAAAACTCGGTAGTATCAAATGATACATCTAGGTCTTCTTTATTTTTAAAGATTTAATGTTGGCGCGTCAGAAATGTTCCACCATGTAAAATAAATTAAATCAGATCTGAACAAAACTTGACATAAATCTTCGTGGATTACCTCATATAAAAAATAAATCTCAGGAGTTCAATAAGAGGTCATGCCAAACCAAGCAGTCCCGCAAAGCGAGCCTGAAAGGTAAAGTGACCTCAAAGAGGTCCCAATAGAAGAATGAATTGTAATAATCAAACTACTAACCAGTGTATAATTAACAGAAAACTGAGCAGTGGAGTAAACACAGCTAACTAATAACAACACCAAAATCTCTCCACAAAACCTTTATTAAAAACAGAGCCGGCTTTCGACCTCACGATCATCATCAGTGCCGAAGAGTTGAAGACTAGGACTAGACTGACCTTCTTCAACTCCCCGGCACTGATGATGATCGTGAGGTCGAAAGCCTGCTCTGTTTTTAATAAAGGTTTTGTGGAGATATTTTAGTGTTGTTATTTGTTAGCAGTGTATAATTATTATTACCTTGTCTCCAAGGAAGCTTTCTATCTGTTACATTAAACATTTTTCCTATTTTAACACCATCATAATTTTTATTTACTTTATTCAAAACTTTTATATTTTATCACTTTTGCATCTCTTTAAAACAGGAAAAGCTTTTTTATATAAGGGAGGAAATAAAAAAATTAATTTTCCCTAGTATAAATATTTTATCATAAGAAAACATTTCTTTTCTTTATAGGACTGGAACGTTAAATAATAAATTTGCATTTATGTATTTCTCAAGTTTCTTTTATAAACATTTATAGTAGATTTTTTTATGTTTTAAAATAATATTGACAACACTGATGGGTTTCGAGGGAAAACCTTTTGTTTTTTCTCATTTGCTACCGTTGGTATAAGGAAAGTATTGCGTTCAGCCAAAACATCCCAGACCGAGGTTTTACTTTAATTATTATATTTATTTATTTATTTATTTATTTATTTATTTATTTATTTATTTATTTATTTATTTATTTATTTATTTATTAGGACATCAACGGGCTTAAGCCCTTTTTACATCACTACAATTAAAAAAAATTGCACAAAAAACCCACAAAAGTGGAAAGAAAAAAAAAATATATAAATACACTCTGACAAATAATCTTAAAAGAAATCTTTTTTAAATATAATTAAGTATAATTAGAAAAATATAGGTAATAAAAAAAATAATAAACATACGTAGTATTAAATTATATAGATAATATTTTTAAATAAACAATTTCTTTTAGGGTCTAAAATTATTTTTTTTAGAGAAAAATTGCACTTTAATGTTTGTCGGAACGAATGCAGTAGAATAAGTTATTACACAATATTATTGGTTTCTAATTTAATTTAAAAAATAAATTTTTAAATCAAATTACAACTTATGCCACCCTAGCAAAGACATAAGCCAATATCCATTGGAAATATTTGCTGATAATGTCTTGCATAGAGGGCCCGAGGAGTGTGACCTCACAAAGGCGTTTCAGAGGTCAGATTATGTATATATATATATATATATATATATATATATATATATATATATATATATATATATATATATATATATATATATATATATATATAATATATATATAATATATATATATATATATATATATATATATATATACACATATATTGACTAAAAACCTTTTTAACTTCAAAAAGTAAAATTAAAATTAGAGCACACCTAAATATCAATTCTTTTTGAAACTAATATAAATACGAAAACACTTTGATACCTTTATCATTGGTAATTATTTTGATTTAGATTTACGTTCAAAACCGCATTAAATATTTTTTTTTTACAAAAATCTAGGATATATGTCAAACAATGGCTTGGTTGAAAATAACCAATATATAGTGAGTGACATTGACCTTTCCATATTCAAAGTCATAGTAGTTTCCAAAGTATTTAATGTCATGGTATACTGTAATTTATTTTTTCAAAATTTCCAAAATCGGTAACGGAATTTCCATATTTGTGTAATAATTCTCAAATAGATAACGATAAATTTAAAAACTCGCTTGGCATCGACTAACTGTGGTTAGACACCACATATCACCATGTTTTTCTACTATGTTATGTATATATATATATATATATATATATATATATATATATATATATATATATATATATATATATAATATATATATATTTCCAATACTGTAGAATATAATATGGAATTTGTCCAGTAGAGTAAAAAAAGGGAGAATTAAACCATTCTTTTATAGACAAGTTAAGTTTGAGGAAGTTGGAGAGAAAAACAGTTAAATTATGTATAAAAAAACTTCTTTTGAAGCCCCTTTATGCTATGGGAACTCTTTTTATCCTGCAACTTAAGGGCAAACTGGCAAGCTAAAAAATGACCCTTTGAGCTCTTTTTAATAGATTTTTAGCCCTTTGAATAAAAGATATTTCTCAGTTAGAGCTGAAGCTAAATATATATAAAATAAAATACACCTTTCAAGACCTTCCGGCCCATCAGAGTTTTTCCTATGTGGGAACCACCTCAGGTGTGTTACGTCTACTAATCTCAAAGAATTAAATAAAGTTTGCGAAATCTTTTTATTACGAATACTATTCATATCTTAGAGCAGAGCCTAGGCTCTGCTCTAAGATATAACCCTGTACCTCCGGTGCTGAAATCGGGTGACTACGATGTGAAATTTTTTGTCTAATGTCTTTGAGTGTCAGTTTATTAAATTATATGAGCGTCTCCTAAAAAGTAGACTTGAGGATGAGAGGACGGTAGCTATAGAAATGACAGTTGCTAAGGTAGTTTAAGTTTTATCTGTTTTTTTTACTTATTTGTTTTGAGCTCGCTTTGATCGCACTACTCAAGTTAGCTGTATTTGAATATTTAAACCTAATAAATTTAAAGATATTAGTAGGTGATAAGGGCACTTATAAGAGACTAGTTTTAGTTTAATAGGTAACAATATTTCACTACACCCTCGTAGCATATTCATGTTAATCCAAAAATAAGAAAACAAAGAAAAATAAACCAATAGTATAAGTCAAAAGAAAAATACATAAAATTGTATGATGAAAATAAAAATTACTTACAGACTTACAAATAACGATTAAATAAATTAAATACATTTTGTAATTCTATAAGTAATTTTTATTTTCAACATACAATTTTATGTATTTTTTCTTTTGACTTATACTATTGGTTTATTTTTCTTTGTTTTCTTATTTTTTAGATTAACATGAATATGCTACGAGGATGTAGTGAAATATAGTTACCTATTAAAGTAAAACTAGTCTCTTATAAGTGCCCTTATCACCTACTTATACAATAATGGAGACCCACACTAATCATAATCCTAAAGATATTATTATGAAATTAGAGAAAAAGTCAGGTACGGGGTACCTGACTAGCGTAGCGAATCCGATGCAATGAGGAAAAGTTCCCATCTCATCGGATTCGCTTCGCTCCTCCTAACTAGTTTGGACTTGCTTCGCTCGTCCTCAGGATATAAAAATCACTAAATTAACCGCAGCACTTCTTTAGACCACTTTCCTCTTCCTTAAACATTAAATACACTCGTAATTCTTGTTGGATTAACTTTTTAATCCAATTAAAACCATAGATATACCGGCCGTATTGAAACTAAACTTAGAATACTTATTTATTACACAGAAAAATGTACTTGTATCGAATTTCAACTCAATTTTGATTATTTTCCGATTTTTTCAAAAGTGTACACAACACATTTGATACTTAATAATGATAATGAAATGAAACTTGACACATATGTTGGTTTACATGCGCGCCAAATCTCAAATCGTTTGACATATTTTTCCGCGACTTATGAATTTTCGAAATTTTTATAGAGTCATTATTGCTGGTTAATGACGTCATAAAAGAAATATTTCCCAGATAGAACAACTAGAGCTAAAAATTGTATAAATACACTGGGAGCTAACAATACTTTTCCTTTAGTCAACCATATAAAATAATTAAAGTTGGCGAAATCATTTTAATACAAATACTAATCATAAAATCTTAGATCATAGCCCGGGCTGCGAACCCCGGACCTCCGGTGCCGAAATCGAACGCCTTTACGATCACGGCCACGGTAGTCAACCATATAAATGATAAAAAGTAAAAAGTGATAAAATTAAAATTAATAAAATGGTTACTTAGAATTTAAAGTTAAAAAAGTACCTAAAAACTAAACATTATAAGTGCGAAAGGGGGGGGGGTTGAACAAAAAAAACCCTTTCATTTTAATGTCAAATATATAAGGTTTCTTTAAGGATAACAGGTTACAAGGTTATACTTCTTAATGAGTGTGATGACAAATAAATCGCCGTGAGAGAGCTTAACTTGTCCCAGAGTTAACTTAGTTAAGTCCTCAAACCCTAAGTTATTACAGGCTTGATGAGATAATAGTTAGGATACCAGAGACTTAAACCGTTAGAGGACAAATAGGTATGATTTTAAAACATTTTAATGCTTTTAGGAAAGTTTAACCCGACGTCAAACTTATAGAATTTGATATTTTGTGAGTTATGTCACGTTTTATATTATAAAGGAATAATTTTCTTAGCGTAAGTAAAAGGTAAACAAAAAATCGGGTATGAGGTTCCTCGGATATTTTTCTCACGACTACGGACTCGCTTAGCTCGTTCTGAGAATGTCTTGATGGCCAAAACTTCAAGGTTGTAGTACTTCGGTTCCGCTATGCTCGACATTATACACTTAAAAATTCATCTAACGTCTAGGGTAAAATAACTATGACCTCGCTATACGCTTAAAAAAATAAAATGCCCGTTTTAGGGCCTTTCGCCCCATTAGGGTATTCACCCTGCGAGAACCACCTCAGGTGGGTTGCATCTACTACACTCTAAGAATTAATTAAAGTTGGCGAAATCATTTTAATACAAAATACTATTCATAAAATCTTAGAGCATAGCCCGGGCTGCGAACACCGGACCTCCGGTGCCGAATTGAACGCTATACGCTTGACCTAAGAATAAAAATTTTGGCGCGGGTGTTCGAGAGCATGGCAAATTTTCTATATGAAATGCTTGCTTCCTCCCTTAACAATCCATTATTTATTTATATTCTTTTTATAGTTCATAACCAAAGCATCCCTACGTGTTATTCAAAGAATATATAAATATAAGAAAGATGGCATCACCCAGGCACTGACCACGCTCGATGCTGCTTAACTTTTATGATCTAACAAATGGATATACTTGTCGTATAAAAACGAAACTTAGTGTAATTATTTACCACATGGAGGAGTACATTTGTATCGAATTTCAACTAAATTGCATTATTGTACGATTTTTTACAATTTTTTAAAAAACGTATACGTCATTTGATAAAAATTTAATTAATACTGATAATGAGATGAAACTTGTCACTTATGGTAGTCTCATAAATAGCCACATGCGAGCCAAATCTCAATTTGATCGCATCATTTTTCTGCGCTTTATGATTTTTGGAAATTTGTGCTTGAGTCATTATCACGGGTAAATGACGTCATAAAAACATTATTTTCCGAATAGCAATACTACACCTATAGTGTAATAGGTTCTATATTCTATAGAATAATTTTGTGTAATGTTTCAAGTCTCTAGCATAAATACACTGGGAGCTACGATGATAACAGACACACAACTTTGCAAAAACCACTCAGGAGGCCTTTAAAGACCTGAAACAGATAATTCCGGTGTCATCCCGTTTTCGGATTTTCCGCAAACACAATAATTTTCCTTTATAATTACGGTATAAGTGTGAAAAAGTAAGAATATTAAAAAAAAATCATCTTCTATCTTAGATGTTGTAGCAATTATTTCTTATGATTTCTTAAATTTAAAGTAATGGGTACCTCGGAATTTTCCCTATCACATCAAATTCCCTACGCTTATCTTCCCTACGTCAGGCTCGCATCGCTCGCATCGCTCGTCCTAAGAATATAAAAATTAACAAACTTATACCGGAGCACGTCTTCGGACTCGCTTCGCTCGTCTTCAGATAGTATGTACATTTCTTTCATTCCTATCTGTCACCCATACAGGCACTGACCACGCTCTATGCTACTTAATTTTTACATTTTAACATAAATCATAGATAAACTTGTCGTATTGAAACTTGGCGCACTCGTTTATTATATAAAGGTATACACTTGTATAAATTGCATACAATGTACAAATTTTATTAATGTATAGACGTACACAAGGACACAATTTTATCTTTTGATAAAAATTGAACTATTGCTGATAATAAAATGAAACCTAAACATATGTTATATATGTTAGTCTTATATCAGTGGTTCTCAACTTTTTTTCACTCACCGCCCCCTTCTAGATTCTTTAAATTACCCCCCCCCCCCTTATTAATCAATATGGGAAAGGGCAAGATAAACATTTTGTGTGTATACTTAAAATACCAAGTAGTAGTCAAGGATGTTAATTTTTAGAATGTTGTAAACTATTTCTTATATTTGCAGTTTAGATATTTAGACAATGAGGGATTTGATAACAAGGAGCAAAGATTAGAGCCTCTCAATCTCGAGAGGCTTTAACACTTTACAAGGGTGAAAATTTAATATAACTTTAATATTTCTATAAATTAAGTGCTTTTTGGGTTACTTTCTAACAATCGACATTAAATATAAATGTTAAAAATCGGGTACGGGGTACCTCGGAACTTTTCCTCATCACATCGGATTCGCTACGCTCGTCCTCAGAATATACAAGTCGTTAAATTTATACTTCAACTCGTCTTCGGACTCGCTTCGCTCGTTCTTAGCTTGTAAATAGATTAGTTTCATTCCCAGCGGTCACCCATCCAGGCACTGACCACGCTCGATGCTGCTTAACTTTTATGATCCACTAAAAATGATGATATACTTCATTACTCTTATTGGAACGAAACTTAGTGTACTTCTTTATTACGTAATGGTGTACACTTGTACCCAGCTTCGCTTAATTGCATTATTTTCCAATTAAGTCATTCAATAAAAATTGTACTAATGCTGATAATGAGATGGAACTTAGCACATATGTTAGTCTTATACATTACATGCGTGCCAAATCTCAATCCGATCGCATAACGTTTCCGCGTTTTATGATTTTTCGACGTTTCTGCTGAGTCATTATTGTGGGTTAATGATATACAAAAAGACAATTTTCCGTACGTAGGTCATTCCATAAAAATTAAACTAATGCTGGTATGAGATTAAACTTGGCAAATATGTTAGTCTTAAACATAGCTACATGTGGGCCAAATTTTGATTGGATCGCGCGAAAAATTCAATGATTTTTCAGCGTTTTTTAATTTTTCAAAATTTTCGCTGAGTCATTATTGCGGGTCAATGACGTCATAAAAAATATTTTCCGAATAGCACAACTACAGCAGTAGACATATTTTTAGTAAGTAATTTAGTAGTAATAATATACTACCTACCTAATATAATACCTATGTACCAAATTTCAACTCAATTGGAACGTTTTCCATTTTTAAAAAAAAAATACACAAGTCATTTAATAAAAAATAAACTAATGCTGATAATACATACATAGTCACATGCGGGCCAAATCTCATTCCGATCGAATGAGATTTGGCCGAAAAATGATTCTATTCGCATCATTTTTTCGCGTTTTATAATTTTTCAAAATTTTCGCGAGTCATTATTGCGGGTCAATGACGTCATAAAAAATATTTTCCGAATAGCACAACTACAGCGGTAGACATATTTTTGTACACATTTTCAACTCTCTAGCATAAATACACTGGGAGCTACGCTGACAACAGACTCACACACACATACAGACAGACAACTTTGTGAAAACCATTTAAGAAGTCTTAAAAACAGCTGAAATGGATAACTCATGTGATACCCCGGTTTCAGTTTTTTTGAACAATATTTTTCTATATTCCAACGGTATAAATGAGGAAAAGTGAAAATGGTCAAATTAAATGCTCACAAAGTTAAATCGTTGCAGTCAAATGAATAGTTGTAGTCAAATAGCTTAATATTGTAACAGCTTACAAAGGCTCTTACGTTATTATAAAAAGCAAATACTATTTTTAGACTGTCACGAATTGAAAAATTAATAAAGACTACAGTCCTTTGAAAAGTTTATTGAAAATAAATAATTGAAAAACTTTCGCCCAGGGATTCTGAGCATCGTCAGTTCCTGAAATTGACTCGTTATAGTCAATATCAGGAACTGACAAAGCTCAAAATCCCTTGGCTTCGTCAATTCCTAAAATGCACTTGTTATTGTGAATATCAGGAATTGACGAAGCTCAGGATCCCTTGGCGAAAGCTTTTCGATAATTTATTTTTAATAAAATTTAATGGACTGAATTCTTTATCAATAATTAAATTATTTTAAAAATAAGAAAGGTTTAAATGATGTATAAAATTATACATACGAGTAAATACTCGTTATTGTCATTTTCAGAAACTGAAGAAGCTCAGAATCCCTTAGTGAAAGCTTTTAACCATTTATTTTCAATAAAATTTAAAGGACTGAAGTCTTTATTAATTATTAAATTATTTTAAAAATAGGAAATGTATAAATAAAATATACTATTATATCAAATAAAATATGAATTGTTTGTACCTGATTATTTCATTACTACATGCAGGTACATGCCTTTTACACCGGTTCATTTTAAACAACATTAAAACTATTTAATACTTTTAGGTAAGTCATTTCATAATAATTAAGTAAAAAACAAATAAAACATGTTCATAGAATAAGTTGTAAAACTGAAAATGACGTTTGACCTGGACAGTTCGTAAGGTCAACATTACTTAATAATAATGATAACCAAAACTAACTGTATACTTTTATTAATTTTTTGTTTTTTATTTGTTTAATTTATAAATTTAATATGTTTAACGTTAAAGTAATATAAAAACATTTGTTTAAAACACAATTGTTTATAAAATGAAAATAATGATTTAAAAAAACGTACTTATCTGCTGATGGGGAGGTATTAAAGTGAAGTGTTTGTCGTACGAAGAGGCTTCTTACAGGTTACTTGAAGGAGCTTACAATTAGCCGCAACCAACGAAGCTTGAAGATGAGATTAAGTTTGAAATGTTTTTGATGTCACAAGTCCCTCCCGGTTGCGATAGGAGTGAGTAATGGTTGTAAAGGAGCGAAATATTAAGATGAAAAAGGCGGAGATTTGCGCAGATTCCTCGACTACACTCTGACGGAGCTTGGACCAACTAAGCTTACCCACCCTGCTTTCATATCAAATCAATAACATGTTAAAAAGATACTTTTTAAGCGTCTCTTTTAACTGAGTCTTAGCAAAATAGCTTAATACTTATAATGATTAGTATTGAGGTGCATCTCTCCGAAGACTCAATGCGCT
The DNA here is from genome assembly GCA_018340805.1 of Microvelia longipes. NCBI lineage: Eukaryota > Metazoa > Arthropoda > Insecta > Hemiptera > Veliidae > Microvelia > Microvelia longipes. The sequence goes on from JACMZG010001913.1 coordinate 37,404,702, forward strand.
AGATGATCCTGTAAAATTTCACCCAAAGTCATGAACAATTCCATCAATATGAACAACAGTATTCCTCCAAATACTTTTTTGATGGGCTAACCATTTTTTCTTTCCCCTTGTGTATCTCCTGATGATTGACTAGCTGTATTAATATCAACAGTTAATTATGCCTCCTGAGCTTTTCACATAATGAGGCACCTCGTTATCGCGGCGATAACGAGGTGCCTTTGCCCTTTATTATCGCGGCGAAAAATAATAACCTTGAATTTTACCGATTTTGCAAATTTTGCTGAATAAGGTCCATGCCCCCAAGGTTAATTTTTTGTACCAAGTCTGATTAAAAAATATTTATCCATTCGAATGAATTGTCTAATTAGAAATTCGTAGGCCCATTCTGATTGGCCCTTTTTAAAATGGGCCAAAGGGCCGTCGATTGTAGGAGAATATAGTGCGTAGGCTACGGCGGTTATTGTCATAAAGATTTAGGTCTTCTGGTGGTGACCGCGTCAATGAAGATGAAGTGTCCGACGTTTCGCTTCCACTGTGGGAGGTGGGAGGCATCTTTAGGGGGTTAGGGCATCATGGATAGCAAAGGAACAAAAATGCTCTATAGTACGACAAACGGCTAAAATCAGTTGACAGCGCGGGAAAATAGTGTTGAGGACCAAATAAGGTTGGCCTGATTTGAAATAGAGGACGTGGTTTAACATCCAGAACTAACCTCATTGGCTCCCTCGCATTATTTTCCCACGCTGTCAACTGATTTTAGCCGTGTGTCGTATTATACAAAACTGAGCTGAGTTCAGTTTTGTTGAGCATCCATGATGCTCTACATGCCTAAAGATGCCTAAAGATTGCCACAGTGGAAGCGAAACGTCGGATTCTTCATCTACATTGACGCAGTCACCACCAGAAGATTGTAGGAGAAAAAAAAATATTCCATAGCGTAGTAAAAATATTGAATTGTAGGAGAGTTATTAATTGTTAACTGTCTGACGACAAAGACTTCTCCGTATCTAGACTGATGAGACTGCCGACAAGTACTCCTTCTTATAAGCACCCGAAGACATAATTTTTCCTTATGGTTCATTGTAGTCTCACATCTGTAAGAAAGGATACAAATTTCATGTAATTATTTTATTTATTTTGTTCACTTTTCCCCCACTACTTCGGACTCGCTTTTTTACTCAGAATGTCGTGACAGTTCAAAGTCTTGAGTGTTATGACTTTGGATTAACTTCGCTCGTCCTTATAGACCAAGAGCCCAGGGGTGTTTTGTTAATAAAAAGTGTAATGGCTGGAACCGGTCTCAATTGTTCTTAAATACCTTCCTGAACAAGGATCTGCAATTCTGCCGACTCGTATCGGATGGGTGTCCCAGGCAGAACCTTTGAACCCTAAATTGCGTTCTGCCTGGGACACCCGTCCGATACGAGTCGGCAGAATTGCAGATCCTTGTTCAGGAAGGTATTTAAGAACAATTGAGACCGGTTCCAGCCATTACACTTTTTATTAACAAAACACCCCTGGGCTCTTGGTCTATTAAAACGTCATGATTTCTAAAAATTAACCAAATTTTTAGTATGCTAAGGCTATCAAGTGAAGAACAGCAATTGGAAGATCAAGTCATTCTAATACTATTAGATTGATTTTACTCATAAGCTCCCTGTTTGGATATGATTTTCAACACATGTTGAGAATAATATGTACTGTGTGAACGGATTAGGACCGGGAGAATAAGGTTTAGAGTTAGGGGTGTTACTTTTACCCTATTGTTATCTCAGGTAGGCAAGTCATTTTCACCCTGTGTCACTGAACTTTTGTTTGCTTTATTTTAAGATTTTTAAAGCAGGACTGTTTTTTTAGCGAACTTTTAAAGAAAAAATAAGATAATCTGGTTGGGGTCATGGGATGGGGAAGTGGAGAGAGGTGGATTTTTTTGATGGGGGGACTCCATGATAAATTATTATATATATACACCCTTAACGTCATTGACGTTATATAACATACATGACGTCATTAACCCACAATAATGACCCTACAAACATTTCAAAAAATCACAAATCTTTACATAGTGTTTAGATTGTGCTGAAAATTTTCACACATATATTACTGCATACGGTTTACAAAATAAACGAAGTTCTATTTTATAATCGTATTAGTTCTTGATTTTTGACTTATATATGTCAATTAAAACAATATGTCATTGTAGACATAATGTAAACAAATCTAGTTTTTTCACTAATACGTTTGAAAATTCGTTTATATCGTGGTTTGCATGCCATTTATACAAACCAGTAATATGTTAAATGTAAATATGTACATATGTGCGCGCTGTGCTGACGCCGTGTAGCGGCCGAGGCTCGAAGCAGAAAAGAGGCCGAAGATCTCTTGTTTTAAATTGATTTTTATCCTCACTCATAATAAAATTTAATCTTATTTCTATTTTACTTTCCTAATAATAATTGTATCCGTTTGAAATTTAGTACCTACGCTAAGAGTAAAACTGTTAAACTTGAGAGAAAAACCTTTGAGAAAAAAGAGTAAAACCTGAGTTTTCTGAGGTCCATATTAAAATTTTAAAAAACACAGTCTGTTAATCTTGATTTGTTGAGCACGCAACAAATTTTTAGGTCTTTACGATGAACAGAGCCGGCGAAAAACGGAGATGGAAAATTGTGTACACAATATAATTGTGCGAGAGACACCTAGGAAATGTAACAAGCAAAATTCAATGCAACATCTGCGAATGATAGAAGCGAATTTTCATTGAAAAAATAGTTTCCGTTCTTCCAAAAACGTTTTTAGGTCATCAACCTCGAAAAAATACGAATTTACGAAAATATAATCATAAATAAATATAATTATATATATATATAATATATATATATATATAATATATATATAATATATATTATAATATAATATATATATATATATATATATATATTATCATATATATATAATATATAATATAATATATATATAATTATATATATATATATATATGTATGTATATATATATATATATATATATATATATATATATAATATATATTATATATATATATATATTATATTATATTATATACTATATATATATATATATATATATATATATATATATATAAGATTGATAATGAAATAAGATGTATCCCCTCACTCAAAATGACTTTAACCTTATGCTTTGGTTAAATATCGCATTCTAAAGAACGAGCAAAGCGAGTCTGATGTTGACAGGAAAAGTATCGAGGTACCCCGTGCCCGATTTTTAAGGATTTATGTTGGTTATCTAGAATGTTCTACTCGTTATGAATGTCACACATTGCTTGGTCCCTAGACCGAACACACGCGGGGTTCGACAGGGCAGGGTGTTCGACCCAAACTGTTCACACGGTATCGTTCACCGTGAAATGAGTGATGAAACCCTGTGTTTAATCCCGTTCACACAACTACCGGAAAACGAAGGGGTTGAACCCTCTAAGAGGTTGAACACGGGGTTTAAACCCCTGCCAAGACCAAAATAATTATATAGGCCCCGAATCTTAATGGTTGATGGTATAGCCGGCTACGGCCCTGATTCTAAGCATCCAGTTCTTCTTTACTTTAAATAATGTAAACAGTCATTACACTGCATTTATTTATGGGAAAATTTATCCGTATAATTGAAATTTACAAAATAAATCGTAAGAAAAAAGGGAAATTAGAGGGAAAAATGTAGGTAAAAAATCGTAGCAGGGATATTTAATAATATTAGTATAAGGTATATTTCTTTACGTCGTGTTGGCAGTAGTGCGCTTCACTTAAGATCAGTGACTTCTTGCCTGAATTTTGTGTAGCGGGACTTGAAGTTTTTTACATTTATTTATTTTTTAACGCTATTTTTATATTTAATTTGTAATTATCATTAAATAAGTGTTTATTTTCAATTTTTTATAAACTGTGATAGTTAATAGTGAATAATGGCATCGGACGAAGAAGTTGACGAGAGCATTAACGGTAAATACGAACTGCATGGTTGTTTAGGTTTTCCTTATTTTTTACCGAACCGCATTCGTCTAATTAACTATGTTATTTCACTTTAAACCATCTAAATTTATACATAATTTGTATATTTGATAACTTTTAATTACAAATAATACGTGTTTAATGTTAATTTGTGTCTATTGTTTGTTTATTTTGACGAAAACAAAAGTGATCCGGTTCTAGGATTATGGGATGCTCATTAGTTTTTTCCCCCTTAGCGGCATTCCGCGACACCCCATTCAAAATGGTGGCCGTGTCAGACGGTCCCCTTGCAGATTATTTTTTACTTATTTGTCAATTATTTTAATTCCATCTTTTAACGACAATAATTTGCCCGATGTTAATAAGAAATTTACAAAAATAAGTTTTGGCGGCAGAATAACCTTCCTTGAATTGTTTTTTTTAGTTGTATTTTATTTTTATTATTTACCTATTACTTCTTTACTTAAAATTGCTTTGATGGTATATTAGCGATATTTGTTTGAGTTTTGTTTTGTTATTGTTTAGTTTACGAGTTTATTGAGGTTACTTAGTTGAATTGAATGGAGTTAAAGGTAGATTGTTGATGCCGGGCTCTGTCTTACGTAATAGTGGTTTTGCTTTTGTTCGGTTGACAGCCTACCTTAAATCTGTAATAATAGGCTCTCCATTGGTTGATTCAGACTCGACTTCTTGAATGAAGCGGTGACACCAATTGAAACCCTTCAAAGCTTTCCAAAATGCAGCTGCTTCTGCTGCAATTTGCTAGCGCTGCAAGAATCTCGCTTACCTCTTTTTTGAAACAGGTTATTTTTAGTTGAGGTTATAAAAAACTTTTTTAATCAAACCTAGTATTTAGTTTAGGTTGCATTATCTTTGCTCGTGAGGGTGTTAAAGTCTTTAATCCCAGAAAAATCATCAAATATGTAAAAAGTAACAGAGTGATAACCTTGTGTACCAGAATCGTGAAGCATATCGATGATATCATCGATATGCATTTGATATCATCCATCATATGATGGATCATAGAGATACATACTAGAAGGGGCATAGCCTATCACAATATATTGAGACACTTAAACCATCTTTTTTTAGGCTCTCAGGGCTCTGTGTAACCTCATCGAAAACTCCTCTAAGAGTGAGTTAAGGTTATGATAAATCAATTGTTTTCAGCTTCACGCACATTGTGTTGTTATAATTTTAACATTCTACTTTATAAGTTATTACAATTTTGTACTGATTATTTGATTATATTAATAAGCGAAGGTGGTCAGGTTACATTTTCGATGTTTCAAAATTTAACCCTTAGGGCCTCTCTATTATTATATCTCTATGAGCTTGATTTCTCTGTTTGTATTGCTTGAGAGTTAGGATTCCGACAGTTATTTTGCTTGAGAGTTAGGATTCCGAATTGAGTTATCTTGATGCGAAGTAGATTCATTTGGGAAAGAGTTGCTTGTGTCAATGGTGGTTATGACTGAGAACTTGTACTATCTACTCACAGCATATTTAATTACTGTAATATTTGTGATCGTTCTGGATTTGTTTGCAAAAAGCTGTTACTCCTGTTTATATAATTTGAATTTGGTGTCACAACCAATCCGGCCAAAACATCTCATCTTTTAGAGTTAAGGTTCACTTAGGTTATAAGGAAGTTTCTAGATTATAGGGAAGCAGTTTCTAAACCTTAAAACTCTGTATAAGAAATGGTTTTAGCCCTTGGGCCAAATATAGAATGGTAAGGCTAAATATGAAAGAATAGATTTCCTCATAGGGGTTTCCCTGCTTTGATATGGTCTTTCCATAACATTAGGACTGTAGGTTTTACTTAAAGGTTCCAAACAAAACACTATCAAGCACACCTTTTTTATGCCAATCTGTCAAATCATTGTGAAATCATTCACAAACTTCTTAATGTTTATGTTATTATTTCTTAAAAATGAATGAAATTTAGCCATTCTGACTGATAAAAACGGCTGTGAGCACTCCTTCTAGAATAAAAACAAAAGATACGAGGTTCTTGTTTATTTACTCAGGAACCCTATTGAGTAAGGAGACTTCCCCTTCTCATTTCACCCCCCTCAAAATTACTTTAGTTTTACTAAATATTACGTACTAAAATATTTGTTAAATTATTCTACATAAATTAGTTTTAAAAAATATATTTAAAACATATGTACACTAATTTTAATTATTAAAAAAATAGTCCTTCCTTAGACTCCTTCCCATGACCACTTTAATTATTTCTGCTTAATTTTAAATATGATTAATTATTATTAAAACTTATTTGAAGTAATTAAGTGTGTTTATTTAATTGTGTTCTCAATAAGTCAAGCACTATTTACTAAGACAACAGTATTAGTACTAATAAAATACTGTTTACAAGATAACAAAGACAAACTACAACATACACATTACACTAGATCACAACACACAAACTACGTACAAACTCCACATTGTAAAACAGACAAGAATCAGAAACATGCAATTTACCTGGGACCAACATACTACAATCAGCTACCAAATACTATACAACAAATTTCATCTCTAGATTGCTTTAAAAAACAAATAATCCAATATCTTTTAGATCAATACCTCAATACTGCCTAATATACTCACTTGTTAATTAGGCTGTTGTCTATTAAATTATTAATATTATAGCATTGAATATTTACTTGAGAATGCCTCGATTAAAGGGGGAAAATATAGTAAGACTTTAAAGAGGGTGTGACTTTAATGATTGATTATTCATAAAATACTAATATAAATATCGGTGCATTACAATATTTTAAGCATTTTAAATTGTAGTTTAACATATTTCAATACGTCAACTAAATGTAGATTCTTGTATTTCGCCACCCTTTTGCCATCTAAGCCCAGTTTTATTAAATACTCAGCAGGTGTTTTAATTTTTTATATTTGTTTTTTACAATGTTTCTTCATTAATAGATATTTATATGACAAATATTTAAAATAATGTTTTGTTGTCAGGTTGACAGCATTACTTAAGTGCACCAGTCAACCAGCTTTTGTGTTATCAGTGGAATTACATTGTGTTTACGGACCTGTGCTCTTTCTATATATAGTATTATTTTAAGTGAGGACCCTTTCGCGGGCCTTCTTGTTTCTTTGTGGCCGCTTCACGGCCATATGGTTGTATTCCTATATCAGTTAGTACTAGTTTATATAAGTGGCTTACTGCCTTGATATAAACAAATTTTTTAATATATTCATAAAAAACGTGATTTGTTTACATTATGTTATATATGTCAATCAATAAAACAGTAACTTATGCTGATAATACATTGTAACTTCCTATCAAATGTACATATGTAAAAAATTTCAGCTCAATCTAAACACTTCATAAAGATTAATAATTTTTTAAATGTTTGTGGGGTCATTATTGATGGTTTATGACGTCACACATATTTGAATATGTGTGACGTCATTCAAAAATCAGAAATTCTTTAGACAAAGTTTTAATTTTGTTGCTTGAGTATAAAATTATTAGACCCTCCTTACCATAAATAACACTGTTCTTACTATTCTAAAATGATATTGAATCCACACAAGTATCTACTTGAAACTGTTCATTGTTATGTAACCATTTGGATTAATTAGTTGTGTACTAGAAGTAGTTTTCTGAAAACAATACAGCAGAAAATTTTTGTAGTTGGTATGGTAAAATTACGAAATTACATTCTTGTGCTCCTGTTAACTGAATACACCTACATAACTTTTATATAATACCTAAAACATAAAAAAAGTCTATTTTACCTTCAAAGTTAAACTAATTTTTACTATTAATAAGATTTATTACTCCCCATGTCTTAGTTATACAGCAGTCTATAGACCTTATAATAAAATTACATCTTTCTATTTACTCTTCTTGATTAAATATATTGCATCAAAGTAAAAAATCAAGTTTCATTTACTAAGTTACGCTTTTACTTACTTATAGAAGGTCAAGGTTTTAGAACCTTTTTTTTGTGATCTATTTTACTTTTTAGACCTTTTAAAACTTCCCTTTTATTACAATTTTTGAAATAAATTTATGTTTTGTTTGCCGTGTAGAGTTAATTAGTTCCCACTTAATGTAATTACCACAGAACAATTTAATTCAATTTATTTTAGACAACAATTTTGGTATTGACAGAGGTGGGGAAATAATGTGAAGGAAACATAAAACCAAATTAAATTCTGAATATCACTGAACTCTTGTTGTAAGTACATCAGTTTAGTCCCCAATAGAAGTACATCAGTTGCGAGTAAGAAAGAATTTTTACATCATGATCAAATATGACCCCTCAATCTCACTTTTCCCTTGGAACCTAGTAAATCATACCCGCTAGTCAGTAACCCCCAATAATGATACCAAAAATAAATTAAATCTCAAAAAGTTATTGGATCTGTATAAAATTGTACATGCGTGAACTACTTGGTAAGAAAAACACATGAAAGAAGCAAACATGTTATTGTCAGTATCGGTTACCATTTTATCGTTTCATGTATATGACTTATTCCAAATAAATCACGATTTTTGCCTAATATATTTGGAAATTTCCTAATAAAGTAGTATGCCACTTAAAAATTGAATCCACTAGAGACACAACATTTTTTAACTTGCTATAGATAGCATTTATTATATTCAATAATAATAATACTTTATTTTAAAATTATTTTAAGCTTTATACTTTTAGGTTAACCATATTAGTTAACTTAGCAGCATTTAGTTAACATCGGGTTATTTGTTAATTAGCTTATGCATAATTGATCTATTGACTACAGATATGTAGATGGAATTCATAACCATTATATATTGCAGGGTTATGCAAAGTTTGGTTTGCAGACACCATGGGTTCCGCAGAAAGATTTTAGAGAGTCCGTGAATTGCTTATAAAATTACGAGCTTATGAAATTGTCTTTTAGCAATTTAAATTAGGACGTTCTCCTCTTCATATTTTATGAAATAAGGCAAAATGAAGGCTATAAAAGAAATTGGTTGTTGTACAAGTAATCGACTAATGTCGATTACTTACTACATTTTTTGGTCTGATTTTACTAACACTGGAAACGTACATTCCTTAGTTGGATCTATCGGTTTAGGAGTTAAATATGGTACAGAATCATTATTTAAATCTACATTGTACCCTAGAATGAACTCATCTTCTATAAACAAAGCTATTTATTCGTTGCGACAAAGATATTTAAGTAGATACGCTAGAGAACATAATATAAGTTACCAAGAAGCTCAAAGAAATCAACGTGAGATACTAAACAGTAGTGCTGATTACTTATCTCAAATCCAAGAACTACGAGACAGTGTTAATAATCCAAACACTTTTCAAAGTGCTAGCGATAGATTAAATAAACAAAGAGGATTAGGAAGACCTGCTGCTACATCAACTCAAAATCCCGGAACTAGTAATCCAGATAACGAAGAAACATTAAATCCCGAGAATTATTTTGAAGATATGGACTTATTAATAACGTTAATACACAAATGGATACCGTCGATGGGGCCAGTGATAAAAAACAACAAAGCGGTGGTGGAGGTGCAACTGTCGGTGGACCTTCCGTGATGGGCCAAGCTCAACAATTGCAAATTTTACATAATCCTAATATAAGCCTCAAACGATTACCATTAGGCATTCACATCTATTCCAGACCTGGGGTTATAAATTTAAAATGTGGGAGAATACTACGGTAAATAAATCGTACTTATTACATTATCCTCTGGCTCTTTTACCTGTGGACTTATTACCTTTTTACTTATCTCCATCTGAGTTTGAAAACTTACCCAAAGGTTGTTTTGTAGAACAAGTATTTGTTAAAGTGACACCTAAAGGAATACGTTGTAGTTTTGATACTGGTACTACAATAAGTAGTAGCGCTAATAATCAGCAAACCTTTTCGGTATATCTTCTGTGGGTTGAACCATAAATATCTCCTACGTCACAGATTAGTAAAGCACAATGCTACTAAGCCCATGGAGCCACAGTATGAATTAATAAAGAGGATAATGTAAAAGATTTAGTTGATCGTTTGTGGGGACCCACTACTGAAAAGTTTCCTAACATTGAATATCCTACTTGTTTGTGGACTATACGTTCTTTACCATTTTATACTAGTTTCCATTTTCCATTTGAAGGCAATACAGGTAATACCATTTTTAGTTTAGATACTGGGCTGATTGACTTAACTTCTAACACAAATGTGTTTAATATTTTAGACCATAAAGATGTACCATGTATCAATTACTCTTACAAACCAAAGTTTTCTCCATGTAAGGTAAAACAAAACATAGTTGGTACTGATAATATTGTAAAAGGTACAGATATTTGGCTAGGAAATAATTATACTATTAGAAATACCAGCGTGACAGTTGACGGTGGTAAAAAATTAATTTACTGATTCGCCTGTGTCATGGGAACATGACAATGAATACATAGTTCCATTAGAACAAGCTACTTATAATCAACACCTAAACATGTTTTTCACTCTACGTCTCAGCCTCAAGTTCATATTGGCATTTTACCTGTACAAAGTAACGCCCCATCTGATGTAAGTCCAGATTTTGAATGCCTCTGCTATATTTTTATATAGAAACAGAAATTGTTATCAAAACTGATATCAATTCAATCTTAATCGTGCCAATATCGCTTGTCATATGGATTCAGTTTATGATCGTCAATATGATGTCACCAATATGTATAATACTGAAGATTATGCTGGTATGCTTAATGTAACTTAAATTTAAAGGAATAGGAAATTGTAAAAAAAAAACAATAATTAAAGAATATGCACTTTATTTGTTCTTAACATATATATACAAGTTTAATAAATAATTAAAATCAGTAAAATGTGTTTTATTTTTATTCCATATCCTCTATCATCATTATATTATATTTAACAAACAAATCGTAAACGGCAACAGGTAATATTTTTTATTAAATTCATTAAAGTCGTATTTATGAAATGTTATTTTATACATGCGACAGTTAAATTCATCATTATCAGGAAAAACATATCTGTTTGTACAAACAATAACAGGTGTCCTTTGAACAACCTGATATTCCTCATACTTAATGTTACATGATAATTGAGCTCCTGAAAAGAGAAGCTTGAAAGTTTCAAATGCTTGTGGCTCAACGTTGGGTTCGTCAAATATTAACATATTGCGAGATATGGCGTCTTGGAATGGAAATTGAGAATATCTATTGAAATTTGAAATTATTCCATAATTAATCATGAATTCTGCACATATTTGTGTGAACCACGTTTTTCCGCAATCGGGAAGTCCAAAGATATGCAAACAGTTTCTTTTTCCTGATTGTTTAGATAATAATAAATATAAAAATGTAAGAAATGATTTTAATGAGATTGAATTACACGAACACTGATGATTTAAAAATGCTTCAAAAAGCTCTAATGACGTTTCTCTATTGTAATATATGTCTTCAACGTTACCGTTAGTAGCAGAGTATAAACGAATATATTTGTCATCAATATGACGCTCTATTATTTCATTAAATGTTTGGCAAGCCAAATTAAATTTATTTATATTTAAACAGATCTTTACAAGAGGATGGCTTGGTAAAAATGTCCAAATTCGCTGTCTAACCAAACTCTACTACGGCAAGTAATGTTCAAGGGCGTTATTACATATTTTTTGAAGAACGCCAAAAGACTTTTTTTGAGGTTTCCTTTTCTTTGGGTCCGCTTCCAATGAATTTCGCATTTTGTCCATTATATTCCTTAACTGCTGAAGGAGCATCATTTCCTTGCCCTCCTGCAAAACATATTGAGTCTTCACTAATTGCCGTCTCCACCACTGGTCCTTTTCGAGTCCGACTAAGTCCGACACCGGTACATAGTTATTTGTGTCATGTATGTACCTCGTCTCCCCTACCTCTGTAGTAGAGCATATATCTCGGTTGTACCGTGAGATATATGAGGAGATGCTTGAATCGAGACTCGCTGAACTCGAATAAGTGAAAAATTCGCTTATATTTGCTGGGGACGTACCTTGCTGCTCCTGGGTAGAACTGAAGGATGTGGGCCCAGCTGCATCTACACTGTCCGTTTGAGTAGGAGCAATCATGAATGATGTGGAGGTGGTCAAATCCCTCGATGAAGTGGATTGACACGATAACAACGCTATTTGTCTTTCCTCGACGAATTTCTTGCAATATGCTCTTAATTCGTCGAGAATCGAGTTTAACGTTGTGGATGGGCACAATGAAGTGCACAATCCGTCTACTCTTTTTGATATACAGGAAATCACTTGGTCGAGCAGCAAATTCTCGTTCTGTTTCGTTATAATTGCTAGAAGTTCCTCCAACAGTTCCCGAGTGTGAATCGTGGGACTCTGGAACAGCCAAATAATATTCCAGTTTGGTGAGGTACTCCCACCAAAAGCATAGCAATCGGATTACTCCCCATATTTGCATTAGGGGAGATTCCAGCCTTCTTTGGTGGGTTGTCCACGCTGTCTTGACATTCTTCGTTATCAATTAATACCTCTTGACAGATTAAATCGTATGAGGACATTTTAATTACTTAGTGATAAGTAAAAAATAAAATTTACTAATTTAAATATTTTAATTAAGTTAAATAAAATTATTGAAATTAATTATTTTATTAAACTTGTTGTTAAGAACTTGTTTAGAGCTATTACTCACGTTACACCATATGAAAGACTGATAAAAATATTTAAAATTCGTTGATATATATAAATTGCAACAACAATATACTATTGATCGTGTCATAATATACGACAAATTAGCGAAAAAATAATGCACGTGTGACCTTGCTAACAGTTGCACAAATTTTACATCTTGTTGACATTAAACATTGTCGTTTGAAATAATAAAATGCATTTCATTATGCACCCATGACCTTGCAAATCATATGACGTATCTATATTTTGTCTTTGAAAGAAAGATTCATAATCCCTTCTACATCTACTACGACGACAAGACATGTCCGAGTCCTAGAGTTGGCGGTCTATTAATGCTGCCGGCGCGCGGAAGCAGCGAGTGCTTCCCGCGCTTGCCCATTGCCAATGCATATTAGACAAATAGCCCGCCAAACTCTAGACTCGGACATGTCGTGTCGATCGTAGTAGATGTAGAAGGGTAAAGTACTTACTAGCATTAGTACGCGATTTCAACGATAAAAATTAAAATAAAGTTTATGGAAATTATTATAGCTGCTTCTCAAGTGTAAAATTTAAATTGTTAAAAAGAGGAAGTTAAGCAATGAGCTTAAGTTATTGAAATTAGGAGAATAGGGTCTATCAAGTATAATTTATCTACAACAGACCGCAAGGCTCTGAAGTTTGCATATGCCTAATAGCGTATTATAATCATGTTTAGAACTGCTAAGTAAGTTAAATGTAAGAAGTTGATGAAGAGGTAGGAAAGTAACACTGTCACTGAGGAGGAGAGGACAGTGATGACGCCCAGGCCCGACCTGAACCTGATGTAAGATTAGTTCTTAGTCTTGATATCTCTGTCTTTAATAACTAATATATATATATAAATAAAATATATAAATATTATAATATATTATATATAATATATATATATATATACATATATATATAATAATGTGTGTGTATGATATAGTAAAATATATAAGTGCGATATAGTTAGAGAGAAATAAAATATATAGTGCATATAGTCTAGAGAGAGAATAAAATATATGAGTGCAATATAGATTAGAGAGAGAATAAAATATGAGTTGAGAAAAGAGAAAATAAATATTAGATATAGTCTAGAGAGAGAATAAAATATGAGTAATAGTTTAGTCTATCAGAGAGAGAATAAAATAATGAGAGAAAGAGTAAAAATATATGAAGTGTATATATGAGTGCGATATTTGTAGATTAAAAATCTAGAGTGCATATATTTAGAAAGAGAATAAAATCTATGAGATTTAGAGAGAGAATTATATAGTGTGAATAGTTTTAGAAGAAAAATAAAATATATAGTGAGAGCGAATAAAATACATGAGCGTAGATAGTTTAAGAGAGAAAAATATATAGTGTAATAGTTTTGAGAGAAAAATATATGATGTGAGATAGTTTTGAGAGAGAATATTTTGCATGAATCAGCACATTGTCCAGTCTCGAAATATAAACCAGAACCAGTGGTTTTCTTATTCTACTCTATGGCTCCTAAATGTTATGACCAAATTTATAAATATTATTATGACATTAAATAACTCCTGGACTACATCAATGCTCTTCTATATTTTTTTATAATTTTGGTTATCATTCACTCTAAAAACTTTATTGAGCCACCCCTCTGACCCTAACTCAGTAAGTTAAATTAGACTTACTGAGTTCAGTTTAAAGGGCATGACTCGATTAGATTAAAGGACATTTAATCTAATTCAAATTGATAATTCAATTCAATTTCAATTCAAAAAACACTTAATTGTCAATAATAATTACATAAAATAAAACATAATAATCTACAGCAATCCCACAAGGTCCATATGGACCTGTGTGTGGGTATGACAGTTATTAATAACAATAGTTATAGATTGGTTATAGCAGAAGAGAAAAGAAAAAAAAATTGGCTGCACTGATTGTCGTACTGGATCTTAAAAATGACTTTGATGCAGCTTCAATCCACTTCTGTGTACAATTGATTGATTAATGTAATATTTTAATCTCTTAATATTTTGCAAACAAATAAAAGTCAAGTCCTATCAGATACCAAAACTAATGGATGTTTTGCGTTTGCTACAGAAATAAATAAATTTGAACTGAAGATTTAGGTGACCGAGTCATTGTAGATGAAGAATCCAACAATGACGATCTTCAATGACCATCGGATTCTTCTTCTACAATAACTACAGAAGCCTACAGTTTATTAAATTGACCTAGTTTTTGTTTTATTTTTTTAATAGCCAAATCATTAGTTATGTATGTAATTTTTCAAATGTTAAGTTTAATGAATCAAACACAAGCGAGATCATACTTCTATTTATACGATCAATCAATGACCAAAAGTAATTGTCCAATTCACGCTTCATTGAATTTAGAAATTTTTTTTGACATTTTAATCAAAACCCTAATGCAAGTTTTATGTTTTTTAGGTTGACTAAAACATCTCCATTAATTTTGATTTTATAGCTAAATATCTTCTAGCATTATTTTTATAATGTCAGAGTATAAAGTTGAAAAAATAATGAAAAAGCAGTAATAAAGAATTTCAATAATAAAATGTTTTTATTGTAATTTTTTTTTAGTTTAATTAAATTTTGAAAAGGCTATAAAAGTTAAGAGAATTTTAATTATTTTGAATAAAGCAATATAAATGTTTATTTTTATTTATAAAATATAAATAAATAAATAAAAGTAGAACTAAAAAAACTAAACAAAACTTTTGATTCACCATTCAAATGTTTAATTAAAAGTTTTTAAATGAAGCACTTTTTTATGTGAAAAGCAGCTTTATTTGTTCGATATTTATTCCATTTGAGTTGGCTGTCTGATTTCATCCTTATAAAATATTTAATTGTAGCTCTTCTATTTATATAGTGGAAGGTCATTTAAAAATTGTTTATAAAATAGAAAACTTTTCCATAAAATGAACAAAATGCTAAAGAAACATCAACAAAGACTTATAAAGAATACTTTTATGGTTGTATCATCTTCAAAATCAATACCAAAAACAATCTTACAAGATCTATGGGAATTCGCTGTAAGTATTTTGTTTTTGGAATGCCTTTTGACTTTAATTAATTCACTGTTTTTACCTATTTTAGGACGATGAAGAAGACTACGACCCCGAGGATGGTGGTAGAAAAAAGAAAAAGGGCAAAAAGAGGAAAGCTAAAAGTGAGAGCAAGAAAGAAAAGAAGAGGAAAAAGAGAAAGAAAAATGATTCTGCTCCGGAGGTTTGTTGTGATGCTTTACCTTTTAGTCTAACTAAGAGTATACAATAGCTGTTTTTAAGTATAAGAGCAATTTCTTGGGGTTTATGATATTATAGTACTAGATCCAGACTTAAAAACGTTAGCCTTAAAGGTTGATCCATCTAGATAACTTTTGCTTCCCTTATAGACCAAGAGCCCAGGGGTGTTTTGTTAATAAAAAGTCTAATGGCTGGAACCGGACTCAATTTTTCGTAAATACCTTCCTGAACAAGAATCTGCAATTCTGCCGACTCGTATCGGATGGGTGTCCCAGACAGAACGCACTTTACAATTTCAAATTTACCACAATTTATTATTTCAATGTCAAATTTACCACCCAAGTTAATAAAAAGTGTAATGGCTGGAAACGGGTTTAATTTTTCGTAAATACCTTCCTGAACAAGGATCTGCAATTCTGCCGACTCGTATCGGATGGGTGTCCCAGGTAGAACCTTTGACCCCTAAAGTGCGTTCTGCCTGGGACACCCATCCGATATGAGTCGGCAGAATTGCAGATCCTTCTTCAGGAAGGTATTTACAAAAAATTGAGACCGGTTCCAGCCATTACACTTTTATTAACAAAACACCCCTGGGCTCTTGGTCTATTATATATTATCAGAAACCCAGAATAAGAAGGTCTGCCTTTTTATATCTGAGATATTTTTTTCCTTTTAAACCCTGCGAAATGGCCTGAATTCAGTTTTCGCCCCATAGTACTGTTCCTAATTGTTTTATTATATAACTTATGAAGATCCTTTTTAATTTTTCTCACTTAAACTGTAGGTATAGTTGTGCTATCCTGGAAAATGATATTTTTCTCTAACAATTGAGTACAAGTACCTGGTACAAGTATATCCCTTTATAAGTAGTGAGGATGAGAGTAGCGAAATTCAGTGTAGTGAGGAAATGTTCCGAGATACTCCGTTCCTGATTTTTCAAGTTTTTTAAATAAGATAATATTTGAAAATGTACACGTCTAGTTCTATTGAACCATTTTTAATGGTTAAAAATCTTTCAAAAATTTAAGAAACTTAAAATAACCTTTCAAGATTTATTATAAAACCAATGAGTTGACCACTATAGGGCAATAACTGAATTCCCAACTAAATTTTAAAACTATAAAAGGGCATGAGGCTAAAATTTCCAGCTCTTAAATGGCCGACCAGGGAGCCAAACTAATTCCACCTAATGGGTTTAACCTGAGTACAACGTCTATATAGCTTCTCTTACAAATTGGGCTAAACAATCTCATTGGTTCCTTCTTGTTTTGGAAATTCAATATAAATATTAACTTAATTATCAAATTTATTAACTCTAGTACTTTAACTATTATTATACTCAATATAAAATGTTTAAATAATTTTAATAATCAATTTTTAAATAATTCAAATAATAATGGAGTATTAATAGTTATAATATAAATAAAAACAGATTAATTACACGAAAGTCCTATATTTTTTAGTATATAATAATTACTAAGCTTTCGACTAAAAATTAGTCATCATCAGAGTTTTAGTCGAAAGCTTAGTTATTATTATATATTAAAAAATAATAGACTTTTGTGTAATTAATCTGTTTTTATTTTATATATTTTTTTAAAAGTCCACAAAAAGAAATTTTTTATTAATTTAAAAATAATTGAACCATATGTTTAATTGTAGGAAAGTGACGGGGCTGATGATGAAGGAAATGAGTCAGATTACAGTAGAAAACAAAGGAAGCAGTCAAAACCTGTCGAGTCATCTGCTTCCGCACAAGGTAGATAATATATAGTAGATGAAATATGAGTCTTGGGTAGTATAGCTCTATTCGTAGCTATATTTGGGGGTAGTATAGCTCTATACTATATAGAGTATATAGGTCAAAACTCCAAATAATGACCTTTTATAACTTGTTTATATTTCACTGTCTAAAATTTATAAAATTAAATGAAGATAAATTACTAAAAAATAATTTTAACCACTTCTATGATACTAGAAACAAAGATAAGTTAGTGATTCCATCCCATAGATTAACAAGGTACAGAACTGGCACTAACTTATTAGGCATTCAATTTTTTAATTGCTGGAGAAAGAAACAAAAGGATATGGATATTTCTTTTGGAAGTCGAGTAAAGGATTTCTTATTGAAAACCCATGCTACTCAGTTTGAAGAGTTTTTTAATTTAAAAACATTTTGTTAATTTTATATTATGACGATTGTATGCCATTGTAAATTTTATATATAATATTGTATAATTTTGTATGGTTTTCACAATAAATAACATTCATTCATTCATTCATTCATTCATTCATTCATTCATTCTATTCGTAGCTATATTTGGGGTAGTATAGCTCTATTCTTAGCTATATTTGGGACCTGTTTTTGGTTTTTTGTGAGAGACAAAGCTATGATAAATCTAAGAAATAAGAATTGAAAAAGGTGTTATGAATCCACAAACTAGCAAGACCTGCTGAGCAGTTATAAATCTTGCAACTTGTTTTTAAAACTTCAGTAGTCTGTCAAATATCTCTTTTCCTGATTTTGGAGAATTTTCATATTTTTAGCTTTTTATGTCTGATCCATTAACCATTGGTTGGCTTTTTCATGTTTCTTGATTGATTTTTAGGCCTCTATTAAAAGGCATCTTCCTAACATTTTCCTAACATTCTTCTTAAGGAACAAGGAAAATGTTAGGAGAATCTTAGGAAGATGTCATTGAATACGGGTGTTCGCTCTGCACCAGCCTAACGGTATGCAGATAACGAAAAGAGGAGGACTGTATATATTGTTGTAAGGTAAAAACAAAGTAGGCAGTAAAAACACAATTTGAAAACACTAGAGGTGTAATTAAAGACATTAAACTTTACAACGTTGACATAACCAAAATAGCATAGATCATAGATATAATATATAAACGAGTACCCACCAACCCTATTATTAAAAAAGAATTAAGAAAGTAAGGTGACCATGATGATTGAGGTTCCTTTGAGAGAGGCTGGAGGTAAAGGCTTAATCCAACTTGAGTCCAGACGGATATAGGTTAGACCCAAACAGCACTGATGTCCTTGTTGACAGGTTCATGCTTCACAAACTGATAAACTAAGATTGCAATCTAATAACTGTAACTTTCTATTAATTTTGACACTATAATTGTTATTCGAAACTTGATAATTAATTAAATTTACTTGATTAAGATGTAATAATGTGTTCGCATAATGGCGAAATTTAGATTCTATATAAACAATTCTTCTTCTTTTTTCTAGTGTGTGTAGAGGTGCGGTATGTCAACATATCGTTAGAGCAACAGAAGTTGCGATCTTTTATGTTTGTTGTATAAAGCGGCTTGAAGCGTATTGATTCATTGGTGGACAAGGGACATAAATCAAAGT
This sequence comes from Microvelia longipes, assembly GCA_018340805.1. Taxonomy (NCBI): domain Eukaryota; kingdom Metazoa; phylum Arthropoda; class Insecta; order Hemiptera; family Veliidae; genus Microvelia; species Microvelia longipes. Next base: position 37,424,003 of record JACMZG010001913.1, read on the forward strand.
AAAATAATAAAAGGCAAATAACTAAAGTAAAATATAAACACTAAATTGGATATGCCAACAAAACAAACAAGATAAAACTATAAAATAAACAAAATATTAATAAAGTAGGTTCATGTATGAACATTCCGCCTACCAAAAATTATATATAAAATTTTTACTGACTACCCCTGGTCAACAGTTCTAAGCATATCTATATCAAGACTAGGAAAGACTGGTTGGCAAGTAGGAGCTGAAAGTTTCTACAAGTACACACTTCCGTTGATATTACGGATAGCGTTCCTTGCCCCAGGAATCCAAAATTTGGTTCGCAAAACGGCAAGCAGAATAGTGGATCCTGGATGAAGAAGAGTTGAGTGATAATATTCCATGATGAGTAAAGTCAGGTGGTTTTTTGGTGGGAGCAATAATGAGTGCTTTGTCGAGTAGATGACCTGCGAGTGTCGAAGCCTACCGCCTACCAACAAAAGACCCCGGCCATCAAAGAAAGGATGAAGACCATCTAGGTTTTTTGGAATAGTTGCAGTAGATTCCACCGGTGGATGTTGGCTTAAGAAATCATGAGATTGAACCAATGAGATAGCCACTTGTTTGGCGTTTTTCAATTCAGCAAACCTAACAGGCTGATCTATAGTTCGCTCGGGACTTAAAGGAGGAGCTTTATTTAAAACGGCAAGCATAGCGTCCTTGAAGCGAAGTGCAATTGCTAAGGATTTTAGCAGCGTATCATAGGAGGTTTGATTATCAATCCATAACTGGAGATGTGGTGTGTATGATGCTGAATAATAAGCACAAGGTGAAGCTTGTTTTAGTTCCGGAACTTCTTGAGAAATGACAGTATCACTGATAGGCCATTCACTCATATCTTGTTGAGCCCATGGTGGACCATGGAACCAAAGCTGATTATTGAGTAGAAGTGACGGTGGTAAGCCACGTGAGCCAAGGTCACTAGGGTTGTCCTCGGACGCCACGTGATGCCAATCATTAACATCAGAGTGGTCAAGGATTGCTTCCACTCTATTTGCGACATAAGTTTTGAATTTAAAGGTCGGCGTTGATAACCAAGCCAAGACCACAGTTGAATCGGAAAAGTAAAAAGTTTCTGATGGAAGATTAGCTCTTTTGCAAAATGGTTCAAAAGCCTGCCGAAGACGTACAGCTAAGAGAGCAGCACATAACTCCAGCCGAGGGATCGTAGTCCCCTTGACAGGAGCTAATTTTGTCTTTGCCATGAGTAGATTAACGCAGGTGCCTTGATCAGAAGTAAAACGTACATAAGCCGCATGGCAGTATGCACGCTCGTGGGCGTAGGCAAATACTAATATTTGTATGCAATGTATTTCGGGAGAAAGAATGTGACGCGGAATACGAATCTCTGCCAAAGTGGGCAATACGTGAACAAATTCGTTCCATCGCTGCTGTAGTTCTGCAGGGAACTCTTGGTCCCGTTCGAGATTAAGCTTCCAAGAGGCTTGAATAATCTCTTTAGCTAATAATAATGGGGTAATAAAGGCTTTAGCTTCCTTTTGTGTAATACTCATGTGACCTAAGTCCAAATATTCGCGCATGAATTCATGGTATTTTAATTTAAGAAGTGAATTTCTTTCAAGTTTACCCTCTATGTGAAAAAGGCGTTTAATAGCAGCTTCTTTGGTTCTAACAAACTTTGGCTCAGAACACTTAAACGGTAAACGAACACCATAGCGTCCACAAGGTAGACGGTAATGCGTCTCTTGAAAATGTCGTTCACATTCTTCTTCTAATGGGTTTAATCTTCTAGCTGCAGGTGGTTCCTCTACTACCCAAAATCGCTGGAGCTCCTGCTGAAGATTGTCAGTCGAGGAAGGTGCCAGGCGAGCGTGAAGAGCGAAGACGTGTGTAGCTTTAGGAATATCCCGGACACGGCCGACTACCACATAGCCGAAAACGGTGCCCAGAAGTTTAGGTAGACCTGATGCGACTGTGACTACCTTGCCTGTAATAATATCAGAAAATACGTCACAACCTAATAAAAAATCTATTGGTTTAGGAACCCAAAACTGTGGGTCTGCTAATTCATACTGCTGAAAAGGTTTCCAACGGTCTACTGAGGTCTCTACCCCAGGGAGCATTGAAGCAATAGTCTCCACCACAATGACATTACTGGTCAGAGCTGGGGTGCTAGAGTGCAGAGGAAAGAGTGTGCAGCTAGCACGACCCTTGAAACCCTGAAGAGGGGTTTCGCCTATGCCCCAGACGGTAGGAGATTTGGTATCAATCTTTAAACCAAGACGTTGAGCGCAGTCGTAGGTAATAAATGAGAAGTGGCTCCCAGAATCTATGACCAAACGAGCCTTTACGGAGCTACCCTCACCGTCAGCTAGACGACACAGAGCTGTGCCAAGCATGATATTTTCGGATTCAATAGCAGTTGAATGGCCAGTGAACTTCTTATCATTTGACGTTGTTTGTTGGGAACTCTTTTGAAGTGACTGATAAGTTATTTTATTAGTTTGATTATTGCTATCCGCAGGAATATGCAAGAGAGTATTATGGCTTTTCTGACAAAATCTGCACCTCCACCTAGAAGGGCAAGAACGTGTAGTATGTCCTGAGTCCTGTAAGCAGTTGCGACACCCAGTCCAATCACGAAGGAGTTGTTGTCGCTCTGGACCAGAGGCACTGTTAAACTGCTCACATTTAGCCAATGGGTGCATCGTGGATTTACACACAAAACACACCTCGTTAGTTTTATCAGCTGGTCGATTAGGTCTTGATGATGATCTATATTGATTTGAGTAGCTCATATGTCGAGAAGGTTCGGTATTGTAAGATCTATTGTTCACAAAAAGAGAAGATGAAGAAAGAAATTTGGGGGAGCGACGACGAAACTTTCTGTTTGTCTAACTGCGATGATGAGGCCAGTTCACCTGCAACACTTCACTTAAGTAGGAAGTCAGCAAGGTTATCAAAGCTGGGAAAAGTTACATTATTGGCATTTTCAAATGCTACCCTAGTATTTTTATCTAGCGTTCTGCTAGCTAGATAAAAGAGTATAAACTCTGAAGCATCTTTAATCTCCAGAAGCTTAAGAGCAGATATTGCCCCAGTCAACTCTGACATTCTAGCACCAAGGACCTCTGGAGTTGGTTGCGGTCCAATACCTTCATCTCTAGAATTGATCAAGATAAGCTGCAGCTAAAAGCCGCTTATTATCATAATTCTTTTTAAGAGTATGCCAGGCGACACTAAAATTAGAACCACTTATAGGCAGGTTGCTTATAGCTGCTGCCGCAGAATCCTTAAGGGATGCGACAAGGTAATGATGTCTATCTATATCGGTAAGCTCAGAGTCAGCGATGACCAAACTCTCAAACAGGTCTCGAAAGCGAGGCCATGCTTTCCTATCACCATCGAAAACTGTAAGGGGAATAGTAGGGAGTTTAGCTCTAGCCCTACTATTTAAAAAGGTAGTATTGTTCAAGCATGAACTATTATTTAGATTATTCTGAGAATTGCTTTCTTGAATTCTGACTAACGAAGCATGCGACTCATGAAAATATCTCCGAGCTGCCCTACGTCCCGAAATGTCACTCTCAGTAAGAACTGAAGTGCCACTTTCATCACATGTGTCAGCCAATTTATTATATATTTGTTCGTACTGATCATACGTGGAACCAACAGTGTTCATTTGAGCTTTGAACATACTTACTTCACTATGTTCAACCTCAGCGCTCCTACCTTGATCTTTAACCTCTTTAAGATCTTCAAGCAGGCTGGCAAGTCTTCTACGATATGATGTAGTAATATCGTACCCTGCCAACCCTTGGTCATCTATTCCATCAGTAGAATCCATCTTTAGAGAACAGTGAAGAAAGCTCCCTCAAAGTGGAGAGATTTTATATTGGTATGAAAAGAAAAGGGTAACAAATTAATTATAGATTGATGTAATATATTTAAGTTAATTACTTAAATAACTCAAATTACGCAATAATGTGCAAAAAAGACTACCAAAAATACGTTACTTGAAGAAAAAAAACAAACAACTAAGCCTAAATAGTTGCTCAAATATATATCATGATACTCTAAAATAAATTTAAGATCATTTATTGGACGGACAAACAATCTTAAAGTTAATTCTACGAGGTAATATAAATAAAAAAAAACAAAAAAATATAATAAACAGTTATTACTGTATATTGACAAAGGTTCCAAAGTGGGAACATAAACAATTTATAACATTCCAAAATGGAAGTATAAATATAAAATAATGTAGAATTCCAAGGTGAATATTTAAAAAAGAAAGATTCCAAAGTATAATAAAGAAAATTCCAGAGTGGGAATATGAAAGAAAAAGTGGGAATATAAAGAGAAAATTCCAAAGTGGGAATATAAAAGAGAAAATTTCAAAAGAATGAATATTAAAGAAAATTCCAAATTGGGAATATAAAAGAAAATTCCAAATTGGGAATATAAAAGAAAATTCCAAAGTGGGAATATAAAGAAAAAATTCCAAAGTGGGAATCAGTATTATAACAGAAAACAGATCCAGAATGGAGCATAGAAATAAGTGTAAAGAAAACGTAACGGCTTTCCAAAGTTAGGTTAAGTTACTGTATAAAAGGATATTAAAAATCCGGCTCGAAGGACCAAAATGTTCGCTCTGCACCAGCCTAACGGTATGCAGATAACGAAAAGAGGAGGACTGTATATATTGTTGTAAGGTAAAAACAAAGTAGGCAGTAAAAACACAATTTGAAAACACTAGAGGTGTAATTAAAGACATTAAACTTTACAACGTTGACATAACCAAAATAGCATAGATCATAGATATAATATATAAACGAGTACCCACCAACCCTATTATTAAAAAAGAATTAAGAAAGTAAGGTGACCATGATGATTGAGGTTCCTTTGAGAGAGGCTGGAGGTAAAGGCTTAATCCAACTTGAGTCCAGACGGATATAGGTTAGACCCAACACAGCACTTATGTCCTTGTTGACAGGTTCACTGCTTCACAAACTGATAAACTATGATTGCAATCTAATAACTGTAACTTTCTATTAATTTTGACACTATAATTGTTATTCGAAACTTGATAATTAATTAAATTTACTTGATTAAGATGTAATAATGTGTTCGCATAATGGCGAAATTTAGATTCTTATTATAAACAATTCTTCTTCTTTTTTCTAGTGTGTGTAGAGGTGCGGTATGTCAACATATCGTTAGAGCAACAGAAGTTGCGATCTTTTATGTTTGTTGTATAAAGCGGCTTGAAGCGTATTGATTCATTGGTGGACAAGGGACATAAATCAAAGTAAAATAATAAAAGGCAAATAACTAAAGTAAAATATAAACACTAAATTGGATATGCCAACAACAACAAACAAGATAACACTATAAAATAAACAAAATAAATAAAAGTAGGTTCATGTATGAACAACGGGCCTTAGTCCTTTCATTGTATCAAGACTTGGTCCACCATTCTAAAGACCTCATTTTTTATACAACTTGCCCAGATTTGATTCACTAGTTGGTTTTTCCGACATTATTTTAATAAATCATTTATCATTTGACAACACCGTATAAATTGTGTGAGAGAAGACACCTAGGGATGTAACAAGCAAATTGCTCTGCTACACATGGTAACTGTTCCATCATTTGACATTTGTCATTACTGATAGTTTGACTTTATGTCATGTCCCTCTCTGTTTCGTTACCTCTTACTCAGGCTCTCTTGATGCTCTGATGAGTTGGACGTAAGAAACAGAGTGGAACATGACATTATGTTGAGCCATCAATGACAATGATGTAACTTCTATACATGTTCCCCTATGTAGCCTTGCATTTGCTTGTTACATGTTTTGCAAAACTCAGTAGTAATAAATAAATAAATATTTATTTATTTTTAATTATTATTTATTTTTTATTAATTATATTTATAATATAGCAATTAAATTGATTCATAATTTATCAAATTTCTTTTTTTTTGCTGCTTACTAATGGAATAGCAACAATTGAAGGCAAACCAGGTTTGACTTGACTTTTAATTTATTTATACATAATGTTATTAACAATTTTTAGTTGGAAGTATTTAGTTATAGTCATTTTTTTATTATATTCCTTTATTACTACTCACAAATACACACACACACACTAATATTATATATATATATATATATATATATAATATATATATATATATATATATATATATATATATATATATATATATATATATATATATATATATATATTTGTGTGTGTGTTTGTGTTTGTACGTGTACTTTAGTGTAGCACACAGTTATAATCAGTTAACAGTGTAGAAATATAGTGTTGTTGAACCAATGAGGTTGGCCTGATATGAAACTGTGGGATCCAATCCAGTATTAACCTCATTGGTGTCCTTGCAATATTTTCCCACGCTGTCTATTGATTATAACCATATTTTACACTCCTGTAACCTAATCCTATTTATGCTCGTCTTAATAATATTTTTTTTCTTTAATTTTATCTGAATTGATTTTTGCAGGAGTACCAACTGTTGAAGAAGTGTGCTCCCTATTTGGTTTGACTGATGTTGAATTAGAATATACTGAGGATGATTTCCAGAACTTAACAACTTACAAACAGTATCAGCAGCACGTTAGACCACTGCTATCCAAGGACAATCCTAAGGTATTTCTTTTTTAGCAAGTGATGGACCACTGAATTCCCTTCTGTTGTATAATAATAATAATAGCAATGATAATGAATTGTCCCCTGTAAAATTGTTTTTTTTTTATTATGTGTAGTTTTATCAGCTATATCTGCGGCCTTGGTCGTATAGGCACTCGATTTCGGCACCGGAGGTCTGGGGTTTGCAGCCCGGGCTATGTTCTAAGATTATATGAATAGTATTTGTATTAAAAAGATTTCGCCAACTTTAATTAATTCTTAGAGTGTAGTAGATGCAACCCACCTGAGGTTGTTCCCGCATGGTGAATACCCTGATGGGCCGAAAGGCCCTAAAACGGGCATTTTATTTATTAATTTTTTATCGGCTATGGTCGCTTATTCTTGTTATAAATGAACTTATAGGATAAAAAATTCTGATATCTAATAAATTTAATAAAATAAATCTAATAAATTTTAATAAAAAAAGAACTGAAGTCTTCATTAATTAAATTGATATCACAATTTAAAACAGTCCAAAAAAGCTCTAAAGTTATTAAAAAAAATCTTGTTATAATAAATAGAATAAATAGCTAAAACATATTTTTCATAATAATTTTCGAATATAATTAAATTAAATTATAACTGTCGTATGTACATCTTCTACATTATTATTTTTTAAAAAATAATTGGTGGTACTTGTTTTTTTTAAATAATTCTTTAATTTTTAAAAAATTATCATACAATAAATAATAAAAAAATATATACAAGAAACAATGAAAAATCCCACAAATCTTACGATTGAAATTAAAAAAAAAAAAATAAATAAATAAACTAAATTTTTTTTTCTTTATTTTTGAGTTCTTCAACTTTTTGAAACTGCAAATACTCAAAACTTCTTGAATGATTATTTATTTCTCTTATAAGATTTTCGTACCAAGTTTCAACTCTCTAGCATAAATACACTGGGAGCTATAGTGATATGAGACGAATACTCACACAAATACAGACAGACAACTTTGTAAAAACCAATCAGGAGGTCTTAAAAACGCCTGGAACGGATAGTTTCGGTGAAATCCTGGTTTTGGATTTTTTTTTTCAAACACAATACTTTTCCTACATACCTTCGATATAATTGGGGAAAAGTAAAAATTGAATACTTGTCTAATATGCATAATGAATATTTTAATGTCTATGAAAGCATATTGTTATGTTTAAATCAAGCGATTTCAAAGTGTATTGTGTCGACTCATCATCACTATGTTCAGTAGTAGTAGTAGTAGTAGTGGTGGTGGTAGTAGTATAGTAGTAGTAGTAGTAGTAGTAGTAGTAGTAGTGGTAGTAGTGGGTAGTAGGTTGGTAGTAGTAGTGAGTAGTAGTGGTGGTGGTGTAGGTAGTAGAGTAGTAGTAGTAGTAGTAGTGTAGTATAGTAGTAGTAGTGGTAGTAGTCAGTTAGTAAGTAGTAGTAAGTAGTAGTAAGTAGTAGTAGTAGGTGGTGGTAGTAGTGGTAGTAGTAGTAGTAGTAGTAGTAGTAGTAGTAGTAGTAGTAGTGGTGGTGGTGGTGGTGGTGGTGGTAGTAGTAGTAGTAGTAGTAGTAGTAGTAGTAGTGATGAGTGGGCACAAATGAGACAAGTGAATACTGTTTTTACTGAACTATATTTCGCTCCACACTGAGCATATTCATGTTACACGTCAATACCGTTAGGATAGTCTAACTAAGTTAAAATCAAGATCTGAATAATGTTACACATACCACTGTGTAGTTGTAGGTACGGGACATGTTCACAACACACGCGACTTTAAATCACACACTATGTTTTTAATGCATCACTATGTTCTACGCCAATCTAAAATTTTTTCCAATACTGGAAACCAAATGTTGGCAACTTATATTTAATTGTTAACAGGGTCTTAACAGGAAGATTTCTTTTGTTTTTATATAAAGAGTCTCTCCGCAGAAAACTTTGTTTATTTACAAATTTCTCAACGTGCTTTCAACCTAACAAGAGGTCATCATCAGTGCCTGTCAAACAAATAAGAAAATACAAAATTAAAAAACTCAAAAATAACAAAAATAAAATAAATATATACATATAAGATAAAAACAGAGATAATTAAAATAAAAAAAAATATTATAAATTCAAAATTAATTCACAGTTGCCATAAAAATTGTATTTCTATGTTATAGGTCCCTACTGGTAAATTAATGATGCTGGTCGCTGCCAAATGGAGAGAATTTTGTAATATAAATCCAAATATAATGTCCCTTGACCAGAGTCAAGAACAGAGCGGAGGAGCTGACTCATCCACTGAGCAGCAAGAATTCACTAAACCTACGAGGCAGTCTAGAGCATCTAAGGTTTGCTAATTTCTATATTTTACTGCCAATACAAAATCTGTGTTAATATGATGTCACTGAAAAATGCCTGCCGTATGTTTTTGTTGGGCGCATAATGAATATTTGCCTCCGATAGGGGTTGTAGAGTCTCTAGAATCCCTCTAGGAATGCTCTTAAGTCGAGTTATGACAGGAAACTGTGTCACTTTTAGACCCCTTATCACTGTGTAATTCTACCAAAGTCCTCCCTCTAAGTATAACTCTCTTTGATACAAATATATTTCTGTATAATAGGTGGAAAATTTCATATGCACCAGTGTTAAACCCTTAAAAATGAGGGGAAAACATGGTCCTACACTTACAAAATTGTTCTCTGCCTTAGTAAATAGACTCTTGCAAATTCAAATCTACCATTTTGCTAACTATCACCCAACTGGTAATTTTTTTATTACTTTTGGTAATAATAAAAAATTAAATTAGATCATACCGTAATATTTCCTATTTTGAAAATTGCGATGAATTATATGCAATGTGGTATCACCATTATATTCTGGTAATTTTTGATCAAGCTATTTTTTCAAATATATCATATATTTTTCTTCATATATATTTTAAACAAAATCTATGATGTATGTCGAACAAAAGCTTGATCAATAAATGATTGAAAAATAGTTGTATTAGCATCAAATGTCGTTTTAGGATATGTTTTTTTTTAATAAGAAATATCTTGGTACGTGTAACAAATCAGATATGGTAGAAATGGAAATAGAAGGTTTTTTTTTGGTAAAATTTTTCTTACTGGAAAAATGTTACCAAAAAAGAGAGAGAAATGCATTTACTCACGAAGACACCGGTCTGTCAACAGTATTGGACTCAGGGTCTGCCTCATACCAACTAAAACTCACTCCGCGAAACCCCTTAAACCTAGCCTGGAACCGTTATTCACATTACTTCAGGCTAGGTCTTATCTTGATTCCCTATATCCCCTTTTGTCCAAGCTTTATAGTGGGTCCAGACGTTGCAAAAATTAAAAAAGGTAATAAAAGAAAATGTTTGGAGGTACAATATGGGATGATTTTTAGTCAAGTTATATATTTTTTGTTTTACCATTTTTTGCCACTACGTTTTTGAGAAAGGGTTAACATTAGTGGTATCATACCTATCTGATGTTATGTAAGCTGAAAAAAAAAACCATAATTCGATTATATGCATTTGTTTGCTTATTCTAAATTAACCTACAAACGATTGTTCAATATAATTCAGTTTTATTTTATTTGGGCTATTTTGTTATTCTTTGTTATCAGAAAGTTATTTTGACCCCTGTTGTATTTCTTAGGCTGCTGCGGATGAGGAGGAAGAGGAAGAATTAGAAGAGAAAAGCAGAAAGAAGAGAGGATCTAAAGGAAGGAAATCCTCAAGGAAATCACAGAACTCTTCTACTAATAAAGTTCCTACGCTTAAAATTAAAATTGGAAAGAGAAAACATAACTCTGTGAGTGCATTTAAATTTATTGTAATAATGCAAGTTCAAATTTAAATGGAAGAATGTTTGAAGAAGAATAAAGGAAATAAAATAGAAGAACGAAATGGAAGAATTTAATTGAAATAGACATGGGTGAAAGAAAAGAGCTATCCATAAAAATATTATTTATTGGGAAAGCACGTTCAATCTAGCATGAGCCCATCATCAGTGTCACTGGGTAAAGTTGGAATTAATGAAACACAAAACAAATAAATTAAAACAACCAATAATTACTTCTTCTTCCTAGATGGTAAAAGCTTGGTGAGCTGTAAAACTTAGCTTTTTCCATTTAGGAAGAAGAAGTTGTTATTTGTAGTTTTTATTAATTAATTTATTTTATGTTTTATCAATTCCATTTTAATTACTTTGTGGCACTGATGATGGCCTCATGCTAGGTTGAAAGCACTTTGCCAATAAAAAAAAATTTTTGTGGGAGAGGTTCTTTTCTTTGATCCATGTTGAACGACTCCTCTGGTGTTTAATTTGATCTAAAATAGACACACTAAAAAAAATTCAATGTAGCTCAGGTAGTACCAGAGCATCATGTTCCCCGTAGAGTCAATTGATTGGAATAGAGCAGAGGTTCCCCGTAGAGTCAATTGATTGGCTAGAGCATAGAGTCAATTGATTGATATCATGTTCCCCGTAGAGTCAATTGATTGGACTAGAGCATCATGTTCCCCGTAGAGTCAATTGATTGGACTAGAGCATCATGTTCCCCGTAGAGTCAATTGATTGGACTAGAGCGTAGAGTCAATCTTGTGAGTCCTTCATGTTCCCGAGTCACTAGAGCATCATGTTCCCCGTAGAGTCAATTGATTGGACTAGAGCATCATGTTCCCCGTAGAGCAATTCTCCAATCCACAGAGACATTAACAATAATTTTTAAATCACCATGGGTGCATTCTCCAATCCTGACTGTTCAGTGTGCTTTAATCCTGATGTTTAGAAGCGGAAGGAGGTTGAGGGGGGATTAAAATTACCCCAATATCTCAAACAAGTTTTAACTGTCTCGTGTGATTATTTGAGTTTCGCTAGTTATCGGCATTGTCACTTTTTCTGTTGTATAAAAAAAGAATTAAAGGGACAAAAAACTAATAATAAATAATAATAATAATGCCTGTTTTAGGGCCTTTCGGCCCTTTAGGGTATTCGCCCAGTGGGAACCACCTCAGGTGGGTCACATCTACTATACTCAAAGTAAAGCTTAAGTTGGTGAAATCTTTTTACATCAAGTTCTATTCATAAAAACTGAGAGCATAGTGCTCTCAGTTTTTTGGCTCTCAGACATTGGTTGTGCCGAAGTCCAGTACTATATGATCGCTGCTACGGAGGCAGATTAAAAAAAATGATAAGAATACAAAATTAAAAATATTCTGTGATTTTTTTAATTCAATATTTAATTTTCCCACCATGAAGGTTTATATTATCAATGGAGAGGGGGAGAAGTGTAGAAACTAATTGAGCTCAGGCCACGTTACTTTTATTATACGTTACAATTATCACAAAATCTCCGTCAAAACAACAAACTTTGTTCTCAAGACTAATTCAAATCGCTCAATTTCTAGGACGAAGAAGAAGGTGATGAAGTGGGTGGAGGCGGGTCTGAGCGAGACTCGGACGCCGAGTTTGAGCAAATGCTTGCTGATGCTGAGGAAGCCTCAAAAGAAGCAGAAGAACCTGAGACACCTGACCCAGATCAACCTAAAAAGAAAGCTAAAACTAAGATCGGTAACAAATCTAAGAAGAAGAAGAAGACTAGGACTACTAATAAATTCCCTGACTCAGAGGCTGGTTACGAGGTAAGATTTCTCATTTGTCAACTTTTTAGCTAATTTTAAGAACCTCAACCTTTTTACCCTTGTTATAGGCTTTTGAAGTTTATTTTTGTTAAATCATTTCCTAGTTATTTATTTATTTTATTTTATTTATTTTTTTATTCCCGGGTACACTGCTTCGACAACTTGGATAATTAGCAGGTCCACTCCTCCACCCGTGGAACTCTAATAATTAGACATATTTTTTATTTATTTATTTTTTTAATTTATTGTTAATGAATGTAGTTTTTATTAGTCTTTATAACTTTCCTGATGATGATCCAAATGGATTAAAATATATTGTTCCTGTTCATAATACATTCTAGAATTAAAGTCGTTCTTTTCCTAATTGTAATAGTGATTTAAAAAGAGGAGTAAACAAAATTATGGTAATGTGGGAGTTTCTTTGGTTCTCTCTGGTTAATATATTTGTTCTTTTTACTTTTTATAAAAATATTCTGTTCACTTAAACTGAGAGTACACTGTTCAATTTAAATGTGAAAATGTGTGTAACAGAATCATCTGTTTTAGCTTCTGATGTTAATAATATCAGATGGTGTGACTACTTGGATAGCATAAATGTTTAGAGACGTTAATGCTAGTGAGAAATCCCATACTGTCCCGCATGACCTGTATAAGATTAGGCAGAGGCAGTCTCCCCCACATCTGACACAGCTCCTAATGAGAATCAGGCAAGGGTTTCATGGATGGGTCTTTATCTCCATTCCACTCAGTGTTAGGGGAAATCAAAATTAATGAGTTAATTTGTCCTTCCTTGCTGGTGGCTTTTAGTGTTGAAAATGATTTGGACTTATTTGATTGGAAATTGTTTTGTTTATTATTGTTTTAAATGTTGCAGACTGATCATCAAGATTACTGCGAAGTGTGTCAGCAGGGTGGTGAGATCATCCTCTGTGACACCTGTCCCAGAGCCTACCATCTGGTATGTTTAGAACCCGAGCTTGAAGAAGCACCTGAAGGCAAGTGGTCGTGTCCTCACTGTGAGGGAGAGGGCGTTACAGAGAAAGACGATGACGCTCATCAGGAATTCTGCAGGTAATCTTTTTTTTTACTGTTACCGGGCTTAACAGGAATGAATACCGGTCATGCCTCGGAAAGTTACTATGCCAGGTGTGTCACGGAGATTTCTCAGCGTATATATTTTTATGATCACTTCTAAAATGTTAACAAATAACGACTAAAAAATAACCATCTTGGGCATGTATGCTATTTACATTTTTATGTATGTATATTTTATGTTTTTATGTATTATATTTATAATTTTAAATATGTTTTTGAATAAATAAAAATTAAAAAAATAAATAAATTTATGATTAATTATAATGAATTATCTATTTTGAATTTATAATAAAATCATGTAGATTTTTGTTACCATTGTAACAGATTTATAAAACACGGAAAAATATTTCAATTGATTTGAAATTTGCTAAAAGAAACTACAATAATAAAACCAACATATGTGCTAAGTTTCATCTCATAATCAGCATTAGTTCGATTTTGATCAAAAACTTTTGTAAGTTTTTCTTAGAAAATGTCACAAATTAAAAAAAAATTCTATTGAGTTGAAATTTGGTACAAGTCTCTCCCATATAAGGGATAGACTTAATATCCTTTATATGTTTAAGAGATAAATAAATAATAAATAAAAAAAAAAAAATTAGTATTTAAAATATTAAATTTATCAAAACTTAAATGATAAATAATGATAAACAGAAGATTGCTACGAAAAAGAAAAAGAGATTACAATTTAAAAAAAAAAAAAGAATCATAATTATTCTTGAACTAAATGCTACAACTAAAATAAAATGAAAATGCATAAAAGAAAAAAAAAAGAAGATAAAAGATCAACATGTTATGCGATCTGTTGATCTGCTGAAGCCGTGCATGTTTAGAAAATAAAGAGACATAGCAGGGATACTGTTATGGTAAATTTAAAAATAATATTTAAGAGATTTATATACTTACAGTATAACAAGTAGAGTAAAATTTTTCTCATAGAAAATCCATTTTATAGTATGAATGAATATTTTAATCTTTTAACAACTTTGTAAATTTAAATGTATTATTTATTTATATTAATGTGTAACTGACTTTTTCCTTTTGTTTGTAAAATCTTAATGGAAACAATACATTTTTCAATTAAAAAGTTTCTTTTTGTGGACTTATAAAAAAATATATATAAATAAAAACAAGATTAATTACACTAAAGTCCTTTATTTTTTAATATATAATAATAACTAAGCTTTCGACTAAAAAATAGTTATCATCAGAGTTTAACAAATATGAAATATCATTTTTTTTTTAAACATAGCTTACCAAACCATACCAAGGTGCAATATGAAGTAGTTTGTAAAATTGTATTTTTATTTTATATTTGTTAAACTCTGATGATGACTAATTTTTAATCGAAAGCTTAGTTATTATTATATATTAAAAAATAAAGGACTTTTGTGTAATTAATCTTGTTTTTATTTATATAAATCTTTTCTTTTAATAAAGAAGTATACTTAGTTTTGTTTCGATACGGCAAGTATATCCACTGTTTTTGTTGGATCATAAAAGTTATGCAGCATCGAGCTAGTTCAGTGCTTGGTTAGGTGACTGCTGGGTTTAAAATGAATGTGTTTAGTGTGTGAGTACGAGCGAAGAGAGTCTTAAGACGAGTTATAAAATAAATTTGGTAATTAGGCACCACCTTAGGAACCAACTAACAACTCAGTGAAATAGTATCATTCTTTACTTTCTTGGTCTGGGGTTCACATTCCAGGTTACACTCTCACTTCATATTCATTTACCTGATTTTTGTACAAAGTTTCAAGTCTGTAGCATAAAAAAACTAGGAGCTACGATGATACAGACACACACACACATACAGACAACTTTGTGAAAACCACTCAGGAGGTCTTAAAAACACCTGAAAAAGATAATTCCGGTGACATCCTGGTTTCTGAATTTTTGCAAACACAACACTTTTCCTATACACCTATCCTGTTCATCAGCATAGGTATGATACCAAAAATAAAATCATGCTAATGATACCAAAGCATAGACTTAAAAAATCTATAGTTGGTAATAAAGTTTTAGGAGTAAAACTGTATAATGCTCTAAATAGTAATATTAAAAATTTGCCCCTAAAAAAAATAATAAAGAATTAAAAACTTTTCACACAGAAAATGTTTTCTGTAATATGAATGAGTTTTTTGAAGTGTAAAGTTTAATTTTCTTTGTGAATATTTGTTTATTGACAAGAACAATGTTACTTTAAGCAGTGATCTCTGTTTAATTATTTATCACAAACGAGTCTGAAGTAGAGAGGATGAGCGTAGCAAATCCGAAGTGATGAGGAAAAGTTCCGAGGTTATGTTGAAATTAAAAATATATAGAAATCATTACCACCAGTACCACCTTGTGCTTTGTCATGAATGTTCTTATATAATGTGACAGTGAGCCTTTGGTGTGTTGTAATGCTAATTTACTATGTTAACAGAGTATGTAAAGATGGAGGAGAGCTGCTTTGTTGTGACTCATGTCCCTCTGCATACCATACTTTCTGTTTGAATCCTCCTCTCCAAGACATCCCTGACGGAGATTGGAAGTGCCCTAGATGTTCTGTAAGTATAATACTCTGTTCATCATTTTTATGTAATCATTTGTCTAACATGCTATAATAATAATAATAATAATTATTATTATTATAATGGAGAAAGTTTTAATAATTCCAATAGTACTCTCTTCCACCGGTGTTGTTCCATTTAGCCTTCACAAAAGCCTAAATAAGTTAGATAACAGTCCATATGTTTATAAATCCCTTCAGAAAGCAGCAATTATCAACACATGTCATATTGTAAGAAAATTCCTTCAGACTGACGACGTGACATGAGACAGAATGAAAAGGAAAATAGGCTTGGCATTGACCCGTCTATCACCTTGGTAATTTATAATCTAAGATTTAAATCTGAGTTGCCTTCTTAGCCTTGGACCTATTTCATTGGGATTATCACCTCTCTGCTGCAACCACCTTAAGTGGTTGTGGCTACCAGTAAGCTCAAAGTGTAATCTAAAGTTGGCAATAATTTATTTGATGAATAATCTTATATAAACTGAGAGCGTAACCTGGGATGTGAACCTCAGACCTCCGTAGCGTCAAAGGTCAGTATAATAAATGATGCCCTAACGACAAGAAAACACAGGTAAAATAACCTGATTTGTTTACAAAGTTTGTTTCAGTTTTTTCAGTCATGATTTTTATAGTAGTTGGTAGACTGTATGTCGAAGTTTCAAATCCAGCTTGAAGGACCACTTTGTTACTACATAATTAATAGCTCAAGAATTAATAATTGTTATTTTTTGGTCGCTACGTCAAATCCAGCTTGAAGTACCATTTTGTTACAACTTAACAAAAATAGATAGTAAAAATTTCACTCTAATGTTATTCTTAGGTCACTTGGTCACATATGACTCAAAGGACCACTTTGATAGGAGCCCTTAGCACTGATAATATACGCTTCTAAATGTATCTATCAAAATCCAATTTCTGCTTTATTTATAAACACAGCTCTGTTGTTGTTTTTTAAAACCTCTACTAAAGTTTATAAGATCATAACGTTGGAAAATAGCCGGAATGAGAGGGAGAGGAAGCAGCAACCTACTAACAAGAGAAGATTCAAACAAAGACAGAGGGAATATTTTGTTAAATGGGCAGATATGTCTCACTGGCATTGCGAGTGGGTTTCTGAGATTCAGGTAACGACTTATTTCTGTTTTTATTAAAATTAAAACCATCTATCAATTTATCAAATAAGAAACCTTTTTAATTATTTCAATATTTTTTGTATATTTTCTGTAAAAATGCAACAGGCTCACTGCTTGTTATGGGCCAAGGGAAAGAAAGAGAGATAATTAAGTGGATACAAGGTGAAGGAACAGGCAAACTGAAGGGGGGGGGAGCCTTGCCCGGGAACCAAAGCTAGCTTTTAACCGAATAGAAATATAGAATAAAAACCAAGGAAAGGAAAAGGTGATAAAACACGATAAAATAAGTGAGATTAAGAGATATATGAGGAAAACCCAGATTAAAGAAAAGGGGAATCAGGGACAGAAGAAATGGAAAGGACTGGTGCAAAAGAAGAACTGTGGAAAATGAGGGAATACAAAAGTTAAAGTGAGGTTATAGCCAGTGTAGCCAACATGATGTTAATGATCACCCTTGGGATCCAGAAGGCAGAGAAGACTTCTGAGGCCTTGGGGCCTTCTCAGTCCCCTAAATACCAAGGGCAGAACTTATATGAGGCTAGAAAAAGAAAGAGGAAGTCGGGAAAATAAATAATAATGAAAAGGAAAGGAGAGGGAAGTAGCAACAATGTTGCAAAAATAAAAATAAATGTTTGGTAATATTGTATATTCTAGTAATTTTTAGCAATTAGGGTCTGAAAAAATATGACTGATTTTTTTATAGCTTCAAACCTATTTTTTTTAATAAATATACCTTAAATGATGAAGAAAAAACACGGTCTGCTTAGCCTGTGCACAAAGAATGCTTTTGTGTGGTTGCACAACTCAAAATTTTATAAAATTGCAATAATTTTAGGTTTCTTGAAATAAGTGATTCCTTGATGGTTGTGTTTAAAACATGAAGAGGGCGTTTAAAAACCTGATAAAATGACCAATAAATTAAGTTTTTTTTTTTTTTAAACAAGTTCTTTATTGGCAAAAGTAATACAATTTATTTTGTGTATACCGGAGCCATATTATATTTTTTATTGATTAGGGTAATTTGTGCTCTTATTTTTATTTATTTATTTATTTTTGTTATAAATTTGATTTTTTTTTTTTTTTAATTTTTTTTTTTTTTTTTTTTTTTTTTTTTTTTTTTTTTTGTTTTTTTTTGGGTTTTTTTTTTTTTTTTTTTTTTTTTTTTTTTTTTTTTTTTTTGGGTATTTATTATTTATTTTTTTTTTTTGGGGGGGATTGTCAAAAGGTATTTTTGGTGTGTTTGAATAGGATTATATTGTATAGGTAGTTTGCAGGAGTTTCAAAAAGGTTGCCTATGCAGTCTGTGGACTGAAATTAAGTGTTAATCTATCAAAATGGTACAACTTCAACTGACGTTATGGCATCAGCAAAGTTGCATATTACATTCCTTAAGTATGTTTCATCTTTCTAAACCTCTTTGTATACAAGCTAACCAATGACACTATTAGGTGTGAATTGTATCTCCTTCATCGACTAGATGTTATGATATTGTCTTAACACATTTGTGAATTTTTTATCTGAAAATGATGCTTATGTGATAGTTTGTGTGATGGGAGTTGAGAGGGGTGGGGGTCACGTCTGCTTGATCCCCCTGATAATATAATATATGCATAAATAATTGATGTGTCATTTACAGATGGATGTATTTCATCCGCTGATGATGCGCAGTTTTATCCGCAAGTGGGATATGGATGAACCACCTAAATTAGAAGAGCCTTTGGATGAATCCGACAGCAGAATGAAGAGAATCAAGGATCACGGTATTGCTGGTCTTGACCTGGAAGAGAAGTTCTACAGGTACAACTTTGTTTCGAATCACTTTGTTTTTACTTTTCCTCATTTATACCGTAGATATTTTAGGAAAAGTATTGTGTTTGTGAAAAAATCCAAAACAACTCTTTTTGAACCACGAATTAATAGCCTCTTAGTCACATACAGTAACAATCTATTTAGTTTAGACATTGAAAGAGATTGCAATAGTAATTACTACAATACTTATTGACATATATCAACATTTTCTCAACTTGGAGAAGATTATTTTAAGCTCAGACTAAATATTCATAAACTAAGAGTAGTAAGTCAATTGCAAATTAATAACTCAAATCTATATCCACAGCAAAAAATATTTATTTGATACAAATAAAGTGTGCATATCATGCCACACCCAACCAGATTCTCTGTTCCACTTTTTCTGTGTAATAGTCATTAAGCTACTAGAACTAAGTACCTCAATAATTATGAACACGACATTTGTTGGCTGCTAAATAATTTAAACATAGAAACCATTAATTTAGTTTATTTCTATATGCAGGGGAGTTTGGCAGAAAGACCTACTGAATAATTAATCTACCCTTCCATATATCCATGTATTTATTTAATTTTAAATGTTTATTTAAGTCAATCTTTTTATTTTTTTTTCTCACATAAGAATGGTTTAGTTTAAATTTTATAAAAGACACTTGTCTATATACAAATAAATATATTATACAATTATTATGTGTTTTCCAGGTACGAATCAAACCAGAATGGTTAATAGTACAAAGAGTTATCAACCATAGGAACCTTAGAGATGGATCTACGTTATATTTAACCAAATGGAGAGATCTGTCATATGACCAGGCCACTTGGGAGACTGAGAATGATGAAATCCCAAATCTTAAAAAAGCTATTGAGATGTACAATGTAAGTTGAAATTTTGTTATGAATAAGGAGGACCCTGGGGATAATATTTGTGAGTCTTGGTCTAGTGCAGGTGTGTGTGTGATTATTCTAAATTATAATTTAGAATTATTTGTTTATAATTATTTGTTCATAATTATTTAATTTATAATTATTTATTATAATTATTTAATTCATATTATTTATACTAGTAGAATGAGCGTGAATGGAGTCCATCATAAATAATAAAAGAAAAGAAGTCTCTCCACAAAATAAAACTTATTGGCAAAGGTCTTTCAACCTAACTAGAGGCCAATCATCAGTGCAAAACCGTTGAGATGTTAAAGAAGTAGAAATGAGTCTATGTTTTCTTACTAGTTTAGAGTCAGACTTTTATTTTTTAAAATAAATAAAAGTTTGCTGAGTCAGCATTTTTTTTGGAAAAAAGTGAAGGTAAAGGGTTAACATTTTTAGGTTAGTTAAAAGGTCTTCCTTTGTGTTTCCTTGTGTCTGACTCTAACCTAATAAGAAAACACAGACTCACTTCTCTACTTCTTTAACATCTCAACGGTTTGCACTGACCTCTAGTTAGTTGGAAGAGCTTTTGCCAATAAAGTTTTGTTTTGTAGAGAACTTCTTTCTTTTTATTATTCATATTTATTTATTTTATAAATGATTGTTTATAATTATTTAATTTATAATTATTTTAATTTACAATAATTTAATATAATATTTGTTTATAATTATTAATTTATAATTATTTGTTTATAATTATTTGATTTTATATATTTATTTACAATAATTAATTTATAATTATTTTTTTATAATTATCTTTATAATTTATAATTATTTAAATTATAAACATTATTTATAATATGTTCTGATATAGTATTATATCAGTATTATTGTAGATATTAAGTTGATACAAAGTGTTTCGAGATCTAAATTGATTCTATACTTTAGTTTTAGTTTAGAACCAGTAAATATCTCGATATATCAAAGTTGTGTCCTGTTTAAGTGGCAAAAGTTAAAGATTATAACTTTGCTATTAAAGGCTGGATTCTACACTCATAATATATTTTATTTTAAATAAATAATATATATAAATAAAATATATTATAATAAAATATTGATTAAATAAATATAGTTTTATTTGTTATTTTAAAATCAAGTTTTTGATCAGTTGTTATTATATTTCAGAACAAACTATTATTGAACATCTATTATATACAATTTTACAATATAACAAATGATATAACTATATTTACTATTACTATAAAAAACTACTACTATTTACTATAAAATTATATTATATTTTTTATAAATATAAAACTATATTTATAAAATATAGTTATTATAGTTTATAGTCTATTATAGTTTATTTTTTAGTTTATATAGTTAGTTATTATTAGTTATTATTTATTATTATATATTTAGTTATTATTTTTAGTTATTATTATTTCCATAGTTATTAGTTTATATATTAGTTATTATTTTTTAGTTATTATTTTTTAGTTATTATTATTTAGTTAATTATTTTTTTAGTTAAATTATTTTAGTTATTATTTATTTAGTTTATTATTTATAATAGTTTAGTTATTTATTATTTTATAGTTTATATTAGTTTATTTATAGTTTATAGTCTATTTACTATAAACTATATTTACTATATTTACTATATTTACTATTTACAATTAACTACTAAATTACAATATAACAACTATTATTGAACAAACATTATAGGAGAAATGTTGGTTCAACCTTATTATATTTTTTGTTTGTTGTTTTAACAAAAGTATTAAACTAATGGATAAAATTATAAAGAACATTTTCATTGTAAATAAACCTGTTATAAATTTATCAATTTATTTGTAGATTGACAGATAAGTAGAATATTGAAAATAAAAAATTAATAAAAGTTTGCTGAGTCAGCATTTTTTTTAAAGTGAAGTTAAATGGTTTACATTTTTCAGCCAGTAAAAAGGTCTTCATTTGTGTTTTTTTTAAATAAACACAAATTTATTTCTTTATCAAATAAATCCAATTGGGAGTCAATACAACGACTTTGAGTTTACTGAAATGTAAAAAAAACTAAAGTTTTTTTCCTGAGTCGTTAAAAGGAAAAATCAATAAGAGTGTTGTTTCTGTTAATCTAGATTAATAATTTAGTAAAACCAATTTATGAAACCAAAAAAATTCAATATTTTAGAGGCGTAACTGTACTCAATGTTATAGATTTGTAGTATAAATTGATTCAAGTTTCATTTATGGAGGGGTCAATAGGATTTTCAAGAGAATTTTTTTATTTAAATTTTTATTTTAGTTTATTTTAGTAAAATAATGTTATTGGCGCATTAAGTAACTAAACAATTCTAGTGTGGATGTCTGCAAGCCTGGTGAATTTCCTTTGAAATATGTGGATCTTTCCTCTACAGTTTATATCTGGCTTGAATGCTCTGTTCATTATCATAACTTGGAGCAGTAGTATTACTACTTGCTGATCAATTACAACGTGGGGAGTGTGGTTGGCCAATTGCCAATGAGTTAATCCTAAATGTGAAACCTCGCCCTCTGTATCATATCAGGCCAATCTCATTGATTTCTCAGCACCATTTTCCCACACTGTCAACTGATTATAACCGTGTGCAATACTATAGATTTATCATAGTAATTACAGGAAAAGGGTTTAATTTTTACCAAATCTTGTTTAGCCTCTACCTATTTAACATTATGAATATTTGGTCTAAATTAAATATATCTATAATTTTACTCATAAGGCCACAAACTTAGCCTTTTTATAATATACTATGCATATCCCTTAATAATGCTGTAACACAAGTATTGATAATAATTTATGCATTATTCTTGTATATTTTTTTCTTTTATAAGGTTACTCTTTTTTTTGTTGAATTTTGATATTTTTTGTAATTTGTTGATGTTTTAATTGTGTAGGAATTGAGGAGTGCATATTTGAATGATGGTAGAAGTGTTGGAAGGCCTAAGAAGGGCAAAGGAAAGAAGAGAAGGGATAATGACGAGGAAGAGAGACTCTAGTAAGTAACTGGGTTTTAGTTGTTTGTTTTTGTTAATACATACTTAAATCATCAATGATTCTAGGTGGGGGCTAGAGGGGCATAAGCCCTCTGGTTTGAAATTAGCCCCCTCCCAAAAAATTCACATTGGGTTTATCCTTTTCTTTCTTTTTTGGGGGCATCATATTCATAATAAAATTCGCTTAAACCTAATAAGCTGTAGCTAAGTTAATCATTATGAAATATAAATGTGTTATCAAATAAATAACTAAGTATAAATGTATTAATGTATTAATGTGATAATCAAGTTATATGACAGTAAGAAAGGTTTAGTTTTTTAGATAGATCTAACTTGGTGTCTCAACATATTGAACATCTTGATTTTAAAATTATATTATTAAGTATTTTTGATTAAATCTAGTGCTACTTTGAACTGTTCGCAGTGCAACAATACCTCAGCTTGTTGTGTACTGTGTTGCCAGCACAGTTCTCGATTTGGGGTCATTATATCTTTCTGACCTTTATCTCCATCAGCCCGCAGAACCTACATTTCGTGAGCTGGAGACAACAGAAACATGGATCCAGACTTGTCTCAGACAAAACCACATTTTTTTACAATACCTCAAACAAATCTCTAGCTGGGTTTGACCCAACCAACCTCATATTAAAGTCCTCTCTCATCTGGATTTTAACCCTGTCCGTACCCTCACCTCAGCGCTGTACCACTGAGCTATCGGACTTGGTTAAGTTAAGACTCAGTTAATGTGTTTTAATTATTTTCAGTCATTGTTCTTTTTATTTTACAGCAAACACTTTGTACCACCTCCAGATAAAGCTACATCTGACTTAAAGAAGAAGATGGAAAAGCAACCAGATTACTTAGACGAGCTTGGCTTACAATTACATCCCTACCAGCTGGAGGGTCTCAACTGGCTTAGGTATTCTATTATTACTGAGATTTCCCCTCATTATATTTGTATTCTACTGTGACGTGCTTTATACTTCATCATAATAAATTTGGTGATATACTTTAACATATAAAATGATTTCAAACAATGTATTGTTTGAAAAAAAATTGCGGAGTGGCCGAGAGGCCAAATACCTCTTGTTTTAACTTGATAATAAAAGATAAATCTTAATTATCTCTTTTCTAAAACATTTTATCAAAAACTTTATGTTATCTTGCCTTATAATTGAATAGTGGGGGAGATGTACACTGAAACACTAAGTTATCAGCTAGCTAATGACACTGGTCTTGATTACATCTCGCAGTCTTTAAAAATACAAATATGCCAAACTAGAACCGAACCCAAATCAGGTAAATAGAACTTAGATCTATAGAATTTATTTATTTATTATTTGACGAATGGATGTATTTGTTGGTAGGTATTCATGGGGACAAGGGATAGATACTATTCTAGCCGATGAGATGGGTCTCGGTAAAACTATCCAGACTATTTCATTCTTATATTCCCTCTACAGGGAGGGACATTGTAGAGGACCTTTCCTTGTAAGTATTCAAAACCTTTTTTTGTTTTTACTTTTGCTTCTGAATCTTCTAAAAGGAAGAGATAGCATTGTGACAGCAAGAAATACAGCAATTTTTTTTTCTTTTAATCTTATTCCTGCATGAGCAGACACCAAAAAAAGTTGTTGTCTGTTTGTGTGCATTCCTCTTGTGAACCGAAGAACAGGCTGGAAGGCTTCATTGAGTTTGATAAAGTAGTAGTAGTTAAAATGGGGAGATCAGCCCTTGTGAGTTGACCTTCACCCCAAAGTAGTGATAGTGATGGTGATTAGGGAGAGGTGATAGATCACCTAGCAAGTAGGCCACGTTGTTGGGTCTCTTTGCTAACTCCCTTAGATAGAAATAGTGTTCTACCTATATTATTTCCTAGTGCAGGCTCCATTTTTCTTGATGGCAATATAGAATCGCTCCATTCTTCTTGATGGCAATATAGAATGGCTCCATTCTTCTTGATGGCAATATAGAATCGCTCCATTCTTCTTGATATAGAATCGGATGGCGCTCCATTCTTCAATATAGATCGGATGGCAATATAAAATCGCTCCATTCTTCTTGATGGCAATATAAAATGGCTCCTTCTATCTCCATTCTTCTTGATGGCAATATAAATGGCTCCATTCTTCTTGTGGCAATATAAAATGGCTCCATTCTTCTTGGTGACAATATATAGATGACAATAAATAATTTCATTTTTAGAATAAGCTTTTATTTGACGTTATGTATACTATGTTAAATAGTTTTCAAATAAAGAATATTTATTATTATTATTATAGAATGGCTCCATTCTTCTTGATAGAGTTATAAAAGTTACAGTGAGGTGTTGTAAGAATAATTGAAAATATTTTGTCTTCTATAACATTATTGATGTTGGTAACTTATCATTTAGTAAATTTCTTTTTTCGCTTTTCAGGTGTCTGTACCCCTTTCAACTATAATCAATTGGGAGCGAGAATTTGAACTGTGGGCTCCTGACTTATACGTCGTTACTTATGTTGGTGATAAAGACTCTCGAGCTGTTATCAGAGAGCACGAGTTCTCCTGGGAGGAAGGGGCAGTGAGAGGGGGTACTAAGGTCGGAAAGCTGAGAGGAGGCAATGTTAAATTTCATGTTCTTCTCACCAGTTACGAGTTGATATCTATCGATGTAACTCTGCTTGGATCTATTGAATGGGCTGTTTTGGTTGTTGATGAAGCTCATAGACTTAAAAGTAATCAGAGTAAGGTGTGTATATGAAGATATCTATAAAAAAAACATATTACTACCTAAAAGTAACTATGAAAATGATAGTACCAGATTTTATGAATTTCTAATAATTTACCCTACTTCCTAAATTCCTTATTCCACACCATGTTGCCTCACAACATGATAGTACTATTCCTCAAATAGTACTTTTGACTCGCTTTGCTCCTACTCAAAATGTACAAATCACCTAATTTCTTAGAATAATACTAATATAGAAGGAGCATAGGACTGTAAACACTATGTGATTCTACTGATGACACAAAAGCTGGTTGACTGGTGGTCTTAAATAGGGTTACCACCCTAACAACAAAACATGATTTTAAATATGTGTTGTAAATATCCATTAATGAAGAAAAATCGTAAAGAACAAAAATTAATAACTTAAAAAAACATGCTGAGTATTTAATGAAAATGGTCTTAGATGGCAAAAGGGTAGCAGAAAACGAGGACTATTTAGTTTACGAGGACTACTTTTAACATAATTTTAATGCAGCTATCTTAGTATAAATATTTGAATCAAATTCTTCTAAATACTTCATTCACTCTGTTAACTTAACTTTCATAGGGGATCAACCCCGTGTTCATCCCCCTTGTGGATTCAACCCCAACTGTTCACACAGAAGGAGTTTTTTTTTTATTAACCTATAGTTTAGAGAGTTTCAGGGTTGAATCGTTCACACAACTGCTAGGGGTTGAACCGTGTGTTTAATCCAGTTCACAAAACTGCCGGGGGTTGAACAAACCCCCTAGGGTTTTTAACATTGGGTTGATCCCTCTGCCAAACCCTGCGTGTGAACTAAGTAATATTTGTCAAAACAAAAAAAATCTTTATCACAAATTTTATCAAATTTGTATTAATTTTTTCAGTTCTTCAAAGTATTAGCATCATACAATATCATGTATAAGCTATTACTTACTGGAACTCCTCTACAGAACAATCTAGAAGAACTTTTCCACTTACTCAACTTCTTAAATGCTGAAAAGTTTAACGATCTGCTTACTTTCCAAAATGAATTTGCCGATATTTCAAAAGAAGAGCAAGTTAAGAGGTTACATGAAATGTTGGGTCCTCATATGTTGAGACGTCTCAAGGCTGATGTACTTAAGGTAATATTAGGTCTTTTAAAGATTGTTATAGTTTTATATTTAGTGTGCTCTGGATAAACATATTTCATTACAATTTAGAGAGAAAATCACTTAATGTATACAATTGCAAAATGTAAAGAGGAGTCGTCCTTATTTGAAGGATAGCTTAATTAAATAAATAAATATAAATATCCCTGGACTGGTTTCGGCATAAAAGGGAGTAGGAGAGGGTTTATTTAGGGAATGTGTACTAAGTTAAGGATGTGACAGAGTGCAAGTGAGATGACTCATTCGCACACCTGACTACTCAGGGTCACGGCCTTGACTCAGTACACATTCTCTATATAAACCCTCTCCTACTTCCTCCCTTATCTTCAGAGGGCTCGTCATGCTCATTGAGACTAGAAGTTAATCACTGATATAACTTTATTAGTAAAGAGGTCAAGTGTTGCCCCGCCTGCTAATGATGATGTTATGTCGAAACCGGTCCAGAGATATTCATATCCAACAGCAAGTATCGACGGTAGCTGATTCTTCAATTTATTAAAAATATGAGTCAAAAGTGTGTGTACCTTGTGAGGATTGAACATGCAAGCTGAAGACTTCTAATTATGCTATAGTGTAAATGCAGAGCTGTAGTAAAGTAGTTACCATGGAAATCAAAGCTATTTAACTTCTACTGGTTACATTTCTCCCTGTAGATTCAGACAAGAAGTTTTGACTCACTTTTCTTCTCTTACTTAAATATAAGTGGGATAAACTTATACTTTACCTCCTTTCTGGAGGTGATTCATTTTTATTTTATTTTATACATTCATTTAGTGTTATTTTTACTTTTCCTCATTTATACCGTTAAGTATTTCAATATTATTTTATTTATTTACATTTTAACAAGTTTCCCTATTTTATACAAAAACAATTATAATAATATACACAAAATGTATTAAATAAATTTGTAAAAAAAGAAAATTAAAATTTTTTTGAAACATATATATAGAAAAATAAATTTAATGTAATATAATTAATATCTTTAATATAAAAAAATATCCTTAATATCTTTTGCCTTTATTTCATTTTGGTTCTTACTCATTTTTTATTTATGTTTTTTCAGAACATGCCCACCAAATCTGAGTTCATAGTACGTGTGGAACTATCGCCTATGCAGAAGAAATACTACAAATACATTCTGACTCGTAACTTCCAAGCTCTCAATGCTAAGGGTGGAGGCCAGCAAGTATCTCTGCTCAACATCATGATGGATCTGAAGAAGTGCTGTAATCACCCGTACCTGTTTCCTGCTGCGGCCCAAGAAGCCCAGACCACCCCTAATGGACAGTATGAGGTTCAGGGTCTCACTAAGGCTTCTGGCAAACTCATTTTGTTGGCTAAAATGCTTGCAAAATTGCGTGAACAGGGACACAGGTTTGTAATGTTTTAGTTAAATTTTCATTAGGAAATTACTCTCATGAGGCTTTTCAGATAAAAAGAGTGGGGGGAGGGGGGTAGTAAAGGGGATGGTTTCAACTGGGTTCCTAATAAAAAATACATGTCTTCACAGTAGGAAGAATGGCTTAACATTTTGACTATTCTATTGATTGTATGATGAAGTTTGGGTTTTCTTAAAGGGTAATTATAAGAGAAATTTTTTTCCGTTCTTGGCTAACTTTTGCTCATCTCTTACTTCCTCTAATGCCCTACCATAAAAGTTCTATAAAATTCAATTTTTTCAAAAAATCATTTTTCATGCAAATTTTTGGGCAGTAGTTCCAAAATATTTGATATAGTTAGTAGTTTGTCCTTTAGGAAATTTACTCAGATTTCTAATGAGACCAATTTCGCCTTTCTAGCTTGAACAGTTTAAAAAGAAATATTGTTAAAATTTTTAACAAATTGTTAAAAACGCTTTTAACAATTTGAGGTCAAATAATTTTTTAAAATATTAAATTTGACCTTGTGGGAAAACAGTTGGAGATCGGGAGATTATGTGTTTCTAAAGATGTAAAGAAGTTTATCGAGTACAGAGAAACCTTGAAACTCCCTTCCATACGGTGTATTGAAGTACTTTATAAAGGTTGGGTGTCTTCATGTGCATGTTTCTTAATGTTTGTTTGAGGTCGGCAGTAGCACTCTTACTAAATTTGACTCTACCAGTTGCTTTAAAAAAGAAATCAAAATAAAGATATTATTGTCAGCCATACCTTACTGGTATAGACAAGAAAAAAGGAAAATTAAGAAGAAGACGACTCTACCAGTGGTTTACAAGATTCTGGACCTTGTCCGAGGGAAAAGGATTATTCTGACGTGGACTAATTGAGAGAAATGCACAATACACCTTTTGTATCAATGTAAATGAAGTCTATCATCCACCCCAACCCCACTCATTTAACAAACTAACAAAAATTTAAATGAATTAACTTTTTGTCAAATCCCCCGTATAGTATCGGCATTATTTGGAAAATGAAGACCTTATCATAGCTCTTATCACTAGTCAGTTCTACCAACTTCAAGAATTTACTACAGCTGTATATAATAAATGTTTTGTTTTATTCTTGTCTTAATCTCTCACATTGTTAATATTTACATTTGCTTGGCAGAGTACTCATCTTCAGTCAAATGACAAAGATGTTGGATTTACTAGAAGATTTCTTGGACGGAGAGGGCTATAGATATGAGAGAATAGACGGAGCCATCACTGGTAATCTACGTCAGGAGGCTATAGATAGGTTTAATGCTCCTGGTGCTCAACAATTTGTATTCTTACTGTCTACTCGGTAATTATAAATCCAATTATCTCTTATAATAACTCATTATTTGGAAATTAAATAATCATATCTTTGGCATGATCAATATGACTTGAGTTCTATAAAAAAATTTGAATGGTATATTCAATTAATATATTTCACTTATCTTTGTAGGCATCTTCAGAATCTTATATTATAAACTATTAAAATAAATCAATCAAATGCAAGATTACTCAAAGCAATTAACAACAGTATAGCTAAGCCTATGGTCCATATTTTCAATCTCTGCTTGAATAAAGGAATTTTTCCTCATCTATTTAAAACTGCAATTGTTATTCCAATCTATAAAACGGGAAATGATAAGTTGGCAGAAAACTATAGACCAATCTCCCTTTTACCACACTTATCTTAAGTTTTTGAAAAATGCATTAAAGCTCAACTAATGTTACATTTAGAAACTAATAACATTTTATCCAATAATCAATTTGGTTTCCGTAGCACACTTAGTACTCAAGATGCCATTTTTCACCTAACTAGTCAAATCTATACTTCTCTCGATGATAACGAAAAATGTTTAAGCATATTCTTAGATCTCAAAAAAGCTTTTGACTGTATTAATCACTTAATATTATTAGATAAACTTAAAGAAATTGGACTTACTGGTAATACTTATAATCTACTTGCTTCTTACCTTACTGAGTGATATCAAAGAGCCAAAATTAACAAACAACTCAGTTCTTATAAACCTGTCATGCATGGAGTGCCCCAAGGTAGTGTGCTGGGGCCCATACTTTTTATAGTTTACATAAATAGCATTTATAGTTTAAATATTACTGGTAATATTATATCATATGCAGATGATACTTGTATTGTAGTTAAGGCCAGTAGTTGGGCCGAAGCTCTCGAAAGAGCTGAAAGCTGTATGAAAATAATTACAAACTGGCTTTTAGAGAATTATTTATTTTTGAATTGTAAAAAATCAAATTATCTATGCTTTTCTATCAGTAAGAGAACAAGTTGTAGAGAAAGTAGCTTCATTTATGTACATAATCCAAATTGTGATAATAGTGATTGCAACCAAATGTGGAAAAATATATCAAGTATCTGATACTAAATACTTAGGAATCATTATAGATGATGATAAATTAAAATGGAATAAACATACATCTTATCTATGTAAAAGGTTACAACACTTAATATTTTTATTTTATAGGTTAAGAAACTTTTTAAGCAAAAAACAACTTTTCATTGTTTATTATGGACTGGTACAATCTTTACTTTGTTATGGAATTATCATATGGGGCTCAGCCCTCAGCTCACATTTAAATCAACTATATATTAAACAAAAATGTATCATTAAAATCATGCTAAGAAAAATTAGGTTATATTCATCAAAAAAGTTATTTGAAGAAACTGAAGTATTTGAAGTAAAAAAACTGTTTCTAATACATACCTTAAATTTTATAAAAACGCATTGTTATCTTTTCAAAATAAAAACAAATGATAAAAATACAAGAAGTGCTGCCCGATATGATGTTCCATTGAGAAACACCAACTTGGCCAAAGGCATACTTCGTATAGCTCCCAGAGCCTTTAATCGTTTACCAATAGAATTACAAGAAATAGACAACATTAATAACTGGCTCAAAATAGTAAAAAGGGTGGTAAAAGATATGAAGGACGAGGAGGTAGAAATGTGGTTGCACCCAGATGCAGCACAGTAAATTAAAACAAAGATACATATCATAAAAAAAAAAAAAAATCAAAGTACTTATTAAAATGTTATTTTTTTATTATTTTATTTTAAATTACACTTTATATTTAGTTTTTTCCTTTTCTCATTTTATTTTTATTAAGTTAAGAACATTTCATATTACTTTATATACTTAAATTTTAATAAAAATATAAAAACTGTTTTCTTAAAAAAAAAAAAAAAAAAAAAATCTGTATACTTTACAATATATTATATATTTTTTTACATAGTAATTATGTGCTTACCCGGCAACTACAAAAATAACAGGCACTACTCACACACAGGTTTTCACCTTAGTGAGATTTTCTTCACACTACATTTTATCTCTTTCACTTTCACATTTGTATTTACTTTTTTAAGCATATTTTTTTGTAACTTTTATTTTGTAATTTTGTCAAATTTAAGAAAATAAAGATTTTTGATTT
The DNA here is from genome assembly GCA_018340805.1 of Microvelia longipes. NCBI lineage: Eukaryota > Metazoa > Arthropoda > Insecta > Hemiptera > Veliidae > Microvelia > Microvelia longipes. The sequence continues at coordinate 37,455,551 of JACMZG010001913.1, forward strand.
GATTTGATAAATAAATAAACAATCTAAGAAAGACTAGAAAAATCTTAGAGTAATACTACATTCAAAAGTAGCATAACTGGATAACAGCATTGCCAGTTCACTGGTGGCCTTAAGTAATGCTGCCACCCGAACAATATACAATTTTCTTATAACTAAGTTGGCAATACTTCCGGATGCTGAATTATTATGTTCTATTATGAATTATGATTGATTATTCTTAAAATACTAATATACATATCACTACATTACAATTTTTTAGCATTTTAAATTCTATTTTACATTTTTAATTAAAATTAAAATTAGTCCTTGTTAACTAAATGTAGATTCTTGTATTCCTCTACTCTTTTGCTGTCTAAGATTATATTAAATAGTCAGCAGGCTTTTTAAAATATTATATTTGTTTCTTAGGATCTTTCTTCATTAGTGGATATTTATGATTTATTTATAAAATAATGTTCTGTTTTTAGGGTGGTACCCCTACTTAAGACCACCAGTAAACCGGCTTTCGTGTTTATTTCGTGTATTCCTCTGATAACACATCAGAGGAATTACATTGTGTTTACGTTCTTATGGTCCTTGTATATTATTATTATTCTAAGTTAAAAATAAAAATGATATCTATTTACGTATCATTTTTTATTTTTTAAGCTGTGATTTTTCTAGTGTTTCCTGTTAATGTATTGTGTTTATTTATTTTAATATTTCATTTATGCAGTTTGTCATTAAGCTATAGGATCAGTGGAGAAACTTGTTTTTTATTTGACTCCACAACTCTATTTTTTATTATGTAAATTTCAAATAACTATATAAATAATTTTGTTTATTTATAGGGCTGGTGGTCTTGGTATTAATTTAGCCACGGCTGACACTGTTATTATTTTTGACTCCGATTGGAACCCTCACAATGATATTCAGGCTTTCTCGAGAGCTCATAGGATTGGGCAGGCCAATAAGGTACATTATTTTGATTTTTTTTTTTTTTTGAGGTTCAACTATACGGTTAAATTGTCATATGGCATTTACATTCTGTAGGTGAACTAACGGACCTAAGGAAGAACGAATGGACTTAAAACCATATACCTTTTAGGTACATGGTTTTGGAAGAGAACAAGAAAGAGACCAGGTATAACAAAATTTATCTGAATAAATACACTTTATTTTTGTATCACTGTTTTTTCCTTTCTTATGGGAAAGCGATTTTCCTACTGGGTTAGGGACATCAGAATAACTATTTTCAATAAAAAGAGAAGATGAAGGAAGGGAAATGGAGTCCTTGTGAAAAACTTATTGTGAAATATAGTGTATAATTTTACTTAGGTCAAGTTTATACTTAGAGTTTCTAATGGTCTGCTTTTATTTCAGGTTATGATATATAGATTTGTTACTCGTTCCTCCGTGGAAGAGCGAGTCACTCAAGTCGCAAAGCGTAAAATGATGCTGACTCATCTTGTTGTGAGGCCTGGTATGGGTGGCAAACAAGCCAACTTCACTAAACAAGAACTTGACGATATTCTGAGATTCGGTACAGAGGAGTTGTTCAAAGAAGAAGAGGTTTGTTTCAATTTATTTTGTTCAAATCATCTAAATTTTAAATATTAGGTTGTAAAATTATTACATGTTGTTGATGTTGATCTTATGCCTTTTAGAGAATTTTCAAAAGAAAAACAGTTTATGAGGTTGCTTTTATGGAAGACGGGAGATGTTTTTTTCTGAAAGGAGTAGCCTCCCTGATCAAGAATATATATTTATATGTGTATATTAAGTTCCCTGACCAAGAAGATATATTTGTGTGTGTGTATTAACTTTCTAACAACTTATATTTTTTGAATTAAGAAGCCATTCGGAATTAGTCCCCCTCTCCACTTCAGTTTTCTGAACAATCTTTTAAGTGTAATTTTCTGATTAAAATTAATGTTTGTGTGTTTTACAGGGCAAAGAAGACGAAGCTATTCATTATGATGATAAAGCAGTTGAAGATTTGTTAGACAGGACTAAGAGTGGTATAGAGCAGAAGGAGAATTGGTCTAATGAATATCTTAGTTCATTTAAAGTTGCTTCTTATGTCACTAAGGAAGAGGAAGAGGTTAGTAGAAGTGGGAAGTATAGATAGATAGATAAGGGAGGAGAAGTAATGTTTGATGACCGAGCAAGCACACCATGTTTTTTGAGTCTTTTTGCAAATAAGGATGTGTGTAACGAACCCCTGATAATTTACTTATAACAAATAGCAGATACTGTAATATACTCCCCGCACTATATCTTTCTACATTTTTTTTGAACATGAAAAAACAGCTGTTTTAATAGAAGCAGCAGGAGTCCAACTTATGAAAGAAAAAAATACCTAAATATAATGCGTAAAAAAATATAATGTTACTAATAAATATAATATGCGGTAAAATATAATGCGTTAAAAAATATAATGTAAATAATGAATATAATGCGATAAAAAAAATGAAATAAATAATACATATAATGTGTTGTAAAATATAACGTAAATAATAAACATAATTAGTTGAAAAATATAATTTGTTATGAAAAATATAATGTGAATAATAAATATAATTTGTTATGAAAAACCCTGTGGGATATTAACCTCCTGTGGGAACCCAAAAACCTCCCCATAAGTTAGTCTAAAAGGTTACCGGCTGTCTATTGGCAGGACTTATTTTATTTCCTTGTTATGTATGCTGATTAACAATTATATATGATTGTTAATTATATAAATAATTAACAATTACAAATAAAGTGAAACAAAATTATTCATCATGGACATTGTTATAGGAGGAAGAGGAAAGTACAGAAGTTATCAAGCAGGAGGCAGAAAATACAGATCCAGCTTACTGGGTTAAACTTCTTAGACATCATTATGAACAACAACAAGAAGACATTGGCAAGACTCTGGGCAAGGGCAAACGAGTCAGAAAACAGGTGAGTTGGTTTTCTACCTTCCTTAGAATAATCTTATGTTTGAATTATACCCCTTGTACCACTAATAACTAAGAGGCTTAGTTATTAGTTCTCGTAGCACTAAGAGGCGTTGAACTGTAGAAGGTTGCTGCTAACCTAACAAATTTAAATTCTATATTTTTTAATGAATATCCACTCTTAAATCTCATTCAACATATAACAGAGCAATTTAACTACCTTTCACACTCTTAAATCAAAATTTATAGCTGTAAACAAAGTGTAAGTTAAAAATGTTATGAGGTATGAAATAGTTTGAGTATATGATTAGATGTATCAGATCAAGAGTTACGCATGATATAGGAATGGGGTCGATATTAAGTTTTTCTCGTCTATGTCGTTAAATTTGCAAAAAAGATTGTCATTCACTATGACCTCTTCTGTGGGGACAAGGAGCTGACTTATGATGTATTTAGTGTATAATGACTCTATAATCTTGGTAACCATTTATATATCTGGTTCGAATGTTTCCATCTACATCTGTAGGTCATTAGTTGTTTTGACGGAGATTTTGTGGTTTAGCCTCATCATGATGTTAAATAAAGAAACACACTAAAATTAAAAACAATTAATGTATTGTCAACCACAATAGTATACAAAAATTGGGTACGGGGTACCTCAGAACTTTCTCTCCCTGCTTTGGACTGGCTTCGCTCGTCCTCAGAAATACAGTTCACCAAATTTATACTGAAACATGCCATTGGTCTCGCTTCGTTCGTCTCGGATAGTAAATGCATCCGTATCATTCTTAGCGTTCACCCATACAGCATTGACTGCGCTCAATGGTCCTTAATTTTTATGATCCAATAAAAATTATGGATATACATCGTATTTAAACGAAACTTAGTGTACTTAATTATTAGGTAATAATATACACTGTCAAATTTCCAAATAGACTAGACCATTTCCCAATTTTTTAAAAAACGTACACAAGTCATTCAATAAAAATAGAACTAATGCTAATAATAAGATGAAACTTGGGACATATGTCAGTCTTATACATAGTCACATCCAATTGCATCATGTTTCCGGGTTTTATGATTTTTCAAAATTTTCGCTGAGTCATTATTGACTCAGCAAAAATGAGGGTTAGTGACGTCATAAAAAAAATAATTTCCGAATAGCACAACTACAGCTGTAGACTGATTTTTGTACAAAGTTTCAACTCTAGCATAAATACACTGGGGGCGACGATGATAACAGACACACACATATACAGACAGACAACTTTGTTAAAACCACTCAAGAGGCCTTAAAAACGTCTGAAACAGATAAGTCTGGTGCCATCCCTTTGGATTTTATTGCAAACACAAACTTCCTATATACCTACGGTATAAATGAGGAAATTAAAAATTATAACTCTCTGGTTTTCGACTTTACGTAACCATCAGAGCTGTTTAATGACTCTGATGATGACGTAAAATCGAAACCGGTCAGTTATAATTTTTATACTATTGTGGTTGACATATATTAATTGTTTTATCTCGTGAGTTTTTTATAAACATCATGTTAATTGTAGGCTATATAGAGGTGAATCTGTATTCCTCTTGAGACCGTCTTGGATGCAGGTCAACAGTACCCTGACAAGCCGTACTTGGTCTAGAAATTAAAAACATTCATAAATTAGTTTTAATTTTATAAATAAAAAATGTATATTTGTAAAAAAAATGATTCAGTGAGTTCTGGTCCCTAATATTATGTTGCTATTCCCCCACAATGCCATATGGCATACTGAGATAATATAATTTTTTTTTTTTACTAAAATTAATTATAATTTTGCTTTAAACTTATTCTTATTTAAATGAACATTAAATTTATGATATGGATTGAGCTGTGTGCTATGAAAGAAAAATAAAAACTAAACAAGTTTTTGTCTCTCCACTCATTAATGAGTGAAGAGACAAAAACTTGTTTAGTTTATCTTCTATTTTAAATTTTGTAATTAGTAAAAATATTAATATGAATGTTTTTTATGTATGTACCCTAACTGAGTTTGCAGGTTTGGATGCAAAATTTTTGATCATTTTTAGCAGGTTACTAACTAAGGGCCTTTTTTTCCTTGATCAACTTTTAATAGTCTGGATTTAAAACTGTCCTCTATGTATAAATAGTAAACATCAGCTCAATAACAATAATATGAGTCGAGATGGAGTAAAATGTGACCTGAGGTTTTTTATGCCATATGGCATCGCTGGCACTAATAGTTAATTACTCCCTGTATTGTTTTAATGTTTTAGGTTAATTACAACGATGAGTTGTCGTGACTCAAAAAACAGTGGATCAAACCTGGCAGGAAAATCTTTCTGATTATAATTCTGATTTCTCTGCTCCATCAGGTAGTAAGGATATTTTTGAATTATTATTTATAATTTCAAACTCTACATTACCTTGATTCTTTTACCACTTAAAGGTATTTTTATTATGTTACTTAATTGTGCTTGGTTTGATAATGGAGATACAATTAAAGTACTTATTTGAAAATTGATTGAGGCACGAAGGGAAAAACTCTACAGCAGTGCCTTCATTTGCAACCTGTGCATTTTCTAACACAACCAAACTTTATCTATCACAAATACAGTTTCGTAATGATTATGTAAACAAAAAATAATAAGTAATTTACAAATAATAATTATTACAAATTAAATAGTATAAATGAAATAATATAATATGAAACAATGAAATGAAATAACGCTAAATTAAAATAATATAATATTATATGGAATTATTTAATAAAATATAATGTAATATATTTATTCTTATATTTAAAAATAATAATGTAATATAATTATAAATAATGAGTAATTATTCTTATTATGTAAATCACCTTGTAAAGTTTATTTAAAATTTACAATAAAGATTCTTCTTGCCCGTATTAAAAATGGGTGTTGTACCTAAGTGTACCGGAGTGATATCATTGGATATCTTCTCCCGATAACTCACACTAATACACCCCCTTCACTAATACTTGTTATATTAAAAAATGTATGTATTTATAATCAAATAAAATATTACTTATTAAATCACTAAATAAAAAACGAATGTAGTTTAGTTTTTTAGAATTAAATAAATAAATAATAAATAAACTGTGTAGTCTATATAGTAAAAACTGATTAGTCTAAAAACAACTGTCGATCCTACATCCCTGAAGGTGCCTCCCACAGTGGAAGCGAAAAGTCGGATTGACGTGGTTACCTCTAGTTGACCTAAATCTTCATAATAAAAGATCATAAATAAATGTAACACAAAAATAATAAAATAACTCTAAACAAATTCATAAAAATAATTTAAATCAGGCCTTAATTAATGTATTGCTACAATGTAACAAAAATTATATATTATATATTTTCCTTAAAGAGTCAGGGTATACTAGAGTTTGAAATGACCAGGTAAGGTACAGACAACTAATATCTTCAAGTATTAAACTAAATATCAAGGTAAATCTATTCTTCATTGTGAATCTGTTCTTTTTTCCGCCCATAAAGAACTACTGAAGAATGAGCTATTTTACTAATTATTTCCTATTTTGCACTTTATTTTTCTTAAGCACTTGTCTCTTACTTCCAATGTGCATTTTTCTAAATTAACTTTAAGTTATTATTTGTTAATTTTAAGTTAGGAATTTTCAAACATTTTAAATATAGCATTGTATTTACGCGTCTAGAAGTTCTATAGAATATTAACTAGACAGCTGCTAAATATATAAAATATATTTTTTTTTACATTTTGGCTGTACTAAGAATATATTTATTTTGGTATATACCATAGCAGGCTACTTGCTAAAATTGGGAAAATCTAAAACTATCTGTGGATAAACTTTTGATTTTCATATTCAAATTTCATTGTGGTATATAATAAATTATAAGATAAAGTCAAGACCCAAAGATTTTTTTAAAGATTTTTTATTTGTTTCACAAAAAAGTACATTGTTTACAAGATATATAATAGATTGTAATACATAATTCTTATCAAATAAATTATTAGTCATGTACAAAATTACTATTTATGTTAATTAATATTTATTAATAAATAAATAATTTGGGTCTAAGAGTGTATTCAAGATCTTTACTTGAGATAGAATCAAGCTTATTCCTGTGCTGATATCGTAAGAATAAATCCAATTCAATCTCTATCATTTCTTCTTGAGTACCGTCTTAAAAATATTGATAAATTATGATTAATTAATTTAAAATTGAATAAGGCATTATTTATATGAAAATTGTCTTTACCTTACCTATCCTATGCATGCAGTTGATTGACAATTTAAATTTTGAAATGTTTGTCTCCCTTTTGGTTAAATTTAATAAAATGTATTGGTAGATTTAAATTAATGAAATATTGATGAACCGAGATAATTAAAAATTAATGTGTGTGAATATTTTTTATATTAACTGCTTAACTATTTTTTAATTCATGGATTTAGTAGTTAATAGGGGGATTCATGAAAAAATTAAATAGAACAATAAATAAAATAATAAATGATAAATGAATGAATGATATATTATTCTTGAGGCATTGCCATAATATGTATGAAACATAAAATAATTTATGGGAGGTAACGGAAAAAATACACTATTACATCACAAAGGATGAGGGTTTTGTGGCTATGTCTTATAAATGCCTTTAAGGAGATACCAAGAACTCACAAAAATAGTAAAGTTAAAACAAAAATTCTAGTAAGGATTTACAGAGAAATAAGGTTTACTTAATTCAAATTTCAATTTAAAGTTTGTTAAATTAAAGTTTACTTAAAAAGTTTAAGTTAAAGTATACTTTAAATTTTCATTCGACATTTTTCATAATCGAACCAAATTATTTAGTGTCAAAAGCCATTGTGAACCTGAGTTTATTGGTTCACATTAAGGAGCTGAAAACTTTATATTTCTCACTTAACACAATAATTTATAGTCACTACACAATAGTATACATGTCTACTATTATATACTATGTTATATTTTATATACTATGTTATACTAGTATAACATGTATACAATACATACATGAGTCTTTATAAATTATACAGTACTCCTATTTCTTTTTTTTTTATTTTATCAAATAAATATATCTTTTAAAGTCAACTATGTCTTCAAAAAATTAAAATAAAACTCAAAATAATTTAAGTTAACTTGAAGTCAAAATATGCTTTCTCATACCCAGTTTTACATTTGTTTGGTAAAAGGTTCAATTTAATTGTATTATCTTCTTTTATCATCATCATAAACCAACAACTTGTCTCTATCTACTATGTTAACTTCATGTAAATTCACTGTGCACAAAAACCATAACAATACTAAACTGTGCTATTCTGACGATAACTATTTATAAATATGCTAAAAGCAAGTTAACAATAACAACAGTTGCCAAGTAACTTACAGATAAATAAACAGTAGTACCAACTTTATATTTATTTAGACTACAACTAACGCTGATATTTGAATTTTAAATTCAATTTAATTTGAATCAAGTTTTTTCTTATGAATTATTTTTGTTTTCTTTGACTCATTCATTCCCTCTATTGTGCCTATTGCCTTGAGCATCTTGGCTGCTCCGTAGCATAGGCAGTGGGGGCCTTTGACGGCCCACACCTCCTTCTGGCCACCCTTGCTGAGTGACTGTGGGGAATGGAACAGATGTATTTACGACGTGTTCCAGTATAAATTTAACGACTTGTATATTCTGAAGACGAACAAAGCGAGTCGGGAGTAGGGAGGATGAGCATAGCCAATCCGATGCCATGAGGAAAAGTTTTGAGGTACCCCGTAGCCTCAAAGATAGGCTTACAAAAAGATTAAAAACTTGTACCATATATCGCTCGTGACACTTTTTTTGGATGATAAAAAACAGAAAAAGCTCGACAAAATTTATAAATGTACAAAATTACATTATATGTAACAAAATTACATATCTATATAACTGAATGTTATAATACAAATACAAAAATGGGGGGAGGTAACAAAGATAATTATATGACATTAACCCACTCTAGAAAGAAGAAACAAAGAGCCCTTGAAGCTCCTAACCAATTTTCAACCTCTTAGTGTTTTGAGATAAGGTATGCCCCCTCTAGTAATACATCTCTTTGGTTAATACCATATCTATAAAAATATCTATAAATTTTTAGTAGAAGTAGATGGAGTGGATAACTAAATCATTATTTTATTTATTTCAGATGATGACAGAGAAGATGATGACTTTGATGAGAAAACAGATGGTATGTTTAAATGTATTTCTTGTTTATGAGTTAGTTTGTTTTATCGGTATTCTGAATTCAAGTTGTGGCGTACTGCTTACTATTACTTCCTTATTATTATTTTTAGTTTTTTTTTCTCACTTAGAAAATTATTATTATTATTATACTTCCTTGCTTTAATATGTGTTTCATTTGTTAGAAAATTGAAGTGAGCCTTCAGAAAAAAAATATTATTTATATTGTAAAGTTTAGACTGGTAAGAGGGATTGCTTGTTTATATCTAAGAGAATTCAATATTGTTGTCATACCAATATTGGGGACCTCAAGGATCTTGATTAAAAGGGATGACCTACTAAGTTGTTTTACCATGTAACAAAATGACCCCTCTCTCTCTCTCTCTCTATTTCTATTTTATTCTTCTTGTTAAAACTTAATATGTCAGACAGAGCTTGCTGTTGTTTTTCTTCTTTATGTTCTTGTTATTGATGTATTTGTAATCTTGTTTATGTATATGAAGATGTTGTAATTTTAATTTTATCTGTAGTTGTATTGATGTGTTATGCCGTTCTCTTCCTCTTCTTACTTTTTCAATCTTGGTCCCAATTTGCCTTGATAATCGCTGAGTTCTACCTCTGTCTGTCGTGCTGTCTCATCCACTACCCTTATGTTCTGCTTGTATTTTATTTTATTTTTAAAGTGAGAATTAAAAGAATGAAAAAGTATTGATCATATAATACAGTGTCTCCTTTCACTGAGATATTTACACAAGTCTTCTTTCACTTAAAGATAACGTTGTTACTGTCCAGAAAACTTTATTTTAACTTAAGCTAATTTGCAACATTAACATAAATAAGGTTATTGAACTTTGAAAAGGAACTTTAGCTGTCCACAACACAATGACAAAATGACCCCATTGAGAACAAAAAAAATAGAAAAGAATCCACCAACACTATGTGTTTTGTGGTGGGTTCTGATTTTGCAGTTTGTATTTGACATATCATGACACATGCTTACAATCATTACATTAACTGCGCAGGTCCTTAATTTAGAGGCAAACTTTTACCTCCCGATGGTTTCTATTGTTTTACTTACTGAGAAGGTTATAAACAAATAGGAAAAAGTAATATCTTTTGTTAACTGTTTCATTTTAATTAGCTTTACTAGCACCAGAGGTAACTAAAATCATGACAAGCTTAGAAAAAAGTAGAGGCTTGACTTATCGTTGTTTGTTACATAACTTGCATCTCGCAAGTTATGTGATCAAATAATTTATTTGGGTTGATCCAAGATTCTTCATTAAATTCAGTTTAACAAAAATAAAAATTTGGAACAATTTTGTGCACTCACTTTTGCTTAGTATCCAGTAATCGACCTTAAAGAGCTTCAACATATATGTGTGAAAAAGGGTTCTTTATGACCAAAGCAAGGAACTGTCTTCTCATTTAATCTTGTTTTTGGATTGCTTTAAGCACATCTATTTCTCTAATTGAGTAATTAGTCAAAGGTATTCAACCACATAAGTCTCACTAATTTATGTCTTAAAACTGTAATTTGTATTTAGAAAAAACGAGGAAAATTGAAAATAAAAAATATTCTTTAAGGACTATTTTTGTTAAGGATAATGTCAAAATTAGGTGATTCTTTTTAATAAAAAGAGTATTACTATAAGTATTGGTAGTTTTATTATTTCATTCTATATTACAGCAGGGGATTGGGGGGGGGGGGGTTCTCCTTCTCCCTTGCCTTTGGGTCCCATGATTTGTTTAGGAGGCCATGGTAGCTAACAGGTTAAAAACCACTCCCTTTCCCCGCAAGGCAATTTTAGAACCCGTGATTAATTTAACAAAAACGTTGCGTGTTAATGAATGGGAAAGTAAACCCGCAGCCTCTCCTTTGTTCTAGTACCATTATTAAAATATATTTTTTGTTTAGATGGTGTTAGGAAGAAGCGTAAGCCAGAGAGAAGAGAAGAGAGAGACAGGCCTCTTCCTCCCCTACTTGCCAGAGTTGGTGGAAATATTGAGGTATATTAATTGTTTCCTTGAGTTTACAATATTTATCTTACTAAGCTTTCTTGCATCTATCATAATTACTGCTCAATTAATATGTGCCAAAGAGAGTACCTGCCAAATAGACTTACTATCGGCCAAAGAGACTTAATACATGCCAAAGAGACTTACTACATGCCAAAGAAACTTACTACATGCCAAAGAAACTTATTACCTGCCAAAGAAACTTATTACCTGCCAAAGAGACTTACTACATGCCAAAGAAACTTATTACCTGCCAAAGAGACTTACTACATGCCAAAGATGCTTACTACCTGCCAAAGAAACTTAATACCTGCTAAAGGGCTCTTATCATTGCCTGGGTACCATAAAAGTTCATTGGTGACGTCATTTTTAATTTTTTCTATATTAATAATGATTTCACACAAATATTACACCATTTTTTTGACTATTTTGTCTTAAATTAAGTAAAATGAATTTAAAATAAGTTTTAATTATTATCTATTGCACATATTATCTATGCTTTCAAAAGTGATTTAATGAGGCGTTACTGAATATTGCCTGCCGTTTGTAGGGTTCATTATATAAATATATGTGCTGACATTAGTTGTAGATAGGTGAGGATTCTCTATTCATGGTACCTAATGGATGGTGCCATACTACCAGACCCCTTATCACTGTGTTCTTCAATCCTAGTCCTCCCTTTAGTAGTGTAAGCCCAAAGAGACTAAAACTATTAGAGGGAGGATACAACAGTCCCTTATCATTCCTTGGGTAGCTAGGTGCCGTAACGGTACATTGGTAACTTCATTTTATTTATTTTTCATAAAAATTACAATTTCACGTAAATATTACATTATTTTTCGACTATTTTGTTTTAAATCAAGTAAAATGAATTTAAATAAGTTTTAATTATTATCTATTTGCTGTATTCTTTAATTTTGGATTGAATTAAAGTGGTTTTAATGAGGCATCACGAAAAATGTCCGCCGTTAGTGAGTGCTTGTACAATAGAGTTGTAGAGGGGTGGGGGGTATCTCATCTCTCTCTAGGGAGACTATAGTAGGGGTAAGTACAGTTACGGCATCTATGGAAACTGTCTCACTTCCAGACCCCTTATTACTGTGTTAATGGGGTTCTGTACTCCCTCTAATAGTTTTAGTCTCTTTGTGTAAGCCTCTTTGATAGGTGCTGAAAATAAATATAAATTAGTTTTATAAATAATGTCATAGATTCAAGCAAGCCTGTGCAATGTCATGTAATAGTTGTGTTAATATGTATAAGACAACAAATTTTTATAGGGACCTCTATTTTAAATTTTGACTTCCTCCTCAAAAGCTTGAATAGTTAATATGTATATAATTGACACAATATAATTGTGCGAGATTGTTGGAGTTTTCTCCAACAAAATTGGAGTTTTGTTTTGCAAAACTCGGTAGTATCAAAATGATATGTATATAATTATTGCGGAAAACTCCAAAATCAGGATTTCAACTAAATTATCAGTTTCAGGAGTTTTAAGACCTCCTGAGTGGTTTTCACAAAATTCTCTGTCTGTATTTGTGTGTCTGTTCTTATTGTAGCTCTCCTAGAGAGTTGAAACTTGCTACAAAAATCAATCTTTAGGTCTAGTCGTGCTATCCAGGAAATAATTTTTTATGACATCATAACCCTGCAATAATGACTCGGCGAAAATTATTAATTTTTTATAAATAGTGATTAACAAAAAGGCTCTAATTAAAAAATTGGGGTGAAAGTTGATAATAAATCTCATCTCCATGTTTTACCGTTGGACGTGTTTTCAAAAAGCTGTTTATCATTTAATGTTCTTCATTTTATAACAATTTAAAAAAAATATTTTTCCCAGTGTATTGTTTCTAGCGAATTTTCAGAGGGAAAATGAGCCTAGGTTGGGGTCATGGGGGGGGGGGTGTTACTTACGTGTGATAAGACGTCGTTCTTTGTAAAACACCTTATTATAGTCTGTATTTCTTTTAAATTTATTTAACACTTTTAACTTCATACATGTTTCCATGTTTATGTTGTTTGTTTGTTCTTTATATCATTTCACTTTCTTTTTGTTTTACATCTATTACAATACACCAACTATGGCAGATCATCATGTTCTTGTTAAAGCATTGTTAATTTTAAGCTTTCCAGCCTTCATTGCGATGACATCAGTTGTTTGTTCAAAACATTTGTTTGTTTTTGCTATCTTGGCTTGGCGTCTGTCAAACATTTTCTGTTCATTGAAAAGTTTGTTTTTGCTGGAAATTATATCGGCTAATATTATTAATCTAGTAAACAGTTGGTGTTTTTTTATTTTAGTAATTGATTTCTGGTTGGTTGTAGGTTCTTGGATTCAATGCTCGTCAAAGGAAAGCATTCCTTAATGCTATTATGAGATATGGAATGCCTCCTCAAGACGCTTTCAACTCTCAGTGGTAAGTAAAACCTTCTATGTGCACTATGTATCATTTTTAGGATTTTTATTCCTTACGTAACTTATTTTGGATTACTTTACATAATGTTAAATGAAAAAAATTATGTACGGTAATAAATTACAAATACAAATAAACTTTATTACGGAATACATCAATTCTTCCAATTACAAGTAAAACATGCATAAAAAATAATTCATATAGTAAAAACATATATAAGCAAAACATGCTATCAATTTTCTTTAACAGTTAATAAATAAAAAGTTAATAAAATATTAATATATAAATAACTAAAAAGGGAAAGTTTTTAAACAATTTTAAATTTATAATTTATACTAGTAACAACGTGTGTTAATAAACAAATAACAAATAATAATTAAACAATTTTTTTTAAGTGAAACAAATCAAAAGTTAAGCTATAATTATTAAATAATGATGGTTTGACAAACACTGTTAAATTTATTAATTGAGAGACTGAAAAAATCTATGAAAGAAAATTCATTAGCAGGACTAGTGATTCTGTCAATACTGTTATTCTGTCCATAATTAGTAGAATGTTGATTAATATGAAACAAATGTTTGTTACGAGTTTGATAAGGTGAAGCCAGAAAATTAACTTTACTTAATAGAATAGGACAATCAATAATGTTGTTAATTATATTATAAAGAATTTTTAAGTCGTGAACAATCCTTCTTTTCTCTAAACTAGATAAATATTAAATAAAATATTCTTCCACTGATTTTGTTAAGAAGAGTGTCTTCTAGAGATGACCATGACAATGAAGATTAATCTAATGATAAACATTTAACTAATGTTTTGCTTCCACTGTGGCAGGCATTTTTAGGGATGTTAGACATTATGGATTAACATTCAATGCTCTACATATACATACATTATATGTTCATGCTCTACATATGCATACATTATATGTACATGCTCTACATATGCATACATAATATGTACATGCTCTACATATACATACATTGTATGTACATGCTCTACATATAATAATATTTATTATTATAATAAAAAAATTATTATTATAATATTTATTATTTTAATAATAATTTTATTATAATAATATTTATTATTATAATAAAATTTATTATTTTTTTATTTATTATTATTATTATATTATTTCAATATTTTCCGTTGGTCTCCGACTGTCTTTACTGTTGCACATGTATTAAGTAAAGTTCATATTCATATGAACCATTAACAGTCATATCTGGCATTTTTTTCTTATAGTTAATTAAGTACATTATATTAACATAATTTGGGTGTTGTCAGGCTTGTACGAGATTTGCGTGGTAAACCAGAGAAGCATTTCAAAGCCTACGTATCTCTGTTCATGCGTCACCTATGTGAACCAGGCGCTGATAATGCTGAGACATTTGCTGACGGAGTGCCTCGAGAAGGTTTATCTAGACAACATGTACTTACAAGGATTGGAGTCATGTCTCTGATTAGGAAAAAGGTGAGTTCTCCAGGTTTCTCATGTATTGACTCCTCTTTGTATTTGCATTTTAAAGTAATCTACTGGTAATCATAATTTAATTATTTCTGTTGTTTTTTACTTTTTCATATTCATACCATAGGTATATAGGAAAATTATTGTGTTAGCACTGAAATTTCGAAAACCAGGATTTCACTAGAATGATCCAGGTGTGGACGTTTTTTTGTTTCTTTTAATTTTTAAATTTGGATTTAAGATGGTTATCCTTTCCTTATGTTTCCTTTTACTTTGACCCTTCATGTTTGGAGTGGGAGAACCTGCCGCTGTTTTTTCCGAGTCAGTTCCGTATCGGATATACACACGCTATTCAATGAATCATTTCTTTACATGCTCTACCGCTTTACTAAACTGCAATCATACAGTCCTCATTAAATAAAATAATAAATAAAAGCTTTATTGTTCAAAATTTGCAATGGCAAACATACAAAGGTCAATCATGATATTTCAAAACAATGAAAAAAATTCTTGTATTTTATATATAGGATTTTCCTTTAGTAAATTTTTAATTTTTTTATCAAAATCATTGTCATCAAGATTTCTAATTTCTGCCGGGAGGGTGTTGAACAGCTGAACTCCTAAGTAAGAGAAACCCATCTCAGATTCACCATTCGTCCAGGTTAATTTTCCTTTATTTTTATA
Organism: Microvelia longipes; assembly: GCA_018340805.1. NCBI lineage: Eukaryota > Metazoa > Arthropoda > Insecta > Hemiptera > Veliidae > Microvelia > Microvelia longipes. Next base: position 37,471,308 of record JACMZG010001913.1, read on the forward strand.
CCTTTACCCTCCAAGGTGTTTTTAAGACCTCCTGAGTGGTTTTTACAATGTTGTCTGTGTGTGTGTGTGTGTGTCAGTTATTATGATCCCTGTATTTTTATGCTGGAGAGTTGAAACTTAGTTCAAAAATCAATCCTTAGGTCTAATCGTGCTGTCCAGAATTTTTTTTTGTAATGTCATTAACCAGCTGGAATGACTCAGAGAAAATTATTAACTAACTTGTACTTAAATTGAGTAGAATTAAACTTATGAAAGTACAGTCTATCGTTTAGTTTTAAAATCTTGACAGGTCAGTTCAGACACCACTGATTCTTAAGAAAAAAATCCCTGCAAGAAAGGAGCGGGAAAAAAATTATGTAAACAAATCAGGTTATTTTACCCGTATTTTCTTGGCGATGTTTTTTTTTTGCATTTCTTTTGTGTAGTTTTATTTTAAAATATAATTGTTAAGATTAATTTGAAAGTAGTTTTTAAAACGAGAAGAACCACAAACAAAGTGAACGATTGCCGGGAAGAAGGTTTTTTGCTACAGCGGTTATTGTGGTAGGGATTTTTTTTTCTCTTTTTAAGTGAGAGGTTGGCTAAGTGGATTGGTGAAGTGGATTTTTAAACTAAACGATAGACTGTAGTGCTGGTTTAAATTATTATGATTTTCCTTGAAACTCAGGTAGTGAATTTGGTACCCATTTTAGAGAAAGATAATTAATTTTGATATTCACTAACACTGTTTGGTTGACATCGAGTGGAAGGTATTTATTTTTAATTATAAATGTTTTACTTGTTTTAGGTTCAAGAGTTTGAGCACATCAATGGATATTACTCGATGCCCGAGTTGATGAAGAAACCTGTTGCTGATGTGAAAGTAGGTGCACCTAGTACACCAGCTACTGCTGCTAGTGATGCTGGTGCTCCTTCAAGTTCAAGTGGTACACCTGCCACTTCAGCTGCACCTAGTCCTGCACCTACTACGGCTTCTGATAAACCTCAGGTTAGAACTGTTTTTAGGTAAAATTTAATCAATTATTGTTTATCTATGGCATCACTTTGTAAGATCAGCCCTTTTGAAAAATAGAAGAAATTTCATAAACACTCTAGTAGCTACAATTAATTATAACAGACACTCACATACACACACACAGCTTGGTTAAACTACTCAGGAGAGGTTTTGAAAAAAATCTGAAACGGATCATTCAGGAAAAATGATGTTTCAGATTTTTTTTGCCAAAACAATACTTTTCCGATATACCGATGGTAGATATGAGAAAAAGTAAAAAGTAAAAATTCTGAAAAGGTTAAATAAGAACTATCTGTAAAAATCAAGGCATTACAGCTCATAAGTACAGATACTCACAAGCTAAGTCTCGTATAAAAAATTGAAAATTTATTCAACTTGTTCTCTTGTCTTTTATTTGTGTATTTTATTTTATTATTTTTGTTTATAACTTTTGTTAAACAGGCTGACGAAACTAATGGAAGTGAAAAAGAAAAGACAGATGAAAAGAAAGAAGAAACTCCCAAAGAAAATGAGGTGAAAGAAGAAAAGGATAAGGAACAGGAAGATGAGAATGATAAGGAAAAGGTTAAAGAAGAACCATCTGAAGAAGTGAAGGTAATATAAAGAATAAGAAAAATACTATTCAAGTGCTTATTTTAATTAATACATCCAACAAGTCGTATAAATTCTTATCTCATATAAGCCTAAAAAATGTGACTCATTTTGTACTACTTCAAACCAAATTTTCCTGAAAATATACCTTAAATTGAGAAGGAAAAGCATAGTCTACCTATCCAGAATGGGAACTTTCATATGAATCCGCTCGCTCAAGATATTAGAGAATCGGACAAATTCCAGTTTTCTTGAAATAAGTGGTACACGACCTACAGGGAGGTCGTGTGCAAAGCACGAAGAGAACATTTTTTGAAGATGATGTAATGTTCTATAATATGATCATATTATGTTCATATTACTATATATGTTCTATCATCAAAATCGGATATCTACTACCTAGGTATGGCTTTTTCAAAAACACTAAAAAAATTTGTTAATTTATGCAAAGTCAGCGAATTCCTTTAAAAAATGTTGACTTTGTGCATTTTTTGGCCGGTTTGACTAATGGCATAACCTTGGTTGTAGTCAACCGATTTTGATGATTAAACACTACTTTTATAGAACATTGTATCACCTTAAAAAATGTTCTCTTTGCTTTATGCACGCGACCTACAAGATACCATTTATTGCTACAAAGCTAGAATTTGTGTGATTTTCTAATATTTTGAGCGGGCACATTCATATTAAGGGCTCCACACTGAATAGGCAGACTATACTTTTCCTTCTTAATTTAAGGTATATTTTCAGTTAAGGTATATTTTTGGTTTGAAGCAGTACAAAATGAGTCACATTTTTTAGGCTTGCCTCTTGGACTAAATGTTAATTTGCTAAAATATAAAAATAAATTACACTGATAAGTCAGGTACGGGGTACCTTGTTACTTTCACTCATCACATTGGATTTGCTCGTTCCTCGGTTGGATGCTTATTTTAGTGTATTTTATTTTTTTAAAGACTGAAAAAACAGAAGACGATAAAACTGTAAATGCTGAAGAAAAAGAAAAGGAAATCAAGTCGGAAGAAGCAACCGCTGAGAAACCAGCCGAAGCTGAAACTCCTGCTTCTGCTCCTACTGAACCTGCTTCAGTTGAAGTCAAAGAAGAACCAATAGATACTTTGAAAACTGAAGAGAAAACTGAGGAAAAAGAAGAAGTTAAGGTTAAAGATGAGAAACCAGAGACTAAAGAAGAAAAAGATAAAGATGATTCTAAAGATGAAAAGGATAAGAAGGAAGAACCCAAAGAAGAAAAGGTAAATTGATATAATATTATGTCTGTAACTTTCTCAGAACTTTTGTAACTTTATAGAGGCCAACCGATAAGTTAAACCTGAGGAAAATAAACGCTTGCTTCTTGCATAATCATGATTGCCTAAATCATTGCAGTTTGTTGTCACCATCTATTTTTAACCTAAAACTTATTTTTACTGGTTTGTATTTTGAATTATTATTATAAAAATGCATATTTGCTAAAAAAATATTTCTAATTCAAATAAAAGTTGGATATAAGTTTTTGCAGTTTGGTTTGATTTGATATTTTTTATTGTCAAAAACCCCAAAGTGGGTTGGTTTTACCATCGTCAAGAACAGTAAAACAAACAATTAAATTTTTTCATCTAAAAACTCTTTGAAATAAAAAAACAGTATTTTCTTTGAACAATAACCTTACCTCTTTTTTAAATTTAATTTTATCTAAACTTATTATACTATCAGGTAATTTATTGAAGAATTATAATGCTCAGTAATTAACTCCATTTTGGGTTTTAGATAATCTGCAATATTTGACATCTAATTTCTCTTATGTTCTTGTATCATGCGAATGTACAACCGATCTTACATTGTATTGTTCTACATTGTTCCTTATGTGCAATAAGCAAATTTTTTAAAGTATTTTATAAATTTATAAATACTCGCATGTTTTTTAAAACAATGTATGTATATTTTTTATTTAGAAAGAAACAAAGACAGTTTCTGTGCCTGGATTGGAAGAAGATGAAGAAAAGGTTAAAAGAAGATTTATGTTTAATATTGCCGACGGTGGTTTTACTGAACTTCACACATTGTGGCACAACGAGGAGAAAGCTGCCGTACCTGCCAGGGAATATGAAATTTGGCATAGAAGGTAACATGATATCTATTTTCTAATATTATCATGAGTACCTATATAACTATTGCTAAGCTTTGAATAATAATAATAATAATGCTCGTTTAGAGCCTTGCAGCTCATCAGGGATAACCCCCTGCGGGAACATCCTTGGGTGGTATAGCAACCTAAAGCAAACCTAGTAATCTAAAGTTAGCTACAATTTATTTGAACTATAATCTTAATATAAACTGAGAGCGTAACCTGGGATGCGAACCCCAGAATAATAACCCAGAAGGTGTCAAAGGTCAGAATAATAACTGACGCCTTAACAACTTTGAACATGGAGGCGGCTTAAGCTTTGAATAATACTATAAATAAAAGGAACACATCTGATAATAAGAAAGCTGATTCATTGGTGATCTTAGCTAGGACTGCTAACCTAAATCTAATTATATGTTATTTATATTTTTTAAGTATGATAAATTGCATTATAACAATTCTAAAACGAGACTACTCTTTTCAAAATTAAAAAATATTACATATGCTCTCAAATTTGTAAATGAAATAATCTATTCCTCCTAAGAGGAACAGATTGTTAGGGTTTGGTCTCCTAACAATTAAACACCCTGTAAAATAATGATTATTTTAACAATATAGCCTTTACACTTGGGACCCACATGTCTGATCAACCTAATTGAGGTTTTCTGTTGTTTCCCTCAATTTTACAGGCAAATGCCAGGTTGATTCATCAAAAGATTGCATAAGAAACCCTCTTTGACACTCCTGCAAAAGTCTCTAGAATATCAAAAAAAGTATTCTCCTTTTGATAATCCTGCAAATATAAAAAAAAAACAATTTGTTAAATCTTGTCGCGGAAGCAGTGAGGAACAGTCAGAGGAAGCGTGACAAGTTGTTTATTTACTTTTGTCTAGCAAGTTATTTTTTTTCTTTTTATATTATTTAAAATATTAGTTGACTTGTTAATTATCCTCGAAGAGGAAGGCCTTTTTATTTGTAGTAGTTGTAGTAGGAGGAGGAGGAGTAAGTAGTAGAAGAGTAGTTAGCGAGTAGCAATCAGTAGTAGTTAGTCTGGCGGAAACAATGATCTACAAGAAACAGTCCGTTTCCGCTACAAATCTAACAATGCCTTCCTCACCATAAAAGTAAACGAAATTTGTAAAAAAATAAAAGGGCACAAACTACCCCCAAACTAGTAAATATAATATGGCTTCGGTTTACACAATTTTTTGATGTGATACCCTTCTTAGGACCAGCAGTGAACTGGCTTTCATGTTATCAGTGGCATTCTATGTGCTTATAGTCCTATGCTACTTCTATACTATTATTATTCTAAGATTACTGGATTATCAAAAATAAAATCTAAGTTAAAACCATTTTTTAAGAAGATGCTGATGAAGAGGTGTTTCGGATTATTGAAATTTTAATTGAAGCTTAAATTTCAATTGAATTTGGTAAAATTTTAGATCAAGCATCTGAGAAGAAATATTATTGTAGTATATTTTGATATTAACAAAAAGATTTTATTAAATTCGTTGGTAACTTTAGTTTTAAAACTAAATTTTAAATTAATTAGGAAATTATTTATGTTTGTATTGATATACTTGTCTAAAATATTATATTATGTGTTTATTGTTGGGGCTGCCACTAGATGCCAGCACTGAGTTTACCCCCACCTTTTGTGTGACACTCTTGTATACCTTCTGTCATTCTATACTTATTATATTTTTTGGGTACATCTTTTAGTTAACCATTATTTATTTGATATGTTGTAGGCATGATTATTGGTTGCTTGGAGGCATAGTTACTCACGGCTATGGCAGATGGCAAGATATTCAGAATGACATCAGATTCGCCATAATCAATGAACCCTTTAAAATGGACGCTGGCAAGGGAAATTTCCTTGAAATTAAAAACAAATTCTTAGCAAGGAGATTCAAGGTAAACTTTATGTTTGTAGTTTAAATCCATACACTTTGAAGATCTGTTCTTACATCTTAAGACTTAAAGGACTTAAAAGTTATTAAGCCGACTTATTTTATTTCTTTCATGCATCTGGAAGTTACTTTCAAACTCACTATTTACAAATAAAATAAATTTGATTTTATTTTTTTTATGTATTCTTTATCATTTTTTTCTATGATTGCATTGGAAGAAAGAGGGTTTAAAGAGTAAAAATAAAATATCAGGTACAGGGATATTTATAGGGTAGAAGGTATCAGGAAAAAATCCTGTAGTACCTTTCCTCATAACTTCAGTCTTACTTCTCTTGTTCTCAGTTTGTCATGATCATCTAAAGCTTTGGGTAGTATTACTTCCGTCAGATGAAAATGGTTATCTTTGCTATCTATCATGTATCAAAAAGCCATAGTCTTTCATAAAAAAATAAAACACATGAGAAACAAATTTTATAATAGGACTTTTTCAACACAATTTAAAATGAATTAATTCAATAATAATAAGAAAAGAAAAAAACAAGAACACTAGGAAGATAATACTATGGAGAATTTTTTAAAATTCTCTCCCTGGAACAAACTAATCGAGTAGGTACATTGCTCCACTCCTGGAGATTAGCGCTTCGCTTTTGACCACGCCTGCTGTTACTGATAGCACCTTTTGTTCAGGTCAGACCTTGCGAATGCACCCTAACTTATGTGATAGTAATTAGGGAGAGGTGAGACCTAGCAAGTTAGGCCACTTTTTGGACCCTTTTTGCTAAATCCCTTTGGTGGAAGATAGTGTTCTACCTTATGAGTCCTAGTGCCGGCAGTTTGCGTCTAATCCACAGAAGAGCTGTAGCTTTATTATAAGTTTCTATAGCTTTAACTAGAAACAACATGTGCCCTACTGCAGTACTAAGCTTTCCTGCTTTCGAAACCCGTAGGCAGAAACATATATATATTAAGGACTCTAGTGCGCTCCTATTTCTTCCAATTCTTAACCTTTTTACAGTCGATTGTTTAGTTTAAAAATCCCCAAGGTCATAAGTATTTTGGAGATTGACCAATCAGAGAAGCCACTGCCAACCTCTCACTTAAAAAGAGGGAAAAAAATCCCTACTACAATAACCGCTGTAGGGAAAAAACCTTCTTCCCGGCAATCGTTCACTTTGTGGTTCTTTTTTTGATTACATCGTTTTGAAAACTACTTTCAAATTAATCCTAAAAATTATATTATAAAATAAAACTGCACTGAAGAAATGTAAAAATACATCGCCTGTCTAAACTGGCCTGTCAAGATTTTTAAACTAAACGATAGACTGTAATAACCAGTTCTGGCCGTTATTAACCTTTTTGGTACTTTTATAACCAAATGAAATGAAATGCCTGTTTTAGGGCCTTTCGGCCCATCTAGGTATTCACTCTGCAGGAACAACCTCAGGTGGGTTGAGTACAGTATCCTCTAAGTATCAATTAAAGTTGGCGAGATCTTTTTAATAAAAATACTCTTCATATAATCTTAGAGCATAGCACGGGCAGCGAACCCCGGACCTCCGTTGCTGAAATCGTGTGCCTATACAATCACGACCACGGAGGCAGACTCTATGACCCAATACAATTTGTAAAAAATGAATTTAATGTGTTTTTTTTTTTTGTTTAGCTACTTGAACAAGCTCTTGTAATAGAAGAACAACTAAGAAGAGCAGCATATCTAAATCTAACTCAAGATCCTAACCATCCTGCTATGTCGCTGAACTCAAGGTTTGCTGAGGTAGAATGTTTAGCTGAATCTCACCAGCATCTTAGCAAAGAGAGTCTTGCTGGTAACAAACCAGCCAATGCTGTTTTGCATAAGGTATGTTTATTACACTGGGTATTTACTATTCCTAGTAAATCTTGTAGTTCTTGGGATAGAACTACATCCTAGTTCCTAGAATGGAGTTTGGGAGTTTGGGCTCTGTTTATTTTCTACCAATAATCTATGGCTGTAGTGCAGTGCTATTTGTTATATTATTGGAGGCTTGTCATTTGTTATAGTCTTTACCAATAGATAATGCTAGGTAATGTTTATCATTTAAAATAAGATGTATTCTGTTGTGTCTTTACTTAAATAACAGTACAAATAAAATCAATGTGAACTAGTAATTTACATTTTATAATTTAGTGACAATTTTAAGTACTTTGATGTAGTGATAGATCGTTGCTATGGAGATATAGATGAAGGATATAACATATTAAATTATGCAATATATAAACAAATGAATTTACTGTATATAATGTGTTTATTGACTAGTTTTAAGGGAGTAAAGAATCACTTTTCACTCCCTAAGGATTAAAGAGTAACTTTTATTCTCTTGGGAGTGAGAAGTGTTTCCTATAATTGGAGTTAAAGAGAAATCTTAAAAAAGTTTGTTTAAGATTTGGAAAGGTTATTAAGAAGGAAATCTGCCTCCGTAGCCGCAGTTGTATAGAACTGAACTTCGGCACCGGAGGTCCGGGGTTCACAGCCCGGGCTATGCTCTCAGTTTTTATGAATAGAATTTGATGTAAAAAGATTTCGCCAACGCTTTACTTTGAGCATAGTAAATGTGACCCACCCTAGGTGGTTCCCGCCGGGCGAATACCCTGAAGGGCTGAAAGACCCTAAAACAGGCATTATTATTATTATATTATATATAAAGAAGGAATATTTAAGAAGGTATTTTTCTATTTCTTTGGAAGGGGTATCCATTTTTTTAACATTTTTCCAGGGGTGGTAACCCCAAAATTTATGGGACAGTCAAACCAAAAAAAATGAAAATAAAATACAAAAAAAACATATGAAAATAAGAATATGGCAATAATCAAATGACGCCAATGACTGGAGATAAAATCTTATTTGCACCTTGGGAGTAAAATGCTATTTTTATCCCACACAATAATTACCTCCCTCGGCTTCACCTCGGGAATTAAATGCTTTGGTTCACTCGACTTTCGCATTAGAACCAACTAAATTCTCAGGGAAATAATAGCATTCTTTACTCCCTTAGTACATTCTATTATAACCCTGGCAAAGAGACTAATACTTAAAGGGTGTACATGGGCAGAATAACACAGTGATAAGAGGTCTGGAAGTGATACAGCTTCCACTAGGTGCCATAACTGTACTTACCCCTGCTATAGTCTCCCTAGAGAGAGACTAGACACCCCTCCCTCCTTTATAACCCCTATTGTAGCACTCACTCTACAATTAAACACATTAAACCACTTTATGCAACCCAGACAATTAAAGAATAAATGCAATATATAATAATTAAAACTCATTTTAAATTTAATTTTCTTAATTTAAGACAAAATATTGGGAAAATAAAATATTGTTTACGTAAGATTGTAATTATTATGAAAAATAAAAAATATGAGACACCAATGTACAATTACGGCACCTAACTACCCAAGGAATTGATAAGAGCTGTTGTATCCCTCCTAAGTCCCTCTAAGTTGTATCCTCCCTCTAAGTATAAGAGGCAACATAAAAAACGATTTATAAAAAAAACTGCCTATTATTTTCTTGTGTGTCCTCTACTATTAATCTTGTAGGTTTGAATACTTGCCCGAATCCTGCTTGATACAATAAAACCTTTACTCTATATTGCTATACTGCTGTTACTAATTTTAAAATGCAATGTGTATTTATGTAGGTTCTGAACCAGTTAGAAGAATTACTGTCAGATATGAAGTCAGACGTGTCTAGACTGCCGGCTACTCTAGCCAGGATTCCACCTGTTGCTCAGAGACTACAGATGTCAGAGAGAAGTATATTATCCAGGCTAGCCGCTACTACTTCCAACACTCCCACCACCCCTACTTCTTCTCAACATTCTGGTCAGTATAAATAGTTTAAAAAAATTAGAAATTGTTAGTTATTAAAAGATTAGAGTTTAAATTAAAGACATGTTGGCATTGTACTTTAAAATTGTATTTAATGCAAATTTAGAGACCTCAGTGTTTAAGTGGAAACCGTCTAGAGGATAAATGTAAATTGACCAAGCTTTTAACATGGTTATTATCAGTTAACAGCTTTGAAAAATAATATGAGGGAACCATGAGGTTAGTCCTGGATGTTAAACCACCCTCACTATTTTATACTTAGAATAATACTATATATAGAAGGAGCACTACTGATAACACGAATGGCGGTTCACTGGTGCACCTAAGTAATCCTGCCACCCTAACAATATACAATTTTATAAAAAAAAAGTTGGCAATACTTCCGGTTGCTGAATTATTATGTTCTATTATTAATTAATGATTGATTATTCATAAAATACTAATAAATATCGGTGCATTACAATATTTAAATCATTTTAAATTGTAGTTTAATGTATTTATTAAAATTGTACATAAAAAGTAGTCCTCGTCAACTAAATGTAGATTCTTGTATTCCGCCACCCTTTTTGCCATCTAGGACAGGTTTTATTAAATACTCAGCAGGTGTTTTGAGTAATTATATTTGTTCTTTATGATCTTTCTTCATTAATAGATATTTATGACAAATATTTAAAATAATGTTTCGTTGTCAGGTTGGCAGCATTACTTAAGTGCACCACTCAACCGACTTTCGTGTTATCAGTGGAATTACATTGTGTTTACGGTCCTGTGCTCCTTCTAAACATAGTATTATTCTAAGATTTTATATCATGCCAACCTCATTGGTTCCTGAACACTATTTTCCTATGCTGTCAACTTATTGTTATTTCATAACATTCTTGGCTCCTCAATAAATATAATTAATAATAACTGTAAATTAATAATAATATATAACAATAAATGTAATGACGTAGAGGCAGGTGAGAAAGTCTGATATAATTTTTTTTGCTAATATCAAAATCTTTATGGCAGTCACCTTCCTACTGGGTCCAAGAGGAAATATATTGACCGACAATAAATTAAATACATTTATCTTGTTGTGACGTAATATGATGTCAGCTAATGTAAAAAAATAATATTATAATAGAAAAGGTCTTATTGGAAACAGCATCTCAAATTCAAAAATAAATTGTGACGACAATTTTGTTATAACTTAGCTCAGCTGTGTTCCTTTTTTAATAAGTTTTATAAACTTACAAAATTTGGTCTTGATCTTTATATTCAATTGTCACTGCTTCTATGTAAATATCATTTACTGTTAGATATTTAGTAGTAGTAATATGGGGGGAGGAGTAGTAACTACCAGACAACTAGGCCACGTTGTTGGGTCCTTTTTGCCAGCTCCCTAAGATAGTGTTTTACTCCTTTTAATTTCAAGTGTAGGTATATTTCATCTAATCTAGACAGAAGAGCCGTGAATTTCTAAGGTTCCTCTCATGCTTTTTTTCAAGCAATCATACATATTTTCACTGACTCTTATAGTCTAGTGAAAACTAGGAACAACAAGTGCCCTCGCTGTTAAACCAAACCTCCATACACTTTAAACTACAAGGCAGAAACACTATAGTATTGTAATAAATCTACTATGAGGGTCCTAAATTTTGCCTATACCCAGTTTCATTTAGGGTAAGGGATCTTTAACAAGTACCTGACAATGTACAGGCTCGAGACCACTGGCTTTACGTCCCTTCTGAAGGACGCGGTATGCAGAATTTTTATCCCTCTCATAAAAATCCCAGAGGCCCGTGCTAGGATTGAACCCATAACTAAATAAACTCGGAAGTTAAAAGTCCATTCATATAGTGTATTGGCTGTGTACCGTAACCACTACACCACGGGTGACTGTTAGATATTTAATTGGATTAGGATCTATGTTAATATCGATTACATTGCTTAGTTGGCCTTAGTGCTCTGATTGCATGGATCAGAGCACACCCACCAGATTATGTACTATGGTTATCCTGTGACATCATTTCTCACCAGAAATGACGTCACAATGTATTTTCATTGTGATGTCATAGGTATTTTAATCTATGACCACCTCTTGGTATTTTTCTCTTTCCGGGGGTTGGATGCCTGCTGCTTCTATTAAAACAGCTGTTTTTTCATATCGAAAGTTATAGAGCAAGGAGGATGATGCTGGTTCACTGGTGGTCTTAAGTAATGCTGCCACCCTAACAATACAGTGCATTACAATTTTTAAGCATTTTAAATTTTATTTTAACGTTTTTTATTAAAATTATGTTATAAGTAATCCCTGTCAATTAAATGTAGATTCTTGTATTCCCCTATCCTTTTGCTGTCTTAGCCTGATTAAATATTAGTCATTTAATATTTAGGCTGCGAAGTATTTATTAAATACTTTGCAGGATTTTTAAGTTATCATATTTGTTACTTAGGATCTTTCTTCATTAGTGGATATTTATGACACATTTGTAAAATTATGTTTTATTGTTAGGTTGGTACCACTACTTAAGACCGCCAGTAAACCGGCTTTCGTGTTATCAGTGGAATTGGATTATGTGTACTTCTATATTAGTATTATTCTTAGTTGTTAACCTTTTGGTCGTCAAGCAAATGTTGACTTATGTTCCGTAAATTTATTTATTGTAATAAATGAAGTGGTAATTGTGTTGGTCTGTTTAGCTACGAGTCAGTTCCCAGCTGGTTTCCCCAGTGGTGTAGGTCAGTTACCAGCTAACTTTGCCAATGCTAACTTCAGTTCATTTAGACCTCAATATTCAGTACCAGGACAGACTTCGCAGCCTAGCACTCCCAGTCAGGCCACTCCTCCCTCTACACCTCAACTCTCTGCTGGTTTGTACAATTTTTTTCTTAATTTTACTTGATAATTTTTATTTTAGAATTGTTTTCCATGTTATCTATATGTAAAAAGTGAATACAATATAATTGTGCGAGAGACACCTAGGAAATGTAAGAAGCAAAATGCAATGCTACATCTGGGAACTGTTCCATCATTCGACATTCGTCATCATTGATGGCTCGACATAATGTCATGTCCCACTCTGTTTCGTTATGTCTAACTCATCAGGGCGCCGACAGAGCCTGAACTTACTCTGACTTTTTATATCAAATGATAAAAAAGTGAATACTTGATAAGTAGTATTTATTGTTAAGTTATTACTGTTGTTCAAAAAAAATATTAGAAGTTAAAAAATTGGGTACTTACTACCTCAGAACTTTTTCAGTATGTATAGTAGTGCATCTGTATATATAAATGTATGTGTGTACGAGATTTTTGTTGCTGGACGTTTCTATGGAACTCAATAACTTTCTAACACTTTCTAGGATCAAAATGAAACTTGGTACAGAAATCAATCTTTTTAATTTCCTGAACCCTATTGTTTATTAGATATGTGAGACGTTATTAACCCACAATAATGACTCGGTGAAAATTTCAAAAAATTATAAAACTTAAAAAAAAATTGTCTGATCTTGCTGAAATTACACATGTACTATATATATATGTATCAATGTGTATGATTAACACATATATGAAGTTTAAAATTTACTAGCAGCATTAGTTTTGGACATATAAAAAACAATGTAAATAAATCACTTTTTTGACTGATATGTTTAAAAATTCGCTTATATTTTGGCAGTATTTTACTGATATAAACTGGTAATATGACTGATATAGGGCAACATGGTTTATGTTTCTGTGGAGCAGCCAAGAAGCCAGAAGCATCTTGTTTTGATCTCTAAATCAAATCCTGTAAAAATATGTTAAAAGTAATAAAGAAATATAATAAGAAAACTTATTATATTATGTATTAGCCTTGATACGTATTGCGTTATTTTTTTTGCTGATTCTCTATCTCCCAAATGTTTTCCCCATTTTATGTAACTATCCTTTTTATTTTCAGGTAATTAAAAATTAAAAATCACAGAAAAGAAAAACGAACAAGGAAAATACTACTAAACAATAACGGTGCAAGTTGTTTAAGAAAAGGATAATATTGTATTAATTTTTATTTATTATATTAATTATACTTTTTTGCTTTACGGGAAGGATGTTTGTAGCTACATTACTATATATTTTTTGCTATTATTTATCATTTCCAATCTGTGATTAGGTTTCTCATAATGTTTTATTATTATTTTTAACAAAAAATTGTAAGATTAAGTAGATGCAATTTTTTTGTAATTACTTTTTTTTATCTGAAGTATATCATTGACGGTATAGAAAAATAGTTGGGTGTTACAACGTCTGAATGATTTGTTTTTGGACCAATTATATTGTTTTTCTCACACAATTTTTTCTAGCTAACAATTTCATTATTTTCTACATGTAGGAATAAGTTTTTGCTCCAGATAGTAGTTTTACATGACATTGTAATACGGAGGTAGTGTTCAGAGTATTGTGCAAGACCTTATAAGTGATCACTTACTCCACCCGTTCTCTCGTCTATAGTTTCTTAAATGTGGACATTTGATGACTAAAATGTTTTGCAGTTGCAATACTTCCCCATCCCTGTAAGAGATAAGGAGGTAAATAGTTACTTCCTTATACTGTTAAGTATAATAGTTATCGTAGGTAAACACCTATTTACGATTCAAAGAGACAGATGTCATGTTGGCAAAATCAATGGTGGGAAAACGAATGGGTGATTAAAAAAAATTGTATCATAGGATTAGGCCAATCCTATGATTCAATTTTTCAGGCCGGAAGCCGATCCAATTTTTTTATTTATTGTTTCATGTAAAAAATAAGTTAAAAAATAATCCAACGAACATCTTAACTATAAAAATTGGATTTTAAATATAAAACCAGGCTCTTATCACTACCGACTTGGATTTGTTTGTCTTTAAGCTAGTATTTACCCATATAAATATGAAACACACAGTTTTATATTAAACTGTGATTAAAATATTTGTTTAATATCACATATAATATCTAACATAAAAGTACAAAACAGCCACCTGGAGCTAAAACCTATTTGTTCACAAGTGAAATTTGATGTTTATAGGTGGGCATCTTTAAAGTAATTACTCAGTGTTTTATTTTACTCTTTCAATGATATGATTTTAATACAATAATTCGGGCATTATTTGCACTGAGCAATTCCATTTAAAATTATTTTAACATAACCCTATTGACTTTGATTTTTTTTAAATTAAATATTTAATAAGATTTTAATTGATATTAAATTTGTATAAATCAATACAAAATAGTTTAATTTTAAATCATGTACTTGATTATAAACGAGTCTCTTAAATTTTAAAATGTATTTAATTTGTATCAATTTATTTGTATTTATTACTTATAATGGTGTTATATTAATAACTGTTATAATTTTAAGTTATTTACAGTTGAAAACATAATATAGTAATAACTATTAAGGCATACGAGAAATAAACGTCTTTTGAAATGGGTTACGTTTATAAAGGAAAAAATGGTATTATACAGGGTGTCCCCGGATGGGGTTGCCTATACGTGTAAATGACAAAAAATTTCATTTTTCGACAAAAAGTCACTCTTGATAAAAGCTCCTGCATGTCTTTAAACTAAGATTTATCATATTTTTATTTTTTTATTTTTAAGGGTGGACTCAAAAACTGCAATTTTTAAAAAATGGGCGAAGAGTAAAGTAGGTTTATTGTTTATTTTTCGACAAAATGTCACTCTTTACAAAATGTTTTGTTTGTTTTTAAATGAAGATTTATCATATTAGAAAAATTATACCATGTAAACTGCACTCAAAATTCACAATTTTTTGAAACTGCATCATGAGTAAAGTAGGCTTATTTTTCATTTCCCGACAAAACGTCACTCTTCATAAATAATTCTGCTTGGCTTTAAATGTAGGAATACCACATTAAAAAATAAAATTGATGTAAAATGTATTTAATAATTTTTAACTTTTTATAATTGCATTAAGAATAAAGTGGTTGAAATATTGATTTTTCAAATAAATGTCACTCTTTATAAAATGTTCTATTTCCCATTCAAAACTATTATATGCCATTAAAAAGTTGATTATGAAATATTCGGGTTTTAGTGTCCCCCGATTAGGTTGCCTATACGTGTGAATGAAAAAAAAATCATTTTTCGACAAAAAGTCATTCTTTATAAAAGTTTTGCTTGTTTTTAAAAGAAGATTTATCATATTACAAAATTCAGACTATGTAAACTTCACACAATAATCACAATTTTCTAATATTGCATCAAGAGTAAAGTAGGCTTATTTTTTATTTCTCGACAAGAAGTCACTCTTCATATTTTGTTCCACTATTCAAGACCTTTAAAACGATGTATAATTTATCCAGATTGAACAACTTTTATTTTTTCCAAAATTTGGGTAGTGGGGGTAAATTGGGTGAATTTTGAAAAAAATTATTTTGATTTTTTTTATAGAAAACTTGTCTCAGGGAAACAATTAAACAATTTTATAAAGAATACTATTTTTTCGAAAAGTCAAAATTAAGCCTACTTTACTCTTCGTCCATTTTTTAAAAATTGCAGTTTTTGAGTCCACCCTTAAAAATAAAAAAATAAAAATATGATAAATCTTAGTTTAAAGACATGCAGGAGCTTTTATCAAGAGTGACTTTTTGTCGAAAAATGAAATTTTTTGTCATTTACACGTATAGGTAACCCCATCCGGGGACACCCTGTATATTATTTAAACCAGTTAAACGATTTTCCATTAAATTATATATAAATAAATACAGTTATCTCTCAGAAATAAAAAATGATATATAATTTGTACCAGTTTTTCTCTTAAATTATACAGTTTTATTTTCAGAAATAATAATTTAATTGAATTATCTTTGTAAATAAATAGATTAACCTTGTTTAATTCAAGTACATTTTTTAGACTTGACTATTTTTTTCATAACTCAAAAATGTTATTACAATTATTTTTTCATTGTAGTGAATCTTCTAATTAAGGGCTAAGTACAGTGTTCTAGTAAAGATTGAATCTACATGAATATTAAGTTAGCTTCGTAATTCCAGAATAGAATTAAGGCTCCACTCAAGAATTATAAATGAGGGGGGGAGGTTAGTTATGCTGAAAAGTCAAATAAAACTTTTCCACATTTCAGCCCTGTTTCTGGCTTTTAACCCCAAAATAAGAGGCACAATTTAAGAAATAAAAAATTAGTATTTTTTTTAAGTTCAACTGGATGCCTTAGTTTTATACTATCATATTATTATTTTTTTAATTTTAATATTATGCTTCGCCTTCTCAAAGTTCAGGTATGTGTAGAACCTGAGATATCATTTCTGTGCTTTGTCCCCCTTTGTTGTTAGAACTCGAAGGATATGACTTGCATTTTAGTCCTTATGTTAATACTTATTGTTCCTTATAAAAATTTTGTTTCGTTTCATTTTTATTTCACTTCCCTTGTAATTTAAAAAAAAAACAATTTTTAGGTTGAAGTTACTTCTTTGTAAATTTTTTTCTATATTTTATAATTATTTTAAGGTATTTTTTTTAATAAATTATTTGTAAGAATAAAATGAGCGCGTTTCTTAAACTTTGATTTATTACTATTGGTCATGAGAAGTGAGATTTTTAAATTGATTTATTCTTATTTTTAAGTTTTTTGTGAGATACAAAAAAATATGTATTTAAAAATATAAAATCTTTTTATTTATATTTTGGTATTTTATTTATTTATTTTGTTACACGCAGGTAAGGTAATTGGCACAATAGAAACTGCTTGATGTGACAATTTACTAACAATTAATGATTACAATAAACAAATCTACAAATTTTCTTAATTCTTATAGTTTTGGTCTCCATATTAGATTTAATAATTTAATTAGCGTGTTACAACACACTATCTTTTGAACCAAATAATATTTTGAAATCAAACTTAGTACAAAAAAACCTAACCAGAGGCCGTCATTATCAGTATAAAGTTGTTAAACTGTCAAAGCAAAAAAGAAGTGAGTCTGTACTTTCTTACTTGGAATCTTATTACACTCAACTGTTTTGATCTGATGATGACTAGTTAGATTAATTCACTTTGCCATGGAGGTTTTATTGGGGGGAGACTTCTTTACATTTATTATTGACTAGAATTTGGTCTGTCAAGCTAAAATGTCAGTATCAGCAGAGCGGTTCTAGGAAAACAACTCACTTAGCATTCAGTACACCTTCTTTATTAATATAAATTAAAATATTTGCTCTGATGTAGGCTGTGAAAAAGCAACTTTAGAGCCTATTAAAACATAATTGTAACCCATTTTTACATTACCTAAAATGAAAAAGTATTATTACGACTGCTCTGGATTGAAAAAAATGTTATACTTCCTTGAAGGTAAAAGATTTTTTACACCCTAGGGAGGGAAAAATAACACTTGAATTATCTTATTAACATAAAACTGAGCAGTGGAGTAAACACAGCTAACAAATAATAACACCATGTAACAATCTCTCCACAAAACCTTTATTAAAAACAGAGCCGGCTTACGACCTAACGATCATCATCAGTGCCGGAGAGTTGAAGAAGGAGAATCCTAGTCTGACTTTTTAGGCAGAGTCATCTAGCAGAAGGTTTTGTGGAGAGATTTTGGTGTTGTTATTTGTTTGCTGAATTATCAAAAGTTCTGTGGGAAATATTGCTATGACTTGATACACACATTTTTGAACCTAAAATATAAATGACCATTTTAGGGTTTTGTGGCTAAAATGGGCAATCTTAAGAGGGTTGCATCTGCTATGCTCAAAGTATAATTAAAGTTGGCGACATCTTTGTTCATATAAACTGAGATCATAGATCAAGCTGCAAACTCTGAGTGGCACAATTAAAAGCCCATACAATCACAGACACGGAGGCAGTTTTTGGATGTAATCTTTATAAATAACATTCAATTCAGTTAAGTGTGTTTATGAATCAAAGCATCATGTTCAACTTGGGTTTAAACCCAAAAATAAAATGTAAGTACAATGTTTTTATTAATATTAAAGATAGCTTTTTAATCCGTTACAAATGTTATAGGAAATATTCACCGCAAGATCATAATGTATAAACATTACTCGTCAGTGTACAAACTATATATTGAACCTGGTCTGTCATGGGTTGTTTTAATTTTGCTTGCCTTTATCCTCTATTCTTCTAATTAATTATGCAAAGCAAAGCTGTTAGGTTGGTATCACTTGTAATGATCTTCAAACAAAAGTTTGATTAATAATACATTTTGCGTAAAGTGATGTATTAATGAGGTGTTGGCTGTAGAGAAAGTGATCTGACTCCCAACTTTTCTCTATGGGTGAGACGAACCAGCTTCCTATCTAATTCAACTACTAAGCTGCATGTCAGAGCTAGTTGTTCGTACATTCCATAGATATATTATGACTAGAGGGGCCCTATAGGTTAAATTTTGAAACATCAAAAAAGTAACCTGACTAATTTTGGTTATATATATAATCAGTACAAAATTACAATAACCTATATAGTAAAACATTTTAAATACAAATCAAAATTTAACTAATGTGCGGGAAGCCACATTTAATTGATTAATTATAACCTTGACTCATTCATAAAGGAGGTTTCAATGATGTTACACAGAGTCCCTGAGAGCTCCAAAAAGATGTTTCAGGCCTCTCGATGTATTGAGATAGGCTATACCCCCTCTAGTATATATCTATATGATAAAATCATAGACATATGTTCTAGAGGCGGCATAGCCTATTCAAATGCATTGAGAGGCCTGAAACATCTTTTGGGGGCTCTGTATAACCTCATTGAAACCTCATTCAAGAGTGAGTTAAGGTTATAATTACTAAATTTATTTCAGTTTCCCGCACATTGTTATGATTTGTATTTTTAACGTTCTCCAATAAGTTACTGTAATTTTGTAGGGTTCAATATGTATATTAACATTTCAGAGAAAATAAAACATTTAATTAACCAACAGACAGAAATTAAATATCTAATTTCTCGCTCATTGTTTGTGTTTTAATTTGTATTTTTAACGTTCTACTACATAAGTTAATGTAATTTTGTACTGATTATTTGATTATATTTATAAGCGAAGGTGGTCAGGTTACTTTGTCGATGTTTCAAAATTTAACCTTTAGGGTTCCTCTATTTATAATACCTCTATGGATAAAATAGAACTAATAAACATAGAGATATTTACTAGAGAGGTCATAGCATATCTTGACACATTGAGAGGCCTGAAACATCTTTTTGGGGCTGATTGAAACCTCCTCTAGGAGTGAGTTAAGGTTGTAACAAAGAAATCATTGTCGGCTTTTCGCGCATTGTTTAGGTTTTGTTTTCTATTATAACATTATATTATATAAGTTACTGTCTTTTTTAATGTATATTTCATCATATTAATATTCGAAGGTGTTCAGTTTACTTTTTTGATGTTTCAAAATTCCACCGATAGGACCCCTCTAGTACTAATATCTCTATGCTAATAAAAATGTTTTATCAGTAAAATAATTTTAAATGATAGCTTAAATCTAAATAAAGATTAACATTTTCTTAGGGGATATTTGTTTGTGTAGGTTGGCCATTCTTCAAAATCATAACATGATTTGCAATTATTCGTTTCTATTTTGTACTCTGAATATTTTTAAAAGCATTAATTGTTCTTTCATTATTTTGTGTGCGTAATTTATAATTATAACTGCTCTAACGAACCATTAAGTGTTTTTATTAAACAAGGATAATGCGGCGAGCAAAAACGGTAAAAGAAAATACACTGCTCTTATGAGTAGAACCAATATCATGAGCACTATTTAGTTCGGTAAACCGCGACTTAAATTTGAGCTAAAAAATACATTTATTTCACCGATAAAGCTTCGACAGCAGATAGCATAAAGCAGGTAAATCAATATTTATATAAATATCATAAGGTAGAGGTTAATAAATTCATAGTAATAATTCATGTTTATTAAATAACCAAAGAAATTGAAAGCCATTATAATTATTAAATTAGACACCGAATTCAACCCCGATAAGTTTCTACAGGACCAAAGAGACTAATACTATTAGAGGGCATAGAGATACATACTAGAGGGAGCATAGCCTATCTTAATACATTGAGAGGCCTGAAACATTTTTAGTGGGGCTCTCAGGGGTTCTGTGTAACCTCATTGAAACCTCCTCCAAGGGAGAGTTGAGGTTTTAATTAATCAATTGTTGTGGGCTTCCCACAGATTGTTTGTGTTGTGATTTGTATTTTAAACATTCTACTATTTAATTTACTGTTTTTTGTTCTGTTTATTTGATGAAAATGATAATCAAATGTGGTCAGGTTACTTTTTCAATGTTTCAAAATTCAACCAATAGGGCCCCTCTAGTAATATATCTCTATGTTGGAGGGAGGATACAACAGCTCTTATCATTCCTTGGGTAGCTAGATGCCGTAACGGTACACTGGTGACGTCATTTTTGGCATCACTGAAAAATGTCCGCCGTTAGTAGAGTGCATGGCTACAGAGGGGTGGAGGAGTATCTAGTCTCTCTCTAGAGAGACTATAGTAGGTGTAAGTACAGTTACGGCCTGAATTGAAGACTAGAATACAAGACTCCTTATACAATTCTTGCAGTTACGGCACCTATGGAAACTGTCTTACTTCCAGACCCCTTATCACTGTGTTAATCGGGTTCTGTACTCTCTCTAATAGTATTAGTCTCTTTGTACACGACACATTATAGGGATTTAGCCTAGAAATTATCCATATTCAACATTGGGTATAACCCCCGTCTACACTGAGTAAAATCGGTATCGAGGATTCAACTCAGTTCAACACTTCGTGAAGACGAGTTAAATATTGCTTACCTCCAAAGAGATTTTATCACTAGAGGAACCCTATTGGTTGAATTTTGAAACATCGAAAGAATCATAGAGATATAATACTAGAGGGGACCTATTGGTTGAATTGTGAAACATCGAAAAAGTACCCTGACCACATTCGATTATCATTTTCATCAAATAAACAGAACAAAAAACAGTAAATTAAGTAGAATGTTTAAAATACAACACAAACAATCTGCGGGAAGCCGAAAACAATTGATTAATTATAACCTCAACTCCCTCTTGGAGGAGGTTTCAATGAGGTTACACAGAGTCCCACTAATAATGTTTCAGGCCTCTCAATGTATTAAGATAGGCTATGCTCCTTCTAGTATATATCTCTATGAAAAGAATAACCTGACTATACCTTCGACTTTCAATATAATCAAATAAACAGATCAAAATTACAGTAACGTGTATTAAAGAACGTTTAAACTACATATTAAAACACAGATAATGTTCGGGAAGTCAATAGCTATTGTTTTATTTTAACTAATGAGATAGGCTATGCCCTCTCTAGTATATAACTATGTTTACCTCATTTTGGAACGGAGGTTATTGTTATTTGAGGTTATGAAAACTATTATTTTTATATCTATAAAAAATATTATTATATCTATGATTAGTTTATCGTTAAGTTGTATTATCTTTGCTCGTGAGGATTTTAAAAAGCTTTAATTACAAAATATGTAAAAAAAGAGCGTGATAATCATTACTTTGTGCAGCGGAAATAGGTGCGTAGAAGCGACTCAGGATCTTGAATAAAGGGGATCATGACGCATTGAGGAACTTTTCTGATGCCATGGACTTTGCATAAGATGGAAAAATAGGAGCAGACTTACCTTACCATGGTTATTGCAAAAAACGCGAAACGCAGTTATTCTTATCACACTGTTTTTTACTTTTCCTCATTTATACTGCAGGTATATAGGAAAAGTATTGTGTTTGCAAAAAAATCCGAAACCGGGATGGCACCGGAATTATCCGTTTCAAGTTTTTTTCTGACCTCCCAGTGTATTTATGCTAGAGAGTTGAAACTTTGTACAAAATTCAGTTTACCGCTGTAGTTGTCCTATCCAGAGAATATTTTTTTATAAAGTCATTAACCCGCATTAATGACTCAGCAAAAATTGTTGATAAATTATAAAACGCGGAAAAATGATACGATCGGATTAAGTTTTGGCACGAATGTAGTCATGTACAAGACTAATGTGCTATGTTTTATCTCATTATGAGGATTAATTCAATTTTTATTAAATGATGTACGTTTTTTTAAAAAAAAAATGGGAAAATATCCAATTGATTTGCAATTCGGTACAAGTTGATACCTTTATGTAATAGATAAGTACAACATGTTTCATTTCAATATGACAAGTATATACATGATTTTTACTCTCCTTAACTTTTATGATCTATCATAAAAGTTAAGGAGCATCAAGCGTGCTCAGTGCCTGGATGGGTGAACGGAAAGGAACGAATGTATTTACTATCTGAGGACGAACGAAGCGAGTCCGAAGTAGGGAGGAGGAGCGTAACGAATCCGATGTGATGAAGAAAAGATCCGAGGAACTCCGTACTTGATTTTGGTGGGATTTAAGTTATTTAACATCCTCGAGCAAAGATAATACAACCTAAGCCAATCACAGGGTTTGGATAGATAAAAAAGTTTTCATAACCTCAAATAACAATAACCTCCGTTCTGAAAAGAGGTGATCTAGATTATTAAAGCACTAGCAAGAGAAGCAGCTTCGTAGTGGAGAGTGTTTTAAGAACCAAACAATTCAGGCGCGGAGTTCTACATGCCGGCCGAATTTCCTTTAAAACTCAAGCTGTCGCGCTTTACGATTCATTTGTTTGTTACCGGTTTATACTTTAACTCGAGCAGTGCCACGAGACCAATTGTCTTCGTGGCAAGTGGTGGAGGCGCCGGGCAAGGCAAAGGCAACATGGAACGCTATATGAGAATCAAAGTACACACCTGTCTAAGAAATTTAATATATTATTATTTATTTATTGTATGTTTCTATTTCATTCTTATTTTGAAGAATATATTAATTATTTTAATTATAATAAATAATTTTATTTTTTTACTATGAATGACGAACAGTTTTTAAAGTTTGTAAATGATAAAATCGCTACTGGTAAGGTTAGTTGGGTGTATGAGTTAACTAAGGAAAATTTAATAAAAACATCTAAAATTTTAAAAGTTCTTCCAAATGAAAAATTACAGTAGATCAATTAAGAAGTATTGTTAGTGAGCATTTAAAAACTCTTCCTTCTTTTTGAGTGTTAAACCTGAAGAAAATAAAGAAGGAGAAAACTCAAGTACATCTGTATCAACTAGTGCTAGTGTGACAGTGTCAAATATTTGTGCTAGTTCAATAGGTGAATCTAATTTTCAAAGTAATATAAGTGTTACATCAAAAAGTGTGCCTACTACCATTGCAACAGTTGCAAGTGTACCTGTTACAAGTGTTGCTATTGCGAAAGTGTTTGTTTTAAGTCCAGTTACTACAACTGTAACTTCGGTCAAGGTAAGTACAACAAATAGTTCAAGTTTTAGTTCTCCTATTACCGTTCCTAGTTCAAAGATTTATTCAGTTACACCTAGTAACGAGTTAGACTATAACAAGCTCAGGAACTACAGTTCATTTTGACAGAGTTAAATTCCAATAATAAATATTGTTACCGCAACAGGAACTAGACCTGCACCTAGTTCATATTTTGCTCAGCCTGGTGTAGATCCTGAACGATCTCCGTATAGTATTCCATCTGGAGACAGATTCGAATACTATCCTAGAATTCCTAGCTATGATAATCAAGCTTATATTCATAGTAATAATAATCATCAGCCTACTTTTAGTAATAATAATATTAAGATGGCTGGACCAGGCATACCGAGGTTCTCCCCTCCCCTGTATAGTGGACACGAGGACCCACAGCCTGTTGAATCATTCTTAGAAAAATTTCATAGAATAGCTCTTATTTACTCGTGGGGTTCTCATGAAAAAGCTCTCTATTTCCCTATGTACTTGTTAGGAAGTGCTGCATCTTTTTATAAAAATCTTGAATATAAATATTCTTTTTTATTATCGTGGGCAACTATCGAGAGAGAGAGTTAATAACGTTATTAACGTTTCTCTCTTCTTTAAAGAGAAACGTCTTTTTTGTAAAATTCTATAATTTTTTATTAGGAAAAGGATGTTTTTTGAATGTTTTTTATAAACTGGAACAATATATTTCAATCCATTTGGATTATCTTCAGGAACTAAAAAACAAAAGTACAAAAATATTACTAAAAACTTACATAAGTACAAAATACAAAATAATACGACAGGAACCAAACATTAATGTCAAGTATTAAACTTAACAAATTATACTTACTATAAAACTACTAAAAAAGCTACATTAACAATAAATAAAAAAATAAGAACAAATTAACAGAAATAAACTTTAAAAGCCTATAACAAAGTAGAAAATAAGGATAAATCAGGTTATCTCGGAAACTTTTCTTATCACATCGGATTTGCTACGCTCATCTTCCCAGCTTTGGACTCGCTTCGCTCGTCCTCAGAATGTAAAATCGTTGAATTTATACTGCAACACTTTTTCCCACTTCTCAGATAGAAAATTTATCTTTTTAACCCATCCAGGCACTGACCTCGCTTGATGCTGCTTAACTTTTATTATCCAACAAAAACCACGGAGTATTGAAACCAAACTTAATGTACT
The DNA here is from genome assembly GCA_018340805.1 of Microvelia longipes. Lineage (NCBI taxonomy): Eukaryota > Metazoa > Arthropoda > Insecta > Hemiptera > Veliidae > Microvelia > Microvelia longipes. Next base: position 37,496,387 of record JACMZG010001913.1, read on the forward strand.
TATTTATTACGTTAAGTATAGACTTCTACCGAATTTCAAATTAAAAGGATACATTTTTTATTTTTATAAAGCGTGCACATGTGATATGATAAAACATGAACTAATGCTGATAATGAGATAAAACTTAGTATAATATATATATTATAATATACAAATGAATGATATTGCTATTAATCATTTAATGGGTTAAACATTAATCAATACTAGGCCAGCGAGATCGAAGTAATGCTACCTTAAGGTTCGGACAATCTTTTCATTCAGAGGGCACCTCAGAATGACAGGACGGGTACAGGTGCCCTGTACCTGATATTTGTCTGTACAATCATTGACATTTGTTCTGGTAAAATGTTTACTCTTCTTGTTAAATTAGAATCTATCCAAGGGAATTAAGGATCTTTCAATTCAGTATTTTCTTTAATGCTGTCTTAGAAATAGGGTTAGTTTTTTAATCAGTTAAAGTAGAGTTGAAATACTTGTTTTCCTATTAATTATATTAAAACTTTACATAGAGGTAAGAAATTAATGCTGGAAAACCTAATATTGGAAAAGGTGCTAAAAATGTGAGGAAAAAATCTCAAAATGTATGCCCGTGATGCTCATAGACAATTTTTAATCCTATGTATGGGCGATTATAGGGGGGTTTAGCCTTTAGCCCCCCCCCCTTCAGTTTGAAATTAGTCCTCTCGCCCAAAAAAATCGTACTGCTCTCATACAGTAATGCAAAAATTAAATGTTTAAATGTGAAAAGGTTTATAAATGAAGACAGCAGTCCAAATAGTGACACCGGCTATCCGGAATTTCCACTTTCTCTGTCTGTGCTCTGTCCAAAGGCCAAGCAAACGCCATTTTTCGACCCTTTACTGCCTCGCAGAACTTTTTCTTTATAACTGGGGACAAAGGAATCGTGGACCCAGACTTTTCTCGAACGAAACAGGATCCCGCATTTGCATAAAAGCCAGAAAGAAACGTAAAACCAAGGCTTGGTTAGCCGGCCTTAAATTCAAGACCTCTAGAGGGTAGATAATTGTATAAGGAATAACCTTATATAAGGTCCTTTTCCAGCAAAGTTCGACCAAAGGTAAAGGTGAACGCTTTTATTACTGAGTACCGGTCCTCGGTTCGTTTAATTATTACAAACTTAATAGTGGTAGTATAATTGAAAAAACAACTACCGAGCTTTCAACCTGGGGTCCTGGTCGTCATCAGGGTAAATAGATTTATTAAAACAAACAACAAGACTATATAAACATTAAATTTATTTAGTTTAAATAATTAAGTTTTTCCTAGTTTTAATAATTTAGTTTATTCCCACAAGTAGTTGAGTGTGGGGGGTTTAGTAGTTATTAAGTTAGTAGGAGGAATTAGCAAAGGAATAAAAGTAGTTTCATTATAACTATTTAAAAAATAATAATAATCATGACATACATGATTATATGTTATTATAATTATTGACTAGTAATATAAGTTTACAATGAAAAAAAGTAAATAAAAATTAAAAAAGTAAGTACAATTTACTTTAGGATACTTATGTAAACAAAAAGAAATAAATTAAAAAAGTAAATAAAATTAACTACAATATCTCAAAGCAATTTACTTTAGAATACTTATGTTTACAAAGAAAAAGAAATTAAATACGAAAATAAAAATTACAAAAGTAAATAAAATTAACTATTTTACTCGAAGCAAAATAATAAAAAAAGGTTTTGAGAAAAAAGTCTAATCAGGTTACATGATTTTTTTTGGTTTAGTCTGAGATCAGGATATAGCATAAAGGACCCACCTTGGAGTTTCAAGTTCCCTAGTTTTAATTTTACCCTATGCGTATGTCACAGCCGTGGTGTACTTATTAATAGTACATCACGTATTAATCATATATTAGTAATGATTCGGAACCATGAAGACCTGCCATGACCACAAAGAGTTAGTTGGATAGTTCCACAATACCCTTTTCCAAGATCTGGTCCAGCTCATCGTTCGTCCAGTTCTGAACAGCGGGTGTGTCAGAGTAATACCTTCTTGATCAAAGCCGCGTTACTTGTGACAATGACGAGCTCTGCCATGTTCTGAGTCTATACTATTGAAGGACTCGTCTGCGACTTTCATCTGCTCGTCTCTTTTGTCAGATTTCAAATGGTCTTTAGATATCAATACCTCGAACTGATACAACCCTATCTGATAAGTAAAATTAATATATGTTACATAATTTTGTTCTTTTGAGGTAGTACGTAATTGAGCACTTTATTGGACCGTTTTTAGGATGAGAAGCCAATCATTATTGTTATAGGAGGTTATTTAGTACTTTTCACCTCCGAGGACAATAATGAATGTAAAAAAACTCCTAGGACGTAAAAGTAATTCATATATTGCCGCCATTACTGTAATGTAACGTGTTCAAAAAAACAATCTGTGTAAACCCTTCATGAGATTGCTTTAAAAACGTTCATTTTGTTTCTGTTTTTGTTTGTAGACTAATATTTTTTTCGTTTTTAAAAGGTGTTCTAATTGACAATTTTTGTGTGTTTATTTGTAAAGCTTTTAAAGCATTGCTTTTAAAGCATTTTTGAGTAAAAGTGTGAAGCTATGGATGCATTCAATGACGACGATAATATAAAGTTAATTGGACGTTTGTTTTTTTTTTTCAATTAAGTAAATAGCGCAGTTTATTTAATAAGTGCTACCTCAAAAAAATAGTGTATGCCATCCGGCTGAGAATGTCTTTATGTCTTGGCAATTTTTCCCGACTCGCTTCGCTCGTCGGTAAACTTAACATAACTTCTAAAGACACACTTCTCAGTCTTATGGCATAAATAACTATTATTTTGTTAGTTAATTCTATAGGACATTGATTTACATAAACATCATAATTATTCTTCTTCACGAGCTGTGTGGTGTTCAAGCAAAAAATTCTAAAAACAATACACCCAATTAAACTCAAATAATAAAAAAAATCCTTAATGATGCCTTAAAATAGGTCAGAAACTTTCCGTCTCCAATTTAGCTCTGTAAGAAGATTTTAACACCACATCTAATGATTATAATTATACTTAACAAAATACAGTGTTGAACAATAACTATACGTTTTTATCAGGAAAATGACGCAACTCTTTAATCAAAAGATTGATGTTGAAAAAAGGATCCCGGATAATTAAAGAGTCTCGTGAAAAAAGCTCTTTTTAAGTTAAAAAATAAGTGGATTTGGGGGGGGGGTGTTAAAGAAAGTTTTAAGATAACATCGCATACATGAACAGTTATAAAAAAATAAATTAAAGTTGTAGATTTGATAAATGTAAGTATATATTATTATTTTAAGGGTTACTAGCCATGAAGTAATGTATGGAATTTTTATTTATGGTGATACTATGAAAAATTATTTACATACATATATTTTGATATGATAATTTGTTATAACATGTGGTCGAATGCAAATAGGGGTTAAATGTAGAGGGGCAAAGGTGGTGATATGGAGGTAAAAAGAGTGTTTTTAGAGGTGGTTTTTAGTGTTGAAGCACTTAACTCTATTGAAAGGTTTTGTTTGAAGGGAAAATGTATATAAAGGGAGATGAAATGAGGCGAGGTAGCCTAGTCAACATCTCTGAGCTCATCTTATCGCTTCGAACCAACTATGCTCGCTTTTAAGGTATCTCTTATCAGTTTAAGGTATCTCGTATCAGTTTAAGGTATTTCTTATAAGTTTAAGGTATCATTTATTAGTTTAAGGTATCTCTTATCAGTTTAAGGTATCTCTTATTTATTTATTTATTTACAGGCAATTGCCCACAAAAATTATGGTTATAAAAGAAAACAAAAGTAAAAATGATAAAATGTAAGAAACAAAAAGTAATGATAAATTAAACAAAATTATAAACTAGTAAAATTAACCATAAATAAACACAAACTATTGTTTTAATTCCTTAAAAAAATAAAGTTTAAATAAAAGATAATAATAATTTTTTTTTAAATAATTAGGTAAACAAAAAAAATTTAAGTACACTTAGATTACTGGGGCTAGGTTAAATTGCAATTAATCTAGAATAAGAAAAGAAAAATAAAAGGTAAAATTGCACATTACATTATTGTAATTTAAAAAAAATAAACTAAAAAAAAATAATATAAAAAGAGTTAAATAACATTCTGAAATATGAATATTATTTCTATAAAAATATAATGATAATAAAATGTAGTTTAATAATAATTGCACAAAAACTTAAAAGCTAATTAACTAATTTTTGGTATGTAAAAAATGAAAATTCTATAATATCAGTTGGTTTTTTTTTTAGAGTTTAAAAATTGCAACAGTAATTTAAGAATCAGGACATCTAAATTATTTAGGATTTTAAAAGACACATTTTTAGTTGTTTTTTAAATGAAGTAAAATTATCTCTATAAAAGTCAATTTGATATGAGTTACAGATAGCATTTGGATTCCTTTGAGCCCTTACTATTGGCGAGTTAAAAGTATAATTATTTTTCTGATAAGGTATAAAAAAATCTCTTATTAGTTTAAAGTATCTCTTATCAGTTTAAGGTATCTCTTATCAGTTTAAGGTATTTCTTATCAGTTCAAAGTTTCATATAAGTCTAACCTGAATTGATTATTTTTACTTTTCCTCATTTATACAGTAGGTATATTAATAATTAGGGTTGGAGTCGAGGAATAGACTCCAATTTGCACTGCGACTGGAAGTTCTATTGTACAATCAAGTAGGTACTTATATAGGAAAAGAATTTTTTGCGAAAACATCCGAAACCGGGATGTCACCGTAATTAACCGTTTTAGGTGTTTTTAAGACCTCCTGAGTCGTATTCACAAAGTTATCTGTCTGCATGTGTGTTGTCTGTTATCATCGTAGCTCCTATGTATTTATGCTAGAGAGTTGAAACTTTGTACAAAACTTAATCTACCGCTTTAGTTGTGCTATTCGGAAATTATATTTTATAATGTCATTATAAATAATGACTTATTTATTAATTTAAACCAACGTGGTGATACATCCTGATTAACTGAAATGTATGTCAGATACTTACATACTGTACTTAAGTATTTTTGATCAGAACATTTAATATGTTAAAAACCTTCAGGCGAGTTTCCTGAGGATGCACCACTTTTGTAGCAAAAGTACTTGACCTTATGTATTAAATCCTGATAATATAATATGCCTATAGACCGCTTCGCAGCGTCGATTATATATATATATTATATAATTATATATATATATATATATATATATATAATATATATATATATATAGTATATATTATATTATATATATATATATATTGTGTGTTGTGTGTGAATTTATACATATATGTCAGTCAATCTCATTATTTCAAAAAAATACTACCTGCCTCCACAATGATGCCAATCTTAAAATCTCATCTTTATTTTTTTTTGAGATATAGAAGTGATTTATTCCATAACTTTGTATGGAATAACTACAATGTTACTTAATGTTAATTAATCTTAAGTTAAACTTAAATGAAACTCCAGTAATACTCATAAATGCCGTTTCTTGTTAATTAAACAGCAGATAATGTGGTGGGTGGTGGTATGCCTGGTTGGCAGCTCTATAGCACAAACATTTCAATATTCCAGAGGATGGACCAATGGTAAGAGATCTCAGGTAACTGCGACAAGAGAGATAGCATGTCAGCTACACAGACTTAGAGCTCTGGTCGAAGGAAAACCTATACCTCAGGTACAGTTTTCTTTCACAAGATATTCAGGTACAAGATAGACTCAAAGTCTCCCTCCCCCGCTTAAATTTTGAACCGTTACACGTAAATTATAATTTGACGTGAAAAATCGCTAACGAGATGGCTTGTGCGGGGGGGGGTGCCACCCAGGAGTGTGTCCAAAATTTGTTTTTGCACAAAAAGTTACATTTCGCAGAACTACACACACACACGTATATATATATATAATATATTTATATAATTATATATATATATATATATATATATATATATATATATATAATATAACATTTCTAGCGAAATGTTCTATTTCGATCAGAAAAATATTTTATCAAACTTGGAAGAATACGATCCCTATTAAAAACCAGGTTGTTGTGACGTCATTGATCCGGAGTTCGTAAACATTTGGGGTGCTGAATCAAATGAAATCGGTCCGAAGTCGATATTACCACTTTAAGTGACCAAAAAGTCGAAAAACATGGAAAATAACACGACATCAAAATAAAAGTCTGTGAAAAATAATTTTCGAGTGGGGTGTTGTTTTTGATGTTTTGTAAGGTGCTGAATCTAATAAATCCAGTCGACGGAGCACTGCTCGTAACTCATTTTGTCTGTATTTTCTAAAGGAAATGCGCATAGTCATCCAGTTGGTTGTACAAAACTTTGCCTCAAAAATTAGAAGTACGCACTATTATTTGCACAAGTTTAAAGCTTAGTTACTTATCTTTAAGCTTAGTCAGTTATCTTTAAAGGTTTTTAGCGCATTTCCTTTGGAAAATACAGACAAAATGAGTTACGAGCAGTGCTTGACAATTGAGTAACTGGGAAATTCGCCCGACATACGGACCACCGCGCCAGAATTATTTTCTAGTTGTAAACTTATATTAGGTAAAAAAAACGATAAAAAATTATTGTCCCTACTAGGATTTGAACCCAGGTACTCTGGGTTGAGTTTTCGCATCCAAGGAAATTCGCCGACATGCGACCACCGCGCCAGAATTATTTTCTAGTTGTAAAACTTTATATTAAGTAAAAAAAAACCATAAAAAATTTATCGACCCTTCCAGATGTGTGAACCCAGGTACCCTGAGTTTGAGTGTCGTATTGACTCCGGACCACTGACATTAAACTCAGAGGCCCAAAAAACATTGAAAACGACACCCTAATCGAAATTTAATTTTTAACTGCCGTAATTTTGGTTTTCTATCATTTTTGTGGTTTTTTCGACTTTTTTGTAACTAAAAGTGGTCGTATCGACTTCGGACCGGTTTCATTCGATTCAGCACCCAAAATTACATAGAAAAAGACATCCTACTCGAATTTATTTTTTATTGACCTAAATTTTGGTTTTTGTAATTTACAATGGTTTTTTCGATTTTAGGTCACTTAGAGTGGTCGTATCAACTTCGGACCGGTTTCATTTGATTCAGCGATCAAAAAACATAAATATTAATGTTTTTCGCGGCAAAAAATATTAACCCTGCATTTTGCCGAATTTTTGAAAATTTCGCTGACTCAGCAAACCGGGTTAATGACGTCACAAAAACCTGGTTTTCAATAGGGTTCGGTGTCCTCCCTTAAGTTGATTTTGTACCAAATTTGGTTAAAAAATATTAATCCGTTCGAAAAGATTACACAGAAAGTCTCTCTCTCTCTCTCTCTCTCTCTCTTCCTCTCTCTTCTCTCTCTCTCTCTATATATATATATATATATATAAAGTTTCGCGAAACGTATTAAGGACCTCTGAACGGATTTGTGTCGTGGTCTGAGGTTTGAATTCCGCCATGACGCCTATCCCATTAGGCGAATTTTCAAAGGAAATTCGCTAAAATGAATGTGAAGAAAAAAAATAAAAATAGTTATTATATTTATAAAAAGTTTAATATTATGTATACATTATTTTTTTTATATACATTACTACAAATTCTTTTAGTTATAAATTTTAAAAGATGCGCGCCAAACTTAATTCTCTTCTTTTAATCAGCTATTGTCCGTAGTAATCAATATGTATATTAAGGCTGAAGGATCCTTTCGGCAAGATAGTGAACGATCTTTGTATCCTTGATATTATATATTTGTTTGTGTTTGTGAATACTATATGTTTACTACGTGGCCAGGTGCCAAAAGTCCCTGTTGTTACCCAATACAGTAATAAGTAAATTATTAAATTTAGTCAGCTTTACAAAGCAACCGAAATTCTTTGACTCTTTTATTTCAGAAGATATCGAAACGATCACTGTGGTTAAAATTATTTTATTTTCCAGGCCTATTACTGGTGTGACTTACCCGTATATCTGGAACCCGGGAAAATACCATCGTCGTCAGAAGTTGAAGATCAACAACCAATATAAACATGACTCCTGGAATCCAACGGCTTTGTAAAATGCTTCTTAGACTTCAAATTAAAATATTTTTCAAATGTACGACTGTATAAAATATATATTTAGGTTACCATGTTATCATAAAAAATATAAGAAATCATTTGTGTAAGTTTTATGTTATTCTATAAAACTGGAATTTATGCGATTTTATAATATTTTGAGCGTGTGAATTCATATGAATCCTCTGGATTGGCAGACCATGCATTTCCATCATAATTTAAGGTATATTTTCAAAATAATTTGGTTTAAAGTAGTACAAAACGAGTCACATGTTTCAACCCTGACTCTTGGACTATAACCCTTATCAGAAAATATCCCTTTCAGAACAAATCCAAACCGTTCAATGGCAGACATAAGTGGTTCTGAGTTGTTCTACCAATAAAATTACGTCGACAAGCAATCCAACCCATTTCATAACCGTCAATGGAAATTCTCTGAAAAGTTAAAAAAATAAAAATTTAATTCGATTGAGTACAGCACCAAATGGAAAGCACGAAGGCTTTATTTAGTCACAGGCTAAGTATACCATGAAAATTACTTTATACTTAATTTAACTTGAAAATTTTATATTACTTTGTTTTAACTCTCTTGAGGCACTAAGAGAAAGAAAGCTGCAACAGTAACATAAAAGAGAAAAAGAAAAGAGCCCAATATTTAGGAATAAGAGAAGTATAAAATTCACGTGTTTTTCATAATTTCTTGTTTGACATACTTCATTATATTTTAAGTCCTGCCGGTAAATTATTTTATATTTATTGCTTTTTCAGTGTTGGTTTAAATTATCGATTGGCATATATATTATTTTGAGAGTAAGATTAATCGTAAAAAGTGTATAAATAGAGATGCAATATAGTTGATTATTTAACAAACAATAGCTGGTAAGCGGTCCGTTGCAAGCACGCTCCTAGTTAATTCTATTATCAAGTAGCGTTATACAGTCAAGTTTTAAGAGAAGTTAATATAGAAGATAGAAGGGAAGATTGGTTATCCCCGGGGGAAACCACCAATCACATTTTTATTTAGGTTTGGTTGGTAACACGCCCTTTATATGTAAGGTTTTGTTATGGTTGCAACACTGACATCTTTGTTTTACTTTTATTCTAACATTTTCATTAATTTTAATTGAAGAACATCTTATTTTATTAATTATTCTCGCGTTCTTTTATGTAAAATATGGTCGGCTGTATATATATATATATATATATATATATATATATATATATATATATATATATATATATATATATATATATATATATATATATATTATATATATATTATATATATATATATATATATATATATATATATATATATATATATATATATATATATATATATATATATATATTATATATATATTATATATATATATTATATATATATATATATATATATATATATATATATATAGAGATAATGTTTTCGCTTCACTCGTCCTCAGATAGTAATTACATTAGTTTTTTCTTAACAGTCACCCATCCAGGCACTGACGTCGCTCGATGCTACTTAACTTTAATGATGCAACAAACATCATAGACATACTTATCTTATTTATACTTATACTTATTTATACCTATACTTATTTATACTTATACTTATTTATACTTATACTTATTTATTACGTAAAGGGATACACTTGTGCCGCATTTCATCTCAATTAGATTATTTTCTAACATTTTACAAGTCATTCGATACCAATTTAACTAATGCTGATGACGTGATGAAACTTGGCAAATACGTTGGTCTTATATATGGCTACATGCGTTCTAAATCTTAAATCAATCAACAAAGTTTTCCGCGTTTTTGGAACTTTCGAATTTGCTGAGTCATTATTGCTGTTTAATGGTGTCATAAAAAAGATTTTCCGGATAGCTTAACTATAGACCTAAAGACTGATTTTTGTATCAAGGTTCAACTCTATAGCATTAATACACTGGGATATACGATGATAACAGACACACACACACCCATATACACACACTCACTCATACAGAGAGACAACTTTGTGAAAACTAATTTGGAAGTAAATCTTGGTTTCAGATGTTCAGTGCAGGCACAATACTTTTCCTGTATACCTACGGTATAAAACACTTTTCCTATAAAATATATACGTTACAAGTAGTAGTAATAGTAGTGATAGTAATATAGGGGGAGTGGTAGTAACTACCAGGCAAGTAGGCCACGTTGTTGGTCCCTTTTTGCCAGCTCCCTAAGATAGTGTTCTACTCCTTTTATTTTCAAGTGTAGGTATAATATTTCATTTAATCTAGACAGAAGAGCCGTGAATTTCTAAGGTTCCTCTCATGCTTTTTTCAAGCAATCATACATATTTTCACTGACTCTTATAGTGTAGTGAAAACTAGGAACAACACGTGCCCTCGCTGTTAAACCAAACCTCCATACACTTTAAACTACAAGGCGGACACACTATAGTATTGTTATGAATCTACTATAAGGTCCTACATTTTTTAAGACCCTAAATTTAGTGTAAGGGATCTTTAACGAGTACCTGACAACGCATAGGCTCGAGACCACCGGCTTTACGTCCCTTTTTAAGGACGTGGTACGCAGAATTATTATACCTATCATAAAAATCCTAGAGGCCCGTGCTGGGATTGAACCCATGACTTAAGTCCATTTATTCTGCGTATTGGCCGCGTACCTTAACCACTACACCGCACGGGTGACTCCTTATACGTTACAAATGAGGAAAAGTTAAAAGTATGAGTGAAAACCATCCTGGAGGTCTTAAAAACAACTTATACTAATAATTCCGGTGACATCCCGCGGGTTCGGATTTTTTTTAGCAAACACGATAAATTTCCTATACTTATTTCATGATTATTTGCTTATCAACTTAAAATAAGAAATAATCAACTTTATTTTAGCCATATGACTTGATTGTTGACTGAAAGAGATGTTTTCACTGTTATATCACGGTTAGTTGATTATTCACAATAGCTGAACAAATAAAACTAGGGGGAAGTGTTTGAGTGAATAATCCACAGTTCCGTCCCCTTGTGTAGCAAGGGTTGCCACCCAGATGACAGGTTTTAGCTAGGTTATACACAATAACCACATTATCCTATTCAATTATCCATGGACTGTGTTTAATCGTTTGATTTGTTAATACCTGTTCTCAACTTAATTTATATAAATAAATAATAAAAAAAAACGGGTACGGGTTACCTAGCAACTTTGCCTTATAATATTGGATTCGCTACGCTCATATTCCTTGCTTCGAATTCGCTTCGCTCGTCCTTAGAATATACAAGTCGTAAAATTAGACTATTTATTTTAGATTCTCATTTTAATCTAATTATCAACTTTTGAGCACCGTAGAGGAAGTAACTTCAACTCTCTAAAACTATATTTCGTTCTCTTTTTTTGGGGACATATATACAATCTTATTCAGTAGTACCTTATGCTGTATGTCATTATTATTATTAATAATAATAAGTCGACTAAGTTAGTAATAAGTATGACTTATAGCATAAGGTGCTATTGAATAAGGTCGTACATGAATATTTCCTGAGAGGAGAGAACGAAATATAGTTTACATGAAATTAAGAGAGTTGTACAAGTCGTTAAATTTTCTGAAACACATCTTCGGACTATAGCTTCGCTCGTTCTTAGATAGTAAATAAATCCGTTTCATTCCCTGTGGTTACCCATCCAGGTACTGACCAATCTCGATGCTGCTTAACATTTATGATCCTACAAAAATCATAGATATACTTGTTGTATTGAAACGAAACTTGGTGTACTTATTTATTACGGAAAGGTGTACATTTGTACCGGATTTTAACTTAATCGGATTATTAATCCATTTTTTTCTTAATCAGATGTTTTTAAAAACAAGTCATTTTCTGATAATGAGATGAAACTTGGGACACATTTTGCTCTTATATATGACTACATGCGTGCTAAATCTCAAATCGATCGACATTATTTTCCCGCGTTTAATATTTAAAACGCGAGAAATAATATATAGTGTGTGACATTATGTATATATATATATATATATATATATATATATATATATATATATATATATATATATAAAATGACACTTTAACTTAAGTTAAGTACAATACTAACTTAGATTGAGTACATTATAAAAGTTTAGATTTCTAAAAATAATAATAAAGGTGAGGGCTCCCAGTAGACTTTTGCCTAGAGAGGGAGTCCTGTTTTGACAGCGATCATAAAAAATAACTAAAGTAAAACTGTTTAAATCAGAAAAAAGTAAAAGATTTGCGAAAAAAGAAAAAAAAGATAAACGATAGCAAACTTAATGTATATAAAACAAAACTAGCTACTGCCATAATTATTATTTTTTTTTATTTTTTTGGATTTAAAAAAAAATTAAATTAAAAAAAAAAATTTAAATTTTAATTTTATTTATTTTTTTTTATTTTTATTTATATATATTATATATATATATATATATATATATATATATATATATATATATATATATATATATATAGTGTGTGTGTGTGTGTGTGTGTGAAATATTTAAAATTTTACACACACATACACACAGACAGCCAACATTGTAAAAACCACTAAGGTACATCCCCCTGAGGTGTAAATGGTAAAAGTAAAAAGAAAGTTACATGCCACGATAAATAAATAAATAAATAAAAAATAATATATTTTTTTAAAGAGGTTAATACATAGAAACATGAAAACGTAACAAAAAATATAAATTCGTACATAACTAATGAAAATTGTTAGCGAAGTTGAGGAGTTTTTAGACTCCTGCTCTTCCACTTCCCCAATATTTATTAAATATTTTTAAAAAATAATGTTAAATATTAAGACAGCTTTTATTGAGCATGTTACATTATAGTATTACTAGACAAGACTAGAACACAACAGAACACACCCGAAATATTTAAGTGAGGTTTCCATGTCGTAATCTGATCCAGCGTAATACCTAGATATTTTGCTTCCTTTACTCTGTTGATTTCGCAGGACATTCACAGCGAAATTTCATTTCGGATATTTAACGACAAGCGTAATGTTTTTAGAAAATTTGCTGAAATATTTTCAGCATTCAAATTTATCATCTTTTTCTATGTGACCTACCCCATATCCGTCATTATGCATTAAAAATTGTGACTGCAGATTACTAAGAGATTACTGCAGAGATTAAAAATCTGCATTTTGCAGCAAAATTGTTTCGAAATAATTATAATTTGTGTTGTCAGTCTAGGTTATTTTTGAATCAAAGATAATTTCAAGTCAAGAGTGAAGCTAGTTGAATATTCACCGACACAGTCTTTCCATTAAATTTGTAAAAGCAACCGTACCTAAATTTAGTGGGATACAATTTAACCAACCTTATTACCCGTTCTAATTAGTATCTAATGTTTATTTACTTAATCTCATTCCAGTGATACCAACTTATCATTAGATTCCCTAAAATAGTTTATTTATTTCCATTAAACTATTTTGTTTGAAAGAACAACTTTGAATAAATAACTTATTTATATTGTATAAAATTCTATTAAAGTTGCCAGATACTAGAGAAGTAGATTTATAGAATTCATTTTTTTAATTATTATTGACATCTGATAAATAACCATTTGAAAATCTTATTAAAGGATGTTTCAGAGTTCTATATTTGTCTGTTTTTATATATATATATATATATATAATATATATATATATATATATATATATATATATATATAATATTAAATTTATGACACAGGATGGGACGTAATAAATTTTTGCATTATAACTATATTTCGCCTTCCTTAGCAATACAAGGCATATTCATGTTAAATTAACCTAAAAAGAAAAGAAATAAATTTAAAAAGAATAATTCTTTTCTTTTTAGGTTTATTTAACATGAATATTGAATATGCCTTATATTGCTAAGGAAGGCGTAATATAGTTATAATGCAAAATTAAGAAAATTTATTACGTCCCATCCTGTATCATAAATTTAATTTATTATATAATATAACATATATATATATATATATATATATTATATATTATATATATATATATATATATATATATATATATATATATATATATATATATATATATGAATGTAAGCTGTGCGTGTATATAAGAAATGTTTACATCCTTACATACAGACACCAAATTTGTTTTCGATTTTTGGGACCTGTAGGTCATGATCGTAGTCAGGGCTAGAGAGCGTCGCCTCCCCCTTCTCCTAAAACATTTTTGGCATTCTTTGGCAAATTAGTTTTTAGCAAGACTAGGCATAGAGATATTATAACTAGAGAGACCCTATAAGTTAAATTTTGAAACATCAAATGTGTATCCTGACCACTATCGCTTATAAATACAATCAAATAATCAGTACAAAACTATATTAACTTTAAAACACAAACAATGGGTGAGAAGCCAAAAACAATTGATTAATTATAACCTTGACTCACTCTTGAAGGAGGTTTTAATGATGTTACACAGAGCCCCAAATCGATGTTTTGAGGCTTTTTGGGTTTTGTTTAGGCTTATCTCAATGGATTGAGATAGGCTATGCCCTTTCTATTATATATCTATGGAACTAGATGTGAGAAATATTGTGTCCTCTGGGATTGGGTTGGCCCTGGCCTGCTGTAAGTGCTGAATCGTCGCAACAAAAATGCTTGTGTTAAGTTCTTTGCTAATGCAATTCTTCCCCCTCTATTTAGGAGGCAGGGAAGTAAAGAAAACAACAATTCTAAAGAATACTAAATCGAAAATTAGTTTTCCAGAAAGACTGATTGCTTAAGGCAGAGATATCAAAAATATCATTGCCTATAGATAGATCTAAGCTGGAAATCTTTTACTGAAGAATCTTCTTATTATAATCGTTTGATTTGGTTCAGCAGTCATACACTGTCTAGCAAACCGCATAAAACTCTTCGACTTAATGATGCGGTCATCATCAGGTCTATCAACAAGAAATGAATCGTTTTAGTGGTCTCCTGTCTCAACTTTATTTTAACTAAAATCGTTTAAGAAAAGTTAACGATGCAATGGTTCATTGAGTGTAGTAATGAGAAGCTTAAAACTTTTATTCTCAGTGAATTTTGAAATAAAATATTCTTTAGTTGTTTTATTTTTAACTTTAATATATTATTTAAAATATTATTACTATTAGTTTACATTTAAAATATTATTTCGTTGTAAATAATATTTTTACAAAAATTAATCTAAAAGGAATAAGAAGAAAATCGAAGGGAGTGATCCTGGTGATACCAATCAATAGACAGCTGGACAAATGTAACCTGCAGGCTATCTTAAAGGCAGGTTTCGAGTTCTCGCCTCAAATCATTTTCTATAAACGTTCTATTCTTTACTATTTGATTTCTCATATAAACTGACTTCAATCAATGGAAAATAATATTTAAGAGTTTATTTCTTTAGAAATAAATATAAGACCACATAATTTAAATAATAACTAAAACGCAAACAATTTTGCCTTAAATATAGAACAAAATTAAATGAATTAACTTTTTATCAAATCCCCCTTATAGTGACGGCATTGTTTGGAAATGAATACAGTCAGTGCTGCCAATTTTATGTATAATATAAAATATTTCAACTTACGATTACTAGGAGCTAGTCCTGTCAGAGTTAATTCAAGCAGCCCAATGATAGACAGAAGTTGTCCTGAGCTGTTTTATTGATCGATTTGGTCCCGATCAATGTTTCAACCAAGGATCTTGAATAAACGGGATGACACACTAAGTCGATTTGGCGTAATAGTGACCTTATTGAAAACCAAAAAATAGAGTGAATTCAACACGAAACACACGTCAAAAACCAACTCCACATGCTTCGTACAAACTGCGCATGCTTACAATTCTTATAACAGGGCGCAAGTCTTAAATTTTAGAGGTAAATTACCTCTCAATGTTTTCCCATTGCTTCTTGCTTGAGAAGGTTATAACAAAACACGCTTAAATTATCACTCACTGAAGTTGCAAAGTATAGTCCAAAATTAAAATTAAATAAGCACAAATGACTTAACAAGCACCACAAATGTAACAATCACAAGAAGCACAGAAGAAAGTTAAGAAGCAAACTCGACAACCTTGCTACATAACCTGCGTTTGACGTTTTTTTTATTATAACCAAGGGTAAGGTAAGTTTGCTTCTAATTCTCTATCTCATACAACTTCTATGGGACAGAAATGTTCCATAATGCGTCATCCCCTTTATTCAAGATCCTTGGTTTTAACTTACCCTTACCAGAAAATAGTCCTGTCAGAACAAATTCAAGCCGGTCATTGGTAGGCATAAGTGGTTCTAAGTTGTTCTACCAATAAAATTAGGTCTGGATTTTAACTTACCCTGGTTTCAACTTACCTTTACTAGGAACTCACTCCTTACAGAACTAATTCATGCCGTTCAGAGGTAGTATTTTCTTTAGTTGATTCTACGCCACATTTACAGTGGTACAGCTTTGTCCTTTTGTGGTTCTGGCTAGCCAAACAACTACTGATTATTCACTGTGCAATAAGTACAGTGAATAAGTACTGTATCGTGTTCAGAGTGACCTAAAGCGGACCTTTACGAATGGATGTAACTAAACTTTCGAGAATAAAAACTCGAATTTCCTTAATTAGAGAATCTTGCCACTGCACCTATTCATATACTAGGGTCGGCAGGAAAAAGCAGATAAGTCGTTTTACTGAATTTTTCACAAGTGTAAAAAATATCAGCTTCGGAATGTGAAAACGGAAAATTTTAATTTTCCATTAAAATTTATTTTTACTCATTTACCTCTTTAACGATAGTTTTGACTTAATTGGTTTTTACGTTTGGTTAAGTAAGGTCTGAGAAATGCTTTAATCGTATAAATTTTTTTTTGAATAATTTGACTATGTGCTTTTTCCCGCTGATCCTAGAATATCTTGGCTGTATTTATATAAGAGGACAGGACTGTCTGGTAGTTATTATCGACTGGCTCCTATATATATATATATATATACTAAATTACATTTACTGAGAAAAACTTGATTTTCTTTAATATTTGTCCCAAAATACTTGGAGGCACCGTAAAATATAATTTTCTCAAGAAGAGGTTTAATTTATTATGTAACCAAATTAAATTAAAAACAACATGTAAAGATTAGTTTCGGTAAAAGATCATTCAAGTTACCTGTGATTAAAGACAACTTGTCGGAACTTATCAAGTCCTCTAAGTCCTTTGTCACGCAACACTTACACGAGCCAATCAGGAAGCAAGAACAACTCACTTAGCTATCCTTTTCAGCTGTCACACAAGAAAAAATCATTTTAAAATATACATCGGGAACTTCTTGATGATACCTCAATTAAGAGACGCCAACGAAAGACCAATTTGTCTTAAGAGAGAATAAGCAGCCTGAAATTGTCAACTTATTTTTAAGTCTGTCCCATTTGCTTTCTTTAATATTTTGGCGCCAGTAACATTTTAAAGTTTTCGTGCTCGTAATTTTTTCTTACTTGATTTTTTCTCGTTTAAGTAAAATAATGGAACGGTAGATTTAGTGCCTCTCTTTCATTATATTATAGTTTAAGTACTATTTACCCCAACTTAAACAGCTATATATGTCTGTAAATATTTACTTCTTATAAATTTACGACGACTCATACATTGAAACTTATGCAATAGATTTTATGTTAAGCTATAACAATAAATTTTTATTATAATTAAATTTATACGTCAGAGCAAATTTTATAAATGCATTGATAAAATTAGACACTCGATTTAAACAGAGTATAAATTACAATTTGTTTAAACAGTTTAAAGAGACTGAGAAAATAAATGCACCAATCTTTTCAATGAATTCTCATTTTAAAAGCATGTTTAGGGATATTAGGTCTTAGTCTTAAGACTAAGTGGGCCGTAAAACTGAATCAGTGTAAGAAATAATAGACTGTTTAAATGTCTGAGATGATCGTGTCAGTGTTGTCCATTCATAAGGATTTAGCTCTGTTCAATACCTAGCGAATAGTTTTAAATGAAGAGTGCCCAATCGCGGGTTTAGTATAACATCATAATACACTCTATATACTTAATACAGAGATATATTTATTATTAGAGGGGATATATCCTATCTTAATGCATTAAAACAACCTTTAGGGCTCTTAGAGGCTTTGTGTAACCTGGTCAAAGAGCAAGATAAATTTATAATAAATCAATTGCTTTTGGATTTGTTTGAGCTTTTAATTTTTTCTCACTTATTCCGCTGGTATGTAGCAAAGTATAGTTTTTGCAAATAAAAATTCGAGAATGGGTTGTCTCCGGAAATATCCGTTTCAGGTGTTTTTAAGGCCTCCTAAGTGGTTTTCTGTTTGTATATGTGCGTGTGTGTGTGTGTTTGTTACCATCGTATACCCCAGTGTATTTATGCTAGAGAGTTGAAACTTGGTAAGAAAATCAATCTTTAGGTCTAGTTGTGCTATCCGAAAAATATTTTTTATGACTCAGGAAAAATATCGGAAAATCATAAAACGCAGAAAAATATTGTGATCAATATGTGATGTTTGGCTCGCATGTAGTCATGTATAAGACTAAAATATGTGTCCATTGTCATCTCATTATCAGCATTAGTTCAATTTTTATTGAATGACTTGAGTGAATTTTTAAAAAATTAAAAAAAATCAAAAAAATATTCTAATTAAGTGTAAATTTAGTGAAAGTGTACTGTTTCACGTAATAAATAAAAACACAAAGTTTCGTTATAATAAAATAAACGATAATACTAATAGATTGCTTTAGATTTAAGAACCTATAGACTTAAAGATTGTTATTTTTATAATATACCTATTTATTTTTGAGTTAAATAAAATAATTTCTTTCTTCTCCCAATAGGATTTAGGTCTTCCGGTGGTGACCGCGTCAATATAGATGAAGAATCTGACGTTTCGCTTCCACTGTGGGAGGCATCTTGAGGGTTGTAGTACATCATGGATAGTAACACAATTTTATATAGCTCACAATGTAGATAGCTCTACAAAACCGAGCTCATCAGCGAGACGTCGGATTCATCTTCATTGACGCGGTCACCACCGGGAAACCTAAATCTTCATGACAATAACCGCGGAGCAGTTTATTTTCTTCTACCAAGTTTCGTTTTAATGCGGATCATTATAGTTAAGGAGCATTGAGCGAGGGCAGTGATTAGATGGATGACCACTGGGAATAATGTATGTATTTTCAGTTTTGAGGATCCCTGTACCTGATTTTTTGACGTCATACTTTTGCATCGTTTATGTGAAAGATATCTTAATTAATGTTTAGTCCATGCTCTATTTATTATTCAAACTTAAACATTGCGATACAAAAATATAGTTAATAATATTTAAATGAAAACCGAAGGGAGAATATTGTCAACAGATGATTACTTGTAATTGATAAGAATGAGATTAGAGTTGCATTTGTTTGCTTCGGGTGTAATTAACTTTATATAATCCCTTTGTGAGGCATCAACAATTATACTGCCGTATTAAATCATGTTCTATAGCGCTGTTATGGAGAGTTTTTAAAATGACAACGAGCCAATTGCGAGGGGTCAAGATTAAATTGAACTTTTAGATAAAACTGACACTTGTTCCGAGAAAGAAACTGATTAAAAAGGGTAACTCTAGACCTGTGCGAATTATATAAACGATAGAGAAACGACAAAACAATTAGTACAGGGGAGGCGTGAGAATAAAAAGGGGGGAAATGGATTTCTGGTCAAAAACAATGAGGGGGAAGAGATTTGATTGGCCGATATTTTCATCCCTCGTGAGGGGTGGATGGTTTATCGAATTATAAAGTTTCCCCTCGGTCCCACTGGGAGCCTGATAGCAATCTAGCCAGCGTCTAATCGAACATCAATCAGCTCCTCTAAAGCTTTAATTTTACCCGAAGAGTTGGAAAATCATCAGTTAAACAAGTTTCTGGAGCAAAACAAAGCTAAGTTGAAACCTTGAGATTGTCCACGTCAAGTTTTATTGAAACTTTATTCCTAACAACTTCTTTTTAATTTGGAGTGGTAATGATTTTGCTTCCCACAAATAATAGACGGTGTGTTTAGAGAAAAATAAATTTAGAAAACAAGAGGCAAATGGGAGGAAAGAAGGGGGGATTTTTGGGCACTGTCTGACCCCACACATATCCACAAAAATAGTTTTTTGATATGAAAAATTATATATTTATAAATTATTGATATTAATAAACATTAGATAGATCTAAGCATGGGCGTTCGCAGGATTTTTTCCTGGGGGTTCAAAGCTGCCAAGTTCAGTCAACAATAATGTGTTGCGGGTTTCAAAAGTCAGAGATGAAAGTTCAGTAAATCAGAGGAGCGGAGATTTGCTAAACTAAATTTTAATTCATTAAATAAAATTATGTGATATTTTATTTATTGTGGAATAATGAGATCAGATAAGCTAGTGGGACAGGATAACATCTACTATGAACAAACTATGAATCTGGTCCCAATAAATTAGGTACCGATGATTAAGAAATTGGTCAATTTTGGTAACCTACCAGGTTTAGTTCAAGAGTTGTTGTTGTTGAACCGGTCTTCCGCAGCGCTGATTTCTCGCACCTTGTGATAATCGAATCTAAACTCTTCTCTATTTAAATTTAGCCCTCCTCCCTCGGATAATAAGTGACCCCGAAGCGACCCACATGATGTAAATTTGCTGAATACGTGGCAAAATATCATGTAAAAAAATACGCCCTTCCTGTCGAAGTAATTTACAGCGGAGTCACAGGGTTCTGTGGTCAGTATGATCCTGCAGGGCTTTGCATCAGGACGGCTTTGCATAACCTATAGTTTGCAGGATCTATACTGAGAACAAAATAGGGTGTTTTCGGCACAAATGTGCCAAAGTTCAGCAAGAACGCCACCCACTCGAACGTAGGCACAAGTTCATTTGGGAAGATCGCGTCCTATAGAAGAGATAACATTGCAAATATCAGTTCAGGTGTATGATTTTTAAAATTACCAAATTTGTATTCGTAAATTGAAATTAGCTTTTAAACCGGTTAATAAAAGGATCAGCTGTGCAAGAAAAACCATTAAAAATTAAACAATCAACAAAAGATAATTATATGAAGAGGCAAAAAGCTTAATGTAACTGTAAATAATAAAGTTAAATTGAGTTGTTTGGTAGGGCGGCGTTTAGGGGGGGGGGCGAAAGGGGCGAACTAAACGTCTGCAAACAGGGTAATCGCTTTCAAAGACCCTTTTAAAAACTTGTTCATTGAAAAGGGAAACGTTGTTTTCTCATCCGTAACCTTGTGTCACGCCTGCTAGTTAGGGACAACACTGTGCCTGATGGTTTGGTACCCCTGCCTCATGGTTGGTACTGCTGTCTATGATCTTCTGTCGCGTATACTCACGAGTATCTAATATCATTCACATCTGTTTTATTTTTGCTTCATTTGAAAAGTTGAAAACAAATCAATTCTACTGCGAAAAGACTTTATGAACTCTTTATTCGGAAAATTTAGAAGTTTAACCAAATCGTGAATTACGAATTTTGTAAGAGGACGGTAATATTTTTTATCAGAAAGCTGTTTCTAAATATAATTTTTATATTAAATGCAGTGTGCAATCTTGTATTGCAATTGCAATCACAAAATAATAACCTGAACACCCTTGAGTATTAATATGATAAAATAAACATTAGAAAATACAGTATATATATTACAACCTCCTACCTCCTCCAAGAGTGAGTTTAGGTTATAATAAATATATTGTTTTCGTCCACTCGCATTTGTTTTTGTTTTGATTTGTACTTTTAACGTTCTCCCCCAAAAGTTACTGTAATTTTGTTCTGATTATTTGATTATATTTATAAGCGAATATAAATATATATTGGTCAGGTTACTTTTTCGATGCTTTAATATACATAAGGCTTCTCTAGTAATATTTTCTCTTTGCCTCTTAATGTATTAAGATAGGCTATGCCACCTCTAGTATAATATATCTCTATGACTTCATGCCTCTATATTACCGCTTTTAAGGTTATAATAAGACAATCGCTGTCGCCTTTTCCAACATTTTTGGGTTTAATTCTGTAGTAGAAACTTTCCATTAAATATGTTACATTAATTTTGTACTGTATATTTAATTATATTTTTTTTTCAAAGTTGTTTAGGTTACTATTTCGATATTTCAAACTTTAACCAAATAGACCCTCTCTAGTAATTATATCTCTGTGGGGTTGTCGTTTGTTATCCGTGAGCATTTCATAGCTAGTATTAATCGTACTTAAGGCGATATATTCTTTTTTACATAGTGCGTGTTAAATTTCAGTTATTATTTGCCATTTTGCGGGAAATTTCAGAATTGCAAAGTAAAATAAGTAAGTAAGCAATCCTATAAATTCTTTTTTTTGAACGGCTATAAAGTAGGTTCTTTACAACCTCATAAAACTAGGTGAAATGCGTTATTTACCTTCTGCTACAGTTTCGTAGGTTTTGACAATCGCTGGTTTCTGATACGTCCACTAGGCGGGCGCTAGTAGTTTACTACAGTCAAATACATTTGGTTTATTAAATAAATAATCGAACGTTTTTGTTTACGAAATTTTGTTGTTTTTGTAAATGTTTTTTTTAATATTTATTATCATTTAATAATCATGGATAGTGATTCAGACATTATAAATACGCAGCCAGAATTTAAAATTTTGGCCAGCGATGCGATCAAAATAAGTGTACCAGTAAATATTTATACAATATACTGTTTCTTCTAAGTAGTTGTTTACGATTACTACGCCCTCAGTTCCTTTTACTAGCTCGCTTCACTCTACAGTAAAGATAGTCACCACGGTATAAAAAAAACACTTCCTTCACAGTCTTGTAATAGAATATACTATTTTAAAGTTTAATATATTGTTTTGCTAAATTAAATTTAATATTTTTTTCACGGCCGACGCTAGTTTATTTTAATCTAAATTTTTTGTTTTATAATTTTGGACAACACTGTCAGAAAGGAGTGTTGACGTAATTTTATTCTAGTTTTTCGTTTCTTCTCAAAATGTAATAGTGGGAGCATAGCCTATCTTATTACATTGAGAGGCCTGAAACATTTTTTTGGAGCTCTCAGGGGCTCTGCGTGTAACCTCATTGAAACCTCCTTCAAGAGTAAGTAAAGGTTATAATAAATCAATTGATTTCGGCTTCCCGCACATTGTTTGTATTTTGATTTGTATTTTTAACGTTTTACTATATAAGTTATTGTAATTTGGTACTGATTATTTCATTATATTTATAACCGAAGGTGTCAGGTTACTTTTTCGATGTTTCAAAATTTAACCTATAGGGTCTCTCTACTCTCTAGTAATAATATCTCTACGTTCTAACGAGTTTTTACGGGTTCTTGTTCGATTATTGTTCGGGAAAACGAAACGCTATATGTTATACAATTGTTCCTCCTTCTTATCAATATTTTACCAATAAAACTCTGATTTCGGTTTAACCTCATTGAAACCTCTTCTCAGAAAAAGTTAAGGTTGTAATAAATCAATCGTTGACAGCTTTTCAAATATTGTCTATGTTTTGTATGACGAACTTTATATTATTACTTCGTTCACACGCGGGGTTTGTCAGGGGGTTCGACCCCAACTGTTCACACGGTATTTTTCACCATGAAACATGAGTTATAGGGTTGAATCCCGTGTTCAATCCTGTTCACACAATAATCGACGGGGGGGGGGGTTGAACACCCTAGAAGGTTGAACATGGGGTTGAATCCCTTGCCAAACTCCGCGTCTGAACAAAGTATAAACTGGGTAAAACATTTCGAACTTTCGAAACTGGTGGCTTTCCCAAGCAGATTGGAAAATCAAATTCGAGATTAAATATATAATTATCATTTTGGTAACTATCACCCAAATATGGTAATTTTGTTACCACTTTTGGTAACTTTGAAAAGTTAAATTAGATCCTACCGTAATATTACCTATTTTTACTTTTTCTCATTTATACATGGGAAAATAGGAAAAGTATTGTGTTTGCAAAAGAAGGCGTTTTTAAAAAGTGGTTTTCACAAACTTAACTGATGTCTGTATGTGTGTCTCTTATATCGTAGCTCCCAGTGTAGACCAAGAGCCCAGGGGTGTTTTGTTAACAAACAGTGTAATGGCTGGAATCAGTCTCAATTTTTCGTAAATACCTTCCTGAACAAGGATCTGCAATTCTGCCGACTCGGATCGGATGGGTGTCCCAGGCAGAACCTTTGACCCCTAAAGTGCGTTCTATATATATATATATATATATATATATATATATATATATATATATATATATATATATATATATATATATACCCTTTCGTACGGCGAACGATAACTCTCGAAGGCGTTCTCAAATTGAAACGAAACTTTGCAAATCGCGAGATGTCGAAGAGGATACGAGGTTTACTGTTTATAAAAACATTATGACGTCATCAATCAAAATTTAAACGTCATGAAAAAAAAATTTAAAACGGCTTTAAAACAAAGTATTTTGTATTTAGGTAGACAGCTGTATATATATATATATATATATATATATATATATATATATATATATATATATATATTATATATATAATGTTGTATATATGTATACGTCTAGGTCAAAGACTCGTACGATATCTGTTGGGTTCAGTAGTGTTAGAGGGTAGGAATATAGTATAAAAGAGAAGCCACTACTTCTTGCTATATCTTGGTAAGCCTGCTGTCCCAGAGAGACAGGACAAAAATGGCTTTCACTAAACCACGCCGAGCTAAGCAGCCCTGTAAAGCGGAAGAACCTCGAAGTAGTTTTAATATGGTCGAAGTCATTCTAAAACTATTGCGACCGGTTTTAGCTCAATCAGATAATCTTAAGTGACGGAAACGGAATTTTTATTTTAAAATAAAAATCATGAATATATTTTTGTTTATAATGCTTCTTTTAATTTTAAAATAGTGAAATCAAATTTGTGAGAAAGCCTCTTAGGCCCTCGAAGCGGGCTTGTGAGTAGAGGCTGTGAAAATTCGCTAGATACATGGCAAAATGCCATGTAACAAGAACAATAATGAAACAACACATGTGTTTCGTATTATGTGTTGTTTCATTATTGTTGGCCGCTTCGCGGCCACAGGGAAGCCCCCGGGCCGCGAAGCGGCCCAGCTGGCTGACGCCACAGAGCGGACGAGGCGCGAAGCGGCTACGGGCCGAAGGCCCATATTTATGGATGTAATGTTGGAGCATCTGAAATGTCTTACCTAGTCTATGTTAATGTTACTAAGAAAAATTTGAACCAAAGTAATAACGTTGGTTAATATATAAGTTACGATATATTAATTGTTATGATTTGCTCCGCTCACTCGTGTTAATTTGTGAAATAAATCTAAAAATAATTAAACAATTAAGATAATTTTTATTACCGATTTAAATATTGGTACTTATACAATACAAGTAATCTTATTGGTCAGTCCCATTAAGATATAATTCTAAAAAGGGCTTTGCCTATCTCAATACATTGAGACGCCTAAAAGATCAGTTTAGGGCTCTTAAGGGCTTTGTGTAACCTCATTAAAACGTCCTCTAGAAGTGAGCTAAGGAGTTCTGCAATTGCGAGAGCCTGTATACAGGGGATCGATCTCCCGTTACAATTTGAAAATATTATGAATTACACCAAGACTTAGAAAGATTTTACACAAAAGCAGTTCATACAAATTATTTTTAAACTCAACACCATTTTATGTGGAAGACAGTTCCAAATGATTTTATCGAATCTTCATCCTAAAAAATAATATGCTTATGAGGTTGTTCGTATGACGGAATTCACTCTACAACAATTGGGACTGGTTTTCGCTCAATCGGACCATCTTAAGCGGCGCATTTAGCAAATAACTTTAATAAGTTAATGACACAAGTAGGAGTTTACTTACCACCGCACGCA
This sequence comes from Microvelia longipes, assembly GCA_018340805.1. Taxonomy (NCBI): domain Eukaryota; kingdom Metazoa; phylum Arthropoda; class Insecta; order Hemiptera; family Veliidae; genus Microvelia; species Microvelia longipes. Next base: position 37,522,371 of record JACMZG010001913.1, read on the forward strand.
TTGCGATCGCAACCGCTATTGTTCAATATTGTCAAATCACCTGTTGATGCAGGATCAATAAGCTCGGTATGCTTTGATGCTCCTCGCATCAAAATCTCAATAAAAGACAACAAAATGTATAATTACATTCATAAACATTTATTTCTATAAAGTTATAATTTGTCATAATATTTATAATTTATAGATGATAATGATAATTAATTTAACTCATGTCTTAAATTACTAAGATAGGATACATTTAAATACATACAAATTTATTTTATTCATAAAAATTATCAATATATTTACATTAATGCTTCAGTTTTGTTTGTTTATAAATATTTTTCACATATTTATTTTTACTTTAGATTTTACAATATATTTTTAATGGTCAGCTAATACTTTTACTTGCGCTAACTGGCAGAAAGATTTAAAATGAATTTTAGTGTATTATTAGGAATAATGCGAAGATTATACATTCATAATAGATTATATTATAAATTATATATAACACGTTCCTAAAAAGTACAAATTTCTGCTTACAGTGCCGTTTTGGTACATTTTTGGTACGTGTATCACTAGATATTTAATTTTAACTGAGAAAAATCTTACTTTCAAGTCGAGCAAAAGTTTTGGCTTTCTTTATAAACTCGATTGTTTACCTACTTCTTCCCTGGAGGACAACTCAATCTGTGCCCATGAATTGAGTTGCGCATACGTAAAGTGGTCAAAAAATCGTTTTTCAAATAGAAGTCACTCTTATTAAAAGTTTTTATTGGACGTAAAACCAATTAATTTTAAAATTTTGTACCCTTAACCTTGTATATAAGTACTATTATTTTGAAAACAACCAAAAGTAAAGTATTGGTTAAAAATTGAAACATTTCAGAAAAACTGTTATTCTTTATTAACTTATTCATTTGTAACGTAAAAAAAAAAATTTAGCAATAAAAAAAATTAAAAATTCAATTAAAATATTTTTGCCCCAAATAAATAAAATGTTAGCACATTCAAAATTAATAAATTTTTGATACATTTAATTACAAAAATTAATCTCTATTATCTTAAATAAAGGACCAACATGGGGAGGAGGCAAGAGGGGGGCAAAATTTACTGTGACACTTATTATTAAAAATTTCAATTTGTCTTAAAAAGGCAAAATTTTCATAGAGAATAACATTTTGTTGAATTATCAAAATTACACCAAGTTCTACCTTTGCCACTTTTTGGAAACGTGTACATTTTTTGTATAAGGTTCATGGTGTAAATTTTTTATTGCGATAAATATTCATTTTAAAATTTTTATGAAATTTTAATTTAAAAAAAAATATGATGAGTAACTTTTTGTTGGAAAATGAATTTTTTTGTCGTTTACATGTATGCCCAACCCAATCTGTGGACATACTGTGAGTATATATATATATATATATATATATATATATATATATATATATATATATATATATATATATATATATATATAAATATATAATATATATTTGTATGTATGTATGTATATGTATATATCCTTGCAATGTGGGCCCAACTCACTATGGTGCAAAAATTCAATCCAGTTAGCGGCCACAAGCTCCACAAGCTTATTTTTGAACTTTTTTGTTCTGATTTGACCAATATTTCTAAATTAGTTATTTAAATCACATAAACGCAATTTTATTTGAAAAATTCGCTGTAAGGTTACATAATCTAAACTATATACTTAATAATTAACTAAATTGCCTTACACAGAATTGTTTTTTTTTACAATTTATACAATTCGTCATTGAGTATTATTTTTACAACGTGAATAAAAACGTGCTATAATTAAATGCAGAGTGACAATTAATTTTTATTGCAATTTTTATAATTTCTTATGCTTATAAAGAAATTTAAGTTTGTAGTAAAATTGATAATAAATATAATTACGACTAATTTTATACTCAGTATTTACATATATATTATTTACAACGTTCAATTTATTATTGTTACTTAAGACTATTATAATTACATTAAATTTTATCTTTAAAATTATATTTTAGTAATAATTTTTAAATGGATAGTCATGGATATTGTTATATTAACTGTAATTGTATATATAATCTATAGGTTAGCAGTGAGGGGCTAAATCCTCACTAATATTTTTACGGAATGGCCAACAATGGACCTGCAATGTTTTTTAAGTAATACAGTTAATATAGTTCTCATGAAAGGCCTTAAAAATAAGCCATCGATGCATGTATTAAATGGTTTTGTAGATATAGCTTAAAATATGTTGAAATTTAAAGTTATAATTAAATTATAAGTAAAATGTTTATATATAAACAATATAAAAAACAACAAGAACAATTTTTCTTTAAAAGAAAAATATGAACATTTTAAAAAAATCTTTTTAAAATGAAGAAGATGAAAAAGGCGCAGTTAGTTTTTCGCAAACTGCCTTTGTTTTATTACGTAATGAGTTGTCACTTTTTTTAGTCTAATTTAGAGTACTTATTACTGAAAACTAAAAATAGATCTGTTGAAGTAGAGGATGTTGAATAAAGGGGATGACGCATTAAGGAACATTTCTGACCCCATGGAAGTTGTATGAGATAGAGAAATAGGAGCAAACTTACCTCTCCTTAGGTTATAAGTTTGCCTTTAAATTTTAAGACCTGCGCTGTTATAAGGATCATAAGCATGCGCAGTTCGTACCAAGCATGTGCAGTTAGTTTTTGACGTGTGTTTCGTGATGCATTCATCTCTATGTTTTGATTTTCGATGGGGTCACTTTGTTGAATGGCAATTCGACTTAGTGCGTCATCCCCTTGATTCAACATCCTTGGTTGAAGTAGTTACAATTCTTCAAGAAGATTTTCTCATTTTTCTAAGGTAAAGAAAACAAGGTTTGTTTTGATGACGTATTTCCTAACTTTCAACTTTGTATTTTATAAGTTAAATTATTTGCTTAATGCAAATCAATAATTTACAAATAAAGAATATTACAAACTTGTTTACAAATTAGCGACCTCAGACCTCAGTCTACAGTGTGTTTAAATTATAGAGATGTTATTAATAGAGAGGCCACTTAGTTAAATTTTGAAACATAGAAAAAGTAACCTGAACACCTTCGACTATTAATATCAAAGAAATATACCTACACTAGAGGGGATTTAGTATTCTTAAGCATTGTTGTTTTCTTCACTTTCCTGCCTACTAAATAGAGAGGAAAGCATTGAATTAGCAAAAAACCCAACTCAGGCATTATTTGTTACGAAATTTCAGCACTTACAGCAGGCCAGGGCAAGGATCTTGAATAAAGGGGATGACACATTAAGGAACTTTTCTGACCCTATGGAAGTTGTATGAGATAGAGAAATATGAGCAAACTTACCCCTTCCCCTTGATTATAATGAAAAAAGCGCCAAACGCAGGTTATGTTGCAAGGTTGTCGAGTTTGCTTCTCAACTTTCTTCTGTGCTTCTCGTGATTGTTACATTTGTGGTGCTTGTTAAGTCATTTGTGCCTATATAATTTTAAATTTTGGAATATACTTTGCCTCTTCAGTGAGTGATAATTTAAGCGTGTTTTGTTATAACCTTCTCAAGCAATAAACAATGGAAACCATTGTGACGTAAGTTTGCCTCTAAATTTTAAGACCTGCGCTGTTTTAAGAATTGTAAGCATGCGCAGTTTGTACCAAGCATGTGCAGTTGGTTTTTGACGTGTGTTTCGTGTTGAATTCTCTCTATTTTCTGGTTTTTCGATGGTGTCACTTGTTTGTATGGCAAATCGACTTAGCGCGTCATCCCCTTTATTCAAGATCCTTGGGCCAGGGCCAACCCAATCCCAGAGGAGGCGATCTCACATCTAGTCCATTGAGAGGCCTTAAACATTGTTTTGGGGCTCTCAGGGGCTCTATGTAACCTCATTGAAACCTTCTTAAAGAGTGAGTTAAGGTTAAAATTAATCAATTGTTTTTGGCTTCCCGCGCAATGTTTGTGTTTTTATTTTGTAATTTTGTATTGATTATTTGATGTATTTAATTGATTATTTGAAAGTGGTTAGGTGAATTTTTGATGTTTCAAAATGTATCCCATAGGGCCTCTCTAGTAATAATATCTCTATGACTAATCAAATCAAATAAACTAATCAAATAAACATAAACAAATTTACCGTAACTTATAAAATACAAGAACGTTTAAAATACAAAAATAAACACTAAGCGTACGACAATTTTATTATTACCTAAAATGTTATTTAATAATAACCTTACCTCACTATTAGAGGAGGTTTCAAAGAGGTTACACAAAAGTCCAAATAATAACAAAAAGATGTTGCCAGCTTCTCAATATAATAAGATAGGCTATGTCTTCTCTATAGTAATATATCTCTATGGTTCAAATAAATATCCTTATAAAAATTCTTCTTTACATGTTCATTACTTATCAATTCTTCACAAAACAAAATGTCGGACAGTTTACAAATTGTCAGTACACTGATTAAACCAAAGTACCTATATAAAGTTTAGTCTTTTTGGATTTAAATAAATAGATTTGGCATGGGGTAAATTAACTTGTGCAAGTCATTGTGAAACCTCAGTCAAAACAGAGTAATAAACTTTGAACAAATTTGCGCCTTTGATCCTACCATTAAAATTGAGACCAGACGCAAATGCTCACTTGCAAGTCACGATGGGTAATTAAGACCACTTATGATGGCTTCGGTAGAGGTTTAAACATTTTTTAAGAGGCCTCAATCCACACCTCTGCCTTGAACCTATCTCTCTGCTTGACGCAGTAATAAAGCAAATCACAAAAAGCGACTAACTTTGTTAATATCGATTAATAATTTAAGAACAAACATTCATATTAGCTAAATCGAAGGACTAAAGCCATCAACAAGCCTAAAATAATGGTTATTCGTGTTAACCTCGCTTATAATATTTTACATTGTCTTCAGTCTACTACTGAATTGCAAATTAACTGGAACGCAATCCGTGTAAATGCAGACCTGTTTTGATTTCTTATTATTTGCTATATCGTTAAAATGTAAAAGACTAAATTAAATGATGTATTAAGAACAGTTTTATTTTACAATATACTATAAACAAAAGAAAATATACAAATATACAAAATGAGTATTATATTAAATCAAACATATTCCCTAATTAGAATATATACGTATATAGGCATCAGGCAACATTTTACCGTGCGATAAAAAAACAAGATTAATAGATCAGAGATCAAAAAAGACAGTAAGAAAGAAAAATGGTATCATGATACCCACAAGAAAGTCGCAAAGGAGCCCCCTCTCTCTTGTGTCAGGTTTTTTTAAGCTAAGCGAATTTTTGATGAAAAAATAAGCTTATAAGGTTAGGGTCATGGAGGGAGGGGGGATTTTTTGGTAGGGGGAGACTCACTAATCAAGAATATGTATAAATATGTATATATATATATATATATTATATATATATATATATATATATATATATATATATATATATAATATATCCAAAAAACCAACCATATTCTTCACACCATGGCCCTACACGTCATAAACTTATTTTTCTTTGAAAATTAGCAACATTACTTTGTCTTCAAAAAGGGACTACTTAATATGATACTTTTTATACTGTACACTGCTAATAACCGCAATCTTGCGAGCGAAGCGAGCCCTTGATGATACTTTAATACTTAAATGATGTCCAACATGGACATTAAGTACCAAACCATTTCCATGTCTCATACCATTTTTCTTTCTTTTATCTTTGTCTTATGTATTTTTATTGCTGACTTATAAAGTATTTATCACAGTGAAAATAAAATAATTTACATTTAAATAGTCAGCAATACTCATATGTGGTGCTGGAGAGTGGGGTCTGAGTGCTAGCATATAGGAGACGCAAGCGGTTGATATTGCGGTGGCCATGGTATTCTCTGCTGATCACTAGGTATAGCACCAGGTGCTTGTTGTACGGGAGGTCCCTGGTACATACCCTTACTGAGGGCCTCGGCTTGGAGAGACATCATCAATCTGTTAGCAGCTTGCCTCTCTGCCTCTCTTTCTTCGGCAGTTTGTCTTCTGAAAAAAAATCAAAGTATAGGATTAAATAAGACTAAATTACTACGAATATTCAAGGTGTTGAGTTATAGTATGGAACACGGTTAAAATCGGTTGACAGCGTGGAAAAATAGTGTTAAGGAACCAATGAAGTTTAACATCCAGGACCAACCTCATTGGCTCCCTAGATTATAGAGTGTGTCACTCATCCAGGGCGTATATTATAAAATGAGTTGAATTCCGGTTGAATTCATGCTAGATTGTGTATAGTTAGAATAGTACAAAGTGACAAAGGCTTGCTTCGCTCACTAAATGCGTGCATTAAGAATATGCTGAAAAGGGGCTGGCTTGGTCGCATATATATATATATATATATATATATATATATATATATATATATATATATATATATATATATATATATATATATATATATATATATATGATTTCATATAAAAAGAGGCTCGCCTCGCTCTTTAGATTGCATATGTGATAACTATACATATAGTAGAGTAGCTCATTTATGCATAGTGAATACAAGTTACAGGTTTTACAAAATACAGGTTTTATATAGTATTTAAAATAAAATTTTAATTTAAAATTTAAAGTTTTACACAGTTCAAAAGGGCTCGCTTCGCTCGCAAGATTGTGGTTATTAGCAGTGTACAGTATAAAAAGTATTTGTTTCGCTCGCTAAGTATCTAAAATATATTAGAATTAATCTTTATCTCCTTTAAATTCTTATACGAAATTAGTAAATACTTATTATTATTATGTAAAATGATGACCGCCATGGCGGTCATCATGGCGGTCATCAGGTTGAATTTTTTTGGAATTTGTTATATAACATTTTTTGTTCTACTAATCAAGAGCTTTTCAACGATGTATTATTCGATATATTCCTTTTAATTTATTTTTTTTCACTATTTTTTCACCTTTTAAGAAATTTTTTAAAAAATTTCAAACATTTTGACCATGGAACTTTATTATATTTAATTTGTCTACTCTTTAAGAGCTTTCAAACGATATACAACTTGATTTTTTTATACAAAATTAATTTTTAAGTGGTCCGCCATTATGGCCGCCATTTTTAAATTATTTTCGAACTGTACCCAAAAAACTATACAGCCCTGACATGTAATTAGTACTACAAAAACACCAAATTTTATATAAACAATCAATTTTGCGGCATTTATCGCGAGACGTATACATTGAAACAAACATATTTACAAACAATCAAACATCGTGCCATTTAGCCGTCTAAAATACTGCTTTGCAATGTATAGCTCCTTATTTTCGTGAAATTTAAATTATTTATCTGCTTTTCAAATTAATTAAATTAAAATTTTATTTTGAAAAAGGGTTGAAACCCTGAAAAAGAGATATTTACAAAATTTAACAAAAAAGTTCTTTTTTAAAACTCATTATTTCAATTGCGAAAATCCTCCTCGATCCATTTAAAACTTTGCCATTCGGTTTGAAAAATTTTTCGTGGAGCATTAATTTATTTGATCCGAGAGGTTAGAGGGGTTGGAGAAGCTCGGGGGTGGGGAAGGAAATAAAACCTGGCAAATTAGTTTTTTGGACAAATTGCGGTGTTTTCTACTTCGTAACTTTTTTTTAGGGTCCAAATACCCTTTCTCATCCCTAGTTTAACTGCAATCATTTTGGCCAAAACTCAGTTTTAAAAACCCCCCCCCCCCCCGAACTTTTTTAAACTCATACCGTAATTTTAATCCCCGAAAATATTCATTCGAAATTTTTTCAACTCAAAAACCCCCTAAAAAAGCGAATATTTTGATTATTTAAAAGGCTCTTGTATTTGAATTATTCTTCCCCGACGCCTTTTTTTCCCAACGTTCCCCCGTGTTTTTTAAAACTCAATAAACGGACATCAAAAATGCATCGTTTTGTTGGATTGTGACACCCCCAACCACCTACAGCGGCTCACCCAGTTTAAAAAAAAAACACGGTTTCCGCCCTTTTTCATTTCAATTACATTTTGTAAAATTCCAAACCTACTTCATTCTGAAAAGTTTTAAAAAATCCGAATGACATGCAAAAAACCAACGCGTGTGTATCTGAGTTTTTTTTCGTATAACCCTTAAACCAAAATCAAAAATAATATCCCTGATGTTAAACCAACTTTTTACTAAATGAAATACGGGATTTTTCCTACAGTTTATTCAATATGTATACTTTTAGGGAATTTTCATCATAAAATGTTTTACAAGGTGTTTTTACGAGAAATTGTTTTAATCAGATTAGAATAAAAGATAAATTTTATAAGTGATCTATGGAAAGACATTTATTAGAACAACAAGGGGCTTTAGGTCTTTTGGTACTTGTCCTGTATGGTCCAAGAGCCGGACCTGAAAAAATTTGAATAATTTTGTACTTCAAACAAAATATTTTTGAAAATAAGCCTTAAATCATAAAGACAAATAGTCTGCCTATCAAGAGAGGAGCCCTTCATATGATTGCGCATGCTTAAAATTTTATAAAATCGCACTAATTCCAGTTTTCTTTAAATAAGTGGTTCCCTGTGGGTCGTGTGCAAAACATGAAGAGAACATTTTTTAAAGGTGATAAAATGTTCTTTAAAACAAGTGTTTAATCATCAAAATCGGATCGGTGCAACCAAAGTTATGGCTTTTTCAAAAACACTAAAAAATGTTTTTTTTAACGGATTTCTTTGGAAAAATATTGGTTTTTTGGTCATTTAAAAAAATATCATAACTTTTGTTGTAGTAATCCAAAAAAACGCTCGTTTTGTAGGAAATTTTATCAGCTTTAAAAAAGTTATATCATTTTGATACTACCGAGTTTTTCAAAACATGAATAGTTGACACATTTGTCTCTCGCACAATTATATTGTTTAAAAAAGTTCTCTTCATGTTATGAAGACGACCTACAGGAAACCACTTATTCTGACTAATACATATGAAGTAGACAATGTTGTGACGTCACACAAATTTAAATATAAATTATAAGTAAGAAACATATAGAAAACTTAGACATCCTTTGTATAAATGACCATGTACGATACATCAAACCAAAAATGAAAAAAATCCTGATACTGTGTATAAAAACCTATACGAAACACAATTTGGCTGTATGTTTCATCATAAATACGTATAACTTTGCTTTATACAGGCGCTTATATCATTTTTTTTTCTCAGCGAAGAAAACTGGAATTTGTGTGATTTTCTAAAATTTTGAGAGAGCGCATTCATATGAAGGGCTCCACTCTGGATAGGCAGACTATGCTGTTCTTTCATAATTAAAATTTTAATTTCAGAAACATTTGGTTTGAAGTAGAACAAAATGAGTGGCATTTTTCAGGCATGGCTCTTGCACTAGTAAGCATACTGTCGTATGGTTTATGAGGCATACTACCGCCATATTTACCAATTTCTAAATGATTTTTATGAATATACAAACTTGTAGCAAATTTCAACCTTGAATAGCATTTTTACAATTTTAACTCATTATTTTTGACATCTTGAGAATGAGCGTGTATGGAGTTCATCATAAATAATTAAATGAAAAGTCTCTCCACAAAATAAAAATTTTATTGGCAAAGCGCTTTCAACCTGGTTAGGTTGAAAGCGCTTTGCCTTGACTTTGAGCGCTTTGAGAGACTTTTCATTTAATTATTCATTATTTTTGTTTGTTATTTCTCTTATCATTTATATATGTTTATATATTACATTTTGTCATATATCTATCTTAAGTGAAGTGAAATGTTAGGAATATACGTTGCATTCTTTAAAAGTAAATACATCTGCCATCTAGTGGTGTATTTATTGAATTAAAAATAATTGTAATGCGGGCTTAGTATGCCGTATTACTTAATCTACAAGGCAGTCTCTGTCTAATTGTTGACGCGTTCGCCCATGTCATCATTTTGAATTATACCGCTTAATATACCACTTGAGATACTGCTGCTAAATTACCACTGCCGTAACACTAAAGAAACAGTTTTTCTTCACTTTTAATTGTCTTGCCATAAACAAATTATTTATTTTGATTTTTTCAGAACTTAGACGTCGGCCGGCTCAACCCCGCTTGACGAAATTTTAAGGTTAGTGTAATTTCATTTTTTGTCTTTACTTTATATCCTCTATCTTACATTTTAGCGAATTTCCTTTGGAAATTCGCCTAATGGGATATTTATGTTATCTTATATCTACATCTATCGCCGCATTACTCAGGTTTCTTTTAATACAGCCCTCAAAATCAAAAAATGGCTCTCAGCAATCTCCGCTACGGTTGGAATAATCAATTCTTATACTATTTAAGAAAGTTCCACTAAACTTAATCAGATTATTTTCCGATTATTCACAATTTTTTAAAAAACGTACACAAGTAATTCGATAAAAATTAAACTAATGCTGATAATGATACCAAACTTAGCACATATGTTAGTCTTATACATAACCACATGCATGCTAAATCTCAATCTGATCGCAACATTTTTCCGCCTTTTTTGATTTTCGAAATGTTTGCTGAGTCATTATTGCGGGTTATGACGTCATAAATAAAATATTTTCCGAATAGCACAACTACGCCCATAGACTAATTTTTGTACAAAGTTTCAACTCTCTAGCATATATACACTAGGAACTATACGATGATAACACACACATACACACAACCACATACAAACTGAAAACTTTGTGAAAACCACTCAGGTTCTTAAAAACACCTGAACGGATAATTCCGGTGACATCCAGGTTTTGATTTTTTTTTTGGAAAAACAATAATTTTATCTACTCCTTGTACTGTAAGTTCTACATACAGTCTTGTTATCTCACACTGTAAATGTACTTTTACTCCCTAGGGAGGAAAAGTGAAAGTGTTGCCAACTTGACAGAATTTTTTAGTAAACTTTTTAGGAATTTTAGGAAATTTTTAGGATTTTTTTCGGTGTTATGTTGGTACTACGGGTAGAATATACAATATACACACGCTAATGTTTAAATTACAAATATAGTATTACACATTATTCTATTGAATAATGTGCTTACAATAAAATAATGTGAAGATAGTGGCTTTATTCTCTCTTCATCAGAGTAATTGACATGGTAAGAATAAACTAAACTAACACAATAACAATTAAGGAGCTGAAGAATATATTAATAGTTGTTAGTATTAGTTCTCTAGTCGTAGATAAAATTTAATATGCAACAAGGGATGAAAGTTTTCAGCTCTCGTATTATCTCCCTCGTCAAGCCTCGGGAACTAACTAGTTTATCTCCCTCGGCCTTCCAGCCTCGTGAGCTAATGAAGTTTCCTCCTTCGGCGCTGCCTTAGGACGAAACTTTAACTTAAGCTGTAAAACTTACTTTCATCCCTTGTTGCATAAATAACTATTCCTTTATACCAACGGTATAAACGAGAAAAAGTTAAAATGAGGTTGCAAGTATTACGACTAGAGAAGCAGACGATGAAAAAAGTTATACATGTCAAACGATGAAATCAAAACTTATGCTCACAATGAAATTTAATTCCATGTGTTTGAATTTCAATTCTATATTCATTTATCGTTTGAGCTCTAAAATAACGTTTCGAGGTTAAGTGAATGTTTTTGTGAATTTTTGCAGAGTCATTATTGTATGACATTATCAATGACGTCACTCTCACATCATGAAAAACAATTTAATGCAGATTTTCTGTACATTCAGATCTGATAAAGCGTTCGAAAGTTATTCCCCATAGTAGAAAAATCCAGTTCAAACATACGTACATTAACACATACATACATACATACACAACACACACACACACACACACACACACACACACACATATATATATATATATTATATATATATATATATATATATATATATATATATATATATATATTATATATATATATATATATTTATATATATCCGTTTCATGTATTTATTAAATTAGTATTGATTAATTTTGAGTTAGTTAAACTAAAAAAACGAATTTGGTTACAAAGAGAAACGTATAAGGATACTAAAAGGGGGCGGTTCCTGAAATATTCATGGTGCCGCCTTAAATCACGCCCTCGCCTCGTGCCAGTATTTTTTATAAATATTTCTATCCTTGTTTTATCAAGTTGTTCTCTCAAGTCAGGTTTAAAGCAATTTGAAATAAACGTAACCAGTAATAAGATACAACTTAATTATACTTAAATAGAGAGTTAAGTCGTATTCTTTTATTCTTGTAGGTATATAAAACAGTCCAGGGGCTGTTTATTAACTCCTGTTCAATAACCTTTAATATTAAGCACGAGGTATATATGTTTAAAGATTTCGTTATAATCGCTGTGAGGCAAGTTAAAATGTCAAACAAATGTCATATGTCAGTATTAAGGTACAAAAAGAGCGATCTGATAGAATTTATAAGGTTTTTTAATATGAGAGTCTTTATGAATGAAATCAATTTTTTAACATGTTAGGTTATAGTCCGGAACTGACGTCATTGCAGGAATAAATAGTAAATTTTCAATGTTGACCGCCTATACCGATTCCTGCAATGACGTCACACGTCTTTCATAAAAAAAGGTCAGGTTATAATCTCCGAATGCGTTTGGTTTGTTTACAACGAATTAAATCACTTTATATATTTCTAACATCTTGCATGAAGAGAAGGATAGGCGTTATTCAACGCGTAGGAACACCGAATAAAAAAGTCCATCACTTTCAAAGTAGCTATGTAATACGTAGAAATCTCAGGACTGTTGACGATAGACGACGATACTAATTTTTTACTTGAATACGAAATTTAATATAATAAGAATGACTAAGCATAAAACTATGACGTTAGTATTAATATATTCAGCTTATGAATTTTCAACAAGAATCAAACATGACCTTCTACCAGTAGAGCCGAAGTCCTTGAGTCTACTAAAGGAACTTATATAAAATAGAAGGAGTGTATCAGACCTTCCCAACGTGAAAAAGTGCCCTCAACTCTATTACCTCTTATTGTCAGGTTATAAACCTATCTTGTCAAAGTTTAGTTTTCTTCATGATTGTGTCGTGGTTAATTGGGTGTACTTTATGTTATTTTACCTTGTTTAAAAATGTAAGTAATAAATCCTAAAAACACGAACTTTACAGATTTCTCTATTACTAGTAAACTCTAATGCTTTCCGAGGTCCTCTATTTATCTAAAAAAATCATATATCTAAAAAAAATCAATTGCGACTTTATGCTCTCCTATTGACTCTGGGTCAATCCATATCAAGTGTCCCAGATTTGGGTGCTCTAAAAAAATAGATTTTGATAATTATTTTGCTATTGATACCCATATCTATGGTGAGTAAAAAATGACCAATATAAATTTTTTAGACCCCCCATTGCCCCCCCCAAGGAGCGGTCATAGAGTAAAAGTGTCAAAGGGCCAAATGTAGCTCAAAGCTTGCTTTAAACAGATCCGTTCATATTTTTGCTGTAGTACAAGCGAGAACCGAGTATCGGCTGCTTATCTGAAGGTCAAAAATCACTAAATTTTAGGGTCGGAGGACCATAAAAGTGACCATAAAAAAAGAAGGGGTGACCATAAAAAATTTATATTGGTCATTTTTTACTCACCATAGATATGGTTATCAATAGCAAAATAATTATTAAAATCTATTTTTTTAGAGCACCTTTTTTTATTTTTTTTTGGGACACTTGATATGGATTGACCCCTCTACCAGATCTCTTTTAATATAAACTCGCTAGCATAAATCAATTTTGAAGATTTTTATGTGAATTCAATTTGGAAAAAATAATTTAACTTTTCCAATTACATTGCTAAAGACTGAATAACTGCGATGCGTGATATAAAATTCAATCCACTAACAAAATAAAAACCGTATAGGTTTGATCACCAGATTTAAATAGCCTCAAACACACTAAAAATTGCTATTAAAGTTGCACAACTATAACTACAGCACCCGTCAATGAAACCGAGTTGAGTTTCAAACTGAACTCGGTTTAGTTTTGTAGAGCATCGTAAACACATCCGTGATGTTCTGTCTCCCTGATGATGCCTCCCAAAGTGGAAGCGAATCGTCTGATTCTTCATCTACATCCGCGGAAGCCAAGAATATTATAATATATATATATATATATATATATATATATATATATATATATATATATATATATTATATATATATATTGTTTATAAATCACCATCCTTTATAAAATCAGGGTTTGACATAAGAGTCCCTCCAAAATTAGCTTTTGCTTCAAAAAGTTCTTCAAGCCTGGCCATATCTTGAGACTCTCCTTAGTGAAAACGAACAATTTTTAAATGAAACATAAAGACTAGTATTAAGATTTTCAAGCATAAAAATACAGCATTATTTTTTACGATCGATAAACATAACAGACCTTTTTATTACGGCGATGATAAAAAAAGTACCAGACTTTTATAACATACTTGCCATTCATGCTTAGTTATAAAGCTATATAACTTCAAGTTTACTTATTTTTATAAGGGTGCTTATTTTTATAACATTTTTTTATAATTTAATAAATTGAATTATATTACCTATTTTTAAATAATATAAAAGTTGCTTTTACTTCTTTTTTTATTAATTTTCAAGCTGTTGCTAGCTGGTGAGTTTCTTTCATATACTATGAAGCTTGTATAGCTATGGTTTTTAGCGTTAATATAACACATTCAACTTCACGAGTGTTGCTAAAGTGCTCATGGGCGTTTATGTAACAGGTAAGATATGTTAATGCTAACATATGGTTCAGACCAAGTTTTTAAGGATTTTAATGTGCCACATATAAATATATTCATGAACACTGTTCTATCATCAAATATTTTGTTTCAAAGATAAAATATTTTGCGGTACTTTATTTCATAACCATTTTTTCCGGGCCATCTCCAATTTAAATAAATCCTGGCTATGACAATAAATTCATACATGCAAGACAGGCAAAATGAGCATAGGTTTCTGATGATGTTCTCAATAATTTGTTCTTGTTATTTGTTTATTGCTTCAATGCTTTTATGGTTATTGTTAAAATGTTTGTAATATAGATAAACCCTGAGGAGGACTCCATAAAATAGCTGACCAAAACGTAAGTTGAAATTATAATCGAAAACCTCAGAATGCGGTTAATAAATTAAAACAACCACTTTAATTAATTTTGACCAAATTTGGCAATGCATAGCCATCCCCAGGGTACTTCTACAACAGACATTCTAACAAGGAGTATACGAATAGTGAAGGTACAAATGAAATAATAAGAGAATTAAGAAAATCTTACTGATCTAAACCACAATTGTGATCTACACTGTAGCTTGGAAAAGTATTTTAAAATACTGTCACACGGTAAGCATCTACTCCAGTGAATTCCAAGATTCTTATAAAAACGGTAAAATATTTAACAGCAATACCGTGTTGCACGTTGTATTTTTCTGTGAAGCGAAAGACAACAAAAAGTTAAAAAAAATATTGAGAAAAAAAGTTTAAAATGTCGTGAAGTTGTGTTTGAAATGTTATAGATGTTTCATGATATCTAGACGTACATGGGCGTCGTGTGACAGACCACAGTTTGAAGAGTTAGAGATGTATAGGAAGGCAGGAAGTTTAGGGCAATTTGTTCCTTTTCTCCGGTGGCATAGTAGATGAATATTTGAGGTGCTGACATAGAATACCCTTTTTCTTCCTGGATGGGTATAAGTGGCTTCGGGGGTTTTCCTCCCTCGAAAAAATTTATAATTCAAACCATAGTAGAGAAAGAAAGAGGGGTTGGAATCTCTTAAATAATCCAGGTTGCTTTTAAACTGTCAACTTGCCCCCTCCTCCTCCCTGGAAAGTAAAAACCTGGTTTTCATCCGAAACCTTAAAGGACCAACTATATCATACCTGGTTCTATCCTTGTCAACTTTCTGAATGAAAAATTTTTCATATAGTCGTAAATAAAAAGGAAAACTGTTCTAAAGATCAATTCTCTCTCATGTCGCCTATAAATAATTTTGAAAATTAACTCTCACGCGTTCCTGAAAACTACGTCTAGAGTTCCAAATTACTGGAAAACTTATGGCTTTATTAAGAAGTGTAACAGTTTCTCAATGTTTTAGCCCTTCCCGACGTTCTCATGAAGTTCTCATGATTTAGCTTAATTTTACTCCTCCATACCAAAAGTACTATTAATGCCTCAACTTCTCATTTTTATACCTTCTCATCCTTTTGTTTAATAACTAACTTACTAAGGAGGACTTTGCTTGTACTTCCTAAAAACCCAGTGTCAGAGTGAGCCAGTAAATTATTTAATTTGCTGGATGCTGAGACATCTCCCGAGGTACTTAGGTTTTGTGTAATTTCATATCTTCTTTAGTCTGGCGCATGTAATTTTGAGATACTTTATGTTTACCTCCCTACTCACTATACCAACTTAACTATACTTTAGACGTCTAAGTAAAGTCTGAATCAACTATATCGCTTTAATATTTTCTTATTTAGAGTTACCCTAACTCTTACACGAAAAAGACTTTAGGTGGTTTCAGCAAATTGTTAAAATAAAGTTATGATCTGTTTGTGGGAAAAATATTTTAGAATATCGTATTTTTGGTATACGCGGCGTAGGATCTGGGGCCGCTTTACGGCTACAAGACTTTGTGACTCTCCTAGGGCCGCACCACGGCAACATTGTTATTGACCCATATCAGTTTGTCGTAATAGTAGTTTTTGTAGGTGACATATTGCCACAACATTAGCAATTTTTCTCTTGTATGTGAAAATATGTGATTTGATTGACATACCTCCTAATATATTTTGTCAAACGATAAATCTACACCTATGTAAATAATTTTAGTGCGGAGGTCCGCAAGCCAGGGGAATTTTCTAAGTTTTCTTAATTTTTTAATACATTTCTTGTTAAGTTTCCGGTGTGTGTGTATGTACATTGTACATTGTACATATTATACCTTTGCCCTGTTGCAAGTCCGGGACCGGAGCAGTCACTATCCACTGTCTTCATTTTATAAATGCGTAATTGAATATGTCACCTATAATATGTAATGCTTGAATCAACCTCATCAGCTGTGGTTGATCACAAGTCTATTGGCACCAGTGGCTATGTTAGTAGTCAAGTTCAGTCCCAGCTGTTAATTTTAGCTGAAACTGGCCCAGTAATTAGCAGACACACCGTGCATACAATGAATTGAGTTGCATCTTTATTTTTTGTAAGATGAGGTAACTAAAAACTCTTAAATTCGTTTGACATATCCTTACAATATGTTTAAAGCTAAAACATAGGTTTAAAAAAACTTCAAGGAAGGATGGTTAAAAATTTACCGAACGTTTCCCTTTTTTCCATCATTTCCTCTTCTCCGAACTTAACGAAAAAAATGAAACAAAATGCTTAGCAGCAAAGTTGAAAAAAGTCTTTGTCTTGAATTTTTCTTAAAATGGAACTTTTCACAAGAAGCTCCCAGGTTAGAAAAAAACAGGGGAGTTAAAATTCATTAAAAAATTTAGTAGAAACAGTTTTAGTTTTCAGCTTTTCCCCGTTTGTTCTGTGTTTCCCCCTCATTTCAAGATTTTCAAAGCTCTCGACAGCTACAAAGCTACAGGAATTTGAAAAGTGTTTCATAGGTTTACTAAAAAAATATAAAATAAACTAAATAAAGTAACAGAGGTGATAATATATATGTACACCAAAAGACTCTCATCTGTACGACTAGGTTGGAACTTCCATGGACAGATGACTTAAAGTTTATTAGGGAATCGTTATAAGATAAGTAAGAGATTAGAACGTTCTTGGAAAGCGATCCAATCCAAACCAAAAGCAGGCGATGTTTTTTCTCATTTAAGGGACTTCCGCTGAAAACTACTTCGCCAGTGTGGCCAAAGGTTCTTTCGTCTTGCCCCTTCTTGGCTCGGGTCTAAATCCACCCCTTATACCCGACTGTTTTGTTTAATTATAAAAAATATCTTTGCCTAAATTTTCATCAAATAAGAGATAAATACTTATACATGTACGAGCAGCATTTGATTGCAATGTTGGACACCTGATGCCTTGTAACGACTAAACCCCTCAAACCTGATACGGAATTGTTCTTATAGCATCACACTAAATCCATATCACTAGAAGACATTCTTTTGTAAAATATAACTAACACCTAAATAGTTGACCCATCCTCTACGAATCACACATAAACTAAAAACAAATGAATTCGTCCAAGTAATAATATTTCGGCCATTTTGTTTTCGATTGTGATTTTGATAATTTATTTCTATTTTATAATGCACAGAGGAAATAGTTGAAGTTAGCTAAACATGAATTACTTCCTGTCATCAAGCTTATCAGAATTATTTCATTGTTCAATTTTCCACGGAATCAACCAAGCATAAATCTATAAGGATTTCACCATTCTAACACACACTGATTGTGTATCTCTTGCTCATTCTAACACACCTGATTGTGCATCCTTTCTCATTCTAAAACACACACTGATTGTGTATCCCTTTCTCATTCAACACACACTGATTGTGCATCCCTTTCTCATTCTAACACACACTGATTGTGTATCCCTTTCTCATTCTAACACACACTGATTGTGTATCCCTTTCTCATTCTAACACACACTGACATCCCTTTCTCATTCTAACACACACTGATTGTGTATCCCTTTCTCATTCTAACACACACTGATTGTGTATCCCTTTCTCATTCTAACACACACTGATTGTCCCTTTCTCATTCTAACACACACTGATTGTGTATCTTTCTCTCCCTCACGATTCATCCATTAGACTAACACATTAACACTTGCAGAAACTAGCACAGCCTTTTTTTGATTAAATGAAAGTCACGTCAATTTTTTTTATTAGAAAGACATATAAAATTAATTTTTTATTGATATTTTCAAAGAGATATTATATCATTATAGGGGACCTACCCAATATTCTTACTTCTTTTCAAGAATGTCTTATTGTGCTACCTTGTGGGGAACGAATCAGTACTAGTGCTCTAAATATTTTTCTACTCCAAAAAAAGGCCCTGCGTATAATTTTTAACTTACAATATTCTGAATCGTGTAAGCCCTATTTTAAGAAATTCTACCATCTTTTGTTATTTATTACTTGCTTTTATTTATTCACTCGGAAAGTAACCACCATAGAAATATTGATAATCATAACTATAATACTAGATATAACCATATGCACCTCAATAGTACCTCACTGTAGACTTCATGAAACTTTTAATTCGCCTAAAATAGTTGCCATTAAAATGTATAATTGCCTGAAGCCTAAAACTCAAAACTTAGAGTTAACAGCATTCGATAAGCAAATAAAAACATATTTGATTACGGAAGCTTTTTATTCTATAAACGATTTTATAAATAATTGTTCTTTGTAATTAAATTAAGATTTTGACTCAGAGACACAATTGTAATTTTACTTTTGTAATTTTATGTATTTGTATTAACTCTTAGAAAATAAATAAATAAATAAATAAAATATCATACATTATAAGGCCTAAATCGTCTTTTTGGTCATTTTATTGTAACCTCCACTAAGAGTGTGTACAAAAGCATAGATATATATTACTAGCGGGGGCATTGGCTATGTCAATAGATTGAAAGGCCTGAAACATCATTTTGGGGCTCTCAGGGGCTCTGAATAACCTTATTAAAACCTTCTCCAAAATTTGTTTTCGGCTTCCTACGCATTTTTCGTGTTTTGATTTTTATTTTATACGTTCTACTACTGTATTTTTGTTGGGTTCATTAAATTATACTGCAGTCTTAGGTGGTCAGGTTACTTTTTCTGGTGTTTCAAAATTCTAAGAAATACGAGAATACGAATATGAAGCATACAATACAATATGAAGTTTTGTACTTTCAGTATATCAAGCGTTTTTGTAATTATTCAAATGATGCAGGACGCCGTGTTGGAACAGCATAACAATAAATGTGATAATTACAAAAATTTAAACAACATTTAAATACAAAAATACAAAAACTGTAAGCTACAAAAATTGTTTTGTTTTCAAATTTATAAAAAAATTACTGATTTTAAAAATAAGGTATTACTATCATAGAGATATTATAACCTATTGGATGATTTTTGAAACATGGAAAAAATATCCTGACTACCTTCGACTTTCAATATAATCATATAAATAGAACAAAATTACAGTAACATATATTAAAGATCGTTTAAACTACATATTAAAACATTATAATGTCCGGGAAGCCAAAAACAAATTATTTATTATGTCCTTACCTTACTCTTGATGGAGGTTTTAATGAGGTTACACAGAGCCCCTGTGATCCCCAAGAATATGTTTTAGGCCTCTTCATGCGTATTAAGATATGATATGCCCCTACTAGTACAATATCTCTATATGGTTACTATAAATTAAAATTGAATTGAAAAAAGACAGTTTGTTGACATGTTCCAGAATAATGATCAGATGTTTTAATGCACCAATATCACTTTTAGGACATATATTTTGACCTGTTTTTATCAAATCCATGTCAAATGTTCGACTCAAAACATTTTTAGATCTTATTTCGACATAAATTAGCCGGTAAATCAAAAAAAATAATTATAACCTTGTTACAATCATAACCTTAAGATACGGGTTTTCGAAAATAACCTTCCTTATGGCGCTGATGTAACCTGGTTTATATAATAATTCTATAGTAATAGCCCAAACGTCGATTAATATTTTTTAAAGGTTTATCATACGAAAAAATAATAGTATGAAACTTGTAAATTAAATTATTAAACTTTATTGAGGTAAAATAACTGCTGGTATCATTAAAATTAATTTTAAAATAGTTAAATTTAAAAAAGTAATCACTTCAAATTAAGCGAGAGCCCTTTAAAAATTACACAAAGTCCTCTCTGAGTAAACCTAATTAGAAATAGGATTTGAAAATCACATTAATGAAAAATTAATCAAATGACCTTTTTAAATAGCGCACCACACCACCCTTCAAACAAAATTACAAACGGTGCGATACATTTTTAAATCAAGTTAAAATAAGATTTTCCGTGAAATCCACGTAACAGCTCGGGGCTTAAAATCCAAGCTGATTTTATCTAGTGCATTTTGTATTTAATTTCATTAAGCTTTGAAAACGGTTCGAGTTTAATATTTAAAAAGGGAAATCTTTTAACGTTAAATTTCGGTAAATTGTTATTCAAAGTGAGTTTTAGTGAAGTTTAATTTAAACCTTTAATTAGGTTTTTGTTTAAATCCTCGGTTTTAAATAACATAAACTGGTTTAAATTATTTAATCGTCAGGTATTGATTAAGCTATTTCTTTAAAAAAATAAGGGGGATCGTCTCCAAAATGATAGTAGAGACAGAATGATTTCTTAGCTTCTGTTTTCTTTATTAGTTAATGTTCTCTTTATTTATCACTCAATAGTCTTATTGCGTTAGTGCGGGAGTTAGAGCTATTACAGCGCCATGCATACCTGTGATCATAGAGATCCAAGCTAGAGGGGGCATAGCCTATCTAAATCCATTGAGAGGCCTGAAAAATCGTTTTGGGGATCTCAGGGGCTCTGTGTAACCTCATTGAAACCTCCTTAAACAGTAAGTTAATCAGGGATCTTAAATAAAGGAGATGACGCATTAAAGAACTTTTCTGACCCTATGGAAGTTGTATGAGATAGAGAATTAAGAGCAAACTTACCTTCCCCTTGATTACAATGAAAAAAGCGCCAAACGCAGGTTATGTAGCAGGTTGTCGAGTTTGCTTCTCAACTTTCTTCTGTGCTTCTCGTGATTGTTACATTTGTGGTGCTTGTTAAGTCATTTGTGCTTATTTAATTTTAAATTTTGGAATATACTTTGCCTCTTCATTGAGTGATAATTTAAGTGTGTTTTGTTATAACCTTCTCAAGCAATAAACAATGGAAACCATTGTGACGTAAGTTTGCCTCTAAATTTTAAGACCTGCGCTGTTTTAAGAATTGTAAGCATGCGCAGTTTGTACCAAGCATGTGCAGTTGGTTTTTGACGTGTGTTTCGTGTTGAATTCTCTCTATTTTCTGGTTTTTCGATGGTGTCACTTGTTTGTATGGCAAATCGACTTAGTGCGTCATCCCCTTTATTCAAGATCCTTGTAGTTAATGTTATAATAAATCAATTGTTTTCGGCTTCCTGCACAAGTTGTATTTTTAACTAACGTTCTATACTAGATAAGTTATTGTAATTTTGTACTGATTATTTGATTATATTTATTAGAGATGGTGGTCAGGTTACTTTTTCGATGTTTCGAAATTTAACCTACGGCCCCTCTAGTAATCTATTTTTACGCCTCTTATAGCTTTATGGTGATTTCCGAATAATAATATTCAACAAAAAAATTAATATAATTTTCGTTAGGAGATTCAGCGATTTGTTTTTTTTTTTTTCAATAAAAACAGGCAACTTTACTAAATTCCTCTAGTCGGCAGCACTGATTCATGAAAAGGCCGGTTAGTCCACCTCGTTTTCCAAATAATCCAATAACTATAAATAGGGGCTTTGACGAAATGTCAATTCATTTAATAATTTAATTAATTCACATTATTAAGAAAGGTTTTAGGCATTTTGGTTAAATTTTATCAGTTGGTTATAATAACTCAATCGCTGTCGGTTTTTTGCACATTGTATTAACATATAAGTTACTGTCATTTTTTTGAATCTTCATTGGATGATATTAATAATGAATGTTATTCAGGATACTTTTTCAACTTTTCGAAATTTAACCGATAGGGCCTCTCTAGAATTAATATTTCTATGAATACTACTTAATCCATAGAGATATTATTATACTAGAGGGGCCCTCTAGGTTAAATTTTGAAACATCGAAAAAGTAACCTAACCCCCTTCGCTTATAAATATAATCTAATAATGAGTAAAAAATTACAATAACTTATATAGTAGAACGTTAAAAATACAATTCAAAACACAAACAATGTGCAGGAAGCTGAAATCAATTGATTTATTATAACCTTTACTTACTCTTGAAGGAGGTTTCATTGAGGTTACACAGAGCCTCTGAGAGCCCCAAAATGATGTTTCAGGCCTCCCAATGAATTGAGATAGGCTATGCCCCCTTTAGTATATATATCTGTATGATTTCATAGCACGAAAGCCGATCAATGAAAGCTGCCAACTTAACAAAATATAATAAGTAAAAATAAGTTATGGAGTAATGAAATAAAACAGAGTCTTTCCACTAATGATATATATTTGACATAGCCAGCTTTCAATCTTAACAGATCATCATCAGTGCCTAACCAACAAAGTAAAAAATATATTACAAAAAATACTCTAAATAAAAATAAATACTAAAATAAAAAGAAATACAATATAATGAGATGAATTAAAATAAAATAGGAAAGCAAAATAAAAACATAGACCAAATAAAAACAAATAAAGTAAACGAAATAAATTAAAATATAAAACATTAAATGTATAAAAGTAAAAATAACTACCGGCGAGCAGCGAAGAAAAGAGTTAGGAGACAGCGGTTACAGTTTTGTCTATAGAGGTTTGTAGCTGACTGACGGGAACCGAGTAGCCGCCGCCAACGCGCTTTGTATAAGCGTTATCTCGCCACTTTCGCCTCTCTTATTAAGTGCCTTATCATCATTTTCTTTTACGTTCTTTAAAATCTCCTTTTTTACTTTGTTGGTTTGGCACTGATGATGATCTGTTAAGATTGAAAGCTGGCTATGTTAAATATATATCATTAGTGGAGAGACTCTGTTTTATTTCATTAACAAAATATGTTTTTTAACAAAGTTGGCAATACTTTCAATTGTTGAAATATAAAGCGTTATATATAATTTCACCGATAAACTTTTTTTTTCGGGAGGTAAACACAATAATGTTTAATTTATTATCACGGCGAATATTATTTTCCTAAAATTGCATTTAGGATATTTTTAATTTTTTTTTTTTAATTTTTAAGAAATGTATAAAAGATTTCCACATTAAAAAGCAATGTACATAAAAAACAGAAACTCACAGCATCTGTTTTTTTTAAAAAAGCTACACTGCACACCAGATAAACATGGAGGTTATAGTAAATATAGAGAGGGTGAAAAATACTCAAATATGATAGTCTGGATTATTAATGACAGAGTAATTGACTTTCTTCACAACTGTTCGTTCACGAACATAAGATATATGACATCTATATGTCAATGATATAAAAGATTTTAAATCAATTTGAGAATCTTAAATTTTGTTTGTATATTGCTAGAAAGTTAATTAAGTTAATAAAAAGATTAAATTAAAAAGATTTGAAGCTATTTATCGACATATATTTGTGGATAAAATTCATTCAGCCATCACAAACACTTTTGTTTCAACACGATGGGGCGTGAAAAAAATGTAATCAGGGGTGCTTTAAAAAAACTTTATAAAAAAGGGAGGTAAATTTTGTGTAAATTACTTTTTCCTTGCTGCAACGTTGTGAATTGATAGAGGATGACGTAACCTTAATAATAATAGCCTTGTTTAAAAGTAATTACTATTTAATTACAAGAAGAATACGAAGAAAGGGCGCCATTCTTCTTTTATCTTGTATCTTAAACTCATAAAATTATTGTTTTATTGACTAAAGTAATTACATTTTTTAATAGGTTTTTTTTATTATTATATTCAAAATGGCTGGCGTTTTTCATATTACAGTACAAACCAAGTTGGTGGTAATTTAGCGAATTTTTATCTGAAAATGAAATTTTTCATCTGAATATGAGGTTTTTCATAGAAGGAAGTGTAAGGGAGAGATTGTTTCTTTTAGGGGCCGTGATACCACAAATGTTCGTTTTAAAAATTGTTAAAATTGGCTATTTTAAATGGGTACCTAATTCTGCTGGTACTAAAAAAACGACGAAATTTTACTCAGTAGGATAAAGGTTAAGAAAAGGACTAATAGTCAATGTAAGGATATTTAATAACGAGGATGACGCGCTAAATCGAAGTGATGATCTATAACAAAGTGACCCCTTTTTAGATAAAAAAAAGAAATGAGAGGAATACATCACAAAATATAAGTCAAAAACAAACTGGACATGCTTGGAACAAACTGCTCATCCTTGAGACAAAAATTACATTAACTGCGCAAGTCTAATTTTAGATTCAAACTTACCTTCCGACGAAAGGTTTCCTATTGTAGGTTATAAACAAATAGTGATTTGTAATATACTTTACTTTGCTTGTAACCAACTCTGTGTCTTAATATTTTAATTAAAAATAATTAAGATTGATCATTTGAATGTTTTATTTGCCCTAAAATGTTAATATATGTTGAACTCGTTTTGTTACATAACCTGTGTTTCACGCCTTTTGCTGTAACCTTGCTAGGGAAGGTAAGTTTGCTCTGATTTCTCCATCTCATAAATCGTTCATGGAGGCAGTAAACTTCCCTCATTGCGTAATCCCTTTAGATCCTTTAAGATCCTTGAGTTAATAAGAAATTTTTTATTAGAAATGATTTGTAAAAATATCTTACTTATTGTTGATTTTTATACAAAAAAACCCCTGTATTGAGGGTAGAAATGTAGATTACGTAACTAGTGAGGAAAACGGGACTTTACATGCGAGTGTGGATTTGCAGTCCGAGCGAAGCGATGATTGTAACGCCACAAAAGTAATGTAATGAAGTTTTGCTCGCACGTTGCGAACCACTCTTTATCTACGATTGTTCAGCTTTAAAAAAAATAATAACAATTTGATATTATTGACAATAATAACTAATTAATTAACTAATTGTAACTAATTAGACAATCAGTTACATTCTTAATGTCTTCATAACAACTGTCAAAATTACTTATTTTTTAAATAGTCGTTTATATTATAAGTACTAATTAGTTTATTAGATAAGCCGAATTCGATAAACCCACAGGAACTCAAACTGACATCAGATACAGATAAGAACAAATAAACTCACTGATATAAGAAGAAGAATGGTTCTTACTTTTGGCACTGATAAATTTTCTAGTCATCAAGAATTCCATAATTTCAATACTCGAAATAAGTCCAACATTTGTCCTGTCCCTTGCCGAACGACATTATATAAAAAGTCACCTTATAATATCTCTATTTCATGTTTTAATAAGTTACCTGCGTATATTAAGTCTGTTAGTGAAGTCAAACCTTTCAGTAAAGCTTTGACGAAGTTGCTGCTATATCCAAAGCCTATTATAGTCTTAATGACTTTTTATATAACTAGACTTTTTTAATTGTTAATTAGATTTATTTTATTTATTGTTGTGCTTTTGTTAATTGTCAGTCTTTAGGTTACATTTGTATGTCATTTATTTTATTACAGTGTATTACTTTGTTATATTAGTAGTTGTAAGGTATTTCTATTGTGATATTAAGTATTATTTTTAATAGCGTAAGTTAAATGCTGAATTATTGTACTTGACATGTTACATACCTATGGGTCTATAGTAATTAATAAAGATTATTTATTTATTTATTTATTTACTGAAAATAGAAAGAATTACTTTTATTTTTGTCCTTAGTGTCAGAAGTAAGAAGAATTCTTCTACAACAAAGTTGAGAGGTGCATGTAGTCAGACATGTAAGATCAGTTTTAGATATGAATCGTAGATTTTCAAATTAAAATAAATATTTCGATACGCTCAGATAAACGGATAAACGTTTCATTTTTACGATATTTGCTTTCTAATTGTTTGAGATAGGTAAGCGGAAAATTCCTTCTTTCTAAGAAAACATTTCTTGTAAAACAGAACCAAAAGGAAATAAGAAAAATGACAAATGTTTTATTTTCATTTAAAGCTTAAACCATTTAAAGAAGAAAGAAAAGGGAGACATTCAATTCGGTTAAAACCTTTTTATCCCCTCCCTATTTTTCCCGCCCCACTCCAGGTTAGGCAACTTTACGATTGTTACAGTGACTATTACATTCTGGTGTATTATGTGGTTTTGTAACAAAGGGAGAATGTTGTTTAGAGAGATGTGTAAGGAATATAAACCCTCTTATATGTCTTGTCTTAAAAGCTTATACTCGATCAATCAGGATTAAACCTAAACTATAACCTCCTTCATATAATTCTTTTATTGCTTCCATGCTTTATATATTGTAAATAAAGAAGCTAGAAGCATTTTCATTGTTTTATGTAAACAAATATATATCAAGCAATGTATGATTTAGTGACGTATTGAGATATGATATTAGAGGGGTTATAGCCAATCTTAAAGCATTGAGAGGCTTAAAATATCTTTTTGAGGCTCTCATAGGATCTGTGTAACCGCATTGTACCTTCCCCAGGTTACTTTTTCGATGTTTCAAAATCCAACTGCTAAGGCCTTTCTAGTAATAATATTTCTATGTTATACAGTTTTCTGTTATACATTGTTATAAATTATACAATTTCTGAAAAGGCTCGCCCAAGTGGGTGAAGAATGAGATATTGTATTGGTCGTAAACTACTCAAATCAGTTATTTGTTGGTATCCTTAAAAAAAATGAGTTGTTGGTACCTCAAAACTTTTCACCAAAATTATAAAGTGACTCTTAGGACTAGTTGTAACCGTCCTCAGATACAAAATACATGAGTTTTATTCCAAGCAGTTATCCAGGACTGACCTCCATCAATGCTGCTTAACTTTTATGATCAACAAAAACCATAGAATAGCTTCTTATATTGAAACTAAACCAAGTATAACTATTTATTAAGTAAACAGTACAATTGTTCGAACTTTCAACTCACCTATAATTTTTAAGTATACGAATATCTTGGGAAGTCTTTAAATCTTATAAATATATAACAAATCTGAAATAATATATAATCTAAATAATATACAACAAAATCTATAAATATAATATAAATATAATTTTAATAAATATATAAACAAATCTTAATAAATTTATAACAATATCTAATAAATATATAACAAATCTAATAAATATATAACAAATCTAATAAATATATAACAAATTTAATAAATATAACAAATCTAATAATATATAAAAATCTATAAATATATAACAAATCTAATAATATATACAAATCAATAAATATTAACAAATCTAATAAATATATAAATAATAAATAACAAATCAAATCTAATAAATATATACAATCTATAAATTATAACAAAATCTTAATAAATATATAACAATCTAATACAAATCTAATAAATATTAAAATACACGAGTTGATATAGGTACTTTTACAAAAAAATGAATGATAAACGAACAGCTTTTTCACAAAGTGTTTTAGTTCTTATATATTTTTCCTTTTTAAACAGATGACATTTTTCATTGCCAAGGCAATGAATTCGTACTTTTCAAATCCTTGAGGTAGTACACAAGGAACATCTTTATTTATTCATATTTTTATATCTGGCAGATAAAATAAACTTTATATAGCTGAAGCCAAATATTTTACTTTTCTAATTTTTGAGGCAGTAAACCAAATACTTTTTTGTTGTTTAAAAAAATCTCATTTTCAAACTTTTTGTAAGAAGAGGCATTTACATGACTTGATATCTTCCTACCACAATTAACACACTTCTTGAACTACTAAAATACTTCGTACTTAGTTTTAAAAGCTTCTAATATACTTAAATAACTCAGCTTTATTTTTATACCAGGCACATCTCTCCCTCTCGACTTTAAGATCTTTAATAATATTTAAGCGCATCTGGCAAATGTATTATAAGAAAAAGGGGGAGATATAATTAAATAAAAACTTAAGAGCTATTAAATTAATAACTTTAATAATGTTTTCATATAATAAGACAATAAACGAACAATTCTTTCAGTAGTATATCTCCTGAAATATTAATAATAAATAAAGTTAGTGCTGCCACTGCCTGGAGTGGCAGCACAGTAAAATAGAGAATTTGCACAATTTTTAGTGAAGTATTAAAAAAAAAAATTCACCCAAAAATACTAAGATATTTACGCTAATATTGTCATAGGCATTACAGCAGCAATGGAAATTGTGGTAAGAAACACTTATCCTTGTCCTGATTCTGAAGAACATTTAAATTGTGTGTGTGTGTGTGTGTGTCTATATATAATATATTATTATATATTATATATATATATATATATATATATATATATATATATATATATATATATATATATTATATATATATATAAGTTAACTATCAAGTTTACAAATTAAGTTTTTAAAAATGATTTATTTAATTAACACAAATAATATAATCACAATTAGAAACTAATAATAATAACTTTTACTTCGTAGAGAAGGAGCTAAACGTAACTATAGAATTAGACTGAAGGTGGCCGTTCCTGTCTAGGCTTTTATACTACTTTATATTGATGAGTCAGCTTATGCTTATATCCACAGTATTTGGGTGGATAACTCCTCCATCCTTAGAATGAAGCATCCCCGGGTAGGATAAGTCTTGTAGGCGGAGTTGTCCTTTCTGCAGGTTGTGGAGTTGGTTGAGTTGGTTGAACAGGTTGAAGATTTTCCTTCGATGGATGATAATGATTATTACCAGGATGATCAGGATGACGTAGAGAAGTCCTGTCAAAATGCTGGTGATATGATGAGTATATGTTGTGTCTTCTACTGGATAAGCTGGCAGAAGAGTTAAGTCTCTTAGAGCTAAAGATTTAAGATCTAACGTGATATTAGGTCTTTGTGCTGCTGTCAGCGTTAATTCTATTTCTGGAAGGATGTGTGGTTGAGCAAAAGATTTTAATTTATAGATAAGTTGGGTTTTCTTGTAGAATATCTTTGTATTGGTTTCAGGAATTAAAAATATACCTTGTAGGGATTTAGTTTCAATATTTTTTGTACCCTTTATTTGTAATTCGTCCGGTTTAATGAATATTGCTAAATATTGATTAATTTCTGAGATGTATTGAAGATCATTGTTCATAATATTGAGATTTATGTATCGACAGTGCTCAGATTTTTCCTTCAGGATGATGTTCTTTTCGCAAGTAGCTTCGTTGGCTGCGATCAAGTCTTGTGAGCATTGGTACACCCCTTGTTTAGCACATATACCATTCAAAGGCTCTATTTATCGTTCTCAGATTTTAAAGTATTTTGACTCAGGAATTATAGTGACATAATTGTTTTTATGTTTGGTAGGTATGGTAGTAAATGGTAAAGTTCATACTTTATTTTAGAGTTAAGGGGTATATCTAGGTAAAATGTAATCTGTTCAGGATTTAACTTACAATTAATTTTTACAGATTCAAAGTTAAGAATTTTCATATGTTTACTTCGAAGGGCAGCTCTCCATTTAGTTTGTGTTTTGATATTTTCATTAAATCTGTATATAACTCATGAGATGTTATTATACTTGGATGAAGAGTTTTAAGTTTACAAAATGTTACTGAGTTTTCAATGTCTTGTAAGAGATTCAAAATTTCGTTATAAATTATTTGTATTTGATTTAATAAGTCTTTTTTATTTAGAATTTCTATTTCAGTGGCACCTTGTTTTACACTATTACTTAATTGAAGGAATTTAGATTTTACTTCTAAAGTATTAAATTGAATATCTTTTATACTGTTATTAAAGGCTACGATTAATTCTTTATTAATTGAATATTGTTGGGCTATTTGGCTCTCGATTCTGTGTTCGTTAGTTTCAATGTGATTTATAATTGTATCATACCTTTCCCCATCGTTACTATCTAAATTCCCTGAAATTAATTTAACTATGCTACCTAATCCATTTATTAGTCCACGCTTTGCTCTATGCGTAGACATTCTTAATCTATATTATTAATCTTATCACTAATTAAATTTCTAGTATAGTCGATTAGTTTAAAGTACTTCGAAAGTTCGGTTAAGTTAGAGTTTGTTAGTTTAATACTATCCATAATTTTAAAGTATTGGGTCGTAAGGTGTGTTAACTGAGATTGTAGAGGATTCAGTCTGTAGTAATGCACCAACGTGTGTTGTGAAGTCTCAAGTCTTGCTGGTCCTAATTTTATGGGCAGTATTCCAAGATTATTAGTCAGTTCTTTGAACTCTGTCCCTTGTCCGATTGAGCAGATGGATCTGTAACAGGAAATTTATAAGTTTCTTTCCTGGGTCGTTTAATGTTAGACAAATGGATATTCTGTCTGGTATTGTAGTGTTGAGGCTGTATAGTCGCAGTTTTCTTGTCTTTATTTATTGTCGTGATAGTTTCGGGTTTATACCTATTCTTTGTCTTTTGTTGTTTTTGTTTGTTAGCGACAAAAACTTGCTTGGGTATTTCCGGAAGTGTTTCTCTGGTTTCATTGGCTTTGTTAATTACTTTTTCTTTCGTGCTTGCAATTTTGTCATTAATTTGTGTATAAAGTAGTTTTGTTTTGTCTCTGTGTTTAATGATATAGTCGTTCGTCAGCTGTTTTTCTAAGTCAATGTCTAGTTGAGGGTTCGATTCTATATGACCGGATATTATTTCAAATGGTGTTAATTTTGTAACAGAGTGTAGTGAGTTATTATATGCCAACACTGCATATTTCACTTTAATGTCAATGGGCTCTTGTTTGAATTCTTCTCTATTATTAAGTAACCTGATATGCTCTACTAGAGTTGAATGAAATCTCTCGGCTACACCGTTGGATTCCGGATGTTGTGAACTGATCAGGTGTAAATTTATTTTGTGCAGATCAAGTAATTCTTTAACAAGGCTATTACTTATTTCGAGACCGTTATCAGCGACTATTTTTGTTTTGGAATATTGTGGTGGGTGAAGAAATTTATAAGTTTATTAACTACTTCTATACCTTGCGCAGCATTTAAGCGATACGCTTGAGCGTATTTTGAAAATGAGTCTACGATTGTCAGGAATTTATCTTTTTCTAGAGTTAGGGTATCGATGTGTAGAATTTCAAAAGGACGTGTGGCGGTCGGTGTTATGTTAAATTCTAACCTAAGAGGATGTCTATCATATTTTGATGCTTGACACACCGTACATTTATTTATATAAGTTTGAATAGATTTTCCTTTGATTAGGCCAATAGTAAGTACGTTTAATTTTTTGTCTGTTTCGTCTACGCCTCTATGATTAGTTTTTCCTAAGTGGTAGTTCTCTATTATCTCGATAATACTGTTCTGATTGGTCACATCGACAAGTTTCTGAGTATATTTAACAAACTCAATTTGTGAGTGAGTAAAATTTCTCATTACAATTTCACAGAATCGTTCATATACATCGTTTTCAAAGTATAGACAATACCTGTTCTTTGGAACAATATACGTTTGTATAAATTTAATTACGTCTTGTTCGAATTGGTTCTTTGACCAAAACACTCAACAAAGACCAGTAAGTGGTAAAGACTTACAGAAAGGTGACCGTTACTGCAGCATATTCCGTCTATCGCCGCGATCATCCAAAGCACTTTTAAAAAAAAATTTTGGTTCAAGTTAGTTAATTGTTAAAACAAACCGGGATTGTCAAATTCGCTAACTTAGTCCTCCGACTCGCCAGTTAACTATCAAGTTTAAACAAATTAAGTTTTTAAAAAATGATTTATTTAATTAACACAAAATATAATCACAATTAGAAACTAATAATAATAACTTTTACTTCGTAGAGAAGGAGCTAAACGTAACTATAGAATTAGACTGAAGGTGGCCGCTTCCTGTCTTAGGCTTTTATACTACTTTATATTGATGAGTCAGCTTATGCTTATATCCACAGTATTGGGGGATAACTTATATATATATATATATATATATATATATTATATATATATATATATATATATATATATATATATATATATATATATATATATATATATATTATATATATATATATATATACACTTTGCACCAATCTCGGGATGAGGTTAGAATAATAACACAGCTTTACTTGAAAACCATATATTTATTCACTTAGCCAACGTTTCGAACTTAGCTACAAGTTCTTCATCAGGGCCCTACAATACAATAAAATATTCTTAAAAACCCAATCTTAAAACTTAAACTAAATACATCATTAAAAATAAAACTGAAATTAAAGAGATAAAAATACAAATACAAATTATAAAGCTTAAAACTTACGGAATAAAAACACAGTTTTCGCCTTAAGCATAAGGTAACTTATATATAAATTTAAAAAACAGAATTACACTTAAGCAGAGTTAAAATATTAAAAAATTAAAATCAAAGTTAAAACATTTAAAATCAAGAGATAAAAGAAGGTAAAAATTAGAGAAGTGCATCAGACCAAGTCTAAATCAAGAATGAACTTCTAAATGAGGAAGAGGCTCAAGGTAAAATCAAGAAGGCTGTGGATCAACACAACACCTAAAAGAAGATCTGAACCTCCCCAAAAATAAATGAGAAAAGAAATTACAAAAGGAAGACAACCAAAGATAAAATAATAAGTAAATAATTTATAAATGAATTAAGTTATATATATATAAAAATAAAAATGTAAAAAGATAAAAATAAAACAATGTCAATGCCATCTAAATAATTTAAAAGGTGCCACCCTAAAGATCTGCCACTAACTTTAGTCCCCTTAAAAACTAACATGTCATACCCAACTATATTTTCAAGATGCCACATTAAGGTAAGTCACTTACCCTAACCTCCTAAAAACAATCCCTCATATCAAATAGCAAAACCAACAAGCTAACTTCCAACTTAAACTAAGGTGTCACACCAAAGATCGCCACATCTCTGGCCCCTTAGGATACCCAAGCAAGAAAAACCAAAAATCAAAGAAAACCCAAAAACCTAACCCCAATCAATTTTTCAAAAAGTGTCACACCAAGGCTCGCCACAACCTTGGCCTTTTTTGAAAACTAAACTGCACTCTACCTCTCAAAAATAATAATAAAAGAATAGGTAGAGTAACAATACAAAATATAATATTAAATAGAAAAAAGAAAAAATAAATAAATAAATATATATATATATATATAAGAATATAGCTAAACTGGTTTTATGATATGGTTGTACGTCCCTAGACATCCATTTATGTCAGTTCTGAAATTACAAGTATTTCTTGTCTTTTTAACATATAACATTTCTAACCACTTTAGGCGTTCAGCATTAGGATCAAAACGCAAAATTTGCATGTTGTTATAGTCAAAATTGTGGTTTAATCGACAGAATGGATGGCTAGAGCAGTAGTACCTAAATCTGATCAACTGAATATTTATGCTGATACACTCTTTTGCGGTGATATTGAGTACATAGTCCAATGTAGCAAGAATCACAGTTAGAGCAGTCAAGTTTATAAATAAAATTAGATTTTAAGGGTAAGGGAACCTCGTCCTTGAAGAAAGTGTATAAGGATCTGATTTTGTTTTTGGAATAAAAAGCAGAAGTTACTCCAATTTCCCTTTTTAATATTTTGCCTAGGTCCTCACTAAGACCTCTGACATAGGGTAATTTACAATACAACTTGACATTTGTCAGCAACCTCAATTCTTTCTTCACCGTTACCTATGTCATTAACCCTAGCAAGAGACTTATCCCATAAAGAATTTACTAAACCGACTGGATACTTATTCTTAACTAACATATCTTTTAAAGTCTTTGTTTTTGTTGACAAAATTGTTGCTACTGATAGATAACTTTATTCATTAAATTTGTTACACAGTTTACCTTTTGGTGAAAAGGGTGGTAAGAGTCAAACCCAAGAATTCTACCAGAACAACATGGTTTTTGATACCAATCAAATAACAATTGATTTTCCTCTCCTCGACAAACTTTGGTGTCCAGAAGAAACACAATATATATATATATATAATATATATATATATATCTAATATATATATCTATATCTATATATATAATATTATATATATATTATATATATATATATATAATAATATATATATATATATTATATATATATATATATATATATATAAATTTAGGATGGTCTGGTTGTGCTGAAAATAGCTCTATTGACGTATTTTAAAATATGTCAAAAAATTATAATTTGGTAACCTCCCCAACATTTTACATGCGCCGACCTCCGTCATAAGAAACCGCCCCTAAAGTACCATTTTCTGATATAAAAGTGATAGTGAAGAACTTAAGTTAAGATCAAGTAATTTTTTTTCCAACTTCGTATAAACAGAAGTAAGCATACACTATTCTTAAACTCATTTTCGAACTAATAGAATTTCGTCGTCTCTGTAAGTCATGGAACTTGTACAGATGCATCAAATAATCCTGTTGATTTCAGTGACTTTTGATTTGTTATATCATGCTGAAAAACTATTTTTAAACTTTTCATTAAAAATAACTCCCTGCTTAGCGCTCACTCGTCAACTCTTAGTTCATATTTTGACCAGGTATTTACTGAAAATAAGGCCCGTATTCAAAGTCGTTTTCCATATAATATTCTCTGCGGACCCTTAAGGCTCTATTAAGACTTCCTTAAGGATTTATAAAGGCTTCCTTAAGGATCTATAAGACTTCCTTAAGGATCATGAAGACTTCTTAAGGATCTATAAAGACTTCCTTAAGGATCTATAAAGACTCCCTTAAGGATCTATAAACTTCCTTAAGACTTAAAGACTTCCTTAAGGATCTATATAAGACTTCCTTAAGATCTATAAAGACTTTTAAGATATTAATAAAGATATATATAATAATATAATATATATATATATATATAAATGGTCCGGAGTATTATGCTAATATTTTTGGGCTGGGATTATATTTTAGAGAACTATCCATTGATTAATTTGTCTTGCCGTAAATCAATGTACAGATTTAATANAAGAACGCCTAAAGTACCATTTTCTATATAAATCGATATGAAGAACCTTAAGTTAAGATAAGTAATTTTTTTTTCCAACTTGTATAAAAAGTAAGCATACACCATTCTTAAACTCAATTTGAATAATAGAATTTCGTCGTCTTGTAAGCAGGCTTGAAGATGCATCAAATAATCTGTGATTTGCATGACTTTTGATTTGATTATATGTGCTGAAAAACTATTTTTATATTATTTCATTAAAAATACTCCCTGTTACCTCACTCGTTTCAACTCTTAGTCATATTTTGACCAGGTATTTTATGAAATAAGGCCCTATCAAGTCCGTTTTCATTATAATATTTCTCTGCGACCTGAAGGCTCTATAAGATTCCTAAGATTTAAAAGCTTCTATAAGGATCTATAAAAGACTTCCTTAAGATCTATGGAAGAACTTCTTAAGGACTCTTTTAAAGACTTCCTTAAGGATCTTATAAAAGACTCCTTTAGCATTATAAAGATTCCTTTAAGGATCTATAAGACTTCTTAAGGATCTATAAAGACTTCCTTAAGGATCTATAAAGACTTCCTTAAGGATATAAAAGGTATATTATATATATATATATATATATATTATATAATATATTAATGCGGTCCGGAGTATTAATGCTAATAGTTGTTGGGGCTTGGATATATTTTTAGAGGAACTATCCAGTGATTAGATTGTCTTGCGGTATCAAGTACATTAATACAAATCATCTACTTTAACTCTTGTTGGGGGGAAATGATTTAATTTTTGGGGGAAATCAAATTTAATGTCGAAACTAATTACTGCAACTTATCTTATATTATGAAAAAAAAACTCGAAAAGATTATAAAAATGGGGTTGCTAGGGTAGGAAACGTGCAGTTTAGTCACAATCATGACTTTATGCGGTCTGTCAGGTCGTACAAACGCAGGCGGTCTCTAAAGCAGGTTATCTTTGATTTCAGCATTCGCCTAGTAATTGGTTTTCAATGGAGAAGGTAAGAGGTCGAAAATTGGCTTCATTTGTTCAATTGGTCTCTTCCGCCGTGTAATTTGTCGAAACCAATATGTCTCTGGGATTTTGTTCCTTTTATTTAAGCGTTTTAGATTATCCATTATCTTTTATAGTTATCGATTTGCAGTTACGTGTTCTTTGAAGACTACAACTTTAAATAATTTAAAGTGGAAAAAGAATTACGGGCATACAAGAGGAATACATACATTTTCAACTAATAATAACCCGAGTCAAAAATAAATAATAATTAATTTAAAAAAAACTAATTATTAATTAACTGAGTCAAAAAATGTGACTCATTTTGTACAACTCCAAACCAAATATTTCTGAAAATATACCTTGAATTATGAAGAAAAAACATAGTCTGCCTATTTAGAGTAGAGCCCTTCATATGATTGCTCATGCTCGAAATTTTATAAAATCGCACAGATTTCAGTTTTCTTAAAATAAGTGGTTCCCTGTGGGTCGTGTGTAAAACATGAAGAGAACATTTTTAAAGCTGATAAAATGGTCAATAAAACGAGTGTTGAATCATCAAAATCGGATGATTACAACTCGTGATTGTTACATTTGTGGTGCTTGTTAAGTCATTTGTGCTTATTTAATTTTAAATTTTGGACTATACTTTGCCACTTCAGTGAGTGTTAATTTAAGCGTATAAACTTCTCAAGCTATAAACAATGGAAAACCATTGAGAGGTAAAAGTTTGCCTCTAAAATTTAAGACCTGCGCTGTTATAAGAATGGTATAAGCATGCGCAGTTTGTACCAAGCATGTACATTGGGTTTTTCACGTGTGTTTCGGGCTGAATTCTCTCTATTTTTTGGTTTTCGATGGGGTCACATTTTTGTATGGCAAATCGACTTAGTGCGTCATCCCCTTTATTCAAGATCCTTGGTTGCAGTATAAATTTAGTAAATTGTATACTCTGAGGACGAGCTAAGCGAGTCCGATAAAGGAAGGAAAAGTTCCGAGGTACCCCGTACCTGATTTATTAAGATTATTTTCAAAGTTATTCTAAAATATAAAAACAATAAGCAACTGGAAACGACTTATCGTTTAGCAATAAAATCGGTTAACATTATTCGTTTAACTTCTTGGTATAGAAAGGAAAACACTTAAGTTCTAAATAAAGACTCAGTCTGTGACATGAATACTTATAAATTCACCATGTGCTTGAAATCTTACTAATTACACGTCAGATAAGTTGTTAATCTTAAAAGCTCCGTAGAACCGATCATATGTTAGCGACACGAGTAATACATTATAAGGTAGACAAGTAAGACACGGCTTCGAGACAGCGACAAACAGTAATGTCGACTTAATTCTCTCTGTATTATTAATGAGAATAATTTAAACAAGTAAGTGCCTTTATCTTATCTTAAGTGTATATTTAAGTAAGAGATTTCTTTTATTTGTCTGCTTTATATTTAAATGCAATTATATTCCGGACAAATTTTCATTAACAATCGTCATTCTTTTCTTGAGGCCTAATAGGAATAGTATATTATACTGCTAGGATGTGAAATAAATATTTTTTTGTACTGAAGTGGCTATATTTGCTATAGTGAGCGAAGCGTATCAGTTTTGTAGAGCATTGTGTTTCTATATGATGCCCTACATCTCTGAAGATGCCTCCCTCAATGAAAGCGAAACGTCGGATTCTTCATCTACATTAACGCGGTCACCACCGGAAGACCTAAATCTTCATGACAATAACCGCGGAAGCCTACGCAGTACATTTTCTACAGTAATTATAGCGATACGTGTACAAATGTTCAAAGCTAACACATTGAATTTAATCACTAGATTTTGACTTAACTTTTTATTATACCATACTGACTGATCACAATGAAGACCATTTTTGTCTAAAATATTATAAAAAATAATAATGTCAAATGACAAATATATCTCAAATAATACTATTCTGTTGTCTAAAATCATGGGCGTTAATTGAATTTTTCATGGCATATTTTGTTAAGAATATTATTGTATTCTTATTAAAACTAAAAAATACTACTTAATAATTCCATTTTTGATCGTCAACATATCGAAAAAAGGAACTTACTAAGCCATCAATACACAGTTTGAGAATCACCAGTAAGTCAAAAACAAAAATATATAGTGTTGCTGTTACAGCTGTTTACATGTATACGATTAACTTACTTACTAACTTTCTTTTGGGAAATTCGGGCAACACTGCCTTAATCGCTAATTTAAACAAAAACATACCATAAGAGTAAATACATAATAGAGTAAGGCATGAAAGTCGCATGAATTTATCTAACATAGAGTTATAAAATCTCCACACATTCACTTAAAAACTCATAACAGGGAGCGATACAAAAAAAAAGTCTAGACAAATTTGTAAATTTTTAAAGAAGGTATTAGATAAAAAGAAAGAGGTGAATGGGTGTATTATCAATCCGACTAAAAAACTTCTTAAAGGAAGAAGTTTCAAGAGTGATCTTTAAATTTTTCTTTAAAGTATCATCCTTAAATTATCCTAGAAAATGTTTAAGTAAATTATATCTTATTTTACTTCGTTTTACCATTTATCTGTTTTTCTCTTTACACATCTTTACCATTATAATATATGATTTAAGCAAAAATATACTTTAAAAGTAATTACTTATAGCAAAACATGAAAGTTGCGTAATTACGGGTTGACTTTGAATGACTTTATTAGTAAGAACTAAGTATTTATTGACATATATGTAAAAGTAAGCATAAAGGAAGAAGCATAAAAGTTACTATAAAGAGAGCTTAAAAGCCATGGTTAAGGTCTTCAATATATTACTATTGGTTTTCTTGCATTATCACCGATTGCTTCAACCCTAGGAAAAGCTCTAAGATGAAGCTTACTTAACTATTAAAGCTTCATTTGGCTCTTTAAAGCCTCCCTTGCTTAATGGGAGGATGGTTTTAAATATCCAATGGGTTTTCAGCCCAATTAGGAAAGTTTAAGGAAAATGGCTTTTAAAAGTTGATCGTTTATTTTAAAGATATTTACCCTTTAAAGAGAGGCTTGATTCCGCTTTCATTAGAGTTAATTGTAATTATAGCTTTTAAGATAATTTTCTTGGGAAATATACGATTTTACAAATAAATTGTTTCAGGTTTTCACAAAGTTCATGTAAAACATTGTAACCCCTGTTTTTGAAGAAAATATTCCTTGATGTTTCATTATTAGGCTATTCAAGCTTTTGAGGAGGAATAGGTCCTAATTAAAACAAAAAAAAACTAATTTTGCCGAGCTTTCGATATAATTTAATCTTTTTCAAGGCTTAACATATTAAATAATAACAAAAACAGTTACATGGTGGTTTACACTAGATGTTTATATGTATTTATATTTTTATATGTTTTTTTTTTATTAATTAGGACCTATTCCTCCTCAAAAGCTGGAATATTTAAAATAGAGGTCCCTATAAAAATTTTTGTATTATTAGGTTACTTATTATGAGACAAATTTAAATATTAGCAATATTTAAATAATAAAATATAATTTAAAAATAATATATAAATAATAGTGCAATCATAATCAATAACATTTTTAACTTTGAAGATTTATTTAATTTAAGAGGGTCTTGCCCCATCTAAGGAGTTTTTAATCGTAGATCTTTGTTTAGACCTTAATGTAACATTGTTACCTTTTTTGATTTTAACGGAATTATTTGTCTGTTACTCTAGTTGTAGCAAAGAGTATATAGAGTATATAGCATAGACTATATACTCCTTGGTTGTAGTCCAAACATCTATTTGTTAGCAACCATGTAACAGTTTTTTGTCATTATTTATTATGTTAAGCCTTAATAAAGATAATATTAAATCGAAAGCTCGGCAAAATTAGTTTTTTTTATTATTTTGGACCTATTCCTCCTCAAAAAATTGGAGAAAATAACTTATTATATAAACTTTCAAAACGCTTTGAGATTGATCCTATAAAGGTATTGTCCAATAAGTTTGTGTAGGCATCAGTATTGCTCGAAGTACTTATACTAAGGTTGAATGAAGATGATAACGCGTTAGTGACACATACTTGACCCACAAATGTTTAAGGAGATGTAGACTTAGAGGCAAAGTTACCTTCCCTGAAAGGTTATATCAAAAAGTTTAAATTGAAGGTTGTGTTACTAAAAAAAAAGCTATTCTTATAAATTAAAGGTATTAATAAAACCATGGTGACATAAAGTTATTAAATAGAAAAAAAGTTTTTGATTCATGAACTAACAAACCTCGTGACAGGTTTTCCCCGCTTGGTTACAAACAAATAGTTTAATGCTCTTATTATACCCGAATTAAGTTAGACCATAAATATCTTTATCACTAGAGAGGTCATATCGGTCGAATTTTGGATATCGGTTGAATTTTGGAACATCGAATAAATAAACCAGAACATTGAATAATTACTGAGAATATAATAAAAACATTAAATAATTACAGCAACTTATATGATGGAACGTTTACAATACAAAACTGAACACAAACAATATGATGCGCTTAGCTAATTCTAATTCGTATTCTGATATTATTTTCTACTTTTCCATTTCTAAATTCAAATTCTTTGTTTCTTCTCAACTTAAATAGTATAGTAACATTAACTTTTGTTTTAATTACTTATCAGTTTTTAAATGTTCTTTTTATTTAGTCCAATGCCATTGGCTCATATTATTATTTTGTTTTTAATTCTGTATCATTAATTCTTTTATCATTTAGTATATATATATATATATATAATTATATATATATATATATATATATATATATATATATATATATATATATACGTTCGATTTCGGCACCGGAGGTCCTGGTTCGCAGCCCGGGCTATGCTCTAAGATTTATGAATAGTATTTGTATTAAAAAGATATCGCCAACTTAATTTACTCTTAGAGTGTAGTAGATGCAACCCACTGAGTGGTTCCCGCAGGGTGAACACCCTGATGGGCCGAAAGGCCCTAAAACGGGCATTTTATTTTTTATTTATTAAAACTTAAACACAGTAATAATACAAAATACATTGATATTAGTTAAAATCAAAATTAAAATCTTACGATTAATACAGGGGAAAAGTACAAGATGACATATTGATTGAAGAATGATATATATATATATATATATATATATATATATATATATATATATATATATATATATATATATATATAATATATATTATATATATATATATATATATATATATATATATATATACATTCCTTCAATCAATATGTCCATCTTTGTACTTTTCCCCTGTATTAATCGTAAGATTTTAATTTTGATTTTAACTAATATCAATGTATTTTGTATTATGTACTGTGTTTAAGTTTTAATAAAATAAAAATAAAATGCCCGTTTTAGGGCCTTTCGGCCATCAGGTGTTCACCCTGCGAACCACCTCAGGTGGGTTGCATCTACTACACTCTAAGAGTAAATTAAAGTTGGCGATATCTTTAATACAAATTAATTCATAAAATTTAGAGCATAGCCCGGGCTGCGAACCAGGACTCCGGTGCCGAAATCGAACGCCTTTACGATCACGGCCCGAGGCAGACTTAAGTTTTAAATATTTTTGTAAAATGTCTCAAGCCGTCAATGATAAATAAATAAATACATAAATAAACAATGAGGGAAACCCCGAAAGCAATTTATTTATTATAACTTAACTCATTCTTAGAGGAGGTAAATCGAAACCTTTTCCTCTATTTAAAAAATTGATTAACCATGTTAATTTAGCGCTATTATTACACAGAGGCTCTGAGAGACCCAAAGATGTGTTAATTCCATTTTTTATTATATTAATTAATATAATTATATTATAATCTGTTATATTATAATTGTCTGCCTCCGTGGCCGTGATCGTAAAGGCATTCGATTTCGGCACCGAGGTCCGGGGTTCGCAGCCCGGGCTATGCTCTAAGATTTTATGAATAGTATTGTATTAAAATGATTTCGCCAACTTTAATTAATTCTTAGAGTGTAGTAGATGCAACCCACCTCAGGTGGTTCCCGGAGGGTGAATACCCTGATGGTCCGAAAGGCCCTAAAACGGGCATTTTTTTTTTTTTTTATATTATAATCTATTTTCACGTTTAGGTGTGTGAACGTTGGTAGTAAATTTAACACTTTAAAAAAAACTGATGAACAAAATAACGTACCTCCACTTCGTCCTTCTATTTTGAAACCACGTTTTGACCTGGGCATCTGTCATTTTTAAACTCTTAGCTAAAGCGGCTCTCTCGGCTGAAGCAAGGTATTTCTGCTTGTGAAACCTCTTCTCTAATTCGGCTATTTGTAGTCTAGTGAAGGATGTTCTAGGTTTCTTTCTCTTCGGAGGGGTTCTGTTTTGATAAGGATGTCCAATTCTTCTAGTCATTGGAAAAGGTATACCTGTAACAGTGTTCAAATTATATTAAGTGTGTAATTTGGTACAAAAAGTTTTTGATGGGGCCCCAATACGTTTTCTAACTTAAATAGATCAGAGATTCTTTCAATGATTTGGAAAACTATACTATGTCATCGTTAACTGATAAAGATACTTTACTCAAAGAGCTCTTTTTCTTTATAATATTATCACTCGCCATATTTTTATGCATTCTTTTATTTATGTTGTATAATTTACCAATATCAATCGCAAGTATTATATTACATGATCGATCATTTTTTATTATTTGTTAGAATCAAACCGAATATTAAAACATATCACTTTTTTCCTTTATAATAATATTATTAAGGAAAAAAGAGATATGTTTTATCATAGCCGCCTCTGTGGTCGTTAGAGCGTTAATATTTATATAAACCTTTGACACCACGGAGGTCTGGGGTTCGCATCCCAGGTTACGCTCTCAGTTTATATATAAGATTTTGCCAAATAATACATCGAAAACTTTAGATTATTTTTTGAGCTTAATAGTTGACACCACCTGAGGTGGTTCCAGTTAGGGATATCCCCGATAAGCCAAATGGCTCTAAACGGGCATTATTATTAAAGCATATCTCTTTTTTCCTTTGCAATTCGCATAAAAAAGAATAAAAAGAATGTAAATAATGCATGATTCACATGTATAAATATGACGAAAAACAAAAGCAAAAAGGTATAAAGAATCATGAATACTAAAAACAAATTGGAAATAATAAAAAAATAAGTGTTAAAAATTAATAAACCAAAAAGAAAAAGAAAAATCAACTATAATAGCTCAAAAAGATTTTGATGTAATTTGTCTCGATAAAATCTATGTAAATATGGACTCGGTTTTGTAATATATTAGTAAATATAAATGTAATTTTATATCTTTAATAGAAATCGTGACTGCTATTAAAAAACAAATGATGAAAAAAAAAGAAGAAAAATTAATTGAAGTTTAAAATTGAATAGAACATTTTTCGTG
The DNA here is from genome assembly GCA_018340805.1 of Microvelia longipes. NCBI lineage: Eukaryota > Metazoa > Arthropoda > Insecta > Hemiptera > Veliidae > Microvelia > Microvelia longipes. Next base: position 37,566,477 of record JACMZG010001913.1, read on the forward strand.
TTCAATTACAAATGAGGCTATTAGAAGGACTTTGTATTAGAACTTGGCTTAGTGTGGGATGAAGTTGGGGTAAGTCCCGGGGTGGTGGGGAAACTACCAACCAATCGGAGTTAACTGTTCTCCTATTGGTCGATTTAAGCTGCATCTACTTTTTTTAAGTTCTAACTCGTTTATTTTTTTTTTACCTTAACTACTACGATACTTAGTAATCACTGCCTTTTGAATTTTATTTTGTAATAAAAATAATTTACAGAAGGTAAATACATCGAGCGGTTGATTAAATACTAAATTGTATAACAAATTACATATTTAATTATGATGAATAATATAGTTTACTAGTTATAAATTTAGTTCACGAGCCGAACGCGAGTATAGGCTATAAATGTTACCAACAAAGACGAAGCTGAGGCAGGTAATTTACAATTTGATTGCCAAGGCGAAGCCGAGTGTAATAAAAATCTTACGTTTCAGTAATATTTCCTTTCCATTATTTCAAAATTGCAATAAACCCTAATTGGTCGGATATTAAAAAAATCAGTCAAATAAAGTTTTACCTGACTTGGAAAATAAAGTATTTTAATTGAACTTTTAATTCCAAGGTTGATAATACTTCACCATTTTTTTTTAAATTTACCTGCCTGTTTTTAAAATACTTTTGAGAGATCAATAAAATAGCAATAGCATTTTCCTGCCTTAGAGTGTAAAGTAATAATTACTTTTGCTGCCGTCAATAAATAAAATAAATTATTAGCAAGGAGTAAACATGATATCTTTCAACAATTATTAACAGAGCATCAATTTAAGACTTACAAAAAAAACTTATACCTTTTTTTCTCTTTACTATATTTACCTCCCAAATTCCTTATGAGAGTTCCTTATGAGAGACAAACAACTACAACGTTTACATGGACTTAAAATCTGTTTAATGAAGATTTTAAACTTTAAAATAAAATTTTATAAGCCGTGGTTATAAAAATTGTGTGAACAAGGCTTGAGGTAGATTTGGCTTGGCAAAGTCAAGCCATTAAAAGGTCAAGCCAGAAGGTGGTTTGATTTGAGCTTACTGCAATGAAAACATTTTTCGGTCGACTTTAGATAGATTTGAACAAAACAACAATTAAGTTATTTATCTTTAATTTAACCGCTGATTCACTATCTGAACTTTTGGATGGCCGTAAGTTTGGAAGAACAATTCTCACAGGTACACCTAATTTACTGACTTTATGGGGTCAAGATAAAAGCGTAGTAAATGCTCAGATTGATAAGGGAGAAAGTGAAGTTTGATTAAATCTATCTAACTCGAGAACGCTAATAGGTTGAAACTCAATTCATGACTAGGGATCGAACAGCAAAATACACCCAGGCAAAAAGTTACAAGGAGAGGACAGTAATCAAGGGAAATCTATATGGAACAGTCTCGGTAGCTTCATTTGGTAGAGTGTTAACATTCCGATCTCGAGCACTCCTGTAGAAAACAATATGAGACTGAATGAAATATGTATGAGATGTTATCAGGGTGTAGAACAGTTTAGAGACCTTATCTGCGGTCTCTGAACTTAGCCCCTCGTCCACATAGACCATAGTCGATAGAGCTGAGGAAAGAATTGAAGGAGTCCATCATATATGACAGATAAGACATCAGTTAAATAGGCCATACTAAGAAAATTGAGATTTGTATAGGTATTGTGAATATTGGCTGTTATAAGTCAGTTTTATACTATATACTGTCGTTGTATTCGTGCCTAATAAGCTATATAAAATGTTGCGCGAAATCGATCTAAAGTAATACTGTATTAATGTCTTTATACAAGATATAAGTTTTCCCATATGAAGGTACAATGATTAAGAGAAAAATACGCTAAATAATAAAAGTTAAATCAAGTATAACAAGATTAAGAAGAAAAACTAAAACTATATAATCCCAATTGAAGAAAAAGAAAAGTTGACTAAAGCTTATTTAGAGTGAAACCAAAGTTAAAAGTTTAGAAAAAAATGTAAAAAGAGTTCTGACCAACAAATTGTTCACCAACTACAGGGTAAGGAGCAAGCGGCTGGAAACTTACATTTATTATTAACTACAAATTCAAAGTGGTAAAGCCTTCCCCCTCCTAACTCTTAAGGAGGAGTGCTTGTGTATCTGTTTTTCCATCTCAGAACTACCTTTGGGACTGGGGGACTGGGTCATGCTAAAAGCAAACGGCTTTTCTAAAAACATACCATTTTCTTCAAGTTGGATAAACTGTTTAAAATTTTACAATATTTTTTTTTTAAGGAGAGATCTTAATAGAGATTTTTAGTATTTATTTTTACAATTTAGTTTAACCTTAAGGGGATTATCAGAACATGACGCATTTTAACTAGAAGCGTAAAATAGTTTATTATGCTACTAGACAGTGAAGTAAGTTTTTTTTTCTAAATCGCTGCAAGTATATTTACTGTGGAGCTAAGCAAGACAAAAAATATAATTCAGTTTACTGCTAATTAATGTAAATATAATTTAAATGTTTACTTTATCTTTCTAGGATGTAAAAAATCTTTTAATCCCTTAAAAGACAAAATATTTTTTTAATACAGTGTAGGTGTAAGAAAAATACTTTAGAAGTCCTATTTATGAAAAAATGATTGTTTTTTTCTCGACCGGCTGTAAAGTAAGCACTTTAAATCCTTAAAAAAGGTAAAACGCGCTTTTTACTGTCTTCGACAGTTTCGTAAATTTTTCTATCGACAACAGTTAAATACTTTTTTTGAGGTAGTACGTAATTGAGCACTTTATTGGACCGTTTTTAGGATGAGAAGCCAATCATTATTGTTATAGGAGGTTATTTAGTACTTTTCACCTCCGAGGACAATAATGAATGTAAAATAAACTCAGAGGACGTAAAAGTAATTCATATATTGCTTCCATTACTGTAATGTAGTGTGTTCAAAAAAACAATCTGTGTAAAACATTCATTTTGTTTCTATTTTTGTTCGTAGACTAATTTTTTTTCGTTTTTAAAAGGTGTTCTAATTGACAATTTTTGTGTGTTTATTTGTAAAGCTTTTACATTTTTGAGTAAAAGTGTGAAGCTATGGATGAATTCAATGACGACGATAATATGGAGTTAATTGGACGTTTGTTTTTTTTTTCAATTAAGTATATAGCGCAGTTTATTTAATGAGTGCTTCCTCAAAAAAAAAAATAGTGTATGCCATCCGGCTGAGAATGTCTTTATGTCTTGGCGATTTTTCCCGTAAATCTAATTGCCGTGACATAAAGACACACTTCTCAGCCTTATGGCATAAACAACTATTTTACTGTCACTAGTAAAGTTCCTCAAACGTCCACTAGGTGGGCGCTAGAAGTTTACTACAAGGTTATAATATTACCTTCCTCGTTCTTCTTATTTTTTTGTTATAATCAAATATATAATCGAACGTTTATGTTGACAAAGTTTTGTTATCATCAAATGTTTACTAATTATAGATAGTGATTCGGACCTTGAAAAGTCTCGGCCACAATTTAAAGAATTGGCCAACGACTTTTTTCGATCAAGGCGATCGAAAAAAGTGTACCGGGAAATTTTTTACATTATACTGTTTTTCTTCTAAATAGTTGTTAAAAATTACTACGCCTGAAAAATATCATATGCTTCTCGACTGGAAATCTTATCCAAATCTCAAACCAATCATAAGAATTTATGACTGACCGACGTCATGAGAATTTATTTTCCAGATAACACAACTAGACCTAATGATTGATTATTGTACCAAGTTTCAACTTTCTAGTATAAATAAGCTGGGAGCTACGATAAAGGCACATTACGGAAAGAAAACTTAATGAAACATACGCTGGAGATCTTAAAAATATCTGCTATTTTTTATATTTATAAATATAAATTTCTATTTTATATAAATTTATATTTTATACAAATATAAATTTATATTTTATACAAATATAAATTTATATTTTGTATAAATATAAATTTTTATAAAAAATATTGAAAGGAGAAGGACTTAAAATGTTTGATTTCTCTTATATATCATAGTATAACAATATATATAGATTAATTGATACATTATTATTCAATACATTATAAATCAGTCCATGAAATATAGTAAATAAAGACTATAATAATTCAATAGAACATGATATTTAAGCCAAAATCTTAATAGTACGACTCTCTCAAGCCTATAGAGTTATAAGTTATTAGAGAATTATGTTTGCGTGTCGCATTCTATATTACGTTTCTCGATCCATAATATTACACGTAAGCTTTAGTTGTCCCATAATAATGTAATTCGACGTAGTTAATGTTATTACTCACGGAACCATGTCTTGAATAATCATGAAATCAAAATCATTTATAATATTTTTATTATTAACTTGCATATTTAAAATGTTGATTTTTTATAAATTATTTTATTTTAATTTTCATTATTTTCCTTATAGAATATAGAGATTATTTGTTTCCATTTATTTACTCTTTATATATTTTTCCTATTATTTCATTTATTTTGTTGTATATTTTTTCATTATTATGTTTATTTTATTTTCTTACGTGATTTTGGTACGCTTAGACCCGTAGGGTCATATTAGAGTTTACCACTGACTCAAAGCTCACTCAACGAATCCACCCTAGAGTTTGTACACACTCAATCATCTTGGAAGCACACTCTCCATACAAATGACTAACCAGCCAAGTTCGTCTAGCCTAACCAGACTCTATTCAAACCCACTGCCCTGGCTAGTGCCTGCGACTAGTTCACAGAGTGCCTAGTTCATATAGAACAGCTAGACTCTGGCTAGGCTCACTGCTCTAGCTAGACCCGACAACTAATTCACAGTTTGCTTAGTTCATCTAGTCTTATTAGTTCCTCAGATCACGTTAGTCTCACTTGGCCCACCCTAGTTAAACCATTATAACCAATCTCATCAGCTCCTCTAGTATCATAAGATACTAGCTTAGGCTAGTGTCGCAACTAGCTCACAGACCAGCTAGACTCTGGCTAAGCTCACCGCTCTGGCTAGCGCCGACTACTAGTTCACTGTGTGCTTGTTTCATCTAGTCTGTAACAACCGTGGTTATTAAAATAAGATGAAATCTTTAAAAGGGAATAAAGTATAAATGATTAATTAACTAATAATGAATAAATATATTCTGTTTAACAATTCACAATTGATGACTATATATATTTTATATAATTACTCAAAGTTAATTATATTACTATTAAGTAAATTAATAATATTTTTTAATTTATTTTAATTATTATTTTATTCTATTGATTCTACTATTATAATTAAGGGTACCTGATTAAATCTGTTGGTGGACTGAGAATTGTTGTTGGAAGATGTCTGTTGAACTAATTGATCTATGTGGATCTTAATGTTGGACTATATTGTGGAACTGTTTGAGTTCTAATGATGAACTGGGTGGAACTATATGAGTTCTGATGTTGAACTGACTGTTTAATATCTGACTGTGGAACTGTTTGAGTTCTAATGATGAACTGGGTGGAACTATATGAGTTCTGATGTTGAACTGACTTTTCTTGTCTTTGGGAAATCCTTATATATGTTGGATGTAATTAAGTAAATGTGTTTGTTTGTCTATTATTTTCCCTAAGGGTAAGTCCGGTTTTTGAATAAGATTTGCTTTCACATTTTTGTGAATAATTATTCCTATCCTAACAAGTCTTACTAGCTCCTCTGATCACATTAGTCTCACTTGGCCTCTCTTCGACTTCATCTCCCCCAGCCCGCAGAACATTAACTTTTCGTGAGCTGTAGACAACGGAAACATGGATCCAGACTTGTCTCAGATGAAACAGGAACCAACCCC
>JACMZG010001913.1:37574798-37594798 GCA_018340805.1 Microvelia longipes
TGATTATATGAGTACGTAATAGTTCAGTGGTTCTTAAAGTGGGGTCGCAACTCCTGGGGGAGTCACAAAAAATCTAACTCACGCAATTGCCATATTTTGTAATAATTTTGTATAAACATTTTTCATGAAATATTGGCTACACTGTCTTATTTATAAAGTTATTATAAAGTTATTTATAAAGTTATTTATAAAGTTATTAAGTTATCATTTTAAAGTTAATTTATTTTAAAAAGTATGAAGTAGATAAAAAGTGTTTCGTGACGTCATGATGTCACACAACCTTTCTATATACTTTTTCAAGCGAGTGCCTGACGCGCGGGAAGATTTTCGCGCCATTTCAAGAGTTTGAAAGTTTTCGCGCAAGTGTAGATTCGGAGGGACGATGCGAACTCATTTTTATCAATGGAAAGTAAAATTTAATAGTTTAATCCCGCGGAAATATAGTAAAACCTTTCATTAACTGATAAGATAAGTATGTCTTTGTCACTAAGTTATAGAAACATATTTAAATCCATTTACTTTTTATCAAAACCTCCTCACTGGAGTTCTGTAACTGAATGTTGCTAACTTGTTGAGACTACAGTTGCAGAATAAGAAATTGGAGACGTTACCGGCCTTAAAATCACTCAGGGCTACCAACTTTAAGCAATTTGTACAGTTATTTATCGATCTCTATCATAAGAAAGAAAGTTTGAATGTTTAATTAAAAAATCACAATAACTTACAACCATTATAATATTAAAAGACAAGGAAAACGATAAATACCCAAGTTTAATTACAGAAAAATGATTAGCTAAACAAAAATCAAGTTTAATTAGTCGCTTTTATCCGACGTATGAACATATATCACTTTATAATTAATACCAGTGGTATAAAATATTAGCATTTTTTACTAACACACGTAATTTCAAACCTTGTGAATTTTATCTAAATTAATAGGAATAACTTAAAACAAAGAGTATTAGAATCATAAGTAAATGAAAGTAAATATATTATTATAAAAAAAATATAAAAGAATACATAAAAATAACAAATAAACATGATAAATAAAATAATTGTTACTTTATTTATTTTATTAAAGTTTGTATTCAACCGTAACTAAGGCACATTATTAAGTGACATATAACAACAATGAAAAATAACATTGAATAAAAATTGTAATATTTATCAATAACACGTAAGAATAATAGGTAATAAAAGATATGTTGATTAATTACTCTAACACAACGATTAAGTTAAACGAATGAGTTCATAAAGTGACTATACTTATCATCATGGATATAGGCGTCTGACAGCTTTGTATGACAATGAATAATTTAGTAAAATGGTTCAGGTTTTAAACAATCGTAAATATATTATAGAGTTGTATCATTAACGTTATTACATACAATACTGCTGTATCAAAAACTGGTTATTTAGTTGGAGTTGTCAAATGACATAGGTTTGAGTAATACCCATTGGCATATGAAGTAATAATACTTTTTAATTACTACTACCTATTATTTGTTCGTTTTAATTTATTATAAAGAGGGTTATATAAAGCGATTAATTTGAAATATTACGTATACTCAGTGCCTTCGCTAAAAATATAATCAAAAAAGCAACATAAAATTTCTGTTACTTATATAAAAGGATGTTAAAAATACAAAACACAAACAATGTGCGGGAAACCGATATAAATTTATTAATTATAACCTTAACTCACTCTTGTAGGAGGTTTCAATAAGGTTACACAGAGCCCCTGAGAGCCCCAATACGATGTTTCAGGCCTCTCAATGTATTTAAATAGGGTATGCCCCCTCTAGTATATATCTCTATGTTAAGAGATGTATATAAAAAGATATATACTCGTATAAGTTATCAAGTGTCAATTTATTTTAAAGAGTGTAAAGTAGATAAAAAGTATATCGTGACGTCATGATGCCACACAACCTATTAAGAGATATATATTACAATAGAGGGGGCATAACCGATCTCTAATACATAGAGAGGCCTGAAACAACTCTTTAGGGCTCTAAAGGGCTCTGTGTAACCTTATTGTAACATTTAAAAAAAAAGATATGTTAAAATAAATCAATCTTCAACCGCAAATAGATTATGTTTGGTTTTGTACTACAAACGTTCAACTATATATTTTTGTATTGTTTATTGCTTTATTTATTTAGTGATATAATATGGTCAAGTACTTATTTGATGTTTTAATTTCTAAACAATGGGGACTTTCTATAGTAATAATATCTCAATGTGCAAAACTAAAATAATTTTTGAATGGCAGAGAAATGTTATAGTAAGCAGTAGACTAAACCAGCAACACAATGTTTTGCAGGTTTTAATCAAACCAAAGTAAATCATGTTGTTTTAGCAAATTTTTAAAGCAATTGCTACTACATTAACATAGTTTAACAGTAGTTTTAACATATATAAATAAATAAATAAAAAAAACAAAATATATATATATATATATATATATAATATATAATATATATATATATATATATATATATATATACCGAGTTTTTTAAAATATAAATAAATATATCAACTGATATATGTTTTACTTGCCAAGGAGCATGATGGCGGTATGAGAGCATCGCTGGTCTCTGGTAAATACTTTACATTATATTCTTCGGAATTAATTGAAGATCAGAGTGAGTTCAGGCTGTGTCAGCACCCTGATAAGTTAAGACGTAACGAAACAGAGTGGGACATGACATTATGACGAGCCATCAATGATGACGAAAGTAGAATGATGGAACAGTTCCCAGATGTAGCATAGCTTTTTGCTTGTTATTATTCCTACGTTTCTCTCGCACAGTTATACTGTCTTGATTTTTTTTTAATTGAAAAATAATACAAAAGAGATTCAGGAAATACAAAAGAGAAAGTAAAATATAAATATAAGGAAACATTGCAATAAATTGTTCTCATAAAAATGCAACAATCATAAAGCTGTTTTCATCTGACACCCACTTATAACAAATAGCTCCTCAATTTTTATATCCAAAAAAAAGGAGCTGTTATACTCTCTACGAATACTCTCTCTCTCTCTTTCGAAAGAGTAATAGAGTTTTTTTTATGTTCAAATGTTTTTATATGTTGTATGCTTCTCTTAATACAAGATGCTTCTGTTCATGCTAAAAATGCTCTTCGTAGTGAAGTGCTCCTTTTTACGAATGCTCTCTTTTAAGAGCGCCTCTCTCTAATACTCCCTTGCATATTTCTCTTCCCCACTTAATCCGAAGTATATATTCACGGAGCCCTTTTACAGAAATGGAGTTCGAAATAAAATTTAAGGAGTTGTTGTAGATTGTAGGAATATTGCTTCACTATGAATTGCTCCTTTTTACCTCAACTTTTTTTTTTCATTCAAAGAGATGCTTTTTAAATTGAGGTGTTTTCTTAAAAGCTTTTGCTGATTGCGAATTCTTTCAGGTATAATTTGCTTTTGAAATTATATTTTGTTCATATAAAAGCCAGAAAAAGTATGTATTCATAGTTTTAACTTGTCATTGTAATGCCTCTCTTAATTCAAAATAGTAGTAAAATACTTTTAAGTGATAATAGAGACGAAGGTATCAATATATTTTTAAACAAATTGATGGTTACAATAATTGATGCAAAATTAAATTAAATAATTTAAATCGCACATTATCAAACAATTGCATTGTTCGTAATTGGTTACATTTAACCTTAGAATTATACTACACATGTATAGATATTTGTGTTAACGGTGATTTTATATTTTTTATTATATTTATTTTAATCATCTTCGTACCTATCTTTTATTTGTTTATTTTTATTTGTATTGTTATTTTGTTATATTTTTTTTTTTTAATTTTGTATTTTCTTATTTGTTCAGTAAACGCAAGACCTAGCACTTGTTAGGTCGAAAACCATTAGCGTAATTTGTAAATAAACAAAGTTTTCTGTGGAGAGATTGTTTATCTTTCTTTTCTTGAAGATGAACTCCATTTATACTCTTCCTAGAACTTACATATAACATATTATTACTAGAGGGGTTCTATCAGTTAAATTTTGAAACATCAAATAAGCACCTAAACATCTTTTACTATTAAATCATATGAACAGAAAAGAATTACAGTACTTTCTATAATAGAATGTTTAAAATACAAAACAAAACACAAACAATGTGAGCAGACAACAATAGATTGGTTATAACCTTAACCCACACTTAGAGGAGGTTTCAAAGAGGTTACACAGAGCCCCTGAAAGCTCCAAACAGATGTTTTAAGCTTCTCAGTAGATTGAGATAGGCTATGCCCTCTCTAGTAATATATCTCTAGGCAAACAAGTAAGGAGCTACTAATAATAGTAACTCTGGTCAGGAAACTAGTGCAACCTTGATCATGACTTATTTATAGTAAACTAAAAACTATTCAAGAGTTGTCAAACGCTCATTATAAGTGTTTTGCAAATTTATATTAAAATTATTTATAAAACAATAAGTTAAATTTATGAATTATATTACTTAAGAATACAATCTGAAAACAAAATTAAACAAAGATTAACAGTTGTATTAAATACATCTGTAAATTTTGATTGTATAAGACTTTTACCTTTTTTTGCTATCATTTTTTTTGTATTCTATATTTTTACATAGTTGGTTAGCTCTAATGATGGGTGTTATAACAATTGAAAGCCGGCTTTGAAAATAATTGTAGCATTTAGTGGAGAGACTGTTATTTAAAAATTTATGCCATTTTCAGGTATTATATAAGTATAATTTAGTATGTTATAAAGAATACTATAGTACATTTTTTTATCACTGTAAAATATAACAAAAATTAAAGTACCCTGTGCCGTTGGGATGTGGGATGTACTAATACAGCTCGAAAAGCTAAAATATGAAAATTTCCAAAAGATCCAAGTAAAGATTAGTAAAAAATGCAAGAGGAAATCACATGCGTTTCTATTTTTCACCGCAATTTTGAAGGAACCAGCGCTAGTAGTCTGTCAGGTATAGAAGAAGAGGAAAGTTGACAATCTTGACGAGATAATATTATCTGTGATGAAAATCGTTTTTTAAAAAGGGAAATAAAGTTTTATTTACATTTTTATTGAAATGTACCGTTAATTATGAGTTTTAACATTATTTATCATAAAAAAATATCATGCATCACCTTCCTGTTTTCAATATCAATAAAAAGTTCTACGCTCAAGCCAATTTGTATTTAGGACGGACATTCCCTTTGTCTATTCCCCCATAGAGATATATTACTAGAGGGGGCATAGCCTATCTCAATACATTGAGAGGTCTGAAACATCTATTTGGGGCTCTCAGGGGCTCTGTGTAACCTCATTGAAACCTCCTCAAAGAAAGTTAAGGTCATAATAAATCTATTGTTTTCTTCTTCCCACATATTGTTTGTGTTGTGACTTTTATTTTTAGGGTTTCTCCTATCTAAGTTACTATAATTGTTTACTGACTATTTGATTATATTTATAAGCGAAGGTGGTCAGGTTACTTTTTGAATGTTTCAAAATTTTACCTATAGAGCCTCTCTAGTAATAATATCTCTATGTATTACTCTATTCTCATTAAGATATATTACAAGAGGATGCAATGTCTATCTCAATACATTGAGAAACTTGTAACATATTTTTAGGGCTCTGTGAAACCTAATTAAAACCTCCTCTAAGAGTGAATTAAATTTACTATATATTTATTGACGTAAACATTTTGCACGTTGTTTATGCTCTGTACTTAATTTTAAAGCTTCTATCATACAATGTACAGTAATCTTGTGCGGTTCATTTGATTATATATATTAACAGTCGAAGGTGTTTAGGTTACTATTTTTATGTTTCAAAATGCAATCGATTTAATTACATATTATTACATAGGGCTCCCCTAGTAATAATATATAGTATGTATGTATACTATTATGTATAGTATGTACGTATAGAATAATATTATAGTATGTATGTATAGCATTGACCTTCGATGTGATTTAGTGAAAAGCAACAGGAATTGATTAGCGATTTATTTTAAAATTCGTTCATTTTGAGAACTTTAACATATACAGAGTAAAAAAGTTTTTCCTGTAGTAAAAAAATGAAAATTCTTATTTCTTACAAGTTTATTTATATACTTGTTTTAAAGAAGCCTATTTTATACTTTGTATATGCAAAGCACGATTTCCCCGACCGAAATGTATATGTTTTGGTTCTATATATTTGTTTACTAGGGGCGGGTTGGTATTTTTCTTAACCCCTTGTATGTAGGGTAAAGGTTTATGAAAAAGAGGGTTATAAAGTATGCTTTTAAGCCCTTCATATCCCGGTTTTATTCCCCAAAGTGTAATAAATATCAACCCAATTTACTTCGGCACCGATTCAGCCTTCTGCTTTTTTCAAAAATTTTGTATTATTTTTACTGAAAACAAGAAAAAATGATGTAATGATCTCGGTAATGTTCTACAGCTAATGTTCGAATTACGAGAGCAGTCTTTGACAATATATCCTAGACTGCGCACAGACCTTAGGGCCGCATTAAAAAATAGGAATCCTTAAAGTAGCCTTAATAGATCCTTCAGGAAGCTTTATAAGAATTCCTTAAGGAACCTTTAATAGATCCTTAAGAAAGTCTTTATAGATCCTTAAGGAAGTCTTTATAGATCCTTAAGGAAGTCATTATAGATCCTTAAGGAAGTCTTTAGGGTCAATCCATTTCAAGTGATCCAGAGATGTTGCTCGAAAAAAATAAAAATTGATGATTTTTTTTTCTGTGTTGGTCCTACCCATAGGTAGTCCAAAACGCCTAGTATTAATTTTTTCTACAGCCTCCTTCATTTTCAAAAATCACTTTTTAGTTCCCGAGACACCTAAATTTTGAGTTTTTTCGCCAATTTTTGAGGCTTTATATTTCGGCTTTGGCTTAACCTAGCTTAATGAAACAAGTCTCGTTTGAAAGTGTCCTCTTTGGGCTTTATATAGGAACCAATATTTTTTGTTCTACTGCTGCTAATCTACTCGTGAGTTTGCATTATAAATTTGACCACAAAGACTGAAAATACACTTTTTCATTATTTTTTTTAACAAGGAAGATGATGTTGAAAAAAATTGAAATAATTCTTGGTTACTAAGGTCACCATAAGGAACAAGAAAAAAATATTATAATGTTCCAAATTTTACCTTTTGGAGTCAATGAATTATGGAAAGTTAAGGATTTCATGATTTTGGCGTTTTTCAGGACGATTTATCGTCCAATGGGACTGGGGCGATTTTTTTCAAATTGGTCTTAAAATGACCTCTATACATTGCAGTTTTACGCCCAATATGTAACATTTTGTTTATTTTGGTTTTAAGGTACTTGACAGCGTTTTTAAAATCAGCAGTTTTTCAGTTTAACGATTTCACAAAAAAATACTGATTTATATTGAAAATAGGGTTTATCCTGGGGTTTCTTTGCTAATAAAACATAGTTAAAGGTATATATTAATTTTCTATGGAAATAAATTCGACATCACCAACCAAAGTGACCAAAAAGTCGAAAAAACGCTGTTCGATTACCATAAAACCTAAAATATGACCAGTAAACCACATATTTCAAGTGTGGAGTCGATTTTGATGTTTTTTGAGCCTGTGAGTTGAAAAAGAGTGGTCCGGAGTCGATACGACCACTTAAAGCCATAGTACCTGAGTTCAAAATCTTTTTTACTTACAAACTTACATAAAGTAAAAAACGATAAAAAATTATTATCCCCATCAGGATTTGAACCAAGGTACTCTGGCTTTAAGTGGTCGTATCGACTCCGGACCACTCTTTTTCAACTCACAGGCTCAAAAAACATCAAAATCGACTCCACACTTGAAATATGTGGTTTACTGGTCATATTTTAGGTTTTATGGTAATCGAACAGCGTTTTTTCGACTTTTTGGTCACTTTGGTTGGTGATGTCGAATTTATTTCCATAGAAAATTAATATATACCTTTAACTATGTTTTATTAGCAAAGAAACCCCAGGATAAACCCTATTTTCAATATAAATCAGTATTTTTTTGTGAAATCGTTAAACTGAAAAACTGCTGATTTTAAAAACGCTGTCAAGTACCTTAAAACCAAAATAAACAAAATGTTACATATTGGGCGTAAAACTGCAATGTATAGAGGTCATTTTAAGACCAATTTGAAAAAAATCGCCCCAGTCCCATTGGACGATAAATCGTCCTGAAAAACGCCAAAATCATGAAATCCTTAACTTTCCATAATTCATTGACTCCAAAAGGTAAAATTTGGAACATTATAATATTTTTTTTCTTGTTCCTTATGGTGACCTTAGTAACCAAGAATTATTTCAATTTTTTTCAACATCATCTTCCTTGTTAAAAAAAATAATGAAAAAGTGTATTTTCAGTCTTTGTGGTCAAATTTATAATGCAAACTCACGAGTAGATTAGCAGCAGTAGAACAAAAAATATTGGTTCCTATATAAAGCCCAAAGAGGACACTTTCAAACTAGACTTGTTTCATTAAGCTAGGTTAAGCCAAAGCCGAAATATAAAGCCTCAAAAATTGGCGAAAAAACTCAAAATTTAGGTGTCTCGGGAACTAAAAAGTGATTTTTGAAAATGAAGGAGGCTGTAGAAAAAATTAATACTAGGCGTTTTGGACTACCTATGGGTAGGACCAACACAGAAAAAAAAATCATCAATTTTTATTTTTTTCGAGCAACATCTCTGGATCACTTGAAATGGATTGACCCTAAAGACTTCCTTAAGGATCTATGAAGACTTCCTTAAGGATCTATAAAGACTTCCTTAAGGATCTATAAAGACTTCCTTAAGGATCTATAAAGGGTCAATCCATTTCAAGTGATCCAGAGATGTTGCTCGAAAAAAATAAAAATTGATGATTTTTTTTTCTGTGTTGGTCCTACCCATAGGTAGTCCAAAACGCCTAGTATTAATTTTTTCTACAGCCTCCTTCATTTTCAAAAATCACTTTTTAGTTCCCGAGACACCTAAATTTTGAGTTTTTTCGCCAATTTTTGAGGCTTTATATTTCGGCTTTGGCTTAACCTAGCTTAATGAAACAAGTCTAGTTTGAAAGTGTCCTCTTTGGGCTTTATATAGGAACCAATATTTTTTGTTCTACTGCTGCTAATCTACTCGTGAGTTTGCATTATAAATTTGACCACAAAGACTGAAAATACACTTTTTCATTATTTTTTTTAACAAGGAAGATGATGTTGAAAAAAATTGAAATAATTCTTGGTTACTAAGGTCACCATAAGGAACAAGAAAAAAAATATTATAATGTTCCAAATTTTACCTTTTGGAGTCAATGAATTATGGAAAGTTAAGGATTTCATGATTTTGGCGTTTTTCAGGACGATTTATCGTCCAATGGGACTGGGGCGATTTTTTTCAAATTGGTCTTAAAATGACCTCTATACATTGCAGTTTTACGCCCAATATGTAACATTTTGTTTATTTTGGTTTTAAGGTACTTGACAGCGTTTTTAAAATCAGCAGTTTTTCAGTTTAACGATTTCACAAAAATATACTGATTTATATTGAAAATAGGGACTATCCTGGGGTTTCTTTGCTAATAAAACATAGTTAAAGGTATATATTAATTTTCTATGGAAATAAATTCGACATCACCAACCAAAGTGACCAAAAAGTCGAAAAAACGCTGTTCGATTACCATAAAACCTAAAATATGACCAGTAAACCACATATTTCAAGTGTGGAGTCGATTTTGATGTTTTTTGGGCCTGTGAGTTGAAAAAGAGTGGTCCGGAGTCGATACGACCACTTAAAGCCAGAGTACCTTGGTTCAAATCCTGATGGGGATAATAATTTTTTATCGTTTTTTACTTTATGTAAGTTTGTAAGTAAAAAAGATTTTGAACTCAGGTACTATGGCTTTAAGTGGTCGTATCGACTCCGGACCACTCTTTTTCAACTCACAGGCTCAAAAAACATCAAAATCGACTCCACACTTGAAATATGTGGTTTACTGGTCATATTTTAGGTTTTATGGTAATCGAACAGCGTTTTTTCGACTTTTTGGTCACTTTTGGTTGGTGATGTCGAATTTATTTCCATAAAAAATTAATATATACCTTTAACTATGTTTTATTAGCAAAGAAACCCCAGGATAGTCCCTATTTTCAATATAAATCAGTATATTTTTGTGAAATCGTTAAACTGAAAAACTGCTGATTTTAAAAACGCTGTAAAGTACCTTAAAACCAAAATAAACAAAATGTTACATATTGGGCGTAAAACTGCAATGTATAGAGGTCATTTTAAGACCAATTTGAAAAAAATCGCCCCAGTCCCATTGGACGATAAATCGTCCTGAAAAACGCCAAAATCATGAAATCCTTAACTTTCCATAATTCATTGACTCCAAAAGGTAAAATTTGGAACATTATAATATTTTTTTTCTTGTTCCTTATGGTGACCTTAGTAACCAAGAATTATTTCAATTTTTTTCAACATCATCTTCCTTGTTAAAAAAAATAATGAAAAAGTGTATTTTCAGTCTTTGTGGTCAAATTTATAATGCAAACTCACGAGTAGATTAGCAGCAGTAGAACAAAAAATATTGGTTCCTATATAAAGCCCAAAGAGGACACTTTCAAACTAGACTTGTTTCATTAAGCTAGGTTAAGCCAAAGCCGAAATATAAAGCCTCAAAAATTGGCGAAAAAACTCAAAATTTAGGTGTCTCGGGAACTAAAAAGTGATTTTTGAAAATGAAGGAGGCTGTAGAAAAAATTAATACTAGGCGTTTTGGACTACCTATGGGTAGGACCAACACAGAAAAAAAATATCAAATTTTTTTTTTTTCGAGCAACATCTCTGGATCACTTGAAATGGATTGACCCTTTATAGATCCTTAAGGAAGTCTTTATAGATCCTTAAGGAAGTCTTTATAGATCCTTAAGGAAGTCTTTATAGATCCTTAAGGAAGCCTTTATAAATACTTAAGGAAGCCTTTATAAATCCTTAAGGAAGTCTTAATAGAGCCTTAAGGGTCCGCAGAGAATATATATGGAAAACGACTTTGAATACGGGCCTTATTTTCAGTACCTGGGCAAAACATGAACTAAGAGTTGACGAGTGAGCGCTAAGCAGGGAGTTATTTTTAATGAAAAGTATAAAAATAGTTTTTCAGCATGATATAACAAATCAAAAGTCACTGAAATCAACAGGATTATTTGAAGCATCTGTACAAGTTCCATGACTTACAGAGACGACGAAATTCTATTAGTTCGAAAATGAGTTTAAGAATAGTGTATGCTTACTTTTGTTTATCCTAAGTTCGAAAAAAAATTACTTGATCTTAACTTAAGTTATATCAGAAAATGGTACTTCAGGCGGTTTCTTATGACGGAGGTCGGCGCATGGTAAAATGTTGGGGAGGTTACCAAATTATAATTTTTTGACATATTTTAAAATACGTCAATAGAGCTATTTGCAGCACAACTAGACCATCCTAAATTTATATATATATATATATATATATATATATATATATATATTATATATATATATATATATATATATATATATATATATATATATATATATATATGTGTGTGTGTGTGTGTGTGTGTGTGCGTCTTTATAAATTGAATAACATTATATCAGGAACTGTTTCTCGTAAATTAACGTTTATACAATCCTTATCAAACTTCATTAATATTTTATAGATTCTAATTATCCAAAAGTATAAGCAACTTCATTAAATTGAATAATTTAACTGAACTGAACAAAATTGACAATTTTAAATCTATCCTTAGAGCATATTGGTTTAAAGAACTTAACAAAAACTTAATCTTTCGAAGTAAAGTAAGATACGTCGAAGGACACTACTTAACAGTCTGAAGAGCTAATTGTCCTTGGGCAAGTTTTGTCTGTTTTTGGACAACTCTGTATTAGTTGTTTTATCTTAAAAGGCTTTGAAACACTCCTCTGAGTAAAGAGATATCGCTGTCGCCCCGTCCTGAAGGCGCCGCACCGCCGCACTATCATCTCCAGTATTAGACTTGTCCACACTTACCCATTTTTATTTTAACATCGTTTTTTTTTAAATTTAATACGTTTTATTTCGTTTTCAATTATGAATGCAAGGAACCTCATGAACGTTATTTTTTATAAAAAATTCAGCCACGAAGATGCAAGCAGAGCAAATTTTCTTTGTGTGCTTACAGGCCAAGGATCATGAATACAGGGGATGACGCAACAAGTCGATTTTGCTATACAAAAAAGTGACCCCATCAAAAACCAAAAAATAGAGAGAATTCAACACGAAACACACGTCAAAATACAACTGCACATGCTTGGTACAAACTCCGCATGCTTACAATTCTTAAAACAGCGCAGGTCTTAAAATTTTAGAGGCAAACTTACCTCTTAACGGTTTCCCATTGTTGATTGCTTGATAAGGATATAAACACGCTTAAATTATCGCTCACTAATGTGTCTAAGTATAATCCAAAATTTAAAATTAAATAAGCTCAAATAGCTTAACAAGCACCTTAAATGTAACAATTGCAAGAAGCACAGAAGGAAGTTGAGGAGGGAACTTGACAACCTTGCTATATAACCTGCGTTTGGCGCCTTTTTTATTATAACCACGAGGAAGGTAAGTTTGCTCTTATTTCTCTATCTAATACAACTTCCATGGGGTCAGAATAGTTCCTTAATGCGTCATCCTCTTTATTCAAGATTTCTGTTTAAGGCTTAACAACCTATTTCTTGCATAAGATTCTAATTTATGCTTTATAAGCTTAACAGTTGCTATAATACTGGTTACTGAAGTCTACCGGATTTTTCAAGAAGTAATCCGGTTCATAATTACAAAATCGCAACTGCACATAATTCGCACTCATTTAATGCCAAGTATATGCTAATTTAAAATAAACTGGCGCAGTTACTTTAAGTAAAATCCGAAACAATAAATAGCAAGTAGTAATGCTGCTACTTAGGTTATAGGTTATAATGAATAACCTGAGTTTGAGGTCTATTGTAGTGATACCTAAGTTATAACAACCCGAGTTATTGGCATACTTATATATTTTGAGATTAAGCGAAGATAAACCAAAGTTATAACAATTCACTAGTCTGAGGTTATACGTTGGTAGACCTAATAGACCAAGAGCCCAGGGGTGTTTTGTTAATAAAAAGTGTAATGGCTGGAACCGGTCTCAATTTTTCGTAAATACCTTCCTGAACAAGGATCTGCAATTCTGCCGACTCGTATCGGATGAGTGTCCCAGACAGAACGCACTTAAGGGGTCAAAGGTTCTGCCTGGGACACCCATCCGATACGAGTCGGCAGAATTGCAGATCCTTGTTCAGGAAGGTATTTACGAAAAATTGAGACCGGTTCCAGCCATTACACTTTTTATTAACAAAACCCCTGGGCTCTTGGACTATAAGTAATACCATCTTAAACTTCAGATAAGCTTGAAATTCTGAGGAAAGAACTAAGTTCAGAGATAAGTACACAGTACTAAGGTACTTAATACTCATTTTTTCTCATATAGATCAGTGGCAACACAAGGCATATTATGTTGCAATATGTTAAGTATACATACACAGCAACAGTTTGGTACTTTTTAGAGTCGCCGACAGAAAAAAACTACAAAACTATCGCAGACGGTAAAAAAATGCATTTTACCTACTTTTTTGAGGATGTAAAGTGCCGACTTTACAGCCGGCCGAAAATTTTTTTTAGCCAAATGAATGAGCAATTTATTATTAGCATATCAGAGCTTAATAATATATAAGCTAATTAGACCTTCAAAACCATTGACCAGTAATAATACTTAATATCCGATTTCTATTAACTTTAAAACATTTAGATTAAATAACATTAAACGGATAAGAAATAAAAATTAATTAAATTCTATTTACTTATAAAAGTAAAAATACCAATTAAATAATAAAAAAATAAATGTTATAAAGTTAATACACGTGATAAAAAATACCAGGCTTTTAAGATAACGAATGTATATCTTAAAAAATATTTATAAAAATAAAAAACATAAAATAAATAGGTTGGACTTTTTATATCGGGTTTTTGTTCTTTTACATAAAGTGGTTGTCTTACGGAGAAGAATTAAGCGAATAACATTCAAATGGCATGTTAAAAGGTCCAGTTTTTTTTAATAAAACTAATGTACAACAAAAGGATTAAATTGTCTGATTAATTATTGCCATTCATTAAATAATATTTTATGCTACTTGAATATTTACGTGTACTTTTAAGTACGAAAGAAGAAGTTTAAAAGAAGTAAGAATTTTATATGCGTTTGATATTACTTTAATTTTTTATTAGACAAGTATTTTCTTTTTCTTCTTAATTTTCATCTTTTTTACGCACAAAATGCTTAGTTGGTGTTAACTTTTCAAGACTTCCATAAATTGTTTGGTCCAAGTTTGTCGTCGTAAAGATTTGAAATTATTGACAAATGTCAATAATTTCAAAAGCCAGCGAAGCGAGCCTGTTGGTAATAGAGTATTTGCACAATTTTTTTTTATTGCATAATCTTTAAGTACGTCATATAAAAGAACACCCTGTAAAATTTTAGAATGAAAAACTTATACTTTTGATGATACAGCAAAAAAACGAAAAATATAATTAAACACGTTCTTTTGGCGGGAAAACGGCCTAGACTGCTTGTGAGACGTCAAACGTAAGAATATCGCCGTGTAGTACAATATTCACTAGAGCAACATTCATAAGAGGTTATTCTATACTGTCAACAAGATGATACTGACAGCTTTAGTCATCACGTTCCTTAGGCATTGTATTACCTGGAACACGGAATTGTTTTGTTTCAGTCTTCTTTACATTCTATTGAACTGTAAGCAACTGTTGACCTTACGATATTTCTAACTAAAACTCCCATCTGGTCCTTAAGCGATCCAACCTTTAGAACGTTCCGTTTTCACCCCACTCTCTCACCCATTCCCCTCTCCTCTTCTTTAATACTTATTTCGACTATTAAAAATTAAATTAATATTCTTTTACAGCTTAATATATTTTTTTAAACACATTTAATAATTTTATAAGCAAAACGTTTTTTTCCATTTTTAGAAAATTGCAAATACTCCATTTTTTATGAAATGTTTGAGGGGTCATTATTATGGGTTATTGACGTCACACATATTTTAAAAACGATAGGGTTCTGGACATAAAAGGTTATGTTTTTATTAACAAGGTTTTAGTTTTATTTCAATCCGAGAAAGCGTTCGAAAGTTATCGTATCCTATAGAAGCGTCTATAGGAAAAAATCTCGTGTTTATATATATATATATATTTCTTGATAAGTGAGTCCCCTCCCTTCCAAAAAACCACCTCCCCTCTCATCCCCTCCAAGACCCAACCTTATAAGCTCATTTTATCTTCAATAATTTGCTAAAAATGCAGAATAATGAACATTAAATGTTTACTAGTTCAAAGTACGGGTCATTCTAATTTTTTTTTATTTTCTAAGTAAAGGGGGGGGGGCGTCAAACGGGCCACTGAACCCCCCTAGGCGCAGGTCTATGTTTACAGTCTATACTAATAATATACTAATATTTAGTTTTTCGCCTATTTACAAAGGGTAAATAGGATTAATTAATTACGAAATAAACGCATAGAATTGCATGCTCTATTTTCTCATTCAGTTAAATTCTTTGTGCATCTTATCGCACTTGTTTCAAGTATAAAACTACAACACAGGTTATTGTTATCGGAGAAGCAATTAGCAATACCAATAGAGTAATTATATAAATATTAATTACCAGCAGTTAAAGAACTAACATTAGTCAAATATTCAACTATAAATTATACTAATTGTTTAAACAATTAAATACCTATGTTTATAACTATGTTAATTAACTATACCAATATAATTTTCAATCAATTGACATCACTAGGTGACTGTTTAGTTCGGTACCAAAGCTATGTCTATATGGGAAAGTTATCTCGTTACATCCACTTTATAAATGAATGAAAAACCGTTTAGCAGCCCCCGCTATTTCTGTGTCTGCTTCGCGACCCCCGCAATTTCTGTGTCTGCTTCGCGACCCCCGCTATTTCTGTGTCTGCATCGCGACCCCCGCTATTTCTGTGTCCGCTTCGCAGCTCCCGATCTTCCTGTGGCTACTTCACGGTCACATGGTTATAGTCGTATATTTGTTTGTCAACTACTTGTATATTGAGGCATACTGGCACAATATAAGCGAATTTAATAATGTGCCTTAGTAAAAAATCCGATGTATATTTGTTAATTATACGTAGTTGTATACGTCTATTAATTTTTCAAGGTTTTGAGATTTTTTAATCTTTTTGCAGTACATTTTTTAGGTTTTAGGAAATCATACTTATTTCATAAACAGCAGGGTTCTAAACATTAATAAGATTGTTTATTGTACCAAGTTTTATTCATATCTGAAAAAGAAGTTATCGTGCGCCATAGAATTGTCTAGGAACACAAATCTCGCACATATATCTATAATATGTATAAAGTATATAATGTATATAGTTATATATATATATATATATATTATATATATATATATATATATATTATATATATATTAATAATATTGCTCCACTTGATAATAATAATTTAGAATGGGAATAAGCAATTAAAAAATGTTGGGTGGAGGTCACAAGCTAGACGAATTTTGTTGAAATGCGCGCTGCGTAAATAAATATATATATAATATATATATTATATATATATATATATATATATATATATATATATATATATAATTGAAATAGAAAAATACCTTAGTATTTAATGATAATAAGAAGAGAACTTACAGTTGGTGAGAGTGCGTTTAATCCTCTCCTTCTATCTCTTCACCAACTGTAAGTTTCTTCTTATTATATATTATATTATATATATATATATATATAATATATATATTATATATATATATATATATATGTATATATCCCTTAAGAAACTCTTAATTCTCTTAAAGAAACTCTTAAAATTTCTTTATTGGAACCTTTAATGTATTTTTAAGGAATTCTGAATGTATCTTTAGGGAACCTTTAATGTCTTTTTAAGGAATTCTGAAAGTCTCTTTAGGGAACCTTTAATGTATTTTTAAGGAATTCTGAATGTCTCTTTACGGAACCCCTAATGTCTTTTTAGGAATTCTGAATGTCTCTTTAAGGAACCCCTAATGTCTTTTTAGGAATTCTGAATGTCTCTTTAAGGAACCCCTAATGCCTTTTAAAGGAATTCTGAATGTCTCTTTAAGGCTGTCTTAAGCCTAAAGGGTTCTTAATTTCCCTTAAGGTCACCTTAAGATCACCTTAAGGACTTCTCAGGGTGCGTTGAGATTTTCTAAAAAGCTTACAGTGTGTAAAATAAATCAAGGAGACCTAAAGAGTCCCTTAAGGTA
The DNA here is from genome assembly GCA_018340805.1 of Microvelia longipes. NCBI lineage: Eukaryota > Metazoa > Arthropoda > Insecta > Hemiptera > Veliidae > Microvelia > Microvelia longipes. The sequence goes on from JACMZG010001913.1 coordinate 37,592,202, forward strand.
TTCTTAAAAATACATTAAGGCCTACTAAATGGAATAGATTATTAGAGTTTAGGTTAATCTGTTGAATTCGGGATCTAAGTCTCATAAGGCTCTTTCAGAGCCTAATAAGTAATGATAGGCATCCTTTACCTGTATATTATTTATTATGAAAATAATTTATCCCATTCTACCAATTTTAATTTATCAAAATAGAATATAGTAACAAAAAATAAATATAAAACGTTTTGTAAGTCATATTGGTATGAGTAAAAAAACGAAAGAAAAGGCAGAGGTTAAAGAGAGATAGGGCATCCAGGATTAAAAAGAGGTTGCGAAAATTCAATTAAACAACAAGCGCAAAATCCAATCAATTTAATGAAATATTAAACTCGGAAAGGTACAGTCAAGGGAAGGTAACAAGGGGTTGGAAAGGTTATAAACAAAAACTCAGTTAAAGCATTACCTTACGCAAAACAGAAAGGCAAATTTTCACATTATAATTAAAGGTAGGAGTTGAAATTGGGTATCAAGCAATTTATTTGAGAGCCCTACCACTCTAGACGCCCCCTCGAGCTATCGTGACAGTAACAAATTGATGAACAGCAGCTCCACAAGGAAAGAAACCCAATTAGTATTGATCTCATTATTTTCTGCGGCTTTAAGTTTAAGCGGCTGTAAATTCATCTTCCTTTTTTGTTTTATATTAAACTGTAGAAATTTAATTATGATATTAAATTAAGTGAATAAATCTTAGTGGTAAGAAAAATTAATCAAAACTTAAATAGAACACGATGGTGTAAGAAGACTAAAAACAATGGAGTCTACTTATAAACCGTATTGGGTGTAGTTTCATTTTAAATAAATGTTACTTGAATTCCTAGTCATGAAATACATAGAGATATTATTACTAGAGGGGCCCTATTGGTTGAATTTTGAAACACTGATGACAAATAACCTGACCACCTTCGCTTATATGTAATCAAACAATCAGTACAAAATTACAATAACTTATATAGTAGTACGTTAAAAATACAAATCAAATCACAAACAAGGTATAGGAAGCCGAAAACAATAGATTTATTATTGCCTTAACTCACTCTTGAAGGAGGTTTCAATGAGGTTACACAGAGCCCCTGACAGGCCCCAATACAATGTTTCATAGGCCTTTCAATTTATTGAGATAGGCTATGCTCCTTCTAGTATATATCTCTATGATCAAATACGTCTTCGTTTTGAAAACATAGCGGTTGTTACTTATTAATTGTTATTGTGTTCAATTTTTATCCACTAACTTAATAAGTAGGACATTTCAGGACAGTCTATAATTTTACCAAATACATTTGGTTTTAAAATGTATTTATGATTTTGCTAAATGCATTTTTTATTTAAGCAAACATTATTTTGGTTGCGGTCATCCGATTTTGGTGAATAAGCAATCGATTTTTTAGAAATTTTATCAGCTTTATTAAATGTAGTCTGTAAGTTTTGCTTAAGACTAACAGGAAAAACATAAACTCTCAAGGATAAGTTACTTCCAGGAAAATTTATTTCAAAGATCATAAAATATGTGAGATTTTCTTTAACTTTGAGCATGCGCAATCATTTGAAGGCCTCCACTCTGAATAGGCCAAGGATCTTGAATAAAGGGGATGACGCACTAAGTCGATTTGCCATACAAACAAGTGACCCCATCGAAAACCAGAAAATAGAGAGAATTCAACACGAAACACTCGTCAAAAACCAACTGGACATGCTTGGTACAAACTGCGCATGCTTACAATTTTTAAAACAGCGCAGGTCTTAAAATTTAGAGGCAAACATACGTCACAATGGTTTCCATTGTTTATTGCTTGAGAAGGTTATAACAAAACACGCTTAAATTATCACTTACTGAAGAGGCAAAGTATGGTCCAAAATTTAAAATTATATAAGCACAAATGACTTAAGAAGCACCACAAATGTAACAATCACGAGAAGCACAGAAGAAAGTTGAGAAGCAAACTCGACAACCTTGCTACATAACCTGCGTTTGGCGCTTTTTCCATAATAATCAAGGGGGAGGGGTAAGTTTGCTTCTAATTCTCTACCTCATACAACTTCCATGGGGACAGTAAAGTTCCTTAATGCGTCATCCCCTTTTTTCAAGATCCTTGGAATAGGCAGACTATGTTTTTTTCATAATTAAAGGTATAAAATGAGTCACAGCTAGATTATATGTATAACTAATTTAATCTTATTTTCAAGTAAAATTTGCTGAAAATAGTAAAATTTGATCTGCTACTTGTTTAATATGAATATCTCAGGACTAGTTTCAACTAAGCACCATAAGCATTTGATGTCGTCATCAAATGATGGTTTTATGGCCGAAACCGGTACGGGAAAAAAGAAGCTTAATACATAAGGTTTTTCCTAACCTAGCTTTACTACTATTAAGAATTATCACGTGGCAGGCCAATGCTGATCTTCAAACAATTTTAAAAAAAAGGCGGCTCAAAGGTGCTCGCAACTGTTTTCAGTCACCCGAATTCCGTGTTTTTTGTTTAAATTTGAAGTGTTTTATCACTTGTGGATTGAAACCCCTTCTGAACTTAAATTAATAATCAAATAAAAACATTACA
>JACMZG010001913.1:37599798-37629871 GCA_018340805.1 Microvelia longipes
TACCACTTTTTGCGGCCGTATTAAATAATAGATTAAAATGTTCAGTACCTGAAAGTCTGTCTTTTAAAACATTATTGGCAAATGCAGCAGCGGCTGCTGCGGCGGCTGGATTGTGTACGAGTACCGCTGGGTGTACCAGCCAAGGGAATGGTTGGGGACCTTGGGGTTGCGGTCGCTGAGCAGGTACTCTTATCACTCCTTTTTCTTCTCTGCCGAGGAGCCTAGATATGCTGAACGCCAAACTCGGCTCTTCAGACCTTGTCAAAGAAGGTTCTTCCGATTCTTCACCCGATTGCACTTCTTCCTCAGATGTTACATTAATCTCTTCATCCTCGTCCGACATAGCGCCGGGCATATCCTCGATCGACCTTTCCGGCGAATGGGTCATCATCGCGACATAACACAGACTACTGAAAAATATAAGTTCTCAGTGCAACCTCGTTATCCCCACTGGTTTCTCAGGACGGCCCTGGACGACTAAGCTCCTCCCAGTTCTCACCAAGCGCCGCCTATTTCCACCCTCGACCCATCACCCCTTAAAATCGTTTGCCATCTAGGAATTAATTCTCGAATCACCCTTCTTTTACTCTAATCATTCTCTATTGTGATTTAAGATAAAATTTTATGGAAATACATATTTTTCTTGTCTCTCTCTCTTATTCTCGCCATCTTAAACCCCATTCCGTTCCTTTCATAACACTCACGATAAATATTATAATATGGAACAAAATAAAAGAAAATAAAATTTCTTATTAATTCCCTCGTTCTATTTTCCTCCCCATGTATTTTTCATAACAGCTTCTAAAGATTAAAAACAAGCAGTTTTCCAGCTCTTTCAATTTCATAATAACACTTCTTATACCGTATCTGCCTTTAACTCCATAAATATTAATAAATACGAGTTTTAGGGGGACTTTGTCACACCCGGTTGACACAATTCAACTACGAGGTTTAAGAAAATTAAACATACATTTATCTTCTGCTAAATGGAATCCCTAAAAAAAATATAAAGGTCTAAAAAATTGATCAGCTGTTTTTTTTATAATTTTAGTTGGGTCATCTTGTATGTTAACAATACATAGAGAACAATTACTCAGTTATTTACTAAGTACACACAGCGTGTTTAAACAGGCGATCGTATGCATACATACGTATGCAATACGGTCAACTAACTTCACGGTTCTTACAGCGTATTTGTTTAGTAGATCGAGTGAGATTACGTGATAACTGATCCCGCCAAAACATGGCGTCCTCTATAGTGAAGGTTCACTTTTGGTTATAAGGAAGTTTAAAACAAAAAATATATTTAATTAAATTGTGATTTTTTGTATAATAATTAAGTTACACTAAAAAAATAATGTTCCCAAAGTTATTAGATCAAAAACGGTAATATTGAAGTGAAATAAAAGTTCGACGAGAAGGTTATCTGTTAAATACGATCGTCTCTAAAAGTACATACAGCGTATCGGGGGATCCATTTAAATTCCATCTACCTAGTTCTAGCGTATGCGATCGGATCCCCTCCGCGTGGTTCATACAGCTAATACTACCGTATTGAGAGATCGTATCCAATACGATCTGCGGATCAAGAAGTGTGTCTGAACGTACTAATTATTGACGAATTATTTTCAAATTATTTTAGTCCCAGGTTGGTTGCCAAGAGACACTGGCTTTTTGGAAAAAGAAATAAGCACAGAATGTTTAACGACACTTCATAAAACAGTGTATAAAGCAAAATAATTAATTGTACCAGGAAAGATCACTTTTTGACTTATTCTATATGTTTTTGAGAATGCTAAACACGAATTTCAACTTTACCACCTGTTGGTGCCAAAGTATTCCTTATGCTTAATAAAGTTACGAGCGATTTTACTTAATCACCAGCGGTAATACCCGAGCTTCGCTCAGAAAATATATTAGTTATCAAAAAACAAATTCTTAATTATTCCTTTGAGGAATACAAAAATAAACTTGTTAACAGCTGTATTAAAATGAAAACTCTTTGTTTAAAATGTTTTGTCTATCTAGCGATTCTCAAGCCATGCTTTATGATTGCTTGGTAAGTTTCTTGTTTCAATAAGTTGACGATCAGAAATATAATTCCTAAATCTTGTGTTGAGAATACAATATTCTTAACAAAATAGGCCATAAATTAAACAATTCAATAAACGCCTATTATTTTAGAACACATAATAGTATATTATTATTTGAGATATATAAATATTATTGTTTATATTATTTTAGACTCAAATGGTGTTCATTGTAATCAGTCAGTGGTATAATTGATAGTTAAGTCAAGATCCATCGATCAGATTTATTCTGTTAGCTTTGAACATTTTTACACTTACCCCTATAATTATTTTAGAAAAGATCTTGATGTCGCATAAAATGTGTTCATTCTGACCTATGAGGATTCTAAGTTTAAAGTTTAGTCAAACTCTATTGATGAAATTCCGAGATATAAGACTCAAATTTGTTTTCCTTACACTAACTCCATATTGTTATTTAAGAACAGATTTTGACGAGTCATAAAATATGTACATTCTGACCCATGAGTAATCTATAAGCTGAAACTTTAGTAAAGATACATCATTTTACACTAATCCCCTATTGTTATGTGTAAAGAAATTTCTTTAAAACATATAATGAGATCAATATGACCTATGAGTCGTTTAAATTTAGAGTTTAGTCAAATTATATCGATTAGATTACAATCTATAAGCACTTAAAATTTAGTATTGCACTAAACCCATATATTATTTTCGAATGGGTCCCGATAGGACTTAAAAGGCGACTACTCTACTCATACCTATGAGCATTTTAAGTTTAAAGTTTAGTCAAGATCTATAAATTAGATTCCGAGCGGTAAGCAATCAAAGCAATTTTTACACTAATCCCCTACTGTTATTTTAGCACTGATCAAGATCTGACATAGTTCATGACTCCTTCTGATATATGATTAGTTTAAGTTGAACTTTGGTCTAGATTGATTAAGTAGTTTTCGAGTTATAAGCAACCAACATTTTAACTTATTATATATATATATATATATATATTATATATATATATATAATATATATATATATATATATATATTTGGGGTGACCTAGCTTTCGTAAAACGTTGCTGCTTTACGGGCCTTCGACTCGCTCAAGAGAACTCCTGTGTAATGATTGATGTTTTACATTAGTTGTTGTTTGGTATTAGTGGTTGTTTTGTTAAATTTTTTTTATTACATGACATTTTTTCATTTATTTAGAAAATTTATCATCATGCGGTGAGAGAAAATTTGCTTAATCATGGAAAAGATGCGCTAATTAATGAAGATTCCATTAAATATCGGAATCTTCCTGTCGCATCATAACAGAAAGAACAAAACGACCTCTTCATATCACTTCTGCGGGGCCGATATATTTTATGAAACCTAAGAACTTGAAGGCGCCATATGGGGTCCGATTTGGCTGAACAATTCGAACCTACCTCATAGCGGTAAGTTTGAAATTAAGCCAGGCTCAAAGGGTTTAATCTCTTACACCCCCTCCTCTTCCCACCCACGATTCTTCAAGTATATAAATATTCATTTCTTCATAAATACATTCCTATACTCCGCGACCTTATAAATGATTAAAGCAATTATTTTGTGGTTTCTCTATAATACTTTAAATTACCATATTCTGCGGTTTTATTATTAGGTAATGTCTTTAATAATGATTTCGGATGGTTATTACTTTGAATTCTTGATATAAAAATAATAATACATGACTATAACTTATTCTCGGACTTAAAATTTACGAACATTATGTATGTCACTCATTAGCTTAATAACAATAACTAAATTTAAAATTTATTTTTAAAATTTTGAATGATACTTTGTTTATTAGTGCTTAACAATAAGGGTCGGAGAGTTCGTTATTATGATCTCTATCTTAACTTGCAATTAACTTCATGGTGTTAAGTTGTTCAGTGAAGGATGAGTAATATGATTTTTCTTTAAAACTCTACGACTAATCTATTTGAGCAGATTAAAGACCACGGCTTCTTTTTGATTTTCCTTTATAATGGTAGAATCGTGTAAAATAAAAATAAAAATGTTTTTTTTTTTTAAATTGTTTCTAATTTCCTCATTTTTAACAACCTTGGGAAAAATATTGTGGGAGTTAATATGTTTCTTAAATCTACGAAAAAACTCATTTATTTTTAATACATTATAAGGTGCTAAATCGTTTTTGGATTGACGGTGCTAAGTTTCCACGCAAGCGCTAAACAAGTCTGTAGTGTGTTATAGTTCCAGTCAGTGGCGTAGCCAGGATTTAATTTCGGGAGGGGTTGAATGTAAAAATGTATATATATATATATATATATATATATATATATATATATATATAATATATAATATATATATATATATATAATATATATATATACATATATACATATATATAATATATATATATATATATATATATATATATATATATATATATATATATATGTAAAGTTGTTTAATAAAAAGATTTATTTGTCTGAAACAGAATTATAATTGGGTATTACAAATATGTACAACACATTTCAAGAATTAAATAATCAAAATCAATGTATAAATAAATAAAGAAAGAAATAAACATACCTGAAACAGAATAATTAAATTTCAAGCTAAACACTCTTCTGAGTAATAAAAGCATCTAGGCAAATTTACAAAAGAATAATCAATCATGAAGATAAAACAAACATCGTTGCCCTAGCAACGATGTAAAATGTAAAGAAATAAAACAAAACAAATGACTAAAAGTTATTTACACCTCCCCCTCTGAAGTCACTTTTCTGCCGAAATGGTGACAATTTGCTGCAATGGAAGAAGTTTGATTCTTTTTTCTTCCTCCCACAGTCAACTTCATAAAACGATGAAGATATTCTCTTCAGAATGGCAAAAGGTCCAACTCTTACTTTATCCATCTTCTTTTCGATTTATCTTGCTTCCATTTTCAACGTATACTAGATCGCCAACTTTGAATTCATGTTCTACTCTCGTCTTATCAAATCTTAGTTTATTGGTTTTAAAACTCTTCATAGAATTCAAAAATGCCAATTTTCTATCCTCTATTAAATCCCTCTCTGGTAGGTCAACAGGAGAAATCTGTGATTTGATTCCATACAATAAATATTCTGGCTCAAATTTAGTTGAACTATGAATTGTCTTATTGTATTCACTGACACATTCACTTGCTATGACTGACCATGCTCGTTTGTCTCCACTATTTATTTTGCATCTTATTCTGTTAACTAATGTCTGGTTTAACCGTTCATTGAGACCATTTGATTGAGGGCAATCTATACTTGTAAACACTAACTGTATACCTATCTTGTTTAAATACCTCTTAAGTTCTCCTGAATTTATTCCAGAATACTGGTCTGCTAAAAGCATTTTAATTTTATTTTTTTTTGCTACAGGATCAATTAAATTAATGAAGTCCTTTGCACATTGTCCTTTGGTTGTTGAAATCCACGCGTATCTACTGAAATGGTCCACTAAAAATGTGCATAAATTTCTTCGAAGATCTATTTCCTGCAAATCCACCAACAGAGTCAATAGACATTATTTCATATGATTCATTCGCTGGTCCTAGTTTAGACATAAGTCCAATTACTCTATTTTTTTCTCGTCTTGTTTTCTATACATATTTTACACATTTTACAAAATTCCTGAATCAACTTGTCAAATTTTTGAAGTATAATATGGTCTTATCTTTTCTTTCAATTTCGCTACTCCAATGTGGCCAAAATAATTATGAATTTTGTTAATTAATTTCAAGCCAAAACTTTCTGAGACGTATACTCTTGATTTATCATTCAACTTCTTAAATGTTATTCCATGATGTTTCTGTTTTATTAGCTGTACTTAGTTCCAAAGCATTTTCTTTTTGGTCGTTTAGTATGTCAGGTAGACCTACAAGATTGACTACTTTTAACCGCATCTTCGTTTTCAAAATACTCTAATACAGGATATCTAGATAGTAAGTCAGCCATTATATTTTCCTTTCCCTTCTTATATAATTTTAAAGTTAAACTGTGATAAATAATTTACTAAATCCCCTAAAAGTTCGTCTGTTCTAGATTTGGTTTTTAAATTCTCTAATGGCTTATGGTCACTACAAACTGTAAATTCTCTTCCTATAAGATAGTATTGCCAATATTTAATAGAGTCTTTTATAGCCTTACATTCTAGATGTATGACATCCATTTTCTTTTCCCTTTCTGACAACTTCCGTGAGAAATAAGCTACTGGATGTAATAGTCCGTCAAGTTGAGGTTGCTTCAAGGTAGCTCCAATTCCTTTTAAACTGGCATCAGTCTCAATAAAGAATCTTTTTAGCATCATAAATACATAAAACTGGTGCAGAACATAAGTACTCTTTTACCATATTAAAACAATCCTCACATTCCTTTGTCCATTTGAACTCTTCATTCTTTCTCAAAAGTTTATGAAGAGGTTCAAATTTTGAGCACTGTTTTGGATGTATTTTAAATAGAAATTAATAGAGCCTAATATACTTCTTACTCCAGATTTATCGGTTGGTCTTTGAAGGTTTTTAATTGCCACCAAATTTTCTTGACACGGAGAGACTTTATTTTCCTGAATAACATGACCAAGATACTTGACAGAATTCGCTGCAAATGTACACTTTACTAACTTTAGCTTAAAACCTTCATCAAGGATCGCTTGTAGAAACTTCTCTAAATGATTAATGTGGTCTTCCCAAGTACGTGAAAATATAAGAATATCATCAATATAATTTATACAAAATTCATCTAAATTATTTCTTCTGATAATGTTAGATAAAATTCTTTGGAAGATGGCAGATGCGTTCTTAAGTCCGAAAGGAAGCACTTTAAACATAAATTTCCCATACTTGGTGATAAAACTAGTTTTTTCTCGATCTTTTAATTTCAACACAATGCACCAGAAAGCAGAATTTATATCCAAAACAGTAAAATATTTACAATTAGAAGCTTTATCTATGACGTCATTAATTGTCGGAAAAGGATAGCATTCAGGAACCATCAGCTTATTTAATCTTCTAAAATCAATACATAATCTTGATCTTCTACCATCCTCTTTTTTGTAAGCTAAAGTAACTGGAGATGCATAAGGCGAATCTGACTCTTCTATCAAATCAGCTTCTAATAATTTTTTTAACTTGAGTTTTGATCTCTTGTTCATCCGGTACAGAGCATTTATATGGTCTAGCTGTGACATATTCATCTCTTATTAACTTAATTTCAGCTTCTCTAGACTTCACTTTGCCAACATCATACTTATCTCTAGCGAATATATATTTATATTTCTTTATTAAATTTAAAATTTCATCTTTCTTCTTTTTATCTTTAATATGTTCTAAATTTACTTTAAATTGACTTACATCTATATTTTCATTAAAATTAATTTCAAAATTTTCATCTAAATTATCTTCTTCTTTGTCCTCTAAAAACAACTTTTCCAAATCTATATCTGACTTATTGTTATTTTTTTCTTTATTACTATCTAAAGTTTTACCTCTTTTTCTATCTCAATCATCTTATTTTTATCATCTTTTTGAAAAATATTTAAGTTTTCATCTTGTATAAGTCTAAATTTCTTTATAGCATCTAGCCCTAGTAATATATCATAAGAAAAAATTACTATTTTAACAACATAAGTATTTAAACTATCAACTAAATTTCCTACTTTAAGAATAATACTAGCCCGGGCTGAACTGAAATTAAACCCATTAATAGTTTTAAATGCATTTCTACTCTTTATAAGACTCGATTTAACAAGTTGACAACTCTCTGATTTATTAAACTTACATTTGACCCGCTGTCATAAACCGCCTTTACTCTCAATTTGTTATCAATCAATACATTTAGTTTTATTAATGGATCTAATTTCCCCGGGTTATCTAGTTTAAAGATTTCTCATCTACTTCTATCTTCATCATTTCGGCTCCATATTTGGCTTCGTGTAGATTTAACTCCTTCTTAGAAGAATATGCAGTCTTATTTCTACATTCGCTTGTAGGGTGATACCTATGAGGCCATCCAAGTGCTTCACACATATAGCATGGCTTTTTATTAGTATTATTGCTATTTGATTTTGAAATTCTACTAGCAGTTGATGTATTTGATTTATTTACAACAGTCATCACACTGGTCTTATTTTCACTCTTAGTTTTCACTCTGCTAGTGTACGAGTCATCAAATTTTCGTAATGACGTGTATAATCTATCCATACTTGTTAACTCTTGCCGATCGAACTCATTCTGTATTTCTATAGGCAATCTAACTACTATCATATTTATTCTAGACTGTACTGTTCCCTTATCCTCCACTTCTAAGCACAGGTTTTCCTTAGCCAAAGCGTAATCTATAAGAGACCCTCCTAAATATTTGTAATTGTAAGCCATCCTTACTTTATTCCAACCTTTGTCAATAAAAACTGTGTAGAACGATCTTTTCCATTCAGGCCAGTTTAAGAGCCCTATTTTTCTTAAATTAGCATCGTACCAGTCCTTAGAAGAACCAGACAAAAAGAAACGCAACGCCTCTATCATAGAAACAGCATCATTAACTCTGTGTCTACGACATTCGCCTTCGAACCTTTCTAACCAGTCTGTAGGATTTTGAGTCTTGTTGAATTTGTCTATGATAAACTTCTTTTCCACATCCTGTAACTTCACTTGATCAGAAATATTCAATTTACTTTCTAATTCCTTAATTCGTTTGATTAAAAAAAACTCCTCTTCTGATTTGTTAGTTACCATAGCAACAGTGTCAATATTGACAGATGACTCTTCTAACGGAATATTTTTATAACACAAGTTTTCATCTTCATCAAAATATTCTTTCATTATATCGCCATCTAACTTAACCCCCACTTTACGATACCCATTAATGGGTTAATAGCGCTAATCGCGCTTTTAACAGGAGATTTAGAAAGTAATACCTTGTGTTCCTTTAAATCTTGGTACTCTGTCGGAAGGAGCACCAGAGTTTATCTTCAGACAAGCCGGCTAACTCGAACTCATTCTCGTCTCTCTTTATGATATGAATAAACAGCCTCCTATTCATCTTGGATAACAGTTGAAATTTAATTTGTAAAGTTGTTTAATAAAAAGATTTATTAGTCTGAAACAGAATTATAATTGGGTATTACAAATATGTACAACACATTTCAAGAATTAAATAATCAAAATCAATATGAAATAAATAAAGAAAGAAATAAACATACCTGAAACAGAATAATTAAATTTCAAGCTATTAAACACTCTTCTGAGTAATAAAAGCATCTAGGCAAATTTACAAAAGAATAATCAATCATGAAGATAAAACAAACATCGTTGCCCTAGCAACGATGTAAAATGTAAAGAAATAAAACAAAACAAATGACTAAAAGTTATTTACACCTCCCCTCTGAAGTCACTTTTCTGCCGAAATGGTGACAATTTGCTGCATGGAAGAAGTTTGATTTTTTTTCTTCCTCCACAGTCAACTTCATAAAACGATGAAGATATTTCTTCAGAATGGAAAGGTCCAACTCTTACTTTATCCATCTTCTTTCGATTATCTTGCTTCCATTTTCAACGTATACTAGATCGCCAACTTTGAATTCATGTTCTACTCTCGTCTTATCAAATCTTAGTTTATTGGTTTTAAAACTCTTCATAGAATTCAAAAATGCCAATTTTCTATCCTCTATTAAATCCCTCTCTGGTAGGTCAACAGGAGAAATCTGTGATTTGATTCCATACAATAAATATTCTGGCTCAAATTTAGTTGAACTATGAATTGTCTTATTGTATTCACTGACACATTCACTTGCTATGACTGACCATGCTCGTTTGTCTCCACTATTTATTTTGCATCTTATTCTGTTAACTAATGTCTGGTTTAACCGTTCATTGAGACCATTTGATTGAGGGCAATCTATACTTGTAAACACTAACTGTACCTATCTTGTTTAAATACCTCTTAAGTTCTCCTGAATTTATTCCAGAATACTGGTCTGCTAAAACATTTTAATTTTATTTTTTTTTGCTACAGGATCAATTAATTAATGAAGTCCTTTGCACATTGTCCTTTGGTTGTTGAAATCCACGCGTATCTACTGAAATGGTCCACTAAAATGTGCATAAATTTCTTCGAAGATCTATTTCCTGCAAATCCACCAACAGAGTCAATAGACATTATTTCATATGATTCATTCGCTGGTCCTAGTTTAGACATAAGTCCAATTACTCTATTTCTTCTCGTCTTGTTTTCTATACATATTTTACACATTTTACAAAATTCCTGAATCAACTTGTCAAAATTTTTGAAGTAATAATATGGTCTTATCTTTTCTTTCAATTTCGCTACTCCAATGTGGCCAAAATAATTATGAATTTTGTTAATTAATTTCAAGCCAAAACTTTCTGAGACGTATACTCTTGATTTATCATTCAACTTCTTAAATGTTATTCCATGATGTCTTTCTGTTTTATTAGCTGTACTTAGTTCCAAAGCATTTTCTTTTTGGTCGTTTAGTATGTCAGGTAGACCTACAAGATTGACTACTTTAACCGCATCTTCGTTTTCAAAATACTCTAATACAGGATATCTAGATAGTAAGTCAGCCATTATATTTCCTTTCCCTTCTTTTATATACTTTTCTTGTTAAACTGTGATAAATAATTTACTAAATCCCCTAAAAGTTCGTCTGTTCTAGATTTGGTTTTTTAATTCTCTAATGGCTTATGGTCACTACAAACTGTAAATTCTCTTCCTATAAGATAGTATTGCCAATATTTAATAGAGTCTTTTATAGCCTTACTTCTAGATGTATGACATCCATTTTCTTTTCCCTTTCTGACAACTTCCGTGAGAAATAAGCTACTGGATGTAATAGTCCGTCAAGTTGAGTTGCTTCAAGGTAGCTCCAATTCCTTTTAAACTGGCATCAGTCTCAATAAAGATATCTTTATTAGCATCATAAATACATAAAACTGGTGCAGAACATAAGTACTCTTTTACCATATTAAAACAATCCTCACATTCCTTTGTCCATTTGAACTCTTCATTCTTTCTCAAAAGTTTATGAAGAGGTTCAATTTTCTGAGCACTGTTTTGGATGTATTTTAAATAGAAATTAATAGAGCCTAATATACTTCTTACTCCAGATTATCGGTTGGTCTTTGAAGGTTTTTAATTGCCACCAAATTTTCTTGACACGGAGAGACTTTATTTTCCTGAATAACATGACCAAGATACTTGACAGAATTCGCTGCAAATGTACACTTTACTAACTTTAGCTTAAAACCTTCATCAAGGATCGCTTGTAGAAACTTCTCTAAATGATTAATGTGGTCTTCCCAAGTACGTGAAAATATAAGAATATCATCAATATAATTTATACAAAATTCATCTAAATTATTTCTTCTGATAATGTTAGATAAAATTCTTTGGAAGATGGCAGATGCGTTCTTAAGTCCGAAAGGAAGCACTTTAAACATAAATTTCCCATACTTGGTGATAAAACTAGTTTTTCTCGATCTTTTAATTTCAACACAATGCACCAGAAAGCAGAATTTATATCCAAAACAGTAAAATATTTACAATTAGAAGCTTTATCTATGACGTCATTAATTGTCGGAAAAGGATAGCATTCAGGAACCATCAGCTTATTTAATCTTCTAAAATCAATACATAATCTTGATCTTCTACCATCCTCTTTTTTGTAAGCTAAAGTAACTGGAGATGCATAAGGCGAATCTGACTCTTCTATCAAATCAGCTTCTAATAATTTTTTTAACTTGAGTTTTGATCTCTTGTTCATCCGGTACAGAGCATTTATATGGTCTAGCTGTGACATATTCATCTCTTATTAACTTAATTTCAGCTTCTCTAGACTTCACTTTGCCAACATCATACTTATCTCTAGCGAATATATGTTATATTCTTTATTAAATTTAAAATTTCATCTTTCTTCTTTTTATCTTTAATATGTTCTAAATTTACTTTAAATTGACTTACATCTATATTTTCATTAAAATTAATTTCAAAATTTTCATCTAAATTATCTTCTTCTTTGTCCTCTAAAAACAACTTTTCCAAATCTATATCTGACTTATTGTTATTTTTTCTTTATTACTATCTAAAGTTTTACCTCTTTTTCTATCTCAATCATCTTATTTTTATCATCTTTTTGAAAAATATTTAAGTTTTCATCTTGTATAAGTCTAAATTTCTTTATAGCATCTAGCCCTAGTAATATATCATAAGAAAAATTACTATTTTTAACAACATAAGTATTTAAACTATCAACTAAATTTCCTACTTTAAGAATAATACTCGCCCGGGCTGAACTGAAATTAAACCCATTAATAGTTTTAAATGCATTTCTACTCTTTATAAGACTCGATTTTAACAAGTTGACAACTCTCTGATTTATTAAACTTACATTTGACCCGCTGTCATAAACCGCCTTTACTCTCAATTTGTTATCAATCAATACATTTAGTTTTATTAATGGATCTAATTTCCCCGGGTTATCTAGTTTAAAGATTTCTCATCTACTTCTATCTTCATCATTTCGGCTCCATATTTGGCTTCGTGTAGATTTAACTCCTTCTTAGAAGAATATGCAGTCTTATTTCTACATTCGCTTGTAGGGTGATACCTATCAGGCCATCCAAGTGCTTCACACATATAGCATGGCTTTTTATTAGTATTATTGCTATTTGATTTTGAAATTCTACTAGCAGTTGATGCATTTGATTTATTTACAACAGTCATCACACTGGTCTTATTTTCACTCTTAGTTTTCACTCTGCTAGTGTACGAGTCATCAAATTTTCGTAATGACGTGTATAATCTATCCATACTTGTTAACTCTTGCCGGTCGAGCTCATTCTGTATTTCTATAGGCAATCCAACTACTATCATATTTATTCTAGACTGTACTGTTCCCTTATCCTCCACTTCTAAGCACAGTTTTTCCTTAGCCAAAGCGTAATCTATAAGAGACCCTCCTAAATATTTGTAATTGTAAGCCATCCTTACTTTATTCCAACCTTTGTCAATAAAAACTGTGTAGAACGATCTTTTCCATTCAGGCCAGTTTAAGAGCCCTATTTTTCTTAAATTAGCATCGTACCAGTCCTTAGAAGAACCAGACAAAAAGAAACGCAACGCCTCTATCATAGAAACAGCATCATTAACTCTGTGTCTACGACATTCGCCTTCGAACCTTTCTAACCAGTCTGTAGGATTTTGAGTCTTGTTGAATTTGTCTATGATAAACTTCTTTTCCACATCCTGTAACTTCACTTGATCAGAAATATTCAATTTACTTTCTAATTCCTTAATTCGTTTGATTAAAAAAAATTTCCTTTTCTGATTTGTTAGTTACCATAGCAACAGTGTCAATATTGACAGATGACTCTTCTAACGGAATATTTTTATAACACAAGTTTTCATCTTCATCAAAATATTCTTTCATTATAGCGCCATCTAACTTAACCCCCACTTTACGATACCCATTAATGGGTTGAATAGCGCTAATCGCGCTTTTAACAGGAGATTTAGAAAGTAATACCTTGTGTTCCTTTAAATCTTGGTACTCTGTCGGAAGGGAGCACCAGATTTGTTTATCTTCAGACAAGCCGGCTAACTCGAACTCATTCTCGTCTCTCTTTATGATATGAATAAACAGCCTCCTATTCATCTTGGATAACAGTTGAAATTTAATTTGTAAAGTTGTTTAATAAAAAGATTTATTAGTCTGAAACAGAATTATAATTGGGTATTACAAATATGTACAACACATTTCAAGAATTAAATAATCAAAATCAATGTATGAAATAAATAAAGAAAGAAATAAACATACCTGAAACAGAATAATTAAATTTCAAGCTATTAAACACTCTTCTGAGTAATAAAAGCATCTAGGCAAATTTACAAAAGAATAATCAATCATGAAGATAAAACAAACATCGTTGCCCTAGCAACGATGTAAAATGTAAAGAAATAAAAACAAAACAAATGACTAAAAGTTATTTACATATATATATATATATATATATGTGTGTATATATATATTTTTATATCTTTCAATTTTAATGTATATTTTTTTTTATATTTATGATATTTATATTATAAGTTTATTGTTAAAAATATTGTTACGTAATTTATTATTTTTTATATATTTTTTATAGGGTTTATTTTTTTCACACATTTATTGCGGGTTTAGGTTATGTAAAAATTTCGGGGGGGGGGGGGGTATAGCCCCCTCAGCCCCCCTGGCTACGTCACTGGTTCCAGTAATAGTCCAAGAGCCGGACCTGAATAAATTTGACTTATTTTGTGCTACTTTCATACTAAATTATTCTGGAATATACCTTAAATTATGAAGGAAAATCATAGTTGTCTATCCAAAGTGGAGCACTTCATATGATTGCGCATGCTCAAAATTTTATAAAATCACACTAATTCCAGTTTTCTTGCAATAAGTGGCTCCCTGTAAATAGTGTGCTAAACATGAAGAGACAATTTTTAAAGATGTTAAGATTTCCTATAAAACGAGTGTTTAATCATTAAAATCGGATGAGCCTCAAAATTGTTTGATAACGACATCCCGTATACTTGAAATTTCTTGTTTACCCATTAGTACAGTCATTGAAGATAAAAATCGAGCCTTACTCCGATTTGCTTGCCTATCAACCGATTTACCTGAAAATTTGGATTAGGCTTATCTTACCCTTACCTTCAAAGGTGACATTGGCCCGTAGGGTGCTTTTTATTTTTAAGGGGTGAAAACCACCCCTTTATCAAAAAATTCAGATTTAGGCATTTTAACTTGTTAAAACAAAATGTGTGACAATTATTATTACTACTTAACTTGATTATTATATACTGAAATTTGGTGGAAATGGTGCTTACTAAACTCATACATTTTTTGTTTAAAAATTTTAATGTCCCTGGTTTTTATAAGACAAATCACCGAATTCGCGTTCAAAAGACTTTTAACAGTGCTCATTTTAAAGGTCTTTTCAGGCACTATAAAAAACCTTTCTATAGACATATTCGTAAAATTCATCTGTTGCCTGCTAAAAGGCTTTGAATACTCCGATATGAGTACGGACAAAAAAAACCGGATTCTACCTCCAATATCTCGCTTACTATTGCTCTTAAAGTACTTTTGCAAAAAAGAATTTGTTTGTTTTTTTATCTACTACAATTTTGTTCCTTATAAAATTATCTCTAAAATGCTTAATTCTTGAGATATTGCTGTTAAATTGTTAAAAAACGCGGGAAAATTCGGAGTTTTCAATCGCTAATAACACGGAAAGTATTGCTTTTATGAAAAAACTTCATACTACATTATTTTCTTTAAATAAGTCAATTAATCGATTTCTGGTGTTATTTTGACCGAAAAAATTTCCACCCTCGAGATGGGGTGGCAACACCCCCCAGGAAAAAAGCACCCTGCGGGTCAATGTCACCTTTCAAGTTAAGGTTGAGATAAGACTAATTCCAAATTTTCAAGTCATTCCATCGATAGGCAAGCAAATTATGTAGGAGGTATTATGCTTCATTGACTGTACTACATCGTATTTTTAAATATACGATTATTTCACCACCGTTTTTTCGACTTTTTTTGTCACTTTGAGTGGTTGTATCGCCTCCGGACCAGGTTCATTTTCATACTCGAAAATTATTTTTCATCAAGAGTTATTTTAGATTCTAATAATTTAACACGGGGTTTTCGACTATTTAATCCTTTTGAGTGGTCGTATTTACTCCGGACGAAAAGTGTCAACCTCGAATTTCAGCGACTCAACAATCTTAACCCAGTTGACGTCACAACAACCTGGTTTAATTAATAGGTTTAGTGTTCTCCTCTTCTCCCAATAGTTGATTTTTTGTACCAAGTTTGATTAAAAGTATTTATCGAAAGATAACTTGTTTAAAAGAAAGTGTCTAGAAATACAAAAACATACACACACACCATATATATATATATATATATATATATATATATATATATATATATATATATATATATATTATATATTATATATATATATATATATATATATATATATATATATATATATATATATATATATATATATATATATATATATTATATTATATTATATATATATGTTTATTATGTTTATTAATCTCTGTTTAGTACAGGGTAAAGACGCAAAGACGTTCTATTCGTATATGTATACTTGATGTAAGGTTTAACTCGAGAATAACTAAACGGAAAATGTTCATTTTCTAACTCCATATTTTAATGACTTTTCCACTTTTTTATGAGTGTAAATTAAAACTGTGAATTTTTAATTTTCTTAATAGCTGTAATTATAAATGTATTTTATAAAATCCATTTGAACTCGCTCTATGGCAACTAGTCAATAATTACAAATAGTGTTGTACTTTTAATTTTATATGTATCTATGTAGTTATTTATTTTATCGTTTTTTTTTCTATTTATCTATTAAGGACATATAGAAAATTTATACTGTTATAATTGGGCTATTATAATTGTTTTTCATATAGGAACTTGTTATGTTGGCAGACATGGAAATGAGCGAACTAAAGAAATACAAGTTTTCATTTCACCTAAAGATAAACAAATAGTTGTAATTATAAGAATAGTTTTGTTTTTGGACCTAGCGATGGAAAATGTATCATCATAGATAAGTTTTTAATTTCATTGTTTACGGAATTTTGGGTTTAATTGTTACAAGTAAATTATACGTGGTTATTAGAAGAGAGGTTTTATTTAATTGGAATAGACTATGTGAGAATATTTACATCATGGAGTTCATATTCGATAGATTATTTTTATTCTTGAGAATTGTTCTAAAAATGAATTCCACACTGCATCAATGTGCGATTATCTCAATTTTTGAGCGTGCCCGATCATAAAAAGGCCCTCACTCTAGATGGAAAGACTTTTATCTATATTCACGAATTAACTTTTGCTCCAGGTGGTGGTTTTACATAGGATTATAATACGTCAAGGTTTTTTTAATAAGAAGTTTTAATAGAGCGGGTTACAGCGCAGGTTCTGATAACTTTACAAAAGTTATATTACATTTTTTAAAGCTAATACAATTATCAATAAAACGAGTGTTTACTAATAAAAATCGCATAACTTCAGCAAAACCTATGGCTTTATTAAAAACCCCAAAAAAGGGTTAATTTATGCAAAGTCAGAAATTTTCTTCAACAAATATGGCCTTTTAGTGCATTTTTAAGCTATTTATAAGTTAAAGTATTTTTTTCAGAAAAATTTAGTTTGAAGTAGTACAAAATGAGTCATATTTTTTTGGTCTGGCTCTTGCACTATAAGCTACTCAAAAATTCCCAATATTCAATAAACAAATATAGAATGAATGTATAAATTAACTCAGCTTGGGCTATAGTAAGCCACTAAAATCAGTATAAATAACTCAGCTTGGACTAGTGAGCCAAAAAAATTACCTACACTAAAAATTCAGTAAATAATATTAAACTCAGCTTGGACTAGTGAGCCAAAAATTTCACTAAAAATTCAGCATATTTTACTAAACTACTAAATAATTTCCAATATTTAATAAATAAATATAAATAACTCAGCTTGGACTAGTGAGTAAAAAAATTAGAACTACACTAAAATTCAGCTATTACAAACTACTAAATAATTTCCAATATTAATAAATAAATATAAATAACTCAGCTTGACTAGTGAGCCAAAAAAAATTTAGAACTACACTAAAAATTCAGCATATTTTACTAAACTACTAAATAATTTCCAATATTTAATAATAAATATAAAATAACTCAGCTTGGACTAGTGAGCCAAAAAAATTAGACCTACACTAAAAATTCAGCATATTTTACTAAACCTACAATAATTCCAATATTTAATAAATAAATATAAAATAACTCAGCTTGGACAATAGTGAGCCAAAAAAGCATTAGAACTACACTAAAATTCAGCATATTTTACTAAACTACTAAATAATTTCCAATATTTAATAAATAAATATAAATAACTCAGCTTGGCTAGTGAGCAAAAAAATTAGAACTACACTAAAATTCAGCATATTTTACTAAACTACTAAATAATTTCCAATTTAATAAATAAATATAAAATAACTCAGCTTGGACTAGTGAGCCAAAAATTAGAACTACACTAAAAATTCAGCATATTTTACTAAACTACCAAATAATTTCCAATATTTAATAAATAATATAAAATAACTCAGCTTGGACTAGTGAGCCAAAAAAATTAGAACTACACTAAAAATTCAGAATACAATATAAAATTCACTAAAACTACACTAAAATTCAGCATATTTTACTAAACTACCAAATAATTCCCAATATAAATACATATAAAATAACTCAGCTTGGACAATAGTGAGCTACAAAAGCATTAGAACTACACTGAAAATTCAGCATATTTTACTAAACTACCAAATAATTCCCAATATTTAATAAATAAATATAAAATAACTCAGCTTGGACAATAGTGAGCTACAAAAGCATTAGAACTACACTGAAAATTCAGCATATTTTCAGTGGTAAACTAACATCAAACTAAACATACTAGACTACCAAATAATTCCCTATATTTAATTTTATAAAAAAATGGTCAATGGATCTATAAATTATAGATCTAAGAGGGTAAAATATTGAAACTGACGATGCCGCAGAGGTGCCTGTGCTCCTTTTCCAATAGCTTATGACATTAATTAACATTATGTGCATTAGCACCAAGGATCTTAAGTAAAGGGGGATGACGCATTAGGAACTTTTTTGACCCCATGGAAGTTGTATGAGATAGAGAAATAGGAGCAAACTTACCTTCCCATAGTTATAATTAAAATAAGGCGCCAAACGCAGGTCATGTAGCAAGGTTGTTGAGTTTGCTTCTCAACTTTCTTCTGTGCTTCTCGTGATTGTTACATTTGGTGTTTGTTAAGTCATTTGTGCTTATTTAATTTTAAATTGTGGACTATACTTAGTCACTTTAGTGAGTGATAGTTAAAGCTTGTTTATAACCTTCTCAACAAATAAACAATGGGAAACTATTGAGAGGTAAGTTTGCCTCTAAAATTTAAGACCTGCGCTGTTATAGGGATTGTAAGCATGGGCAGTTTGTACCAAGCATGTGCAATTGATTTTTGACACGTGTTTCGTGTTGAGTTCTTCTCCATTTTTCGATTTGATGGGGTCACTTTGTCGTATGACAAATCGAGTTAGTGCGTCATTTATTCAGGATCCTTGATTTGCACCCTCAAAGTTTTGTACAAATTCTCTATTAAACGAAAGAATTTTCCCAAACAATTTATTCACTCCATACATACCATTCTTAAACCCTATCTTGAACCACTGAAACTAATTACTGAAGTTATGGTGTTGTTATTATTACTCTATTATTTAATTATTTACTGTGAGCTTAATAAATATCACAGCTTAATATATTATTATATTTTTATTGTAGAGCTTAATAAATATTACTCTATTTATTATTTATTATTGTAGAGCTTAATAAATATTATACTCTATTTATTATTTATTTATTGTAGAACTTACTCTATTTAACTTAACAGTTAATTTATTTAAGTTTTTTTTTTATACTAAGTTAAACCTTATAATAATTACTTTGTTTATATTTATTTTCTGTTTTATTTTCTTCAGCCCTAACAAATTTTAAATTGCATACATTCAAAAACTATATTTGCCGATTTTCTCACGTATCATCAATGCTTAGTTCAATGACTTCTCACTCTGTTTATTGAAATTTAGTTAAGGGGGTATACACATTAATACTTAATATTAGAAAGACATATAGGCTTTATAAAAAAATATAATTTTAGGCTGTTTTAAAAAGGACTAAAAGTCACAAATAGCGATGGATAAAATAGCATTTTAAAGAACTAAAAACGAAACAATCACAATTTAAAAAGGGCTTAAAACTTTTTTTGTCCAATTAAGCCCCTGATCGTGACATTGTCGGGACGAAGACGTTCATTTAAACAAAAATAAGGGTTGAGATCTGTTAGACGACACTGCTTTAATGATAGTTTTATGGGCTAGAAAATTAGGGTTAAATAGAGGATTATTATTGGATATCCGTTCCTATAAGATATTATAAAACCTTTAGTGACATTTAGTGACTGTTTAAAAACTCTTTAACTTTGTTAGAAACGTAATGTGTATGTGTACTTCATATTATATTAGGCAAAAAAACATTTTTTTTTTATGAATACAAATGTGTATGGACATAAGTATACAGGTGAAAATAGACATTAGACATGAAACGTTGGTTTAGTACATTTAGTAATCTAAATGTAGTTAAATATTAAACTTAAAATTGGTTTCAGTGGTTCCAGATAGGGTTTAAGAATGTTATGTGAAATAAAATTTTGAATAAAATTTTTGGGAAAATTCTTTCGTTTAATAGAGAATTTGTACAAAACCTTTGAGGGTGCAAATCAAGGATCCTGAATAAAAAATAACTCGATTTGTCATACGACAAAGTGACCCCATCAAAGATCTTTTCTTACTTTTTCCTCTAAACTTTTTTTTTAACTTCATTGATTATTATCTACAATAAATGTATTTGAGATAGTGCTCATACTGGTTAAAGTGACTTGGCAGGTTTGATAGAAGGAATAACCCTCTAAACTAAAAAATATAATTAAATTGTATCCTATTTTCTTTGCTTTCTACTCTATTTATACCTCTGATCAATTATTTCCCTATAATAGAGTTTTTTTCTTCAATTCTTTAATTAGTTCCATTTAATTCATTTTCACCTTTTCTCCAGTTCTCCATCTTATTATCTCTTCTTAATAAGGGATGAAGTTAATTAACCCTTTATTTAGATTTCCCCCTTGAAACTGTATTTTTTTATAACTACCAAGAAAAGCTCTAGAGGAAGACGCTTGATGATTATACATACAGTAAAGAGCATTTGCCTGTTAAAACGTTATCTTATTTATTATTCATTCATCCTTCAGTCTGTATCCACCCTAAGCAGGCCCGAAAAGCTGGACTCGTTCCCCAACAAGTCCAGGAAAAACTCAGATTAAAAATTTAAAGTTTTTTCTTTACTTTTTTTGACGATTTTACTTCGCGCGAAAACCCCGTTTTTAACTTTAAATAAACCCGCAATATAGCATCAAAGAAACGTATTGTCATTGTTTCCCTGGTATTAATTTTGTTCTATAACAACAAAATAAGTATTTTTTACTTTAAGAAATAGCTACCGTCGATGATTGAAGTTGGATATGGTTATCCCTGGACCAATTTCGGCCTAACGCCATCATCAGCATAAGGGCTGATAATGCTGTATGTATAATCATCAAGCGTCTTCCTCTAGAGCTTATCTAGGTAGTTAAAACAAATAGGCTTTCAAGGAAGAAATTTAAATTAAGTATTAATTAACTTATTAGTTAACGTTAAGGTAATGAGATAGAGAACTGGAGAAAAAATGAAGGTGAATAAAATGGAACTATTTTTTTTTCTTTAACAGCCTGCTGACACTTGTGAATACAAGCAAGGGCCTCCCCTTATTTAAGGGGGTATTGAAGGTTACTATAGTTTTATTTCTGTGATTAATTGTGTTTGATTGTTTGAAAATTCTGTTTAGTTAATCTATATAATATTTAATTGTTTTTTTTCCACACATGCCGGTCTAGAGCTGTCCTATGCCATAGTTTCCCAAGCCTTTCGTCGAATTCATCAGTCCATCTCCTCTCTGTCTACCTCTTTTCCTCTTCTCTATTGGAACTAATTAAAGAGTTGAAATAAAAGGCATAGCTGAATAAAAGGAACGATTGGGAAATTATTGGTCGGACGTATAAATAGAGTAAAAAGCTATGAATATGGTTTTATTATTTAATATTTATGAAATTTTTATTCAATACTTTTTAGTTGAGAGGAAAAAATAAAACTGATGAACAAGGAATAAAGGATATTAAAGGACAGAGGTAAAAAAATATTTAAAAGAAGAAATGAATACAAGAAAAAAATATGAAAATTATGATTATTGAGAAGAAGAATTAAAGTATGGAAAATACAAAATCATGAGAAGAAATAGATCTAAGGAATACATTACTAAAGTTCTGAGGTAACGGAAATATAGAACTGCAGAAGAATTATTATCATCATAACTTAAACTCTCAACTATTAAAGTTATATCAGTGAATAACTTAATTAGTTGATAGTTCGAATGTTGCCCCGCCGCTAATGATGGCGTTTAGCCGAAACGAGTCCATAAATATTTATATCCAACAACAAGTATCGACGGTAGGGTTTTCTTCGGCTTAGCTGATTCTTGTATTTTACGGTGAATACAACCTCACCAATTTTAATTATTTTGTGTATTTCAACAATTTTTTTTATCTCTTCATCACCAGATTAAAGTTATGCTTATGGAGTCAATTGAATGACGGGAGTTCTTTTTTATATCAATGACAAAGACAGCAAAGCAATGCGAGTTTGATACTTGAGTTTAAAGCGTTTTAAAATTTAATTCGACAAAGCCGGATCTCGGAAACGAATAAATGACCGAAATCAAGAGTTATCCTCAATATTATTTCATTCATCGTCGGTAAAAAATCACACACGATGTTTCTACGCTACGCCGACAAAAAAAATAGTAGTATTTTTTGCGGTGTTTTGATCAAAAGGTACAACTTGTTAAGTAGGGAAAAACACACATGATTCCCGACACTGACAGAAGTTTTTGCTTTACGTTTCCGGCCAAGTTGTCGGGGAGGTCGAGTCCGGAAAGGCGTCATTTCAGGTTGTTTAGTGCCCTAGCGCCGTCTGTTACCTGACATAAAGGTACTACTTATCATCAGGTTAATCACATGCGGTTCCTTTTCAATGAGGTGTTTGAGTTCTTTTTCTAATGAGCCACATAAAAGATTGTTTGTGTTTAGATATCGGAAACCTGATGGCTAAAGTGATTCTTGAACTTTTATTGGTTTCGAGTCGAAAAGTTTTTCGAGCGAGATTTCGAAGTGTGTTTAAGCAAACCACCCACAGAGAGACACTTTATCCTATTGACAATGATAACCTAACTTTAAGTCGTTAATTATAGACAGTTAAAAAAACAAATGCTAGGTGGCGCATACGTGATTTACTAAGAACTCTTAGTTTGGCTCGAAAAAAGTAAAGATAAAAAATGTTGTTTTAAAATTTATATTTTCTTTATTTAATAGTGAAGAAAATAAAATTTTCTTTATTTATTTTATTTCATTTAATTTAATATTCTTTATAATTAAAAATGTTGTAAAAAATCATCAAAAACTTTTTGTAAAAAAATTGTTAATGACCAATAATCATCTTAAAAAATTACTCAACATCAACCCAGAACCAACACCGTTTTATTTTATGCTGTTTTTGCGGGGTTTATTTAAAGTTAAAAACGGGGTTTTCGCGAAGTCAAAGCGACAGAAGGTAAAGAAAAACTTTAAATTTTTAATCTGAGTTTTTCTGGACTTGGAGGGGAACGAGTCCAGCTTTTCGGGGCCTGCTTAGGGTGGATACAGGCTGAAGGATGAATGAATAATAATGCTGTATACATACAGCATTATCCCTTATGCTGATGATGGCGTTAGGCCGAATTGGTCCAGGGATAATCATATCCAACTTCAATCATCGACGGTAGCTATTTCCTAAAGTAAAAAATACTTATTTTGTTGTTATAGAACAAAATTAATATGAGGGAAACAATGACAATTAATACGTTTATTTGATGCTATATTTGCGGGGTTTATTTAAAGTTAAAAACGGGGTTTTCGCGCGAAGTAAAATCGTCAAAAAGTAAAGAAAAACTTTAAATTTTTAATCTGAGTTTTTCCTGGACTTGTTGGGGAACGAGTCCAGCTTTTCGGGGCCTGCTTAGGGTGGATACAGACTGAAGGATGAATGAATAATAAATAAGATAACGTTTTAACAGGCAAATGCTCTTTACTGTATGTATAATCATCAAGCGTCTTCCTCTAGAGCTTTTCTTGGTAGTTATAAAAAATACAGTTTCAAGGGGAAATCTAAATAAAGGGTTAATTAACTTCATCCCTTATTAAGAAAAGATAATAAGATGGAGAACTGGAAAATGTGATAATAAATTAAATGGAACTAATAAAATAATAATAAAATTAAAAATGAATAATGAAAATGATAGAGAAATACTTAGCCAAAAGCATAAATTCAGTTTTATCTATAACTGAATAACCTAGACATTTTCTGACGCTTTCTGGTTAAATTATACTATATAAAATAACAACCTCGATATTGTATGACGCTTTTTGGTTACATTTTATTATATCAAAGACAACAACCTTGATATTGTATGATGCTTTCTGCTTACATTTTACTATATTAATGACAACAACCTTGATATTGAAATATGCTTTCTGGTTACATTTTATTATATTAATGACAACAACCTTGATATTGTATGATGCTTTCTGCTTACATTTTACTATATTAATGACAAGAACCTTAATTTTGAATTATGCTTTCTGGTTACATTTTATTATATCAAAGACAACAACCTTGATATTGTATGATGCTTTCTGCTTATTTTACTATATTAATGACAACAACCTTGATATTGAAATATGCTTTCTGGTTACATTTTATTATATTACCTTGATATTGAATTATGCTTTCTGGTTACATTTTATAATAACCTTTATATTTTCTATTGCTTTCTGGTTACTTCATGATTTTAATATAGTCTGCAGTAATGAACTTTCTTTATTTGTCGGAATAAGGTTAATTTTATTACAACAACGAAAGCTCAGTCAATTTTCTTTCATATCATTAGTTAAAAAAAAAAGCATAACTAAAATTATTAAGTTTTAGATACTTTTCACTGGGAATACTCACTCCATTGTTCTGCTTTAATTATTTATGTAAGTTTTATTTCCATTTCCAATTTCATTCATTTCTTCATCAATTATTGTTCTCAAGCTTTATCAGATTCAAATCTGTTTTATTATAATTGCAGACAAAAATGAATGAGGAAAGGCTCCCAGAAAAAAATGTTTAAGAAATTGTATCTAAGATTGATAAGTAATGCTGACATGTCATGTCTGTCAACAAGCACCAAAAACTCGTCTTTACATAGTGCCAATGGAATTCTTCTTACTTTCGGTACTAGTGGCGCAAATAAAAGGAATTTATTTTATTTTCAGCACTAGAGCCGAAAATAAGTAGAATTCTTTCCATGACTCCTTATCAGTGAGTTTGTTAGTGATAACCAGTTGGTGTTGCCAGTTTAAATCTTTGTGCTTTGTGGAATTAACTTACTTAATTAACTAATTAGTAGTTATTAAAGTTGATAACTATTAAAAAATCGGGTACAGGGGGGGGGTGCCTCGGAGCTTTTCCTTATCACATCGGATTCGCTACGCTAATCCATCTTGCTTCGCTCGTCCTCAGATGATACAATTCGCTAAATTAATACTGCAACACGTCTTCGGACTCGCTTCGCCCGTCCTCAGATAGTAAGTATATACATTCTTACTCACATTACATGATGAAAAAAATTGAACTAATACTAATAATGAGATGAAACTACCATGGCTACTATGTGCCAAATCTCAATTCAATAGTGTCATATTTCCGCGTTTTATGATTTTTTTAAATTTAAAATTTAATTGAAAATTAAGCCAAATAGACTTTGTGAGAACTACTCAGGAGGTTTAAAAACACCTAAAACGGATAATCCCGGTTTCGGTTCTAAAGAGGTTTAGTGCAATTTAAAATTTTGAGAGATTACTGCTCAGAATCTAATAGATGGATTTTGACTTAACATTACACTTAGACGACGCATGAGTCAGAATGACCATTTTATGACTTATGGAAATACCATGAGATTTTATGACGTTCTCAAATACCAAATTGTCAGTGTAAGGAAATAAAATTTTAGTACTTATAGCTCGGAATTCAATACTAAACTTTATTCTTAGAATGCTCATAGAGCAGAATGAACACATTTTACTTGTCATGGAGATCTATTCGAAATAATAATAGGGGTAAGTGTAAAAAATATGAAGTGCTAACAGATTAACAAATTGAATCTTATCGATGGATCGTGACTTAACTTTCAATTTATATAACTGATAAATCACAGTGAACAATTAAATATACATAATAATTTATGTATCTCAAATGATACTATTATGTGTTCAAAAATAATAGACGTAGAGTAATCCAAATTTTGAGTCCTTTTGGGTCAGAATCTAATTGATGATGATTAAATTTTTAACCACAACTACTCATAAGTCAAAATAGACATTTTAAGTTCTATGTATATTGAGATATTTTCCGAAATAATATAGGGTATAGAGTTAAATACATAGAGATATAATTACTAGAGGAGCCCTATTGGTTAAATTTTGAAACATCGAAAATATAACCTGATATAACCTTCGCTAAAAATGTAATCTAACAATCGTTACAAAATTACACCAATAGAAGAACGTTAAAAGTACTAATCAAAACAAACAATGTGCGGGAAGCCAATAGCTTTTTGATTCAATATAACCTTATTCACTCTTGAAGGAGGTTTTAACGAGGTTACACAGAGCCCCTGAGAGCCCCAAAACGATGTTTTATATACGCCTTTTAATGTATTGAGATAGGCTATGTCCCCTCTAGTATATAATTCTATATGGTTAATTAGCATTCTTATTACAGCACATGGGCGTCCGCAATAAAATTTTTTCCAAGGGGGGTCAAACCTGCCAAGTTCAGTCATCAATAATGTGTGCTGCGGGTGTAGTTTTTAGCACCCTTTGACAAAAGTCAGAGATAGGAGTTTAGTAAATCACAAGAGTAGGAATTTGCTAAACTAAATTTTAATTCATTAAAATAATTATGTAATATTTCATTTATTGTGAGGATAATGAAATCAGATAAGTTAGTGGGAGAGGAGAAAATATACTAGACAAACTATGAATCTGGTCACAGACGCAGTGCCGTAAAGAGGCGAGTAGAAGTACTGAGATTTCCCTGGAGCAGTGTTTGCGTAAACTCTAGGGGTTCTCAGTAGACAATATAATTGTGCGATAGACACCTAGGAAATGTAACAAGCAAAAAGCAAAACTAAATCTGGGACTTTCGTCGTTGAGAAACCAATAAGGTTGGCCTAATTTGAAATTGAGGGCGTGGTTAAACATCCAGGACTAAACTCATTGGCTCCCACGCATTTTTTTTTCCGCGCTGTCAACTGATTTTAGACGTGTGCCGTTCAATAACAGGGAACCACTTGTTTCAAAAATCTAAAAAATGTGTGCGATTTTCTCAAATTTCGAGCATGCTCAATCTAAAGCCCTCCTCTCTGGATAGACAGTCTATGTTTTTCTTCGTCATTTAAGTTGTATTTTTGTAAATTTTGGTACAAAACAGTACAAAGTGATGTCACGTTTTTCAGGTCCGGTTCCTGATTACCTCAACGGCAGTATCTCCTACAGGTTATAAGATAATTTGATAAACTTGTAAGTATGAAGCTCGATTATGTTAATTCCCCAATGATTTTATGGATCCGATTATAGTATAACATACGGTTAAAATCACTTGACAGGTGGAAAAATAGAGTTGAGGAACCAATGAGGTTAGCCTCATATGAAATAGTGGGCGTGGTTAAACATCAAAGTTGGAGTAACCTCATTGGCTCCCTTCCATTACTTTCCCACGCTGTTAACTGATTTTGACCGTGTGTTACACTATATAGTGACAATATTTAGTCTTCCTTTAATTGATATAAGCCCTATTGATTTTCTAGTCTATCATAGATTCAATCAAAGGGGGAACCAATATCATCAAAATAATAATTCGGAAACCAATAAGAAAATGTAATAAAACCATTTCAAGCTTAGGTTAACCCAAGTAATAGCATTCATATAGATTCTGCAGAAGGGGAGGGACTATAAAAAGAACAATACAGCAAGATCCAAATGCTATAAAAGAACCAATTTTTATACGAGATTTGGCCCGAAGCATTGATGTTAAATATTAATGTAAGAGTTTGAGGGTTAAGTATAACATTGGGATGGAAGGGGTTGATGAAACGTGATGTGCAATTATTATACATTTTACTTTTTTTTGCTAAAATAGAAAAATAAAATGAAACATTTTTAATAGTTATGGGAACAATGCTTCATGATATAGACTTAAGTGATGCTATAGGTATGTAATGCATTATATAGCTCAGAGGGAATGGCTCCCCGCATTTTGGTATCCTCCTTCTTTAAGTCAGTTTAGAGCATTGTTTCAATAAAATATTTCGATATCGAAACATCTTGCAATTGCTAAATAGAAACATACTGGGCCTCCTAAACATTTAAATATTGTGAACAACTTGAAAATTCTTTAAGCATGAGAATATACTAAGTTGATCAGCATCATCATGCTTCATGTTGAGTTGATAATCTATACCCCGAAGTTGAAACCTCCCCGGAGGTCTTAAAAAATAGCTGAAATGAACATGACAGTTAGTATCCCGGTTTCGGATTCTCTGAGTAAATGCAATACTTTTCCTATATGCCTACGTTATGAATTAGAAAAAGTAAAATAATGATACATAACATACATATTTGTTTTGACGTCCAAAAATTGAAGAATCTATTAAGAGACCCTAGTATTCAATTCCTCCATCCAGTTTTAAATGAGGACGAAGAAGCAACTGTAAACAAACTCCCTTTTTCAAACAAAGTCATAAGTCAGGCCAAGAATAGATTCTAGGGATATTTTATTCGAGCATCCCTTAGATTTTTAGTGTAGAAGCTACTACCAACCTAAACAATACAATATTTACAACTACCCTATATAATATTTAAGAAAAGAATTCTTCAATTCAAGGGAAGTCTAAAAGGAGATCTTCCCCAAGTAATATGTTTTTAAGGTTAGAGACGCTTTGTTGAAGTTGGAATTCCGAACACGTATTTACGTGGCTATTGTTTGTTTCTTTTCTATTTAAGTGTAATCCAATCTTTTATTATCCCTAAAAGGTTATTTTCCAAAAGAAGATTCAATATTGAAACAATATTAACTTGTAATTTTTAAAGAACATAACCTGGTCTTTAGATGTTCCATTATCTGAAAATATAACCAATAAAAAGGCTCGAAATTGTTTTTAAACCTTCTTCTTTTTCAACCTTCATAAATGCTTTAATACTGCAAAATTTCGTTGGAGCTATAAATTTACTATAAAAAGGTAACAAATCTTAACCAATTATTCTTAAATTATTAATAGGTGGACAATTTTTAGCACAACATTAAAGTAGGTTATATTTAGGTCTTATATTTTCCCGTAAAGGTATAACTAAGATATGTAATAACAAGATAAATAGACGGTAATAATTTTTAAAGATAAATTCTTCAGTATGTTTTATAACGTAATAAAATAACGTTTATTGTGAAATACGTTACAGTTCGGTGAGAAACATTTTCGAGACGCAGAGACTGTTATAATGCTGTAAAGATTTATTTTTACACTCCCCCATATTTTTAACCGCTCGTAATAAAGCTGCTTGATGTCAAGTAATAAAATAAGTGATTTGATAGCTACTTAAGCTAAAAAACTTCAATGATTTGTAATTTAAATTTGTAATTTTTTTCTGTAAAAATTGGCTTTAGTGTCTTGGAGCTTTATAGACTGGAGTATAGGAAAGAGCTTAGAGAGTCTTGCAGTTTTAGACTAGGAATAAAAAGTGCTTTTAAGCTCTTTTCTCCTATTCTCCCAGTCTAAAAACTGCAAGACAATTTAGTGTCTTGCAGTTTTAGACACAAAAGAGATGAGCTTAGGTTGTTTCTAGACTGGGAGAATAAGAGAGTTTTAAGTCTTTTGTGTAGTTTTAGACTTTAAAAATAGGAAAGATCTTAAAGTTTCTTGCAGTTTTAGACTGGGAGAATAGGATAGAGCCTAAAATGTCTTGTAGTGTTAGATTTTTAAAACAGTAAAGAGGCTTCAGTGTCCTTCGCTATAGACTAGGAAAGGGGGGAAAAAAAAGGAGGGGTGTCTTTG
>JACMZG010001913.1:37630871-37677478 GCA_018340805.1 Microvelia longipes
TTAGTTGAACTATGAATTGTCTTATTGTATTCACTGACACATTCACTTGCTATGACTGACCATGCTCGTTTGTCTCCACTATTTATTTTGCATCTTATTCTGTTAACTAATGTCTGGTTTAACGTTCATTGAGACCATTTGATTGAGGGCAATCTATACTTGTAAACACTAACTGTATACCTATCTTGTTTAAATACCTCTTAAGTTCTCCTGAATTTATTCCAGAATATGGTCTGCTAAAATCATTTTAATTTTATTTTTTTTTGCTACAGGATCAATTAAATTAATGAAGTCCTTTGCACATTGTCCTTTGGTTGTTGAAATCCACGCGTATCTACTGAAATGGTCCACTAAAATGTGCATAAATTTCTTCGAAGATCTATTTCCTGCAAATCCACCAACAGAGTCAATAGACATTATTTCATATGATTCATTCGCTGGTCCCAGTTTAGACATAAGTCCAATTACTCTTTTCTTCTCGTCTTGTTTTCTATACATATTTTACACATTTTACAAAATTCCTGAATCAACTTGTCAAAATTTTTGAAGTAATAATATGGTCTTATCTTTTCTTTCAATTTCGCTACTCCAATGTGGCCAAAATAATTATGAATTTTGTTAATTAATTTCAAGCCAAAACTTTCTGAGACGTATACTCTTGATTTATCATTCAACTTCTTAAATGTTATTCCATGATGTCTTTCTGTTTTATTAGCTGTACTTAGTTCCAAAGCATTTTCTTTTTGGTCGTTTAGTATGTCAGGTAGACCTACAAGATTGACTACTTTAACCGCATCTTCGTTTTCAAAATACTCTAAACAGGATATCTAGATAGTAAGTCAGCCATTATATTTTCCTTTCCCTTCTTATATATAATTTTAAAGTTAAACTGTGATAAATAATTTACTAAATCCCCTAAAAGTTCGTCTGTTCTAGATTTGGTTTTTAAATTCTCTAATGGCTTATGGTCACTACAAACTGTAAATTCTCTTCCTATAAGATAGTATTGCCAATATTTAATAGAGTCTTTTATAGCCTTACATTCTAGATGTATGACATCCATTTTCTTTTCCCTTTCTGACAACTTCCGTGAGAAATAAGCTACTGGATGTAATAGTCCGTCAAGTTGAGGTTGCTTCAAGGTAGCTCCAATTCCTTTTAAACTGGCATCAGTCTCAATAAAGATATCTTTATTAGCATCATAAATACATAAAACTGGTGCAGAACATAAGTACTCTTTTACCATATTAAAACAATCCTCACATTCCTTTGTCCATTTGAACTCTTCATTCTTTCTCAAAAGTTATGAAGAGGTTCAAATTTTTGAGCACTGTTTTGGATGTATTTTAAATAGAAATTAATAGAGCCTAATATACTTCTTACTCCAGATTTATCGGTTGGTCTTTGAAGGTTTTTAATTGCCACCAAATTTTTGACACGGAGAGACTTTATTTCCTGAATAACATGACCAAGATACTTGACAGAATTCGCTGCAAATGTACACTTTACTAACTTTAGCTTAAAACCTTCATCAAGGATCGCTTGTAGAAACTTCTCTAAATGATTAATGTGGTCTTCCCAAGTACGTGAAAATATAGAATATCATCAATATAATTTATACAAAATTCATCTAAATTATTTCTTCTGATAATGTTAGATAAAATTCTTTGGAAGATGGCAGATGCGTTCTTAAGTCCGAAAGGAAGCACTTTAAACATAAATTTCCCATACTTGGTGATAAAACTAGTTTTTTCTCGATCTTTTAATTTCAACACAATGCACCAGAAAGCAGAATTTATATTCAAAACAGTAAAAATTTACAATTAGAAGCTTTATCTATGACGTCATTAATTGTCGGAAAAGGATAGCATTCAGGAACCATCAGCTTATTTAATCTTCTAAAATCAATACATAATCTTGATCTTCTACCATCCTCTTTTTGTAAGCTAAAGTAACTGGAGATGCATAAGGCGAATCTGACTCTTCTATCAAATCAGCTTCTAATAATTTTTTAACTTGAGTTTTGATCTCTTGTTCATCCGGTACAGAGCATTTATATGGTCTAGCTGTGACATATTCATCTCTTATTAACTTAATTTCAGCTTCTCTAGACTTCACTTTGCCAACATCATACTTATCTCTAGCGAATATATGTTTATATTTCTTTATTAAATTTAAAATTTCATCTTTCTTCTTTTTATCTTTAATATGTTCTAAATTTACTTTAAATTGACTTACATCTATATTTTCATTAAAATTAATTTCAAAATTTTCATCTAAATTATCTTCTTCTTTGTCCTCTAAAAACAACTTTTCCAAATCTATATCTGACTTATTGTTATTTTTTTCTTTATTACTATCTAAAGTTTTACCTCTTTCTTCTATCTCAATCATCTTATTTTTATCATCTTTTTGAAAAATATTTAAGTTTTCATCTTGTATAAGTCTAAATTTCTTTATAGCATCTAGCCCTAGTAATATATCATAAGAAAAATTACTATTTTTAACAACATAAGTATTTAAACTATCAACTAAATTTCCTACTTTAAGAATAATACTAGCCCGGGCTGAACTGAAATTAAACCCATTAATAGTTTTAAATGCATTTCTACTCTTTATAAGACTCGATTTTAACAAGTTGACAACTCTCTGATTTATTAAACTTACATTTGACCCGCTGTCATAAACCGCCTTTACTCTCAATTTGTTATCAATCAATACATTTAGTTTTATTAATGGATCTAATTTCCCCGGGTTATCTAGTTTAAAGATTTCTCATCTACTTCTATCTTCATCATTTCGGCTCCATATTTGGCTTCGTGTAGATTTAACTCCTTCTTAGAAGAATATGCAGTCTTATTTCTACATTCGCTTGTAGGGTGATACCTATCAGGCCATCCAAGTGCTTCACACATATAGCATGGCTTTTTATTAGTATTATTGCTATTTGATTTTGAAATTCTACTAGCAGTTGATGCATTTGATTTATTTACAACAGTCATCACACTGGTCTTATTTTCACTCTTAGTTTTCACTCTGCTAGTGTACGAGTCATCAAATTTTCGTAATGACGTGTATAATCTATCCATACTTGTTAACTCTTGCCGATCGAACTCATTCTGTATTTCTATAGGCAATCTAACTACTATCATATTTATTCTAGACTGTACTGTTCCCTTATCCTCCACTTCTAAGCACAGGTTTTCCTTAGCCAAAGCGTAATCTATAAGAGACCCTCCTAAATATTTGTAATTGTAAGCCATCCTTACTTTATTCCAACCTTTGTCAATAAAAACTGTGTAGAACGATCTTTTCCATTCAGGCCAGTTTAAGAGCCCTATTTTTCTTAAATTAGCATCGTACCAGTCCTTAGAAGAACCAGACAAAAAGAAACGCAACGCCTCTATCATAGAAACAGCATCATTAACTCTGTGTCTACGACATTCGCCTTCGAACCTTTCTAACCAGTCTGTAGGATTTTGAGTCTTGTTGAATTTGTCTATGATAAACTTCTTTTCCACATCCTGTAACTTCACTTGATCAGAAATATTCAATTTACTTTCTAATTCCTTAATTCGTTTGATTAAAAAAAATTCCTCTTCTGATTTGTTAGTTACCATAGCAACAGTGTCAATATTGACAGATGACTCTTCTAACGGAATATTTTTATAACACAAGTTTTCATCTTCATCAAAATATTCTTTCATTATATCGCCATCTAACTTAACCCCACTTTACGATACCCATTAATGGGTTGAATAGCGCTAATCGCGCTTTTAACAGGAGATTTAGAAAGTAATACCTTGTGTTCCTTTAAATCTTGGTACTCTGTCGGAAGGGAGCACCAGATTTGTTTATCTTCAGACAAGCCGGCTAACTCGAACTCATTCTCGTCTCTCTTTATGATATGAATAAACAGCCTCCTATTCATCTTGGATAACAGTTGAAATTTAATTTGTAAAGTTGTTTAATAAAAAGATTTATTAGTCTGAAACAGAATTATAATTGGGTATTACAAATATGTACAACACATTTCAAGAATTAAATAATCAAAATCAATATATGAAATAAATAAAGAAAGAAATAAACATACCTGAAACAGAAATTAAATTTCAAGCTATTAAACACTCTTCTGAGTAATAAAAGCATCTAGGCAAATTTACAAAAGAATAATCAATCATGAAGATAAAACAAACATCGTTGCCCTAGCAACGATGTAAAATGTAAAGAAAAAAAACAAAACAAATGACTAAAAGTTATTTACATATATATATATATATATATATGTGTGTATATATATATTTTTATATCTTTCAATTTTAATGTATATTTTTTTTATATATTTATGATTTATATTATAAGTTTATTGTTAAAAATATATGTTACGTAATTTATTATTTTTATATATTTTTTATAGGGTTTATTTTTTTCACACATTTATTGCGGGTTTAGGTTATGTAAAAATTTCGGGGGGGGGGGGGGTATAGCCCCCTCAGCCCCCCTGGCTACGTCACTGGTTCCAGTAATAGTCCAAGAGCCGGACCTGAATAAATTTGACTTATTTTGTGCTACTTCATACTAAATTATTCTGGAAATATACCTTAAATTATGAAGGAAAATCATAGTTGTCTATCCAAAGTGGAGCACTTCATATGATTGCGCATGCTCAAAATTTTATAAAATCACACTAATTCCAGTTTTCTTGCAATAAGTGGCTCCCTGTAAATAGTGTGCTAAACATGAAGAGACAATTTTTAAAGATGTTAAGATTTCCTATAAAACGAGTGTTTAATCATTAAAATCGGATGAGCCTCAAAATTGTTTGATAACGACATCCCGTATACTTGAAATTTCTTGTTTACCCATTAGTACAGTCATTGAAGATAAAAATCGAGCCTTACCTCCGATTTGCTTGCCTATCAACCGATTTACCTGAAAATTTGGAATTAGGCTTATCTTACCCTTACCTTCAAAGGTGACATTGGCCCGTAGGGTGCTTTTTATTTTTAAGGGGTGAAAACCACCCCTTTATCAAAAAATTCAGATTTAGGCATTTTAACTTGTTAAAACAAAATGTGTGACAATTATTATTACTACTTAACTTGATTATTATATACTGAAATTTGGTGGAAATGGTGCTTACTAAACTCATACATTTTTTGTTTAAAAATTTTAATGTCCCTGGTTTTTATAAGACAAATCACCGAATTCGCGTTCAAAAGACTTTTAACAGTGCTCATTTTAAAGGTCTTTTTCAGGCACTATAAAAAAACCTTTCTATAGACATATTCGTAAAAATTCATCTGTTGCCTGCTAAAAGGCTTTGAATACTCCGATATGAGTACGGACAAAAAAAACCGGATTCTACCTCCAATATCTCGCTTACTATTGCTCTTAAAGTACTTTTGCAAAAAAGAATTTGTTTGTTTTTTTATCTACTACAATTTTGTTCCTTAAAAATTATCTCTAAAATGCTTAATTCTTGAGATATTGCTGTTAAATTGTTAAAAAACGCGGGAAAATTCGGAGTTTTCAATCGCTAATAACACGAAAGTATTGCTTTTATGAAAAAAACTTCATACTACATTATTTCTTTAAATAAGTCAATTAATCGATTTCTGGTGTTATTTTGACCGAAAAAATTCCACCCTCGAGATGGGGTGGCAACACCCCCAGGAAAAAAGCACCCTGTGGGTCAATGTCACCTTTCAAGTTAAGGTTGAGATAAGACTAATTCCAAAATTTCAAGTCATTCCATCAATAGGCAAGCAAATTATGTAGGAGGTATTATGCTTCATTGACTGTACTACATCGTATTTTTAAATATACGATTATTCACCACCGTTTTTTCGACTTTTTTTGTCACTTTGAGTGGTTGTATCGCCTCCGGACCAGGTTCATTTTCATACTCGAAAATTATTTTTCATCAAGAGTTATTTTAGATTCTAATAATTTAACACGGGGTTTTCGACTATTTAATCCTTTTGAGTGGTCGTATTTACTCCGGACGAAAAGTGTCAACCTCGAATTTCAGCGACTCAACAATCTTAACCCAGTTGACGTCACAACAACCTGGTTTAATTAATAGGTTTAGTGTTCTCCTCTTCTCCCAATAGTTGATTTTTGTACCAAGTTTGATTAAAAAGTATTTATCGAAAGATAACTTGTTTAAAAGAAAGTGTCTAGAAATACAAAAACATACACACACACAAATAATATATATTATATATATATATATATATATATATATATATATATAATATATATTATATATATATACATATATATATATATATAATATATATAATATATATATATATATATATATATATATATATATATATATATATATATATATATATATATATATATATTATATATATCTGTTATATATGTTTATTAATCTCTGTTTAGTACAGGGTAAAGACGCAAAGACGTTCTATTCGTATATGTATACTTGATGTAAGGTTTAACTCGAAGAATAACTAAACGGAAAATGTTCATTTTCTAACTCCATATTTTAATGACTTTTCCACTTTTTTATGAGTGTAAATTAAAACTGTGAATTTTTAATTTTCTTAATAGCTGTAATTATAAATGTATTTTATAAAATCCATTTGAACTCGCTCTATGGCAACTAGTCAATAATTACAAATAGTGTTGTACTTTTAATTTATATGTATCTATGTAGTTATTTATTTTATCGTTTTTTTTTCTATTTATCTATTAAGGACATATAGAAAATTTATACTGTTATAATTGGGGCTATTATAATTGTTTTTCATATAGGAACTTGTTATGTTGGCAGACATGGAAATGAGCGAACTAAAGAAATACAAGTTTTCATTTCACCTAAAGATAAACAAATAGTTGTAATTATAAGAATAGTTTTGTTTTTGGACCTAGCGATGGAAAATGTATCATCATAGATAAGTTTTTAATTTCATTGTTTACGGAATTTTGGGTTTAATTGTTACAAGTAAATTATACGTGGTTATTAGAAGAGAGGTTTTATTAATTGGAATAGACTATGTGAGAATATTTACATCATGGAGTTCATATTCGATAGATTATTTTTATTCTTGAGAATTGTTCTAAAAATGAATTCCACACTGCATCAATGTGCGATTATCTCAATTTTTGAGCGTGCCCGATCATAAAAAGGCCCTCACTCTAGATGGAAAGACTTTTATCTATATTCACGAATTAACTTTTGCTCCAGGTGGTGGTTTTACATAGGATTATAATACGTCAAGGTTTTTTTAATAAGAAGTTTTAATAGAGCGGGTTACAGCGCAGGTTCTGATAACTTTACAAAAGTTATATTACATTTTTTAAAGCTAATACAATTATCAATAAAACGAGTGTTTACTAATAAAAATCGCATAACTTCAGCAAAACCTATGGCTTTATTAAAAACCCCAAAAAAGGGTTAATTTATGCAAAGTCAGAAATTTTCTTCAACAAATATGGCCTTTTAGTGCATTTTTAAGCTATTTATAAGTTAAAGTATTTTTTTCAGAAAAATTTAGTTTGAAGTAGTACAAAATGAGTCATATTTTTTTGGTCTGGCTCTTGCACTATAAGCTACTCAAAAGATTCCCAATATTCAATAAACAAATATAGAATGAATGTATAAATTAACTCAGCTTGGGCTATAGTAAGCCACAAAAGCATTAGAGTTACACTAAAAATTCAGCATATTTTACTAAACTACTAAATATTTCCAGCACCAAAAAAATTACACTAAAAATTCAGCAATTTTACTAAACTACTAAATAATTTCCAATTTTAATAAATAAATATAAAATAACTCAGCTTGGACTAGTGAGCCAAAAAAAATTGAACTACACTAAAAATTCAGCATATTTTACTAAACTACTAAATAATTTCCAATATTTAATAAATAAATATAAAATAACTCAGCTTGGACTAGTGAGCCAAAAAAAATTAGAACTACACTAAAAATTCAGCATATTTTACTAAACTACTAAATAATTTCCAATATTTAATAAATAAATATAAAATAACTCAGCTTGGACTAGTGAGCCAAAAAAAATTAGAACTACACTAAAAATTCAGCATATTTTACCTAAACTACTAAATATTTCCAATATTTAATAAATAAATATAAAAATAACTCAGCTTGGACTAGTGAGCCAAAAAAATTAGAACTACACTAAAAATTCAGCATATTTACTAAACTACCAAATAATTCCCAATATTTAATAAATAAATATAAAATAACTCAGCTTGGACAATAGTGAGCTACAAAAGCATTAGAACTACACTGAAAATTCAGCATATTTTACTAAACTACTAAATAATTTCCAATATTTAATAAATAAATATAAAAACTCAGCTTGGACTAGTGAGCCAAAAAAAATTAGAACTACACTAAAAATTCAGCATATTTACTAAACTACTAAATAATTTCCAATATTTAATAAATAAATATAAAATAACTCAGCTTGGACTAGTGAGCCAAAAAAAATTAGAACTACACTAAAAATTCAGCATATTTTACTAAACTACCAAATAATTCCCAATATTTAATAAATACATATAAAATAACTCAGCTTGGACTAGTGAGCCAAAAAAATTAGAACTACACTAAAATTCAGCAAATTTACTAAACTACTAAATAATTTCCAATATTTAATAAATAAATATAAAATAACTCAGCTTGGACTAGGTGAGCCAAAAAAAATTAGAACTACACTAAAAATTCAGCATATTTTACTAAACTACCAAATAATTCCCAATATTTAATAAATACATATAAAATAACTCAGCTTGGACAATAGTGAGCTACAAAAGCATTAGAACTACACTGAAAATTCAGCATATTTTACTAAACTACCAAATAATTCCCAATATTTAATAAATAAATATAAAATAACTTCAGCTTGACAATAGTGAGCTACAAAAGCATTAGAACTACACTGAAAATTCAGCATATTTTCAGTGGTAAACTAACATCAAACTAAACCATACTAGACTACCAAATAATTCCCTATATTTAATTTATAAAAAAATGGTCAATGGATCTATAAATTATAGATCTAAGAGGGTAAAATATTTGAAACTGACGATGCCGCAGAGGTGCCTGTGCTCCTTTTCCAAATAGCTTATGACATTAATTAACATTATGTGCATTAGCACCAAGGATCTTAAGTAAAGGGGGATGACGCATTAAGGAACTTTTTTGACCCCATGGAAGTTGTATGAGATAGAGAAATAGGAGCAAACTTACCTTCCCATAGTTATAATTAAAATAAGGCGCCAAACGCAGGTCATGTAGCAAGGTTGTTGAGTTTGCTTCTCAACTTTCTTCTGTGCTTCTCGTGATTGTTACATTTGGTGTTTGTTAAGTCATTTGTGCTTATTTAATTTTAAATTGTGGACTATACTTAGTCACTTTAGTGAGTGATAGTTAAAGCTTGTTTATAACCTTCTCAACAAATAAACAATGGGAAACTATTGAGAGGTAAGTTTGCCTCTAAAATTTAAGACCTGCGCTGTTATAGGGATTGTAAGCATGGGCAGTTTGTACCAAGCATGTGCAATTGATTTTTGACACGTGTTTCGTGTTGAGTTCTTCTCCATTTTTCGATCTTTGATGGGGTCACTTTGTCGTATGACAAATCGAGTTAGTGCGTCATTTATTCAGGATCCTTGATTTGCACCCTCAAAGTTTTGTACAAATTCTCTATTAAACGAAAGAATTTTCCCAAACAATTTATTCACTCCATACATACCATTCTTAAACCCTATCTTGAACCACTGAAACTAATTACTGAAGTTATGGTGTTGATATTATTACTCTATTATTTAATTATTTACTGTGAGCTTAATAAATATCACTCTATTTATTATTTATTTATTGTAGAGCTTAATAAATATTACTCTATTTATATTTATTTATTGTAGAGCTTAATAAATATTACTCTATTTATTATTTATTTATTGTAGAGCTTAATAAATATTATACTCTATTTATTATTTATTTATTGTAGAACTTACTCTATTTAACTTAACAGTTAATTTATTTAAGTTTTTTTTTATACTAAGTTAAACCTTATAATAATTACTTGTTTATATTTATTTTCTGTTTTTTCTTCAGCCCTAACAAATTTTAAATTGCATACATTCAAAAACTATATTTGCCGATTTTCTCACGTATCATCAATGCTTAGTTCAATGACTTCTCACTCTGTTTATTGAAATTTAGTTAAGGGGGTATACACATTAATACTTAATATTAGAAAGACATATAGGCTTTATAAAAAAAATATAATTTTAGGCTGTTTAAAAAGGACTAAAAGTCACAAATAGCGATGGATAAAATAGCATTTTAAAGAACTAAAAACGAAACAATCACAATTTAAAAAGGGCTTAAAACTTTTTTTGTCCAATTAAGCCCCTGATCGTGACATTGTCGGGACGAAGACGTTCATTTAACAACAAAAAATAAGGGTTGAGATCTGTTAGACGACACTGCTTTAATGATAGTTTTATGGGCTAGAAAATTAGGGTTAAATAGAGGATTATTATTGGATATCCGTTCCTATAAGATATTATAAAACCTTTAGTGACATTTAGTGACTGTTTAAAAACTCTTTAACTTTGTTAGAAACGTAATGTGTATGTGTACTTCATATTATATTAGGCAAAAAAACATTTTTTTTTTATGAATACAAATGTGTATGGACATAAGTATACAGGTGAAAATAGACATTAGACATGAAACGTGATGGTTTAGTACATTTAGTAATCTAAATGTAGTTAATATTAAACTTAAAATTGGTTTCAGTGGTTCCAGATAGGGTTTAAGAATGTTATGTGAAATAAAATTTTGAATAAAATTTTTGGGAAAATTCTTTC
This sequence comes from Microvelia longipes, assembly GCA_018340805.1. Classification (NCBI taxonomy): domain Eukaryota; kingdom Metazoa; phylum Arthropoda; class Insecta; order Hemiptera; family Veliidae; genus Microvelia; species Microvelia longipes. The sequence continues at coordinate 37,641,759 of JACMZG010001913.1, forward strand.
GTTTAATAGAGAATTTGTACAAAACTTTGAGGGTGCAAATCAAGGATCCTGAATAAATAAATAACTCGATTTGTCATACGACAAAGTGACCCCATCAAAGATCTTTTCTTACTTTTTCCTCTAAACTTTTTTTTTAACTTCATTGATTATTATCTACAATAAATGTATTTGAGATAGTGCTCATACTGGTTAAAGTGACTTGGCAGGTTTGATAGAAGGAATAACCCTCTAAACTAAAAAATATAATTAAATTGTATCCTATTTTCTTTGCTTTCTACTCTATTTATACCTCTGATCAATTATTTCCCTATAATAGAGTTTTTTTCTTCAATTCTTTAATTAGTTCCATTTAATTCATTTTCACCTTTTCTCCAGTTCTCCATCTTATTATCTCTTCTTAATAAGGGATGAAGTTAATTAACCCTTTATTTAGATTTCCCCCTTGAAACTGTATTTTTTTATAACTACCAAGAAAAGCTCTAGAGGAAGACGCTTGATGATTATACATACAGTAAAGAGCATTTGCCTGTTAAAACGTTATCTTATTTATTATTCATTCATCCTTCAGTCTGTATCCACCCTAAGCAGGCCCCGAAAAGCTGGACTCGTTCCCCAACAAGTCCAGGAAAAACTCAGATTAAAAATTTAAAGTTTTTCTTTACTTTTTGACGATTTTACTTCGCGCGAAAACCCCGTTTTTAACTTTAAATAAACCCCGCAAATATAGCATCAAAGAAACGTATTGTCATTGTTTCCCTGGTATTAATTTTGTTCTATAACAACAAAATAAGTATTTTTTACTTTAAGAAATAGCTACCGTCGATGATTGAAGTTGGATATGGTTATCCCTGGACCAATTTCGGCCTAACGCCATCATCAGCATAAGGGCTGATAATGCTGTATGTATAATCATCAAGCGTCTTCCTCTAGAGCTTATCTAGGTAGTTAAAACAAATAGGCTTTCAAGGAAGAAATTTAAATTAAGTATTAATTAACTTATTAGTTAACGTTAAGGTAATGAGATAGAGAACTGGAGAAAAAATGAAGGTGAATAAAATGGAACTATTTTTTTTTCTTTAACAGCCTGCTGACACTTGTGAATACAAGCAAGGGCCTCCCCTTATTTAAGGGGGTATTGAAGGTTACTATAGTTTTATTTCTGTGATTAATTGTGTTTGATTGTTTGAAAATTCTGTTTAGTTAATCTATATAATATTTAATTGTTTTTTTCCACACATGCCGGTCTAGAGCTGTCCTATGCCATAGTTTCCCAAGCCTTTCGTCGAATTCATCAGTCCATCTCCTCTCTGGTCTACCTCTTTTCCTCTTCTCTATTGGAACTAATTAAAGAGTTGAAATAAAAGGCATAGCTGAATAAAAGGAACGATTGGGAAATTATTGGTCGGACGTATAAATAGAGTAAAAAGCTATGAATATGGTTTTTATTATTTAATATTTATATGAAATATTTTATTCAATACTTTTTAGTTGAGAGGAAAAAATAAAACTGATGAACAAGGAATAAAGGATATTAAAGGACAGAGGTAAAAAAATATTTAAAAGAAGAAATGAATACAAGAAAAAAATATGAAAATTATGATTATTGAGAAGAAGAATTAAAGTATGGAAAATACAAAATCATGAGAAGAAATAGATCTAAGGAATACATTACTAAAGTTCTGAGGTAACGGAAATATAGAACTGCAGAAGAATTATTATCATCATAACTTAAACTCTCAACTATTAAAGTTATATCAGTGAATAACTTAATTAGTTGATAGTTCGAATGTTGCCCCGCCGCTAATGATGGCGTTTAGCCGAAACGAGTCCATAAATATTTATATCCAACAACAAGTATCGACGGTAGGGTTTTCTTCGGCTTAGCTGATTCTTGTATTTTACGGTGAATACAACCTCACCAATTTTAATTATTTTGTGTATTTCAACAATTTTTTTTATCTCTTCATCACCAGATTAAAGTTATGCTTATGGAGTCAATTGAATGACGGGAGTTCTTTTTATATCAATGACAAAGACAGCAAAGCAATGCGAGTTTGATACTTGAGTTTAAAGCGTTTAAAATTAATTCGACAAAGCCGGATCTCGGAAACGAATAAATGACCGAAATCAAGAGTTATCCTCAATATTATTTCATTCATCGTCGGTAAAAAATCACACACGATGTTTCTACGCTACGCCGACAAAAAAAATAGTAGTATTTTTTGCGGTGTTTTGATCAAAAGGTACAACTTGTTAAGTAGGGAAAAACACACATGATTCCCGACACTGACAGAAGTTTTTGCTTTACGTTTCCGGCCAAGTTGTCGGGGAGGTCGAGTCCGGAAAGGCGTCATTTCAGGTTGTTTAGTGCCCTAGCGCCGTCTGTTACCTGACATAAAGGTACTACTTATCATCAGGTTAATCACATGCGGTTCCTTTTCAATGAGGTGTTTGAGTTCTTTTTCTAATGAGCCACATAAAAGATTGTTTGTGTTTAGATATCGGAAACCTGATGGCTAAAGTGATTCTTGAACTTTTATTGGTTTCGAGTCGAAAAGTTTTTCGAGCGAGATTTCGAAGTGTGTTTAAGCAAACCACCCACAGAGAGACACTTTATCCTATTGACAATGATAACCTAACTTTAAGTCGTTAATTATAGACAGTTAAAAAAACAAATGCTAGGTGGCGCATACGTGATTTACTAAGAACTCTTAGTTTGGCTCGAAAAAAGTAAAGATAAAAAATGTTGTTTTAAAATTTATATTTTCTTTATTTAATAGTGAAGAAAATAAAATTTTCTTTATTTATTTTATTTCATTTAATTTAATATTCTTTATAATTAAAAATGTTGTAAAAAATCATCAAAAAACTTTTTGTAAAAAATTGTTAATGACCAATAATCATCTTAAAAAATTACTCAACATCAACCAGAACCAACACCGTTTTATTTTATGCTGTTTTTGCGGGGTTTATTTAAAGTTAAAAACGGGGTTTTCGCGAAGTCAAAGCGACAGAAGGTAAAGAAAAACTTTAAATTTTTAATCTGAGTTTTTCTGGACTTGGAGGGGAACGAGTCCAGCTTTTCGGGGCCTGCTTAGGGTGGATACAGGCTGAAGGATGAATGAATAATAATGCTGTATACATACAGCATTATCAGCCCTTATGCTGATGATGGCGTTAGGCCGAAATTGGTCCAGGGATAATCATATCCAACTTCAATCATCGACGGTAGCTATTTCCTAAAGTAAAAAATACTTATTTTGTTGTTATAGAACAAAATTAATATGAGGGAAACAATGACAATTAATACGTTTATTTGATGCTATATTTGCGGGGTTTATTTAAAGTTAAAAACGGGGTTTTCGCGCGAAGTAAAATCGTCAAAAAGTAAAGAAAAACTTTAAATTTTTTAATCTGAGTTTTTCCTGGACTTGTTGGGGAACGAGTCCAGCTTTTCGGGGCCTGCTTAGGGTGGATACAGACTGAAGGATGAATGAATAATAAATAAGATAACGTTTTAACAGGCAAATGCTCTTTACTGTATGTATAATCATCAAGCGTCTTCCTCTAGAGCTTTTCTTGGTAGTTATAAAAAAATACAGTTTCAAGGGGGAAATCTAAATAAAGGGTTAATTAACTTCATCCCTTATTAAGAAAAGATAATAAGATGGAGAACTGGAGAAAATGTGATAATAAATTAAATGGAACTAATAAAATAATAATAAAATTAAAAATGAATAATGAAAATGATAGAGAAATACTTAGCCAAAAGCATAAATTCAGTTTTATCTATAAACTGAATAACCTAGACATTTTCTGACGCTTTCTGGTTAAATTATACTATATAAAATAACAACCTCGATATTGTATGACGCTTTTTGGTTACATTTTATTATATCAAAGACAACAACCTTGATATTGTATGATGCTTTCTGCTTACATTTTACTATATTAATGACAACAACCTTGATATTGAAATATGCTTTCTGGTTACATTTTATTATATTAATGACAACAACCTTGATATTGTATGATGCTTTCTGCTTACATTTTACTATATTAATGACAAGAACCTTAATTTTGAATTATGCTTTCTGGTTACATTTTATTATATCAAAGACAACAACCTTGATATTGTATGATGCTTTCTGCTTACATTTTACTATATTAATGACAACAACCTTGATATTGAAATATGCTTTCTGGTTACATTTTATTATATTACCTTGATATTGAATTATGCTTTCTGGTTACATTTTATAATAACCTTTATATTTTCTATTGCTTTCTGGTTACTTCATGATTTTAATATAGTCTGCAGTAATGAACTTTCTTTATTTGTCGGAATAAGGTTAATTTTATTACAACAACGAAAGCTCAGTCAATTTTCTTTCATATCATTAGTTAAAAAAAAAAGCATAACTAAAATTATTAAGTTTTAGATACTTTTCACTGGGAATACTCACTCCATTGTTCTGCTTTAATTATTTATGTAAGTTTTATTTCCATTTCCAATTTCATTCATTTCTTCATCAATTATTGTTCTCAAGCTTTATCAGATTCAAATCTGTTTTATTATAATTGCAGACAAAAATGAATGAGGAAAGGCTCCCAGAAAAAAATGTTTAAGAAATTGTATCTAAGATTGATAAGTAATGCTGACATGTCATGTCTGTCAACAAGCACCAAAAACTCGTCTTTACATAGTGCCAATGGAATTCTTCTTACTTTCGGTACTAGTGGCGCAAATAAAAGGAATTTATTTTATTTTCAGCACTAGAGCCGAAAATAAGTAGAATTCTTTCCATGACTCCTTATCAGTGAGTTTGTTAGTGATAACCAGTTGGTGTTGCCAGTTTAAAATCTTTGTGCTTTGTGGAATTAACTTACTTAATTAACTAATTAGTAGTTATTAAAGTTGATAACTATTAAAAAATCGGGTACAGGGGGGGGTGCCTCGGAGCTTTTCCTTATCACATCGGATTCGCTACGCTAATCCATCTTGCTTCGCTCGTCCTCAGATGATACAATTCGCTAAATTAATACTGCAACACGTCTTCGGACTCGCTTCGCCCGTCCTCAGATAGTAAGTATATACATTCTTACTCACATTACATGATGAAAAAAAATTGAACTAATACTAATAATGAGATGAAACTACATGGCTACTATGTGCCAAATCTCAATTCAATAGTGTCATATTTCCGCGTTTTATGATTTTTTTAAATTTAAAATTTAATTGAAAATTAAGCCAAATAGACTTTGTGAGAACTACTCAGGAGGTTTTAAAAACACCTAAAACGGATAATCCCGGTTTCGGTTCTAAAGAGGTTTAGTGCAATTTAAAATTTTGAGAGATTACTGCTCAGAATCTAATAGATGGATTTTGACTTAACATTACACTTAGACGACGCATGAGTCAGAATGACCATATTTTATGACTTATGGAAATACCATGAGATTTTATGACGTTCTCAAATACCAAATTGTCAGTGTAAGGAAATAAAATTTTAGTACTTATAGCTCGGAATTCAATACTAAACTTTATTCTTAGAATGCTCATAGAGCAGAATGAACACATTTTACTTGTCATGGAGATCTATTCGAAAATAATAATAGGGGTAAGTGTAAAAAATATGAAGTGCTAACAGATTAACAAATTGAATCTTATCGATGGATCGTGACTTAACTTTCAATTTATATAACTGATAAATCACAGTGAACAATTAAATATACATAATAATATTTATGTATCTCAAATGATACTATTATGTGTTCAAAAATAATAGACGTAGAGTAATCCAAATTTTGAGTCCTTTTGGGTCAGAATCTAATTGATGATGATTAAATTTTTAACCACAACTACTCATAAGTCAAAATAGACATTTTAAGTTCTATGTATATTGAGATATTTCCGAAATAATATAGGGTATAGAGTTAAATACATAGAGATAAATTACTAGAGGAGCCCTATTGGTTAAATTTTGAAACATCGAAAATATAACCTGATATAACCTTCGCTAAAAATGTAATCTAACAATCGTTACAAAATTACACCAATAGAAGAACGTTAAAAGTACTAATCAAAACAAACAATGTGCGGGAAGCCAATAGCTTTTTGATTCAATATAACCTTATTCACTCTTGAAGGAGGTTTTAACGAGGTTACACAGAGCCCCTGAGAGCCCCAAAACGATGTTTTATATACGCCTTTTAATGTATTGAGATAGGCTATGTCCCCTCTAGTATATAATTCTATATGGTTAATTAGCATTCTTATTACAGCACATGGGCGTCCGCAATAAAATTTTTTCCAAGGGGGGTCAAACCTGCCAAGTTCAGTCATCAATAATGTGCTGCGGGTGTAGTTTTTAGCACCCTTTGACAAAAGTCAGAGATAGGAGTTTAGTAAATCACAAGAGTAGGAATTTGCTAAACTAAATTTTAATTCATTAAAAATAATTATGTAATATTTCATTTATTGTGAGGATAATGAAATCAGATAAGTTAGTGGGAGAGGAGAAAATATACTAGACAAACTATGAATCTGGTCACAGACGCAGTGCCGTAAAGAGGCGAGTAGAAGTACTGAGATCTTCCCTGGAGCAGTGTTTGCGTAAACTCTAGGGGTTCTCAGTAGACAATATAATTGTGCGATAGACACCTAGGAAATGTAACAAGCAAAAAGCAAAACTAAATCTGGGACTTTCGTCGTTGAGAAACCAATAAGGTTGGCCTAATTTGAAATTGAGGGCGTGGTTAAACATCCAGGACTAAACTCATTGGCTCCCACGCATTTTTTTTTCCGCGCTGTCAACTGATTTTAGACGTGTGCCGTTCAATAACAGGGAACCACTTGTTTCAAAAATCTAAAAAATGTGTGCGATTTTCTCAAATTTCGAGCATGCTCAATCTAAAGCCCTCCTCTCTGGATAGACAGTCTATGTTTTTCTTCGTCATTTAAGTTGTATTTTTGTAAATTTTGGTACAAAACAGTACAAAGTGATGTCACGTTTTTCAGGTCCGGTTCCTGATTACCTCAACGGCAGTATCTCCTACAGGTTATAAGATAATTTGATAAACTTGTAAGTATGAAGCTCGATTATGTTAATTCCCCAATGATTTTATGGATCCGATTATAGTATAACATACGGTTAAAATCACTTGACAGCGTGGAAAAATAGAGTTGAGGAACCAATGAGGTTAGCCTCATATGAAATAGTGGGCGTGGTTAAACATCAAAGTTGGAGTAACCTCATTGGCTCCCTTCCATTACTTTCCCACGCTGTTAACTGATTTTGACCGTGTGTTACACTATATAGTGACAATATTTAGTCTTCCTTTAATTGATATAAGCCCTATTGATTTTCTAGTCTATCATAGATTTCAATCAAAGGGGGAACCAATATCATCAAAATAATAATTCGGAAACCAATAAGAGAAAATGTAATAAAACCATTTCAAGCTTAGGTTAACCCAAGTAATAGCATTCATATAGATTCTGCAGAAGGGGGAGGGACTATAAAAGAACAATACAGCAAGATCCAAATGCTATAAAAGAACCAATTTTTATACGAGATTTGGCCCGAAGCATTGATGTTAAATATTAATGTAAGAGTTTGAGGGTTAAGTATAACATTGGGATGGAAGGGGTTGATGAAACGTGATGTGCAATTATTATACATTTTACTTTTTTTTGCTAAAATAGAAAAATAAAAATGAAACATTTTTAATAGTTATGGGAACAATGCTTCATGATATAGACTTAAGTGATGCTATAGGTATGTAATGCATTATATAGCTCAGAGGGAATGGCTCCCCGCATTTTGGTATCCTCCTTCTTTAAGTCAGTTTAGAGCATTGTTTCAATAAAATATTTCGATATCGAAACATCTTGCAATTGCTAAATAGAAACATACTGGGCCTCCTAAACATTTAAAATATTGTGAACAACTTGAAAATTCTTTAAGCATGAGAATATACTAAGTTGATCAGCATCATCATGCTTCATGTTGAGTTGATAATCTATACCCCGAAGTTGAAACCTCCCCGGAGGTCTTAAAAAATAGCTGAAATGAACATGACAGTTAGTATCCCGGTTTCGGATTCTCTGAGTAAATGCAATACTTTTCCTATATGCCTACGTTATGAATTAGAAAAAGTAAAAATAATGATACATAACATACATATTTGTTTTGACGTCCAAAAATTGAAGAATCTATTAAGAGACCCTAGTATTCAATTCCTCCATCCAGTTTTAAATGAGGACGAAGAAGCAACTGTAAACAAACTCCCTTTTTCAAACAAAGTCATAAGTCAGGCCAAGAATAGATTCTAGGGATATTTTATTCGAGCATCCCTTAGATTTTTAGTGTAGAAGCTACTACCAACCTAAACAATACAATATTTACAACTACCCTATATAATATTTAAGAAAAGAATTCTTCAATTCAAGGGAAGTCTAAAAGGAGATCTTCCCCAAGTAATATGTTTTTAAGGTTAGAGACGCTTTGTTGAAGTTGGAATTCCGAACACGTATTTACGTGGCTATTGTTTGTTTCTTTTCTATTTAAGTGTAATCCAATCTTTTATTATCCCTAAAAGGTTATTTTCCAAAAGAAGATTCAATATTGAAACAATATTAACTTGTAATTTTTAAAGAACATAACCTGGTTTTAGATGTTCCATTATCTGAAAATATAACCAATAAAAAGGCTCGAAATTGTTTTTAAACCTTCTTCTTTTTCAACCTTCATAAATGCTTTAATACTGCAAAATTTCGTTGGAGCTATAAATTTACTATAAAAAGGTAACAAATCTTAACCAATTATTCTTAAATTATTAATAGGTGGACAATTTTTAGCACAACATTAAAGTAGGTTATATTTAGGTCTTATATTTTCCCGTAAAGGTATAACTAAGATATGTAATAACAAGATAAATAGACGGTAATAATTTTTAAAGATAAATTCTTCAGTATGTTTTATAACGTAATAAAATAACGTTTATTGTGAAATACGTTACAGTTCGGTGAGAAACATTTTCGAGACGCAGAGACTGTTATAATGCTGTAAAGATTTATTTTTAACACTCCCCCCATATTTTTAACCGCTCGTAATAAAGCTGCTTGATGTCAAGTAATAAAATAAGTGATTTGATAGCTACTTAAGCTAAAAAACTTCAATGATTTGTAATTTAAATTTGTAATTTTTTTCTGTAAAAATTGGCTTTAGTGTCTTGGAGCTTTATAGACTGGGAGTATAGGAAAGAGCTTAGAGAGTCTTGCAGTTTTAGACTAGGAGAATAAAAAAGTGCTTTTAAGCTCTTTTCTCCTATTCTCCCAGTCTAAAACTGCAAGACAATTTAGTGTCTTGCAGTTTTAGACAAACAAAAGAGATGAGCTTAGGTTGTTTCTAGACTGGGAGAATAAGAGAGTTTTAAGTCTTTTGTAGTTTTAGACTTTAAAAATAGGAAAGATCTTAAAGTTTCTTGCAGTTTTAGACTGGGAGAATAGGATAGAGCCTAAAATGTCTTGTAGTGTTAGACTTTTAAAACAGTAAAGAGCTTAAAGTGTCCTTCAGCTATAGACTAGGAAAAGAGGAAAGAGGTGTCTTGCTGCTTAAGACTGGGAAAATATAATACAGCTTTAAATATAATTTAATTTACTTACTTTACTTGTTTTTAATTTACTTATTACTTGTGCTCTTATTCTTTTTTGCATGGTTCTTATTTATGTATTTAATTATTATTTATTTTTCCCCGCAGTTTACTTTTTAACTCGTTTTATTTTTAAACTGATATTTTTGGTGGCTAGATATACACTTATTAGAATATTGATTAGTATACTGTATTTAGGATGAGTTTGACAAGTGTCTGTTCACATAAACTCAACCTATTGAATTGTTTTCAATGTAATTTTAATGATACTTCTTGTCAAATATATTTCATTTCATTTCATATCTTGTATTTTTAGACTAGGAGAATAATGGAGTTTGAAGAGGCCAGCCAGCTTTGAGTCAGAGACAGGAAAATAATTTAGCCCGTATTACAATATCTGTTATTAACTAAAAAAATATATTAACTCACTTTAACTCCAAAAGCATTATGAGTATCATCAAAACTTAATTCAAACCAAAATCTAGAAAAAAAAGATCTCTTATCTTTTTATGTAGAAACATTACCTTCCAAAAACTATTCTTTAATTTCAAAAAGGGTACATAATAGCTATCAAAGCGGGGGAGTAACACTAGAGGTGGGGATAAACGTTTTTAAAATGGCCGCGAAACACGATGTTAATATAACTTTTAAAACCCATTTATTCTGTTGATGGCTTGATCGTGACTGAAGATTATTTTTAAGAATTCGTATTTTCGTCTATATACGCATTAAAACAATATTACCTAAAATTCAAAAATCCATCTCGCATATAAACAACTTTATTATTACTATCATATTAAGACAATGCTTTATATTGTGCTACCTAGATTTTGATACATTAAACAGTAAGTTTAGACATATATATTTATGATTGTGAATTTAAAATAATTAAGAAGAATAAAAAGAATACACTTTATTTCTTATAGGCTCAATACAAACACTATCCTTAAATAATGTTTTATTTTTTTGTAGTACGTCTTGAACAAAACCATTAGCTTCAAAAAATCCTCTATTGGACACAAGGATCCTTTACTTGTCGATTTTCCTTCCTTGGTATTTATAATTTTCCTTTATTTATACCGTGGGTATCATGGGAAAGTATTGTGTTTGCGAAAAAAATCAGAAACCCGATTTCACCCAGATCCTCCGTTTTGGGTGATTTTGAGACCTCTTGAATGATTTTCAAGTTGTCTAAGTGCGTGTCAGTTATCATCGTAGCTCCCAGGGTATTTATGCTAGAGAGTTAAAACTTAATACAAAAACAACATTAGATCTTGTTGTACATTCCGGAATAGTTATTTATGCAACAAGGGATAAAAGTAAGTAATACAGCTCAAGTTAAAGTTTCGTCCTAAGGCAGCGCCAAAGGAGGAAACTTTATTAGCTCACGAGGCCGGTAGGCCGAGGGAAGATAAACTAGTTAGCTCCCGAGGCTTGCCGAGGGAGTTAACTAACATTTTGGCTCCCGAGGCTTGACGAGGGAGATATACGAGAGCTGAAACTTTCATCCTTCAACTTGAAAACTTTCAACTTTCATCCAATCAAAAATCATAATTTTTTTATTTCGCCTCACCTACTAGCTTAGGTGTAAGGAAACAAACACGGGAAGCCAAAATAAATTGATTAATTATAACCTTAACTCACTCGTGAAGGAGGTTTCACAGAGCCCCTGAGAGACCCAAAAATATGTTTCAGGCATCTCAATGTATTGAGATAGGCTATGCCAGGGGGGGTTAACTTAAATGAGGAAAAGTTTGGATTCGATTATCACAAGCTACTAAAAATAGCGCTGCGGCGGACCGGTGCGGACAACTCATGAACTAACCCCAATAGCTTTCCAAAAATGACTGATTATATTTTTATATTTAAATTTATGAATACCATGACAATTCTTGGTGTTCTTGGTTATGACAGCTACATTTATTATTATTATAAAATTATTGTTTTCTGTATGTATTTTTGACAAAAACGGTTCGCCGTTGCATATTCTGTATTTCAAAAATTCAGATACTAAAGTAAATAGAAGCTTTTTTAAAACTTCCAAAGAACGCTACTGATGGCAGATAAGTGTAAATTTCATTTAATTAATTGATTGATTTAGTCGATTTTATCAGGTAATTACATTAAATCACATGTGCGCATCTTGACGATGTAATTAAAATACAGGCTGCATTAAATGCCAAAATCTATCTTCTACCACGTGTAAACTTTAACCACTATTTCATTATTACCTGATTGAATCGATTAAATTAATAAATTACTTGAATGAAAAACTTAAAAAAATCAGAAGCGTTCTGTGTAAGATTAAAGTGGTAGGGTTAGTTAGAAGTATAACAATACAAAGTATAAAAATTAAATTTCAAACTGATTGTGGGCAAAAAGCGGGAAATCAAGGCACGCCGACTCAATTGAAAGGTAGGTCCAGGGGGGGTTAACTTAAATGAGGAAAAGTTTGGATTCCATTATCGCAAGCTACTAAAAAGCGCTGCGGCGGACCGGTGCGGACAACTTATGAACTAACCCCAATAGCTTTCCAAAGATGACTGATTATATTTTTATATTTAAATTTATGAATACCATGACAATTCTTTGTTATGACAGCTACATTTATTATTATTATAAAATTGATTGTTTTCTGTATGTATTTTTCAAAAAACGGTTCGCCGTTGCATGTTCTGTATTTCCAAAATTCAGAAACTAAAAGTAAATAGAAACCTTTTTAAAACTTCCAGAGAACGCTAATGATGGCAGATAAGTATATTTCATTTAATAAATTTATTGATTTAGTCGATTTTATCAGGTAATTACATTTAATCAGATGTGCGCATCTCGCCGATGTAATTAAAATACAGGCTGCATTAAATGCCAAAATCTATCTTTTAGCACGTGTAAAACTTTAGCCACTATTTCATTATTACCTGATTGAATCAATTAAATTAATAAATTATTTAAATGAAAAACTTAAAACTAATCACAAGTGTTCTGTGTAAGATTAAAGTGGTAGGGTTAGTTAGAAGTATAACTATACAAAGTATAAATATTAAATTTCAAACTGACTGTGGGCATAAAGCGGGAAATTAAGACACGCCCACTCAATTGAAAGGTAGGTCCGCCGCAGCGCTAGCGTCGTCCGGAATCCAAATTTTCCCACCATTGAGTCGACAGTCTTACTGTTTAAGTATCTATAGTCTCTGGGTAGGTCCCACGCCGCGCTAATGTCCACCGGAATCCAAATTTTCCCACCATTGAGTCGAGTCTTACTGTTTAAGTATCTATAGTCTCTGGGCTATGCCCCCTTTAGTATATATCTCTATTTATCAGACAGTTTGTTTAAATCTGTCAAAATCATGACGTTTTACCGCGTAAAATTTAAATAATTAAATCGTGTGATAGATTATAGATAATAAATACAGCCCTAATAAATATAGTTCTAATGTCCTTATATGTATACTTATAATAGTTACATTAATTTTAAATATAAATATAATTTATTCCTTTATTATCTCGACTTTTCAAATCGTTGTATATCAGAAAATTGTTTTTCCTAAACATGTCTGCTGTACTCTGTACTTACAGGATAGTATACTTAGTTTACGTGAGTAATTCTTCTAAAAATTATTGAGGTTGGTGGGTCCGTACTATTGTAGCTTTTGAATTACAATGCCTATTATTTCTTTAAAAGACACGATTTTGTATTTTCATGGAAAAATAGTATTGATAGTGAGACTTTAAAAGAAAATTACCATAAAATGTACATTTTATATAACGGAATTTTTATCTTTACAAAATAATAGCTCCATCTCTGATTATACCGTGACATTTACGGCGGTTGTGAAAAGCCGCATTGAGAAACGTTTAGGGGGTTTTTATTTCGAGATTCATGCAATATGACTTTTTTCTTGAATATTTTAGAATTTTCAAAAGTTCAGCGTTTAGAAACGTTGATGAAATGACCTTATAAGAGGGGATTAACAAACTCTAGCATAGCGCTCATATATTTATTTGCAAGACCTAGTAAAATCATACTTTTTTTGAGAAGCTGTAAAGTAGGCACTTTACATCCCCAAAAAAGAAGATAAAATCCTATTTTACCGTCAGCGACATTTAAGTGCCCACAACTTAAATAGCAACCATTCGACGTCCTTTCGCATCACTGACTTGCTTAGCTCGCCGTGCTTTCGTAGTAGCCATTTTGGTCATGTCTGTCTGGGGCAGTATGCTAATAATAAGGGCGGAACATAAAGGAAGGGCCTTCCTTTCATCCCACTCCCCCCCTCTTCCACTACTGAACCCAACAGATGCCACAGAAGTCATTGATCTAGACGTATACGTAAACATGATATAACAAATAGAATACATTCTAAATTAAGCAATGAAATAAAGCCATGTAAATTTGATTCTAATAAATATAATTAACATACTAAAAGTCATCTTTACATAGGGGAAATGATAAAGATAATATATTAATTATAATAATAAATAACCATAAAAAATTTCAAATAAGTATAAATATGGCTTATGCATTATATGGCTTTATGGTCCAAGTAGACCAATGCCAAAAAATACATAAATATGTTTGCCGTTAGCATAAGGATTGACCATCCATTTGCTAAATCGGACTGATTTAGCTAAAATCTGAACTATAACATTCTGAGGACAAACAAAGAGAGTCTGGAGTCATAACACCCCATAGACGTTGGATAACCAATCTATTCTGAGGTCAAGCGCATCGTCAAGCGCAGGTCAAGCGCATCGTAACCGAAGTAATACTATTTTGAAGCTTTGAATAATCATGATACTCAGAACGATCGAAGCGAATCCAAAATTGTTAGGAAAAGTACCGAGGAATTCTATACCTGATTTTATTTATGCGTAAAACGTTTTAGTCCCAAGGAGGAAAGGGTTACTTTTTACTCTCCTGCGACTAAAAAGTATCATTTTCAATTTTTTACTCGCAATAATTACCTTCCCTAGCTTTGCCTTGAGAGTTAAATACAGATCCATCTGCTTTGCCTCTAGAGTAAAATGGATTAGTTTAAAGAATAGTACAAAGAAGTATAGCTCAAACTTAAGATAGTGTCTTCGTAAAAAAGATATTATTTCAAATCTTTTGGATGCTGCTTATAACAGCATAAATACGGCTTAAAATTAAGAAAGTAAAATTGTTTAAAAGTACCATATCACAGATAATATAACCCTATTATACGATAATATACGGCAAGATTGTCAACTTTCCTCTCCTTCTACCTTACAGACTACTAGCGCTAATCCCCCAACATAGGGCTAAAAATGGAAACACAAGACGTTCCCTCCCGCCTATTTACAAATCTTTACTTGTTTTTTTGGAAACTATGACATAGTAGCTTTTCGAGCTGTATTGGAACATCACAAAACGGCAAAGAGTACCATAATTTTTATTTTATTTTCCATTAATAAAAAAATGGCAGACTATACACTTAAAAAATTAACGCTTTGACATTTGTACAATGTCAGAATGAAAAGTGTACTGTATGTAACGCAAATAGTAAATGCAAATGCATGTACCTATGCTATGTACCTGATGCATGTACTATGCCTATATACTGATGCATGTACCTTGCCTATGTGCCTGATGCATGTACCTATGCCTATGTACCTGATGCATGTACCTATGCCTATGTACCTGATGCATGTACCTATGCCTATGTACCTGATGCATGTACCTATGCCTATGTACCTGATGCATGTACTTATGCCTTATTGAATTTAATAAGTGACATTAAAAGGAATTTAAAAGAAATTATCAAGAGGAAAAACTAAAAGAATTTTTTTTTAATCAAACGTACACACAAAGTTAAAGGCAATTAAAAGAATCATAAATGTCTTAAATGTCATAAATTATTAATTGTCATAAATGTCTATTGTCATAAATTTTGTCATAAATTGATTAATTAAATGTCATAAATGTCTATTAATTAAATAAAAATTGTGTACTGGAATTTTCCTGTCACCCCGGAAATACACGAGTCTAACCGATTACAACCGACATATGCTTACTATTTTCTACGATACCTTGTGAGCTACGCTTGTACGGAACAACCTAATCGCTTAAGCTGGATCCCCCAGAACCAAATCATATACATATATTTTATTAAATAATCGTCTTGTGTTAAAATAAACCCCAGAACATAAATGAATTATTAATAAGGCAGGACAGTTACGGATAAGATTTATAATTTATTCTGTATCAAATATGGCAGCGGACAAATTATACCATGCTTATCTTACATGCTTTGTTATTAAATAACAATAATCGATTGTTCTAGCAAGTAATCGTTATTGTTCCATTTTTCCACCGACAAAAGAACTAATACGAGATAATCTTTTGTATTAAAACGTATCATTAAACTAAACGTTAAGTTCAACAACAACCTCATTCAATTTAATGATTAATTCATGAATCATAAATACATGATTCTTTTATTACGTATATAACTCTTGATTTTGTTTTAAGTTCTTCAAAATGAATCTATATCTTCAAATAGATACTTTAAATAACAGTAAAATATGTAACAAGGCACTAAATTGGCAGTCTTGGTGTTATTTTATTATATGTCCTTAAATAATCTATAGATACATACATTTAAGTAACAGTCAATTATGTAACTAGGCACTAAAGTGGAATTCTTAATTTTATTTTAAGTCCTCTTAATTAATAAAATAATTAATACATTTGTAAGATACACGCAATCTAAGAACAGCAAATCATATAAGTAGGCACTAAAGGGAAATCTCAAGTTTTTTTAAACAAAAATCCTTTAGTAAATTTATTAAATTTAATAAATTAATTTAATTAAATTAAATAATTCATTAAAATATAATATTATTAGACATCTACTTATGTAATGGTAAATTACCAAGTTGGCCTCAGAATATATTAAATAATTTAAAAATGAAAAGAAATAGAAACATGCAATGAATTAGTAAAGTTATGTTATATTAATTTAAATTATAATTAAATTTTGTTATTGTTATATTTTAGTAATATAATGTTAATAAGAGATTGTCTAAATTAGTTGAAAATAAAGTTAAGTTAAAAATTTGTATTGTAAACTTTTTACAAACATAAATTCTCTTTATTTACGATAAAAAATATCCTCCAACTTTTGCTAAACAATTGTTAGCCTTTAATATGACGGCCAACAGATTTAACTTTCTCCCCCAAGTTTTAAACCTTATATTTGAATTATTTACTTATTCCACTTGATTATATGCTTCCTATTCTTTCTTACAGACGAAGTAAAAGAAGAACTACACAATTGGCAAAGTAAAACAAGCTTATAAAGTCAAAAATTCCCAGTAGGTTGATTCCCAAAGTTGATTTTTCAGTTTTTTTTATACGGGGTTTAAGGAAAGAAATCAGGGCGTGCTTTTTTATTTGGAATCTAGGAGGCCCCTGTTCAAGAAAGTTCAGTGGTAAAAGAAAAAGAGTGATATGAATAATTGAGAGGCTCCGAGTTGCTCCTCGTGTGAAGCGTCTATAGGCTAGGCTACAAGTAGATATACAAGAAACCCTTGTAAGCAAATTAAGCCGAGGCACTCAATCACTTGAAACCTATGTGTCGGATCACTTGCTCCTTTTTCCCTTAGGTTTCTATTTGTGCGGTTTAAGATTTTGGTTTTCCTTTTTTGCATGTCACTTTGAATAAAACTGGATTTTTATTTAAATCTTTAGAAGTTACAAGTCATTTGGGAAGGCTCGAGTCTAGAGTTAAAGTTTTCAACAAAGAGACTTACACTATTTGAGGGAGGACTGGGGTTGAATATTACAGTGATAAGGGCTCTGGTTATAGAGTGACCTAATCCATTAGGTTCCATAACTGTACTTACTACTTCTAGAGTTTCACTAAAGGAAGACTAGTCACCTACTAGACTCCCCACCTCTCTACAACCCCTATCGGAGCTCATATTTACAATACACCCATCGAACGGCGATTGTTTTCCAGTGACGTCACATTAAACCACTTTATACAACATAGATAATTAAAGAATAATAATAACAGCTTATTTTAAAGTCATTTTAGTTAAATGACTTAATTTGAGACAAAATCGTGAAAAAATGTAATAATTACGTGAAATTATAATTATTATGACAAATCACAAAATGACAGCGTGGTACCTTAAGTTATGATAAGATCCCAGAAAATGATAAGAGCCATTGTATACTCCCTCTAAAATAGTCCAAGGGCCAGGCCTAAAAAATGTGACTCATTTTGTACTACTTCAAACCAAGTTTTTCTGAAAATATACCTTAAATTATAAAAGAAAAGCATAGTCTGCCTATCCAGAGTGGAGCCCTTCATATGAATGCGCTCTCTCAAAATTTTAGAAAATCACACAAATTCCAGTTTTCTTGCAATAAGGGGTTTCTTGTAGGTCGTGTGCAAAACATTCAGGTCATATTTTAAAGCTGATAAAATTTCCTATAAAACGAATGTTTTTCCTCAAAATCGGATAACTACACAACTTAATGTTATAACATTTATTAAGTGGACAAAAAATGCACAAAAAGTCAATATTCTTCAAAGGAATTCGCTGACTTTGCATAAATTAACCATTTTTGGGGTTTTATAAAGATACATATAGTTTTGGTTGTATAGACATCTAAATTTGATGATTAAACACTCGTTGTATAGAACGTTTTATCACCTTTGAAAAATGTTCTTTTCATGTTTTGCACTCGACCCACAGGGAACCACTTCAAGAAAACTGGAAAGTGCGATTTTATAAAATTTTGAGCATGTGCAATCATATGAAAGGCTCCTCTCTGGATAGGCTGATTATGCTTTTCCTAACATTTAAAGGTATATTTTCAGAAATATTTGGTTTGAAGTAGTTCAAAATAAGTCATATTTTTTCAGGTACGGCTCTTGGAGTAATAGCATATAAGTCTCTTAGGTTCTTAATTTGTAGTTTTTTGTTATTAGAGACTTCATCAGAACAAAATACTTTGAAAATTTAATTCGATCCCAAAATTCAGGATGTAATAAAGATCTATCTATTAACTTGAGTTCATAGGCAGTGGAGTATATGTCAACGCGACCTATAACATCTATTTGTGACAACCCCAATAAATTAGCCAGCATTTGTAAAAAAAATGCCTAAACCTATAATAAAATTTTGGATTCAATTAAAAATCAGTTTTGCAATTGCTTTATCAAAAGTAACAAGTCATTTATTAGCAAGTGCTTCACGGTTGCGAAGTACCAGGTACGCCTATTTCTTTGCATTCTCTTTCAGCTTTTAAATGATTATAACACATGCTTATCAGTTGACAGCGTGGGAAAATAATGCGAGAGATCCAATTAGGTTAATCCTGAATGTTAAACCACGCCTACAATTTTTATATCAAGTCAACCTCATTGGTTTACTAACACTATTTTTCCACGCTGTCAACTGATTATAACAGTGTGCTATGCTATGGTAATATACTATTACAAAGCAAAATTGTTCCATACAGTTTTGTGAATTTTTATTAGAAACTTACTTTTATTTTTTTAAACTTGTTTGTACAGTGATGGCCTCGAGCGAGGAAACAAACGATGATGTATCTAATCATCATTATTTCTCTTCATAGGATCTACGATTATGATTGATAGATGATTTTTTTGTTAAATTATAAATCGAGGTGAGATGCGATTTAGAATGAGCGCATGTAGAATCGTTAATAATATTTTATATGCGGTTTTATTTCTTCGTACAGGCACTGATGATGGCCTCATGTTAGGTTGAAAGCGCTCTATATGAATTTAGTTTTGTGCGGAGAGATTCTTTTCTTCGTTCCTTTAATTGTGGTGAGATTTTGTTCAGATCAAAAGTATAATATTAAATTAATTGCGAGTTAAAAAAAAAGAGTTCATCAAACTTCACGAGCATTTTTAAGAAAAACGATCGTTAAAGACCTAGCCATGAAAAGCTGGAAACGTGAGAGAAAGGTCCCACGGATCATTAAGGGTTTACTGTAGCGCAGTTAGCAATATGGCCGCCAGTCACGGACAGGTCCCCTTCTTTAAGAATAAACGCCATTTTGATTATTAAACTTTTCTTCTTCAAGTTTTTTCTCACAGATTATTATTTTCCAAAAGAATTCCCCTTTTATTAACAAAAATAAGGCTTTAACTTAATACGGCTTCTCTTTGAGTTGCATTAAATTTGTTTTTTAATCACGACAATTAAATCAATTATTGGCTCCAAAATTATTAGAATTTTTATTTTTAATTTTCCTCAGCTCTTCCTCATTTTTTGTGGAAAAAAGAAAGGTTGAATCAAGTTTTGATAATTTAAATTTAAACTTTAAGAGCTGTCTTGAGATAATAATTAAAAAGCAGGTAATGTGTTGTATTACGGTAAGGTGTAGGTACATATTGTATAAAAACCTATGCTATAGATTTAAATTTAGTTTCTGGATTTCATCCTCTTCTTCTGTATTTAAAGTATAGGATATGGTAGTCATTAACGCTAATATTAAACTCATAACCGAGACATTAGAGGGTTATATCATACTCTCATTTTCACGAGTGTATTTTGTGTACCCAACGGGTCTCGAATGGTCAATCTGTTGGTAGCTGGCGTGTTATAACACGCCAGCTTGTCAAACTTCCTCTTATAAGAGGAAGTTTGACATAACACCAGTTCGAGTTAGAAAGATGTACCAAATTATGTACAGCAGGGGCGCAGGAAAGAGGGGCTTCTAGACTCAGCCCCCCTCATTTGTTGGCTATAAACAAAATAAATCCAACAAAAATTACGTTTTCAAGAAAAAATCATCTCTTGTTATGTCTTTTTTTCACAGGTGAGGGAGTCTCTCTTATAGTTTAAAGAGTATGAGCAGTTTCAGAATGGTGGCAAGTGTCGTTCCTTGCTTCTTTAATATTGTAAGTATGTCATCATATATGAATGCTTTAAAAAGCAGTATATTCCAGAGGGTGGCCCCAAATGCTCTAGGTACGCCTTTATGTTACTTGCTGATTTGCAGTTCTAAGTTATTTGTGCTTAGAGACTTTAAAATGTTTCTACAGAGATGAGCCAGTCCAAGCTGCTTACTAAGAAACAGTCTAAAAATTTTACCAGCTCATTTTAAATCCTAAACAGAAGTTTCGATCATTTATAAAAGTTCGGCTCAGCTGACATCTAAATCTGACAAAATATACAAGAAGTCGTGTATGCACGTTGTTTATGAGGAAAAGTTATGCTCTCCTCATATCTTATGTACTTGTCCTGCTTTATTATAGTATAACTTTTAAGTGGAAGATCTTAGTCTAGTCTGCGTTTCTAAAGAGAGCCTTATAGTTTTACCCCTGAACAGTTTGATGAATTTATAAAAGTTTTGGACAAATTTTTAGAAATTTAGATGGTGGATGTCTAAATGATTGTAAAAAATAAACAAACAGGACCCTACAATATGGTAGGGTAGACGGGATAGACTTGTTCAGAGGATTAAAGAATATCGTGGTATAAAGCCTAAGGTCGCACCTAAAAGTGGTTGATCTGGTTATACCCTTGATCCTAAAAAATATCCACTTTTTATCGTTAGACCCAGTAAGCGTTAGTTGACATAAAATTTTGCTTCAAGGCGGTCCCAAGTTTGTAACTTGGGTGTATTCCCTGAGTTGGCATCATTAATTAGGTAAAATAAAAAATATTTTTAACTTTATTTTTTCTTCATCAGTCAGTTCGACTCCCACAGGGCATCTGCAATAAGAACCAAGGCTCAGAACGGGCATTTTATTTATAGAAGTGATAGATAATTCATTGATACAGTTATAAGAAATGAATCAATAAAAACTTTATTTAAAGTAAAAAAAAAAACAGGATATAGGGATAAACAAGTCCGGAAAAAAGTATAAAAACAAGTTAGAAAAAAGTGAGAAAGGCTGGACATGGCTGATTGGTTTCTACCCTCGTTTAGAGGGTGCGAATAACCCTGGCTCCCGGAGGGGCGTAAATCCGTCGACATAATCAAGCAACAGAAAAAGTCGACGTCATTTCAAAACAAACCCTCAACCAGAGTCAAGTCTTTTAAATAATAAATCAGCTCAAAGGTCTCCTTTTTTTACCCCCACGGACTACGTGGATTCGAAAGTCAAATCGAGAGTTAAAGGAAGTGCTTTAAATGATTTTACTTTATTCACTGGGATTTGAGTGACAATCAGCGAGTTTTTATTTCTGGGGAAAGATTACTCTGTGATAGATCGAACTTTGCTTAAGCCACGCTTGTCAGCATTAATAATAGGTTTGATTGAAGGTTGAGAATAAGTTAAAACTAAAATTATGTTCTAATTGATCCATTTACTTTGGCAGTTGGTTTATGTTTTTATTTACGAAATGGGTTTTAGGGACAACAGAAAGAAGAATTAAGGTTGTTCTTGATGGAAGTCATTAAGTAAAATTATATCCAGTCCAAGTTCAACACAAAAACATAAAGAGAACCCATAAACCTTTATGAACCCATAAATATTTAAGAACGAAAGATTGGATAAGTTAACAGCTGAAGTGGTTGCGGCAAATTTCTTAATCTCCCAATTCAGTTTAGTTTTCCAATGCTTTTTTTTTGGAATAATTTCCATGAAAACACAAGTGATGCATTTAGGAATCGTCTACTTCCGTTACGAGAAGGGTTAAGACTAAAAGGTATGGTCGAGTTCCGTCACGAGGTTTTATTTTAAAAAGAAGAGTTTTCGTCACTGGATTTTGGCAATCCAGTAAAAAAAAGAAAACTATTCTCATATTTAACGAATTTCAAAAGTAATGCATTTTCTTATGAGAGAAGTTTTTAAACAAGTACAACTGAATCTTGATAAATTCTTCTTCAAAAATTATTTTAATCTGTTTTAAGACAGGCAAGTAAAAACTTTCACGTCCTTTAATATACCTGTCTTTTAATATTACTAATGAAATTCACTGAGTAAAAACTAGTAATTGTAAATTGCATTAAAAATTAACTTCATTTCATATTGTAAACAAACAATTTCAGAATAAACTACATTTGCCTATGTTAGACTAGTAAGTTACTTTTGCCTAAGTTACTTAACAGCAAGTTATACTACATAGCTTAACTACACTACTTTATAACCAAATGCCTATCTTAAACTCTTGACGAACAAAAATAAATTTAAGTCACTTCTAATCAAACATCTTGTCAAAGTCAATAAATTGACTCAAACAGATAATTAACCTCCCATATTTCCCACTTTATCGTTATTAATTTTTTTATGTACTTTTTTTTTCTTTATTATTACTTATTTTACATAAACACAAGTTTCCACATACTTAATATTTTGTTTGCTTAAACTTTCATGTTTTAAATGTTAAATAATGGGCCATAATTTCAAGTCACTTTATGACAGTAAAATATTCTTAATTTTAAAAACTTATTTAATGTGTTTACATTAAAAACTTATTTAACTATTACATAGTTAATTATTGAAATTCAATACTTAGTCAATATTAATAATTTAAATTCAGAAGATGGAACTTTTGAAGACTAATCAGAAACAAATGGCTAAAATTTTAATAATAGTTTATAAGTATATATGTGTGTATATATCTGTATATATCTGTGTATATATATATGTGTGTATGCATATGTATGTATGTATATATATATATATATATATATTATTATATATATATAATATATAATATATATATATTTATGTATGCATGTATGTATGTGTGTATGTGTATGTATATATGTGTGTGTGTGCATGTGTCTATACGTATACATAGTTATTAAGGTGATTTTTATATACATAAAATATCCAATTTTTATTGCCTAAATACTGACACAAAAATATCAACTAATACATTGTTTTATTTTATTTGTAAAATAAAACAATGTAAATATTATATGCATTAGGACGGAAAAAGTTTTATCGCATAACGATTGTTATTGGTTTTTTTTTCAATTATCTTTATTAAATAAATTAATTAAAATTACAAAGTAAATTATTTAAAGATTAGCATGTTCATGATAGCCCCTAGGCCTGAGCTGAACAGGCGTTGACTTAATATTACACTTTTATAATTACAATGTTTACCTATAATTTATATGTTTATATAATTTAATTTGTTTGTAATTTATTTGTATGTTTATTTATTTGTATGTTTTTTTTATTTATTTAATACAAGTAAAAATTTATCTAAATATAGCTGATAGTGCTAAAATTTCAACAATTAATAATGTGACCTTAGCTAATAAATATTTATAGCACTAAAGATCAATAATAATAAGCAATATTCTTAAATATTATATAAAAAAAATAATTTGTAAGTCGGAGTAGACTCTCTTTATTTAATTTGTTTTTTTTTTTCATTTTTTTTAAGTTTTAATTTTCATTTAATATTTTATAATTGAAGAGAGAAAGAGCTGAGCCCTCACTCAAGTAGTTTCTACTTAAGAGGGCTCATCACATCAAACGTCTGTATTTTTTTCTTGTTTTTGGTATATAATTGTATAATATAGACTGATATATAATATTATTTGTGCAAGTTTGAAAGATGTGAATAAAGAATTTATTATTATTATTATAGCTAACTTCACTATATAGAGCGATAAGAAAATATTGCAAGTACACAATTGGATTATAAGACATTACATTCCTATTTGAACTTTTTTGTTTACCGACTGTATTTTAGGTTTACTTACTGACAGCTTTATTATTTTTCCTTATTTATACCGTAGGTATATGGAAAAGTATTGTTTTCCTTTGGAAAACACAAAACTTTGGAAATTTTCTATAATCAAAATTCATGACTTTAATCCCACAAGACTTAAAACCATATCCCTCGTAAAAATTGGATTCGAAAAGAAACTAAAATATTTGGGAAAACAACACCGGATGTAGACAGGCCATATATGATATTTCCAGAACGTTGGACAGAAGGAAATTTGGATGGCTTCTTGAAGCCTATTCTAAGACTTATGGTAGGAGCAGGTACCTAGTAGGAGTAATCACTGGACACTGCAGGCTTAATAGGCATATAGCCCTAATGAAGATGACCGAGAGTTTCGCATGTGCGATATATGAAGACAATGAGGAAGAAACAGCCCATCATTATTAGGGAATGTGTGAAGGGTTTGATAGGATTTTTTTCAAACATTCGGAAACGAAGTGCTATCCAAATACACTCACTTTCATAAATCGTAGCAGGAGGTAGGACAAGGTTAAAGCAATGGAAGTCAGTGGCGGTATTAGAGCCCAATCCTGGGAGGGGTAATCTTACAAAAAATTAATGCGATCGGGGGGAGGGGGTGGTATCAATCAGTGCGTCTTATATCACTTAAACGAAAATTAAAACCGCTTATATTTAACGAATGATTATAATTTTACATTAAATACGTTTCGGCAAAAAGGATTAGGGTTTTTTTTGGAGATATGCAACACAATCGTACTAATGGGACATTTAATGATGCTGACGTTCTTTCAATTACTAATAATACATTGCAACAGAAAAAATCGTCAAAAATTTGAAACAAATATAATAAAAATCAAAATCTTGTGCGCGAAACAAACACACAAGATTATGGTCAATGCAATAGATCAATAGCGACCATGATCAATAATCCAAATATAATGCTAACTTCGCTATCTAAATTGCAAAGAATTTTATTATAAAAAGGGCTCGCTTTGCTCGCAAGAATTCTATGTTCCATAATGATGCATGGAAATTATAGGCGTTGTCTGCTTGCTAAAATATAATATTATGTTCATTAAAAAGGGTTAACTTCAGTTGCTAGATTGTTATAAATGTATATGCAAGTATATTCAAAGAGGCGCGCTTCGCTCGCACAATTGCTGAAATATAGAATTAGGTGTGTTAAAAAAGGGCTCGTTTTGCTCGCTAGATTGATATAAATATATGCGTACATATAGGAAAAGAGGTTCGCTTCTCTCGCCAGATTACTAAGTTTAAAAATTATCTATATAAATAGAAACTCACTTCACTAGCTAGATTGCGATAAATTTATATATATATATATAATATATATATATATATATATATATATATATAATGCAAAATATAGACAAAGAGGCTCGCTTCGCTTATTAGATTGCTATATACACAGAGGTTCGCTTTGATCGCAAAGTTGCTATATTATTAAATTAGGCTTATTAAAAATTCTAGCGGTCCGCATGTGAGGCGCATTTCCTTTGTAATGCGTGGTTCCGTGCTTAAGGTTCTGGTTTATCCTTTATAACTTCAGCTGTTACTCAATTATCAAGCACTACTCGTAACTCATGTCTTCTGTATTTTTTAAAGGCGCAAAATTAGCCTGTTGGCTGTACAAAACTATGCCTCTAAAATTGCCATTGCGCACCATTATTAGCACTATTTTAATGCTCAGTTGGCTTCTTTAAAATTTTTAGCACATTCCCCTTGAAAAATATAGAAAAAATTAGTTACGAGTAGTGCTTTATAATTGAGTAACTGCTCAAGTTATGAAGCATAAACTGGAGCTTTAAGCAAAAAATGGATTGTTAAGCACGGAAACACGCATTACAAGAAAAAATTGCCCGAAATACGGACCACCGCGTCAGAATTATTTTGTAGTTATATAATGTAAGCAAAAGATAATAAATTATTGTCCTTGCCTGGATTCGAACCCAGGTACACTGGCTTTGAGTGCACATATTGACTCCGGACAATTCTCATTTAACTCATAGGCACAAAAAACATCAAAAACGAATGCACAGTCTATAGTACACAATATAGTGCTTCGGCACTCTACGGTCTAGAGAGTAGGCCCATCCCCCCATACGGGGGGATGGGCCTGAAGTTATGGTAGCTTTTTTATGCTTTTTAAAAAATGGCATAAAGAATAAAAACTATATGGGTACACCCCACCCAAAGGTGTGGTCTACTCACTAGACTCACCACACCCAAAGCTGTGGTGAGTAGACCCAAAGCTGTGGTCTACTAACCACAGCTTTGGGTGAGTAGACCCAAAGCTGTGGTCTACTCACCACAGCTTTGGGTGGTGAGTAGACCCACTCTTAGTTGTAAGAGTGGGAGGTCTACTGACCTCCCACTCTTACAACTACTACAATACTATCCCATATTTTTTTTAAATAGAGTAATTTGCCATGTAATGCCCAATAAAACAAAACCGTACTTAATTAAAAGAAATAAGACACATTAAAAAAAAGCATTTATTTTCATAATCTTTAATACAAAGATATAGTAACAGTCTTTCATAATTAACAATAAGTAAAAAAATAAATTAAAAAACTACAAATTAAATTCAACAAAAACTTAAGAAAACAATACATTTATCAGAATGTATTAAATTTATAAAACAAAAAATGACACCACTTTAACGATACTTCTTTAAAGCAAAGTCAGATTAGAGCTATGTAAACATTTTTGCATAAAATGATAATAACATCCTGCTTCTGGATCAAAACATGTAACCTAAGCCTCATTTCTTTATTTTTTGCTCTTCTATTGGCTTAAGCTCCATGATGGTGCAGGTATAGTATACCTGTTGCTTTGCCTTAAAATTTCATTTGTGTAAATATTTGTAATTCTTTTATTACAAAAATAATAAAACTCTTTTTATTATTTTCTCTTTCTATATTACACTCTCTTATTTATTTTTTATTGTTGGTGTCACGCACAAGCCTTGAGCTTATGGGACACAAATAGTCAATATATATATTATTTTATTTATATATAATTCGTAATTTAATCATTGTAAACAGGAATTTAGATATAAATAAACGATTTGTTTATTTATTTTTATTACTCATGAAGACCAAACTTTTAATACTTATAATTTTTGTTTAAGGTGTATTAGTTCATGATAGATCTCCATTAGATCATACAATTCAAAATTACACGTTTATATTGGTCATAATTAACACAATATAATTGTGCGAGAGACACCTAGGAAATGTAACAAGCAAAATGCAATGCTACATCTGGGAACTGTTACATCATTCGACATTCGTCATCATTGATGGCTCGACATAATGTCATGTCCCACTCTGTTTCGTTACGTCTAACTCATTAGGGCGCCGACAGAGCCTGAACATAATTACATTGAAATATGGTCCGGTACTAGCAGCATACTTAATTACACCATTAGCTTGAATTATACCTTTCGAGTCAAGAGACATAAACTACAAAAGGGACAATACAAAAGCTCTTATCATGGCCAGGGTGGATTGGCACCATAACAGTATATTAATGACATATTTTTTCCATATTAATAATGATTTCAAATAAATATTACATTATTTTTCAACTATTTTGTCTTAAATTAGGTAAAACTAATAATAAGACATTCTTCACTTATCAGTGTGTCACAAAAAATGCCCATTGTTTCTAAGGTGGAGTTAATATTATATGTGACAATCAAGGATCTTGAATAAAGGGGATGACGCATTAAGGAACTTTTCTGACCCCATGGAGTTGTATGAGATAGAGAAATAGGAGCAAACATGCCTTCCTATGGTTATAATGAAAAAAGGCACCAAACGCAGGTTATGTAGCAAGGTTGTCAAATTTGCTGCTTAAATTTCTTCTGTGCTTCTCGTGATTGTTACATTTGTGGTGCTTGTTAAGTCATTTGTGCTTATTTAATTTTAAATTTTGGACTATACTTAGCTACTTCTGAGAGTGATGATTTAAGCATGCTTATAACCTTCTCAAGCAATAAGCAATGGGAAACCATTGAGAGGTAAGTTACCCTCTAAAATTTAAGACCTGCACTGTTATAAGAATTGTAAGCATGTGCAGTTGGATTTGACGTGTGTTTCGTGTTGAATTCTCAATTTTTTAGTTTTCGATGGGGTCACTTATTTGAATGGAAAATCGACTTAGTGCGTCATCCCCTTTATTCAAGATCCTAGGTGCCAATAGAGGCTGTAGAGGGGTAGGGAGTCTCTAGTCTCTGTAGAGTACAGGGGGCTACCATTATGGTACCTAATGGAAATAGCCATGCTACACAAACCCTTTCCACTGTACTATTCAACCACTACTACCATGTAGGGGTTGAATATGAATGAAAAATAACTTAATAGCAATATTTACCTTATTTAGAATATATATATATATATATATATATATATATATATATATATATATATATATATATATATATTATTTATAGGTCGTTTTCATCCATATTACTTGATAAGATTTTAATTTTAAAAAAATAATTTTACCTAGTATCTGGGTCACCTTAAATTTACAAAAAATATAAGTGCTTGTGTAGGAAAATTTTAATTAGATCTCTCAATTTTTTTCTTAAAAACCTCAAGAGATTACATATAAACAAAAAAAAATAATTTAAAAAGATTCTAACAATTCTAAATGTGATGTTAATATTAGAGATAATTTTAACTATTTCTTAAAATTGTTTCTAAATGGATTTTAACAAATAAAAATTAACAAAAAATTATAAATAAATTATAAGTCACAAAGAATAAAAACAGTTTAAATTAATAAAAATGGCAAATAGAGACAATATATTTTATTGTTGTACCTTGAATAGTGAAACAAATCTCTTTCTGAGCAAACTTGCGATTTTAATATTACATGGCAACGAAAGTCACTCCCTCGCAGAAAATAAATAATATCCTCAGACATTGTAAGTCACTTTTCTACACAATGTAAGTTTTTTATATAAAACGGAAGTCATCATTTAAACAATTTAGGTTCCTTTCTTTGCACAAGTAAGCTGGTTGTTATACAAATTGTTGTTTTATAATTTTTTTAGTTAGTCTAATAAAAAATTAATCTTATATTTTTTGACTTTACAAGAGAAACAAATGTTACATAAATCTATAAACTTATAAAAGGCAGTTGATATGAGACTTGGTACAAGAGAAGGCACATCTATCAGCCTGAAGAGGGCATTGAGTCACCTGTTTGAAACCCTTTGAAGACAAGAAATTTATCAGCACAACATTGCAGCAGGGGTTACTTGCACTCGGATCTATTATCATTATCACATTTATTATAACTTTACTATAAGGTACTGTTTTCAAAACCTGCAACAACAACAAAAAAGCATCTCTATCAATATTCAAATAATACCGAAACAAAGAGAGTTACTCTCTTATGGTCCTAGATTAATTTAGGGACAAAAAATCAAAAAGGGCCAAAAATTTATTTATACACAGGAAAGTAAATCTTTATAAAAAGTGATGCTCACTTCAAATGAAGAAGTATTACATTTTATATTATTATTAAGAACATTACTATTGACAAAAAAGAGGTATTAATGAACTGTAAAAAATTTAACAAGTGAAAATGTTAATAAAAGAAGACAGCAGTCCAAATATAGTTGAAAAACAACTACCGAGCTTTCAACCAGGGATCCTGGTCATCATCAGGTTAAATAGATTTATTAAAACATTAACTAAACTAGACTATAAACATTAAACAAAATAAACCAACAAATATACAATATCAAATAAAGTAAGAGAAAACAACAAAAGATAAGAGTTATCAAATAAAGGTAACATAAGATTAGAATTTATTTAGAATATTATTATGTTAACGTTAAACAACAGGTGATTACTATGATCACTCTCGTAAAAAATATCGACTGGGAACAATAATGCTAGAGTCTGATTTATCTAGTTGACATAAACTCAAGCTTTAGTATTAAGTTAGCACCAATCCTATAAAACCACAATAACATGTTTTAACCTATTTAAGTACTGATAAAAACGGAAAACAGCTTAAAAGAACAGATCGTGGTATAATAGAACGGATCTTATTCTAAAGCCAAGGGGTTGGCTAGCAACAACCTCATAAGCGATATTTTGTGATGAAAATTCGCTAAGCGATACTCACTTGAAGTTGAGCAGGAACTGAGTTGAGAACTAAAAGATCCAAAGCGGTTGAATTGAAAGCGACCATAAGAGAGTAGAGAGGGAAACATGGAATGGTCGTCAACGACTCAGATCTATTTAAATTATAGTCTAATGAACTATCGCGAAACAAAGCCTGAAACCAATATAGAAATAAATTGTTAGTAGAAAGAATAAATAAACTTGATAATTCAAGGCTAATAATCATAATAATCAAAATTAAACATTTAGTGTCTGGGTGTTACTGTCTCTTAGAGGCAGTTAAAAATAAAAAAATGTTACTTTTAAGGACACATTTATCATTAGTTCATAAAATTGAATGAGTATAATGTAAAATGAGTATAAATTTAGATTAGTATAATGTAAAATAAGTATAAATTTAGATGAGTATAATGAAGTATAAGTATAGTTTTGAAATGAGTGTAATGTAGAGTCATATGAGTATAATGAGTATGAATTTGAATGATTATAATTAGTATAAATTTAGATAATTATAATGCAGTATGAGTATAGTGGTATGTATTTAGATGAGTATAATGAGTATAAATTTAGATGATTATAATGCAGAATGAGTATAATGAGTATACATTTAGATGAGTATAATGTAATTAAGTATAAAGAGTATAAATTTAGATGTGATCAAAGGTGGCCTGACTTATCTACTTTCAAATATATTTACAAATGTTAGATACGTAATTTGATTTTTACATTTTTTAAGAAGCTGTCTTTTTCCCTAACTGGTATTATTGTTTTGTTTAATTGTTTCTTTAGACAAAAATCTTCATTAACGGACAAATTATCCAGTACAAAAATAAATAGCATGCAAATAAAATACAAAAATATATAAGACAAATAAAATACAAAAAAAAAATAACAAGCAAATAAAATATTATTATTTTAATTATAGGTATAAGAAAAAAATGTTTTAAAGCTTTTTAATTAAAAATAATAGAGCTATAAGAATACTGGTAAGGTATTAGCAACCAAAATATTTTTGAAAAAATCATAGTTTTAAAATTTCATGGAGGACCATAAATGAGAATAATTAGGTTCAGGATTTAGTGAAAGTTGCCCATTATTATCAGATTCTGAATGTTAAATTTAGTTATGGTTAAGTCAATTTCCGAGCTTTCTATTCAACTTAAATACAACAGAGGACAAATCCTACGTAGTTGGAGCCAATCCAATTCTAAAATAGTTCAGGCAGAGCTTTTTTGGAAGAGGGTGAAACCCCTATATTTATGCTGAAGAACCTCATTAGCCATTTTTTTTTAAATTTGTTAAAATATTTAATACATAACAACAAAGCAATATTTTATTCATTAATTAACTTTGTTACAAAGTTAATTAAGAGGTAAAATGTAACCAACCTATAGTTAAATGTATAAGTAAAAAACGATCAAGATCGTTTCAAAATATTGGTTTAATAAAAACAAAATTAGAACTTACGTGCTTAGGGTTAGTAGTAGGACTGATACAGATGTTTGCCTTGTGAGATCTCGGTCTGTTTGAGGATATGAGATTAGCAAAGTCATGAGGGTGCGGTTGTGTAATGAGTCCGGACCAACCGAGCTTATTCTCGAGGTATTCAGTCCCACTCTTACCATCATGAATGTTTCCTTCGCATTCAATGAATGTACCTCTTTTCTAAAACGGTAAAATAAAAAATACAACAAAATTAGTTAAAAAAATAGTTACTGAGAACCAGACAACTTATAAAGTTGTCAACCTTAACGGTATGATACCACTCATCTCCACCACTTAGGGCTCGAAAAAAAAACCTTTTTATTCCGTGTCACTCATTCAAGTACTGACCTTACTTAATGGTGCTTAATACCACAAAAACGATGGATGTACAATGACGTTTTAAAATTAAAAATGATCAGATCATTAATGAATTCTCATTCATTCATAAAAAAATATTTTCTGGAAAGCAGGACTTGAAAAAAAAACAACTTGAAAAACCTGAAATGGTCAGGTGAATCCTGGGTATCAGATTTTCATGGCACATACATTACTTTTCCTATACCAATTGTATAAATTAGGAAAAGTAAAAGTATAAAATGAAATAAACACAGATGAATTAAAGCATAGCACAGGGTTATAATCAATTGTCAGCGTGGGAAAGTAGTGTTCCTACAACCTCAATAGCTAATTCTTTTAAAACAAACTAAAAAAATTAAAATATTACTAGTAATAATTTCATAATTTGAATTAAAAGTAAGGTAAACAAAACACAATTTTTTCATTGAAATTCTAACAGGTCTACACAATTTAGATCCCCTTGTAAAATAACCACATTTTTTAACAAATCAACTCGATTGAACAATAAATTATACAAAGAAACGTAATATATTGTAAATTATTATTTATCATTTAATACTACCAAGTATTGCAAAACATGAATACTTGAAAATATTCTTTTTTTTTCTGCACGCATCTAATTTAGAGTTTACTCTACTTTGACACTTAAAAATTTGATTGTAAAGAAGAATAGTGCAGAGTGGAAGTGGAAGAGTTTACTCTAGCTTATATGCCAAACAAACCTACAGTCTATCGTTTAGTTTAAAAATCCCTAAGGTCATAAGTATTTTGAGGATTGACCAATCAGAGAAGCCGCTGCCAACCTCTCACTTGAAAAGAGAAAAAAAAACCCTACTACAATAACCGCTGTAGGGAAAAAACCTTCTTCCCGGCAATCGTTCACTTTGTTTGTGGTTCTTCTTTTGATTACATCGTTTTGAAAACTACTTTCAAATTAATCTTAAAATGATATTTTAAAATAAAACTACACAAAAGAAACGTAAAAAAACATCGCCAAGAAAACACGGGTAAAATAACCTGATTTGTTTACATAGTTTTTTCCCGCTCCCTTCTTGCAGGGATTTTTTTCTTAAGACTCAGTGTTGTCTAAACTGACCTGTCAAGATTTTTAAACTAAACGATAGACAACAATATAATAATTGCATGCATGTGCAGTTTGTTTTTGGCATATGTTTTGTGATGGATTCTTTTCTATTTTTTATCCTCAAGTTTTTGGTGATTTGCCATGTCACTTTGTATGGCAAATCAACTTAGCACATTATCACTTTTATTAAAAATCCCTAAGCTGAATTGATTGATAAGAATATAATCTTTAATAATGGTTAAAAAAAACTTTACTTTTCTTCCCAATATTGAGAAAACAGATCGAGTCAGAGTCATAGATTCGTTGTATCGAGATGAAAACTCTTGCTTTTGAGGTGCTTTGATGTAAACTGTTCTGATTTCATTAATTAGAAACGGAGAATCCTGGTAGAGATTTTCAAATGCCCAGACATTGGTGCTGTTGAAGTGGAAGTGATGCCCTAAAAACAAAATCAATTTTACTAGAATGCTGCTAAACTATAAAACCTGCCAACCATGGAACAAGGCTTACCTACCTATAGACTTTAAAATTATACGAGCATATAATATTGCTGTGTAAGCTCGAGTGTTTACAAGAAAAGAACACATTTATTTATATAAATATCTCCTGAACTGTGTTAGCCACAGATGTGATTGAGACCTCTTTGATGGATCCTCTTCATAAGTTTGACAAGAAGGTTAAATACGATTGCCTCTGAAGGTACATACAGCGTATCAGGGGATCCATTTAGATTCCATCTCCCTAGTTCTAGCGTATGCGATCGGATCCCCTCCGCATGGTTCATACAGCTAATATTACAGTATTGAGATATCGATCTGTATACGATCCGCGGATTTAGAAGTGTGTGTGGATGTACTAAATCTTGTCATATAGGGTTATGTTATCTATGAGGTGGACTTTCTCTCCCCCTCAAAATTACTTAAAAAAATACAGGTTCCCCTTTTATTTACACAGGATTCCTATCGAGCGAGTAGATTTCCTTTTCTTCTTGCATCACCCACCCCTAGAAAAGACTTAAGCACAAAGTAAGTAATTTCTTACCTTTGAAATCAGTAGATAAAACAAGTATGGTCATGACGATGGTAAAAGTAGTAAAAAACGCACAGAATGGAACGGCCCATTGCCAGACATTCTTAATCTTGTAAAGCAACAGAAACATTATGACGTTACATTTTACGCAGAGATAATAAAACCTACGGGTATTTAATAGAATACATTAAATTCGGAGATTTTACGGTAGAAGCGAGACTAAAACTATAGTTTTACAACTATAGTTTTTTAGTCTCTTTGGGTAGTGAGTTTCGTGGGATTCTTTTTGACCCAGGTTAAGTCAGGGTACGGGCAAAATTACATTGCAGGATTAGTATATCCAAGTACTGCATGAAAGTCTAACCCACGGGACCGGCAAACTCTACCCCACACAACTACTACCATACATATAATATATACATTATATATAAACCCAATAAAGTAACAACTAAACCACTTCCCTAACCTTTTCTGACACACATTTTTATTTCTTACATAAGACAATACTAAAAACTACTCAGAATAAATTAACAAGATCATTTCAGTAAAGTTCAGACGCCACCTACAATCTGAAGGTTATGCTATAAGCAATACACAAATGTATTGCGGAATTGCACTCTAATTCAGCATTACAGCTTGACCAAAAGGTATTTCTTAGGGCCGAAAATTCCAGATAAAGGACGCTAAAATCATTATTAAATATGGTTATGATTGAAACTAACACCTCATTGTAAATTCCAGCATTCTAGCTCGAACCGAAGGGAATAAATTAGGGAGAGCCAAAAATATCAGGTCTAGCAAGTGGGAATCACATTAAAAATTAAGTTAAATTTTGTACTATTTAAAAAATTTCAATTCCTACTATCTCAGAATAATTTTAACAATAAAAGACTTTAAATCCTATTTAAAGTAGAATATTATCATCATGAAGGTTGTGACTGACGCCCTTTAAGTCTTTGTCCCGGTAAAACTTTATTTTCTTGAGATGGGCATCGCTTCGCAGTTGTAGGTCGATGAAGTCCAAACTTCAAATAATATGCCGCAGCACCACGGAGCCCAGCTTTAACTCATAATTTTATTTTACCTGAAGACTTCAATTTAATTGAAGTCCTTTAATTTTATTTTGAGGTTTAGACTTCAGATAATCCTCTTGAAAGCAGAATTTTAATATAAATTAAGTGAATGACATTGCCATCTAACAGCAGCCCTTACGTATGCACTAAATTATTCAAATGCTGCAAACATCTCAATGCACCCTT
>JACMZG010001913.1:37677488-37690792 GCA_018340805.1 Microvelia longipes
GGTGGTTAGAGGTGGTTAGAGGTGGTTAGAGGTGGTTAGAGGTGGTTAGAGGTGGTTAGAGGTGGTTAGAGGTGGTTAGAGGTGGTTAGAGGTGGTTTAGAGGTGGTTAGAGGTGGTTAGAGGTGGACAGGGGGGTCAAAACGACAGGGGTCTTTAAAAAAACGCGTTTTTTTGGGCGACGATCCCCCCTTATAGGGTCAAGTCTCCGAATCGCGAAGCGATTTCGGGCGAGCGAGGGAGCGCAGCGACCGAGCGAGCGAATTTTTGGGGGCGGGGCCTGTCTAAAGTGGGCGTGGCTTAATTCTAGGGGGCGTGGCTTAGCTTTAAAAGGGGGCGTTTTTCAGTCCAAAATGGCGGGTGTCGGGACCGGAGTGGGGATGAGCCCCCCACCTCTTGGGATCCCTTCCCTGACCATTTCTCCAGCCTTTAGCGGCACTGATGATGACTACTTTTCTTAAACTTGGAGCTAGGCAAAAATGTTATTAACAAAAGTTGTAGATCTCTTTGTGCCCGTTATTTTTGGTTATATACGTTTACGGGCTAGGACCCGTAATAACCGAGCTACGGGACTCTAAAGTTGGAAAAAGTCGTCTTTTCCACTTGTCAAACAAGATCGACCAAGACCACGTACTGAATCTCTGCGGCTTGGTTTGGGAAGAGAAATTCAATGATTCCTTCCACATTTTTTTCTTATTCTCAGAGGGAGGGGTAGGGGGAGGGGGTAACATGCAGAAACATTAAGGGAGGGGGTGGGAAAGGGGGATATGTGGTTCTAATGTTCCCAACCCCCTTTCCCTGGAATATAGTTACCACGTGGTCGCCCACGTGGGCGATCATCTACGTTTTTTCCTTATTCCTCGGAGGGAGGGGCACGGGAGGGGGGTAATACGTAGGAACATTAGGGGAGGGGTAAGAAAGGGGGATATGTGGTTTTAATGCCCCTCCCCTTGACCTTTGACCTTAGACCTTTTTTTGCCTGGGCTACCCATTGGACTCTAACCTTTTTTTGCCTGGGCTACCCATTGGACTTTGACCTTTGGGCCTGGGCTACCCATCGGTCTCTAACCTTTTTTTGCCTGGGCTACCCGTTGGACTTTGACCTTTGGGCCTGGGCTACCCATCGGTCTCTAACCTTTTTTTGCCTGGGCTACCCATTGGACTTTGACCTTTGGGCCTGGGCTACCCATTGGTCTCTAACCTTTTTTTTGCCTGGGCTATTGGACTTTGACCTTTGGGCCCGGACCACCTGTTGGACTTTGACCTTTGGGCCCGGACCACCTGTTGGACTTTGACCTTTACCTTTTGGGACCCCGGACCAACTATTGGACTTTGACCTTTGGGCCCCACCTATTGGACTTTGACCTTTGGGCCGGACCACCTTTAGGCCCGGACCTCCTTTGGGCCCGGACCACCTGTTGGACTTTGACCTTTGGGCCCGGACCACCTTTGGCCCGGACCACCTTTGGACTTTGACCTTTGGGCCCGGACCACCTGTTGGACTTTGACCTTTGGCCCGGACCACCTGTTGGACTTTGACCTTTGGGCCCGGACCACCTATTGGACTTTGACCTTTGGGCCCGGACCACCTATTGGACTTTGACCTTTGGGCCTGGGTTGGATTGGACTTTGACCTTTCCGGACCACCTGTTGGACTTTGACCTTTGGGCCCGGACCACCTGTTGGACTTTGACCTTTGGGCCCGGACCACCTGTTGGACTTTGACCTTTGGGCCCGGACCAACTATTGGTTTGACCTTTGGCCCCACCTATTGGACTTTGACCTTTGGGCCCGGACCTTTGAACCCTTTGACCTTTGGGCCCGGACCACCTGTTGGACTTTGACCTTTGGGCCCGGACCACCTGTTGGACTTTGACCTTTGGGCCCGGACCACCTGTTGGACTTTGACCTTTGGGCCCGGACCACCTATTGGACTTTGACCTTTGGGCCCGGACCACCTATTGGACTTTGACCTTTGGGCCCAGACCACCTTTGGGCCTTGACCTTTAGGCCCGGACCTCCTTTGGGCCCGGACCACCTGTTGGACTTTGAGTTAGAGGTGGTTAGAGGTGGTTAGTTAGAGGTGGTTAGAGGGGGTTAGAGGTGGTTAGAGGTGGTTAGAGGTGGTTAGAGGTTAGAGGTGGTTAGAGGTGGTTAGAGGTGGTTAGAGGTGGTTAGAGGTGGTTAGAGGTGGTTAGAGGTGGTTAGAGGTGGTTAGAGGTGGTTAGAGGTGGACAGGGGGGTCAAAACGACAGGGGTCTTTAAAAAAACGCGTTTTTTTGGGCGACGATCCCCCTTATAGGGTCAAGTCTCCGAAATCGCGAAGCGATTTCGGGCGAGCGAGGGAGCGCAGCGACCGAGCGAGCGAATTTTTGGGGGCGGGGCCTGTCTAAAAGTGGGCGTGGCTTAATTCTAGGGGGCGTGGCTTAGCTTTAAAAGGGGGCGTTTTTTAGTCCAAAATGGCGGGTGTCGGACGACCGGAGT
Organism: Microvelia longipes; assembly: GCA_018340805.1. NCBI lineage: Eukaryota > Metazoa > Arthropoda > Insecta > Hemiptera > Veliidae > Microvelia > Microvelia longipes. Next base: position 37,679,970 of record JACMZG010001913.1, read on the forward strand.
GGGGATGAGCCCCCCACCTCTTGGGATCCCTTCCCTGACCATTTCTCCAGCCTTTAGCGGCACTGATGATGACTACTTTTTCTTAAACTTGGAGGTAGGCAAAAATGTTATTAACAAAAGTTGTAGATCTCTTTGTGCCCGTTATTTTTTGTCATATACGTTTACGGGCTAGGACCCGTATTAACCGAGCTACGGGACTCTGAAGTCGGAAAAAGTCGTCTTTTCCACTTCTCAAACAAGATCGACCAAGACCACGTACTGAATCTCTGGCGGCTTGGTTTGGGAAGAGAAATTATAAGATTCCTTCCACATTTTTTCCTTATTTCTCAGAGGGAGGGGGTAGGGGGAGGGGGGTAACATGCAGAAACATTAAGGAGGGTGTGGGAAAGGGGGATATGTGGTTCTAATGTTCCCAACCCCCTTTCCCTGGAATATAGTTACCACGTGGTCGCCCACGTGGGCGATCATCTACGTTTTTTCCTTATTTCTCGGAGGGAGGGGGTAGGGGGAGGGGGTAATATGCAGGAACATTAGGGGAGGGGGTAAGAAAGGGGGATATGTGGTTTTAATGCCCCCTCCCCTTGACCTTTGACCTTAGACCTTTTTTTGCCTGGGCTACCATTGGACTCTAACCTTTTTTTTGCCTGGGCTACCCATTGGACTTTGACCTTTGGGCCTGGGCTACCCATCGGTCTCTAACCTTTTTTGCCTGGGCTACCCATTGGACTTTGACCTTTGGGCCTGGGCTACCCATTGGTCTCTAACCTTTTTTTGCCTGGGCTACCCATTGGACTTTGACCTTTGGGCCTGGGCTACCCATTGGTCTCTAACCTTTTTTTGCCTGGGCTACCCATTGGACTTTGACCTTTGGGCCCGGACCACCTGTTGGACTTTGACCTTTGGGCCCGGACCGACTTTGACCTTTGGGCCCCACCTATTGGACTTTGACCTTTGGGCCCCACCTTTGACCTTTGGGCCCGGACATGGACTTTGACCTTTGGGCCCGGACCCTTTGGGCCCGGACCACCTGTTGGACTTTGACCTTTGGGCCCGGACCACCTGTTGGACTTTGACCTTTGGGCCCGGACCATTGGACTTTGACCTTTGGGGACCACCTATTGGACTTTGACCTTTTTGGACTTTGACCCTGGGCTACCCATTGGTCTCTAACCTTTTTTTGCCTGGGCTACCCGTTGGACTTTGACCTTTGGGCCCGGACCACCTGTTGGACTTTGACCTTTGACCACCTGTTGGACTTTGACCTTGGGCCCGGACCACCTGTTGGACTTTGACCTTTGGGCCCGGACCAACTATTGGACTTTGACCTTTGGGCCCAGACCACCTATTGGACTTTGACCTTTGGGCCCGGACCACCTTTAGGCCCGGACCTCCTTTGGGCCCGGACACCTGTTGGACTTTGACCTTTGGGCCCGGACCTTTCACCTGTTGGACTTTGACCTTTGGGCCGGACCACCTGTTGGACTTTAACCTTTGGCCCGGACCACCTGTTGGACTTTGACCTTTGGGCCCGGACCACCTATTGGACTTTGACCTTTGGGCCCGGCCCTTTGAGGCCCCACCTATTGGACTTTGACCTTTGGACCGGACCTTTGACCTTTGGGCCCGGACCACCTGTTGGACTTTGACCTTTGGGCCCGGACCACCTATTGGACTTTGACCTTTGGGCCCGGACCACCTGTTGGACTTTGACCTTTAAACTTAGAGGTGGTTAGAGGTGGTAAGGGGGACAAAACGACAGGGGTCTTAAAAAAACGCGTTTTTTTGGGCGACGATCCCCCTTATTCTCCGAAATCGCGAAGCGATTTCGGGCGAGCGAGGGAGCGAAGCGACCGAGCGAGCGAAATTTGGAGTGGTTAGAGGTGGTTATTAGAGGTGGTTAGAGGTGGTTAGAGGTGGTTAGAGGTGGTTAGAGGTGGTTAGAGGTGGTTAGAGGTGGTTAGAGGTGGTTAGAGGTGGTTAGAGGTGGTTAGAGTTAGAGGTGGTTAGAGGTGGTTAGAGGTGGTTAGAGGTGGGGGGGTCAAAACGACAGGGGTCTTTAAAAAAACGCGTTTTTTTGGGCGACGATCCCCCCTTATAGGGTCAAGTCTCCGAAATCGCGAAGCGATTTCGGGCGAGCGAGGGAGCGCAGCGACCGAGCGAGCGAATTTTTGGGGGCGGGGCCTGTCTAAAAGTGGGCGTGGCTTAATTCTAGGGGGCGTGGCTTAGCTTTAAAAGGGGGCGTTTTTTAGTCCAAAATGGCGGGTGTTGGACGACCGGAGTGGGGATGAGCCCCTTACCTCTTGGGATCCCCTCCCTGACCATTTCTCCAGCCTTTAGCGGCACTGATGATGACCACTTATCCTAAACTTGGAGCTAGGCGAAAATGTTATTAAAAAAAGTTGTAGATCTCTCCGTGCCCGTTATTTTTGGTATATACGTTTACGGGCTAGGACCCGTAATAACCGAGCTACGGGACTCTAAAGTTGGAAAAAGTCGTCTTTTCCACTTGTCAAACAAGATCGACCAAGACCACGTACTGAATCTCTGGCGGCTTGGTTTGGGAAGAGAAATTATAAGATTCCTTCCACATTTTTTCCTTATTTCTCAGAGGGAGGGGGTAGGGGGAGGGGGTAACATGCAGAAACATTAAGGGAGGGGGTGGGCAAGGGGGATATGTGGTTCTAATGTTCCCAACCCCCTTTCCCTGGAATATAGTTACCACGTGGTCGCCCACGTGGGCGATCATCTACGTTTTTTCCTTATTTCTCGGAGGGAGGGGGCAGGGGGAGGGGGGTAATACGTAGGAACATTAGGGGAGGGGGTAAGAAAGGGGGATATGTGGTTTTAATGCCCCCTCCCTTGACCTTTGACCTTAGACCTTTTTTTGCCTGGGCTACCCATTGGACTCTAACCTTTTTTTGCCTGGGCTACCCATTGGACTTTGACCTTTGGGCCTGGGCTACCCATCGGTCTCTAACCTTTTTTTGCCTGGGCTACCCGTTGGACTTTGACCTTTGGGCCTGGGCTACCCATGGTCTCTAACCTTTTTTTGCCTGGGCTACCCATTGGACTTTGACCTTTGGGCCTGGGCTACCCATTGGTCTCTAACCTTTTTTTGCCTGGGGTTGGACTTTGACCTTTGGGCCCGGACCACCTGTTGGACTTTGACCTTTGGGCCCGGACCACCTGTTGGACTTTGACCTTTGGGCCCGGACCACCTTTGGACTTTGACCTTTGGGCCCGGACCACCTATTGGACTTTGACCTTTGGGCCCGGACCACCTATTGGACTTTGACCTTTGGGCCCGGACCCCTTGACCACCTTTGGGCCCGGACACCTGTTGGACTTTGACCTTTTTGGGCCCGGACCACCTGTTGGACTTTGACCTTTGGGCCTGGACCACCCATTGGACTTTGACCTTTGGGTTCGGACCCTGGACTTTGACCTTTGGGCCGGTTGGACTTTGACCTTTGGGCCCGGACCACCTATTGGACTTTGACCCTTTGGGCCCGGACCACCCTTTCTTTGACCTTTGGGCCCGGACCACCTGTTGACCTTTGAACTTAGAGGTGGTTAGAGGTGGTTAGAGGTGGTTAGAGGTGGTTAGAGGTGGTTAGAGGTGGTTAGAGGTGGTTAGAGGTGGTTAGAGGTGGTTAGAGGTGGTTAGAGGTGGTTAGAGGTGGTTAGAGGTGGTTAGAGGTGGACAGGGGGTCAAAACGACAGGGGTCTTTAAAAAAACGCGTTTTTTTGGGCGACGATCCCCCCTTATAGGGTCAAGTCTCCGAAATCGCGAAGCGATTTCGGGCGAGCGAGGGAGCGCAGCGACCGAGCGAGCGAATTTTTGGGGCGGGGCCTGTCTAAAAGTGGGCGTGGCTTAATTCTAGGGGGCGTGGCTTAGCTTTAAAAGGGGGCGTTTTTTAGTCCAAAATGGCGGGTGTCGGACGACCGGAGTGGGGATGAGCCCCCCACCTCTTGGGATCCCTTCCCTGACCATTTCTCCAGCCTTTAGCGGCACTGATGATGACCACTTATCCTAAACTTGGAGCTAGGCGAAAATGTTATTAAAAAGTTGTAGATCTTTGTGCCCGTTATTTTTTGTTATATACGTTTACGGGCTAGGACCCGTATTAACCGAGCTACGGGACTCTAAAGTCGGAAAAAGTCGTCTTTTCCACTTCTCGAACAAGATCGACCAAGACCACGTACTGAATCTCTGGCGGCTTGGTTTGGGAAGAGAAATTCAATGATTCCTTCCACATTTTTTCCTTATTTCTCAGAGGGAGGGGGTAGGGGGAGGGGGGTAACACGCAGAAACATTAAGGGAGGGGGTGGGAAAGGGGGATATGTGGTTCTAATGTTCCCAACCCCTTTCCCTGGAATATAGTTACCACGTGGTCGCCCACGTGGGCGATCGTCTACGTTTTTTCCTTATTTCTCGGAGGGGGGGGGAGGGGGGTAATACGGAACATTAGGGGAGGGGTAAGAAAGGGGGATATGTGGTTTTAATGCCCTCCCTTGATTTGACCTTAGACTTTTTTTGCCTGGGCTACCCATTGGCCTTTTTTTGCCCGGGCCACCCATTGGACTTTGACCTTTGGGCCTGGGCTACCCATGGTCTCTAACCTTTTTTGCCTGGGCCACCCGTTGGACTTTGACCTTTGGGCCCGGGCTACCCATTGGTCTTTGACCTTTTTGCCTGGGCTACCCATTGGACTTTGACCTTTGGGCCTGGGCTACCCATTGGTCTCTAACCTTTTTTTGCCTGGCTACCCTTTGACCTTTGGACCCTTTGGGCCCACCTGTTGGACTTTGATTTGGGCCCGGACTTGGGCCCGGACCAACTATTGGACTTTGACCTTTGGGCCGGACCACCTTTGGACTTGACCTTTGGCCCGGACCACCTTGACCTTTGGGCCGGACCTGGACTTTGACCTTGGCCCGGCTTTGGCCCGGACATCTTTGGGCCCGGACCACCTGTTGGACTTTGACCTTTGGGCCCGGACCACCTGTTGGACTTTGACCTTTTTGGACTTTGACCTTTGGGCCGGCCTATTGGGACCCCATTGGTCTCTTTTTTTTTGCCTGGGCTAACCCTTTGGGCCCGGACCACCTGTTTGACTTTGACCTTTGGGCCCGGACCACCTGTTGGACTTTGACCTTTGGGCCCGGACCTGTTGGACTTTGACCTTTGGGCCCGGAACCATTGGACCCTTTGGGGACACCTTTGGACTTTTTGGGCCGGACCACCTTTAGGCCGGACCTTTGGGCCCGGACACTGTTGGACTTTGACCTTTGGGCCCGGACTTTGGCCCCTCTGTTGGACTTTGACCTTTGGGCCCGGACCACCTGTTGGACTTTGACCTTTGACTTTGACCTTTGGGCCCGGACCACCTGTTGGACTTTGACCTTTGGGCCCGGACCACCTATTGGACTTTGACCTTTGGGACCCTTGGACTTTGAGGTTGGAGAGGTTAGAGGTGGTTGGTGGTTAGAGGTGGTTAGAGGTGGTTAGAGGTGGTTAGAGGTGGTTAGAGGTGGTTAGAGTGGTTAGAGGTGGTTAGAGGTGGTTAGAGGTGGTTAGAGGTGGTTAGAGGTGGTAGAGGTGGTTAGAGGTGGTTAGAGGTGGACAGGGGGGTGGTTTAAAAACGGCTTTTTAGGTTGGCCGTTAGAGGTGGTTAGAGGTTTAGAGGTCCGAGGTGGTTAGAGGTGGTTAGAGGTGGTAGAGGTGGTTTTAGAAGAGGTTAGAGGTTTAGCGGGAGAGGTGGACAGGGGGGTCAGGGGTCTTTAAAAAAACGCGTTTTTTTGGGCGACGATCCCCCTTATAGGGTCAAGTCTCCGAAATCGCGAAGCGATTTCGGGCGAGCGAGGGAGCGCAGCGACCGGAGCGAGCGAATTTTTGGGGGCGGGGCCTGTCTAAAAGTGGGCGTGGCTTAATTCTAGGGGCGTGGCTTAGCTTTAAAAGGGGGCGTTTTTCAGTCCAAAATGGCGGGTGTCGGACCGGAGTGGGGATGAGCCCCCACCTCTTGGGATCCCTTCCCTGACCATTTCTCCAGCTTTAGCGGATGATGATACTTTTCTTAAACTTGGAGCTAGGCAAAAATGTTATTAACAAAAGTTGTAGATCTCTTTGTGCCGTTATTTTTTGGTTATATACGTTTACGGCTAGGACCGTAATAACCGAGCTACGGGACTCTAAAGTTTGAAAACGTCGTCTTTTCCACTTGTCAAACAAGATCGATCAAGACCACGTACTGTATCTCTGGCGGCTTGGTTTGGGAAGAAATTCAATGATTCCTTCCACATTTTTTTCTTATTTCTCAGAGGGAGGGGGTAGGGGGAGGGGGGTAACATGCAGAAACATTAAGGGAGGGGGTGGGAAAGGGGGATATGTGGTTCTAATGTTCCCAACCCCCTTTCCCTGGAATATAGTTACCACGTGGTCGCCCACGTGGGCGATCGTCTACGTTTTTTCCTTATTTCTCGGAGGGAGGGGGCACGGGGAGGGGGGTAATACGTAGGAACATTAGGGGAGGGGGTAAGAAAGGGGATATGTGGTTTTAATGCCCCCCTTGACCTTTGACCTTAGACCTTTTTTTGCCTGGGCTACCCATTGGACTCTAACCTTTTTTTGCCTGGGCTACCCATTGGACTTTGACCTTTGGGCCTGGGCTCCATCGGTCTCTAACCTTTTTTTGCCTGGGCTACCCGTTGGACTTTGACCTTTGGGCCTGGGCTACCCATCGGTCTCTAACCTTTTTTTGCCTGGGCTACCCATTGGACTTTGACCTTTGGGCCTGGGCTACCCATTGGTCTCTAACCTTTTTTTGGGCTACCCGTTGGACTTTGACCTTTGGGCCCGGACCACCTGTTGGACTTTGACCTTTCTGTTGGACTTTGACCTTTGGGCCGGACCACCTGTTGGTTTGACCTTTGGGCCCGGACCAACTATTGGTTTGACCTTTGGGCCCAGACCACCTATTGGACTTTGACCTTTGGGCCGGACCACCTTTGGACCCTTTGGGCCCCACCACCTTTGGGCCGGACCCTTTGGGCCCGGACCACCTGTTGGACTTTGACCTTTGGGCCCGGACACCTGTTGGACTTTGACCTTTGGGCCCGGACCACCTGTTGGACTTTGACCTTTGGGCCGGACCACCTTTGGACTTTGACCTTTGGGGGACACCTATTGGACTTTGACCTTTGGGCCTGGGCTACCATTGGTGCCTGGGGTTGACTTTGACCTTTGGGCCCGGACCACCTGTTGGACTTTGACCTTTGGGCCCGGACCACCTGTTGGACTTTGACCTTTGGGACCCCTTTGGGCCGGACAACTATTGGACTTTGACCTTTGGGGACCTTTGGACCTTTGGGCCCGGACCTTTGACCTTTGGGCCGGACCTGTTGGACTTTGACTTTGGGCCCGGACTTTGGGCCCGGACACTGTTGGACTTTGACCTTTGGGGACCCGGACCACCTGTTGGACTTTGACCTTTGGGCCCGGACCTTTGGACACCTATTGGACTTTGACCTTTGGCCCAGACCACCTATTGGACTTTGACCTTTAGGCCCGGACTCCTTTGGGCCCGGACCACCTGTTGGACTTTGACTTTGGTTAGAGGTGGTTAGAGGTGGTTAGAGGTGGTTAGAGGTGGTTAGAGAGTGGTTAGAGGTGGTTAGAGGTGGTTAGAGGTGGTTGGTTAGAGGTGGTTAGAGGTGGTTAGAGGTGGTTAGAGGTGTTAGAGGTGGTTAGGTGGTAGAGGTTAGAGGTGGAAGGGGGTCAAACGACAGGGGTCTTTAAAAAAACGCGTTTTTTTGGGCGACGATCCCCCCTTATAGGGTCAAGTCTCCGAAATCGCGAAGCGATTTCGGGCGAGCGAGGGAGCGCAGCGACCGAGCGAGCGAATTTTTGGGGGCGGGCCTGTCTAAAAGTGGGCGTGGCTTAATTCTAGGGGGCGTGGCTTAGCTTTAAAAGGGGGCGTTTTTCAGTCCAAAATGGCGGGTGTCGGACGACCGGAGTGGGGATGAGCCCCCACCTCTTGGGATCCCTTCCCTGACCATTTCTCCAGCCTTTAGCGGCACTGATGATGACTACTTTTCTTAAACTTGGAGCTAGGCAAAAATGTTATTAACAAAAGTTGTAGATCTCTTTGTGCCCGTTATTTTTGGTTATATACGTTTACGGGCTAGGACCCGTAATAACCGAGCTACGGGACTCTAAAGTTGGAAAAAGTCGTCTTTTCCACTTGTCAAACAAGATCGACCAAGACCACGTACTGAATCTCTGGCGGCTTGGTTTGGGAAGAGAAATTCAATGATTCCTTCCACATTTTTTCTTATTTCTCAGAGGGAGGGGGTAGGGGGGGGGGGTAACACGCAGAAACATTAAGGGGGGGGGTGGGAAAGGGGGATATGTGGTTCTAATGTTCCCAACCCCTTTCCCTGGAATATAGTTACCACGTGGTCGCCCACGTGGGCGATCGTCTACGTTTTTTCCTTATTTCTCGGAGGGAGGGGGGGGGGAGGGGGGGGGGGGGGGAAGAAAGGGGGATATGTGGTTTTAATGCCCTCCCTTGACCCCTTTTTTTGCCTGGGCTACCCATTGGTCTCTAACCTTTTTTTGCCTGGGCTACCCATTGGACTTTGACCTTTGGGCCTGGGCTACCCATGGTCTCTAACCTTTTTTTGCCTGGGCTACCCTGGACTTTGACCTTTGGGCCTGGGCTCCACTAACTTTTTTTGCCTGGGCTCTTTGGGCCTGGCTACCATTGGCTTTTTTTGCCTACCGTTGGACTTTGACCTTTGGGCCGGACCACCTTTGGGGACCTATTGGACTTTGACCTTTGGCCCGACCCTTTGGACCCTTTGGGGACCCTTTGGGCGGACCACCTGTTGGACTTTGGGGGACCTTTGGGCCCGGACCCTGTTGGCCTTTGACCTTTGGGCCCGGACCACCTGTTGGACTTTGACCTTTGGGGACCCTTGGACCACCCATTGGACTTTGACCTTTGGGTTCGGCCTTTGGACTTTGCTTTGGGCCTGGGCTACCCCTAACCTTTTTTGCTGGGCTGTTGGACTTTGACCTTTGGGCCCGGACCACTGTTGGACTTTGACCTTTGGGCCCGGACCACCTGTTGGACTTTGACCTTTGGCCGGACACCTGTTGGACTTTGACCTTTGGACCTTTGACCTTTGGGACCGTTTGACTTTGAGGCCGGACCTTTGGGCCGGTTGGACTTTGACCTTTGACACCTTTGGGCCGGACCACCTGTTGGACTTTGACTTTGGGCCCGGACCACTGTTGGACTTTGACTTTGGGCCGGACCCTGTTGGACCTTTGGGCCGGACCACCTATTGGACTTTGATTTGGGCGGACCACCTGGACTTTGACCTTTGGGACCGACCTTACCTTTGGGCCGGACCACCTGTTGGACTTTGACCTTTGGGCCCGGACACCTGTTGGACTTTGACCTTTGGGCCCGGACCACTATTGGACTTGACCTTTGGGTTCGGACACCTATTAGACTTTGACCTTTGAACTTAGAGGTGGTTAGAGGTGGTTAGAGGGGACAAAACGACAGGGGTCTTAAAAAAAACGCGTTTTTTTGGGCGACGACCTCCCCCTTATAGGGTCAAGTCTCCGAAATCGCGAAGCGATTTCGGGCGAGCGAGGGAGCGAAGCGACCGAGCGAGCGAATTTTTGGGGGCGTGGCCTATTTAAAAGTGGGCGTGGCTTAATTTTAGGGGCGTGGTTAGAGGTGGGTTAGGTGGTTAGAGGTGGTTAGAGGTGGTTAGGTGGTTAGAGGTGGTTAGAGGTGGTTAGAGGTGGTTAGAGAGGTGGTTAGAGGTGGTTAGAGGTGGTTGGTGGTTAGAGGTGGTTAGAGGTGGTTAGAGGTTAGAGGTGGTTAGAGGTGGTTAGAGGTGGTTAGAGGTGGTTAGAGGTGGTTAGAGGTGGTTAGAGGTGGTTAGAGGTGGTTAGAGGTGGTTAGAGGGTTAGAGGAGGTTAGAGTGGTTAGAGGTGGTTAGAGTGGTTGGTGGGTTTGAGGTGAGGTGGTTAGAGGTGGTTAGAGGTGGTTAGAGGTGGTTAGAGGTGGTTAGAGGTGGTTAGAGGTGGTTAGAGGTGGTTAGAGGTGGTTAGAGGTGGTTAGGGTGGTTAGAGGTGGTTAGAGGTGGTTAGAGGTGGTTAGAGGTGGTTAGAGGTTGGTGGTTAGAGGTGGTTAGAGGTGGTTAGAGGTGGTTAGGGTTAGAGGAGGTTAGAGGTGGTTAGAGGTGGTTAGAGGTGGTTAGAGGTGGTTAGAGGTGGTTAGAGGTGGTTAGAGGTGGTTAGAGGTGGTTGGAGGTTGAAGTGGTTAGAGGTTGTTAGAGGTGGTTAGAGGTGGTTAGAGGTGGTTAGAGGTGGTTAGAGGTGGTTACAGGGGGGTCAAAACGACAGGGGTCTTTAAAAAAACGCGTTTTTTGGGCGACGATCCCCCTTATAGGGTCAAGTCTCCGAAATCGCGAAGCGATTTCGGGCGAGCGAGGGAGCGCAGCGACCGAGCGAGCGAATTTTTGGGGGCGGGGCCTGTCTAAAAGTGGGCGTGGCTTAATTCTAGGGCGTGGCTTAGCTTTAAAAGGGGGCGTTTTTTCAGTCAAAATGGCGGGTGTGGACGACCGGAGTGGGGATGAGCCCCACCTCTTGGGATCCTTCCCTGACCATTTCTCCAGCCTTTAGGGCACTGATGATGACCATTTCTTAAACTTGGAGCTAGGCAAAATGTTTATTAAAAAGTTGTAGATCTTCCGTGCCCGTTATTTTTTGGTTATATACGTTTACGGGCTAGGACCCG
>JACMZG010001913.1:37691321-37943821 GCA_018340805.1 Microvelia longipes
AATATAGGTCCTAAATGATTTGAACCATTCACTAAACTTGCGTACTGATACATTTGTGGTTCATTTAAATATTGTTCATTAGCAGTTACAATATTATTTTTATATGTTTTTCTAGTTGGTCTAGGCAACAAAATATGCAATGGGTTTCAAAATGCCTACTAGCACATTGCGCATATATATTAGTAAAATTATCAGATGCCGCATCGGTGCCGGTAGCAGATTGTGCTAATGTGGGTGATCCAATCATAATTTCCCTAATTTTATTAATATTTTCCTTTTTTGTCATAGTAAAATGATTAAATTCCAATCCATTCCATTCCGCTAATGGATACTGAGCATTAGCATTAGCAGTGACACTCACAGAACTATTAGTCTCAAATGGTAATCTTACGCCAAGACTTGATATTACAGCAGATGCTCTAACAGCTCTAACTTCCGTAAACTGCGTTCTTAACATATTAGCTTCTCTTGGAGAAACATAACAAAATAAATGATTCCAAGGTATATCGTGACAACTTCCAGGGATAAAATGAGCAAAATCTCCATCCTCAGCAAATGCATAACTTGGCAATGAGGCATTCATATAAAAATGATAAGTTTTCTATAAGTTAAAACAAATGAATTAGGTTTCTGTTGTAACCCTTGGTATATACAAGTTATCCCTCCTCCACTATCACTCGACTTACCACCTTTACTTCCTCCAGGTCCATCCGCTGATCTTTCAATTCTACTTTTCTTACTCGGTGGGTCATCTTCAGTATCACTCATGGCTCGTTTACCTGTTAGTAAAGCACGAACTCTATTACTAAATGCACCACCTTCAAAATTACTAGAATCACTCGATGAACCACCAGAATCAGTCTCCTCAAATGAACTATAATAATATGGATAAGGTAACCTACCGCTAGACATACGGGATATAACACACCAGTAATACTTTCAACACCGTATTTAGCACCAAGTCCAACAGCACCAACTAACGAATGCCAATTACCAGTATTTGAAAAATCTTTATAAAACTGTTTTATCGCTACACGATCAGCAACTCTTATATCACTTGCGGTTATAGCTTTATCATAATTTAAATCATGTTGTAACGCAATTTCATCATCAACATCTACTGGTTCCCCATTATCTATAGGATTACCAGGACCGAGATACTTATGTCCCGGAAACAACATATATACTAATAAGAAACATAAGGAATACAATAGAAAAACAAGACTTGCGCATAATACATATAATTACACAATATGTTAACAAATATTACGCAATATTGTATAAAACATAAAACATTTACTCTAATTACAAAATTTATTTTGATGATAACAAATTACTCTAGCCTGTGGTCTATACCAATTTACCTACTACAACTAAAATATAAATTACCACAAAAATAAATTTTGCAATGAAGAAACCTTAGGAACGAGCCCAATCGATCAAATGCACCCAAACAAGTGGAGACATATATTTATCGTATTCTTTTAAAAAACGACACCTACGCCATTTATACCTAAACATACGGTCTGTAAAAGCCATATCTTTAGGGAAACATGATGTATTCGAAATAACAATTACAGGAGTTCTTGTTAAAACCTGATCACCCTGGTGTTTAATTTTTACACTGAATGAATCACCGCCAAACAACATCTTCACTGTGTCAAGAGCAGCTGATTCAACATTGGGTTCGTTCCAAACATTCACTCGCCTGTTGACACAATCATGGAATGGAAATCGCTCTGTTTTATTATAGTTACCAATGTAACCAATATTTAAATAAAAAGCAGTAACACAATCAATAAAAAAGTTTTTTCCTGCTGATGGATCAGAAACAATTTCTAAACAATTTTTTTTAGGCCGCTTTTTATCAAATATGTCGACTAAATTTAATATAAATTCTTTAACCTGCTTCTCGTCATTATCAAATTGGTAATGTAATAAACGCAAAGCGATTTCCAAACTCTGTTGAATGTTATAGTAATGTGTTTCTCCGGCATTTTCGTAATCACGAAATATAGGTTGCCGCATCCTATAATGATCAATAAATTGATCTGTTGACCATTTGGATAAAAGAATCATGGTATGAATGGTTGCCCTTTCATACGCCGAATCTTTTGGCAACATATATCGCAAGCGTTCATCAGATCTCCATGCATGAGTCTTATAAGACTCATTTACCGGACAAACACATAACTCTAACATAATTTTTTCTACTTGCGCAGGAATGATTTTTCCTCTATGTCTTCCATCTCCTCCAATTCCTCTTGCATTTTTATTACTGCTCTGTCCAATAGCTGGAATGACTCCGCCTCCCGATTCAACAGCATCTTTATTCTTATCAAAGCCTTCTTCCACCGGTTCAGGGGTTCCACACCAAGGATGTCCGCCTTCCTGTACAGATTTATTTCCAGGTAATACGAACCATCCTTTTTCTCCGATTTTAATTGAACATATTTTTCGGCCATTGGTCGAGAGATACTGGACAAGACGCTGGAGGTCGATGATTTCTTGACCTCCTCGGTAAGAACTGATTCTATACCTCGTTTCCCGACTGGAACACCTTTACTCCCGAATTTGAGGCACCGGCACTCTCTGTTATACCAATGGCAGGTGTGGACATAGTGGAAGTGTGGCTTTGGTCCTCCGTGGTGGTATGAGAGAATGAAGAACGACTTAGTGACAGATTTTTCAAGAACGCCCGAGACAAAAGTAGGATAATCGTCAAATCGTTCAACGTATAATACTCGATGAACGATTCGCTCTCCTCCACGTAAGTTAAGAAATCTTCTAAAATCGGGGGGCTGGGAGCTAAGTCTAAGAAATTCTGGATCATGTTGGACCATTGAATCAGAAGAGACATACCTATTAATGACTCCGTCATCCAATCCAAGTAAGTCTGAAAGGGATACCGTTTCACACTCTTCAACGTCTTCAAAAGAAGTACCTTCTCTTCCTGTTTTTTTTCTTTTACTGTCTCTATCAGTTGCTCGGTCTCCTCGGGTGACAGGTCTACGTTCAGAGGAGTTGTCGGACGACTCTCCTGATGTGATTCTTTTTGATGACTTTGTTGAGTCAACAGTTCGACCTCTCGGTCTTCTTCTTCTATGGGGAAGATGAACGATCCAGAACTTGTTGACCAGCGTTGTTGTTCATTTTGTGATAAGCACGATTCGCAAGAAATATCAGAATTTTTACTAACACTTAACGTTTCGTCACAAAACAATTCTTGTAAACTCATAGTTAATATGCAATTTTGCGTTGTATTTATATACCAAATATCTATTCATCGAAATGATATTTAATTATGAAGAAAAAACATTGATAACAAACATTGTCGTATAAGTATAATCAACTTGATTTATTGACACAATATGCTAAGGTAACAATTATTATAAATTGACACCTCAATGTCATCAGTTAATACAATGAACAATAATAAATTTCCATGAATTGCATTTCTTGTTTTTAAATTTCTTTGTAATAACTTCCTGTCTGACAATGCTTTTAACTATGAATCATGAATCAATAAATCAACTTGATTTATCAAATTGATAATAATTTCCATAAATTGCATTTCATGTATTTTAATTCCTTGTAATAACTTCTCTGTGTATAATTGCTTTTTATGATAAATTTTAATTAATTGCTGTTAAATAATTTAACGAATTTATGTAACTTCAATTCTTTCTTTGAAGTTACTTCCCACTCTAAACCACCACCTCAACCACCTCTAACCACCTCTAACCCTCCCACCTCTAACCACCTCTAACCACCTCTAACCACCTCTAACCACCTCTAACCACCTCTAACCACCTCTAACCATCTAACCATGATCAATTGATTGTCTACCACCTCTAACCCACCTCTAATGTCAATTGATCATGGTTAGAGGTGGTTAGAGGTGGTTAGACATGTTGACATGGTAGAGGTGGTTAGAGTGGTTAGAGGTGGTTAGAGGTGGTTAGAGGTGGTTAGAGGTGGTTAAGAGGTGGTTAGAGGTGGTTAGAGGTGTTAGAGGTGGCTGTTAGCGGTGTTGGGAATTCGTAACTTCAAAGAAAGAATTTGAAGTTACATATAAATTCGTTAAATTATTAACAGCAATAATTAAATTTATCATAAAAAGCAATTATCAGACAGGAAGTTATTACAAGAAATTTAAATAGAAATGCAATTTATGGAATTTATAAATTTGATAATAATCAAGTTGATTTATTGATTCATGATTCATAGTTAAAAGCAATTGTCAGACAGGAAGTTCAAAGAATTTAAAAACAAGAAATGCAATTCATGGAAATTATTTATTGTTTCATTGTATTAACTGATCATTGAGGTGTAATTTAATAATAATTTACCTTAGCATATTGTGTCAATAAATCAAGTTGATTATACTTATACGACAATGTTTGTTATCAATGTTTTTTCTTCATAATTAAATATCATTTCGATGAATAGATATTTGGTATATAAATACAACGCAAAATTGCATATTAACTATGAGTTTACAAGAATTGTTTTGTGACGAAACGTTAAGTGTTAGTAAAAATTCTGATATTTCTTGCGAATCGTGCTTATCACAAAATGAACAACAACGCTGGTCAACAAGTTCTGGATCGTTCATCTTCCCCCATAGAAGAAGAAGACCGAGAGGTCGAACTGTTGACTCAACAAAGTCATCAAAAAGAATCACATCAGGAGAGTCGTCCGACAACTCCTCTGAACGTAGACCTGTCACCCGAGGAGACCGAGCAACTGATAGAGACAGTAAAAGAAAAAAAACAGGAAGAGAAGGTACTTCTTTTGAAGACGTTGAAGAGTGTGAAACGGTATCCCTTTCAGACTTACTTGGATTGGATGACGGAGTCATTAATAGGTATGTCTCTTCTGATTCAATGGTCCAACATGATCCAGAATTTCTTAGACTTAGCTCCCAGCCCCCCGATTTTAGAAGATTTCTTAACTTACGTGGAGGAGAGCGAATCGTTCATCGAGTATTATACGTTGAACGATTTGACGATTATCCTACTTTTGTCTCGGCGTTCTTGAAAAATCTGTCACTAAGTCGTTCTTCATTCTCTCATACCACCACGGAGGACCAAAGCCACACTTCCACTATGTCCACACCTGCCATTGGTATAACAGAGAGTGCCGGTGCCTCAAATTCGGGAGTAAAGGTGTTCCAGTCGGGAAAACGAGGTATAGAATCAGTTCTTACCGAGGAGGTCAAGAAATCATCGACCTCCAGCGTCTTGTCCAGTATCTCTCGACCAATGGCCGAAAAATATGTTCAATTAAAATCGGAGAAAAAGGATGGTTCGTATTACCTGGAAATAAATCTGTACAGGAAGGCGGACATCCTTGGTGTGGAACCCCTGAACCGGTGGAAGAAGGCTTTGATAAGAATAAAGATGCTGTTGAATCGGGAGGCGGAGTCATTCCAGCTATTGGACAGAGCAGTAATAAAAATGCAAGAGGAATTGGAGGAGATGGAAGACATAGAGGAAAAATCATTCCTGCGCAAGTAGAAAAAATTATGTTAGAGTTATGTGTTTGTCCGGTAAATGAGTCTTATAAGACTCATGCATGGAGATCTGATGAACGCTTGCGATATATGTTGCCAAAAGATTCGGCGTATGAAAGGGCAACCATTCATACCATGATTCTTTTATCCAAATGGTCAACAGATCAATTTATTGATCATTATAGGATGCGGCAACCTATATTTCGTGATTACGAAAATGCCGGAGAAACACATTACTATAACATTCAACAGAGTTTGGAAATCGCTTTGCGTTTATTACATTACCAATTTGATAATGACGAGAAGCAGGTTAAAGAATTTATATTAAATTTAGTCGACATATTTGATAAAAAGCGGCCTAAAAAAAATTGTTTAGAAATTGTTTCTGATCCATCAGCAGGAAAAAACTTTTTTATTGATTGTGTTACTGCTTTTTATTTAAATATTGGTTACATTGGTAACTATAATAAAACAGAGCGATTTCCATTCCATGATTGTGTCAACAGGCGAGTGAATGTTTGGAACGAACCCAATGTTGAATCAGCTGCTCTTGACACAGTGAAGATGTTGTTTGGCGGTGATTCATTCAGTGTAAAAATTAAACACCAGGGTGATCAGGTTTAACAAGAACTCCTGTAATTGTTATTTCGAATACATCATGTTTCCCTAAAGATATGGCTTTTACAGACCGTATGTTTAGGTATAAATGGCGTAGGTGTCGTTTTTTAAAAGAATACGATAAATATATGTCTCCACTTTTTGGGTGCATTTGATCGATTGGGCTCGTTCCTAAGGTTTCTTCATTGCAAAATTTATTTTTGTGGTAATTTATATTTTAGTTGTAGTAGGTAAATTGGTATAGACCACAGGCTAGAGTAATTTGTTATCATCAAAATAAATTTTGTAATTAGAGTAAATGTTTTATGTTTTATACAATATTGCGTAATATTTGTTAACATATTGTGTAATTATATGTATTATGCGCAAGTCTTGTTTTTCTATTGTATTCCTTATGTTTCTTATTAGTATATATGTTGTTTCCGGGACATAAGTATCTCGGTCCTGGTAATCCTATAGATAATGGGGAACCAGTAGATGTTGATGATGAAATTGCGTTACAACATGATTTAAATTATGATAAAGCTATAACCGCAAGTGATATAAGAGTTGCTGATCGTGTAGCGATAAAACAGTTTTATAAAGATTTTTCAAATACTGGTAATTGGCATTCGTTAGTCGGTGCTGTTGGACTTGGTGCTAAATACGGTGTTGAAAGTATTACTGGTGTGTTATATCCCCGTATGTCTAGCGGTAGGTTACCTTATCCATATTATTATAGTTCATTTGAGGAGACTGATTCTGGTGGTTCATCGAGTGATTCTAGTAATTTTGAAGGTGGTGCATTTAGTAATAGAGTTCGTGCTTTACTAACAGGTAAACGAGCCATGAGTGATACTGAAGATGACCCACCGAGTAAGAAAAGTAGAATTGAAAGATCAGCGGATGGACCTGGAGGAAGTAAAGGTGGTAAGTCGAGTGATAGTGGAGGAGGATAACTTGTATATACCAAGGGTTACAACAGAAACCTAATTCATTTGTTTTAACTTATAGAAAAACTTATCATTTTTATATGAATGCCTCATTGCCAAGTTATGCATTTGCTGAGGATGGAGATTTTGCTCATTTTATCCCTGGAAGTTGTCACGATATACCTTGGAATCATTTATTTTGTTATGTTTCTCCAAGAGAAGCTAATATGTTAAGAACGCAGTTTACGGAAGTTAGAGCTGTTAGAGCATCTGCTGTAATATCAAGTCTTGGCGTAAGATTACCATTTGAGACTAATAGTTCTGTGAGTGTCACTGCTAATGCTAATGCTCAGTATCCATTAGCGGAATGGAATGGATTGGAATTTAATCATTTTACTATGACAAAAAAGGAAAATATTAATAAAATTAGGGAAATTATGATTGGATCACCCACATTAGCACAATCTGCTACCGGCACCGATGCGGCATCTGATAATTTTACTAATATATATGCGCAATGTGCTAGTAGGCATTTTGAAAACCCATTGCATATTTTGTTGCCTAGACCAACTAGAAAAACATATAAAAATAATATTGTAACTGCTAATGAACAATATTTAAATGAACCACAAATGTATCAGTACGCAAGTTTAGTGAATGGTTCAAATCATTTAGGACCTATATTTGCTAAAAGTTATGTACCAAAGAATGGTCTTTTATTTTCTAGAAATACATATCAAACAATTACTGATGCTGAAAAAACAACAGAAAGAACTGGATTATTGTATGGACATGGTATTAACCATATGTACAATTTTAATAATATTGGAAATATTAAAGATATCCCTGACAGTAATTTTATTCCTGCATTTAACCAACCATATGAATTAATTACATTGGAAAATAGTTATCAGACATCAATGTTTAAGCCTACAACTCCTGGTATACAACCTCGTTTTGTTGTTGGAATGATCCCTATTCGTAACAAGGATCATAAATTATTACAAGCACAATGGGAGTTTTTAATTGATTTTGACTTAGATGTTGCGGTTACTGTTGGGTCATCTGGTTATTATGGACGGCAAGAGACGTGGCCAGAACCTAAATTTATGAATCCAAATATTCAACCTGGAAACTATAAAAAATACTTTGCTCCGAGTTATTATACTGATATGAGAATGCAAGGTGGATTTAGCAGATTAGAAACTAAAGAAACTAAAATCCCTGTTCAAAATAGATCCGTTAAGGATACTGGTTTTCCTGTTGATCCATCAGTAGAAGGATTTAAATCAACTCCAATTAAAGGAATGTTGCCTCATATATTATATGATTTACCGGAAGAAACAGCTGCAAGAAAAATTTTAGAGGATCAGAAAAAAGAACCAACTAAAGGAGTTATTGGACCAAATTTATATTAAATAATTATTGTAAACATATCAATTGATAATAAATAATATATATATATTAATTTTTTTATTTCTTAAATGCCACCATAAATTGCGGCGGTAATATTCAAAAAGAATTCTAAATATATATAGAGCCGCATTTTGTGGCGGCATGTATTACAATATATACCGGCCGAACTAAAACATCCTGATTACTTGGTTAATACCTTCGGTATTTGCCACCGCAATTAGTGGTGTTTAGAGGTGGTTAGAGGTGGTTAGGTGGTTAGAGGTGGTTAGAGTGAGGTGGGGTGGGGGTAACATAGTTGGGGCGGGGGTGGTGGTGGAGGTGGGGTGGTGGGGGTTAATATTAAACCCCACCACCCCCACCTCCACCACCACCCCCCGCCCCAACTATGTTACCCCCCACCTCACCTCCTCTAACCACCTCTAACCACCTCTAACCACCTCTAACCACCTCTAACCCCCTCTAACCTCTCTAACCAACCACCTCTAACCAACCCTCTAACCACCTCTAACCAACCACTCTAACCACCTCTAACCACCTAACCACCTCTAACCACCTCTAACCACCAACTCTAACCACTCTAACCACCTCTAACCTCTAACCCTCTAACCACCTCTAACCACCTCTAACCACCTCTAACCACCTCTAACCACCTCTAACCACCTCTAACCACCTCTAACCACCTCTAACCACCTCTAACCACCTTCTACCACCATCTCTAACCACCTCTAACACCTCTAACCACCTCTAACCACCTCTAACCACCTCTAACCACCTCTAACCACCTCTAACCACCTCTAACCACCTCTAACCACCTCTAACCACCTCTAACCACCTCTAACCACTCTAACCTCTAACCACCTCTAACCACCTCTAACCACCTCTAACCACCTCTAACCACCTCTAACACCTCTAACCACCTCTAACCACCTCTAACCACCTCTAACCACCTCTAACCACCTCTAACCACCTCTAACCACCTCTAACCACCTCTAACCACCTCTAACCACCTCTAACCACCTCTAACCACCTCTAACCACCTCTAACCACCTCTAACCACCTCTAACCACCTCTAACCACCTCTAACCACCTCTAACCACCTCTAACCACCTCTAACCACCTCTAACCACCTCTAACCACCTCTAACCACCTCTAACCACCTCTAAACCACCTCTAACCACCTCTAACCACCTCTAACCACCTCTAACCACCTCTAACCACCTCTAACCACCCTCTAACCACCTCTAACCACCTCTAACCACCTCTAACCACCTAACCACCTCTAACCACCTCTAACACCTCTAACCACCTCTAACTCTAACCACCTCTAACCACCTCTAACCACTCTAACCACCTCTAACCACCTCTAACCACCACCTCTAACCACCACCTCTAACCACCACTAAACACCTCTAACCACCTCTAACCACCTCTAACCACCTCTAACCACCTCTAACCACCACCTAACCACCTCTAACCACCTCTAACCACCACCTAACTCTAACCCACCTCTAACCCACCTCTAACCACCACCTCTAACCACCTCTAACCCTCTAACCACCACCTCTAACCACCACCTCTAACCACCACCTCTAACCACCTCTAACCACCTAACTCTAACCACACCTCTAACCACCACCTCTAACCACCACTCTAACCACCACCTCTACCACCACCTCTAACCACCACCTCTAACCACCTCTAACCACCTCTAACCACCACCTCTAACACCTCTAACCACATCTAACCACCTCTTACCACCTCAAAATTGTATCACCTTTAAAAACTGTTTTCTTCATGTATTGCATACAACCCACAGGGAACCACTTATTTCAAGAAAATTGAAATTTTTGCGATTTTGTAAAATTTTGAGCACGCGCAAATCATATGAAAGGTCCACACTAAATAGACAGACTATGTTTTTATACATAATTCAAGGTATATTTTCAGAAAAACTTGGTTTTGAAGTAGTACAAAATGAGTCACATTTTTTCAGGTTCTCTTGGACTATTATTAAAATTAATTAATTAAAATTAAAAAGGTTGTATTTACCGCAAGTTGAAGAAGCAATCGAAGAATCATACTTGCTGTTAAACAACAGCAAGTATCGACGGTAGCTGATTCTTCGATTTATTATGAAATAGTCGCTTTTTCTAAAACCAAATCCACAAAAAATACTAATAAGAGGAAGTATTGCTATTCTGTGTATAAAGCATAAACCGAACTTAAACAAGAACTGTATTTACTATGCTGTAAAATAAGCATTTCAAAGTAAATTCGCACGACTTGTCGAGCATTGCAACAGAAGTTTTGAATTAGATTCTCTTAATGTAAAGTTCATACTTATATCTAACAAGATGAGTAGTACTTTATCATTAAAGTTGCAAGGTATTGTTTGAAGTTTTCATACAATACAGAATTACATGGTGTAGTTCTAGGGTCCGACCCTACTTGTGAAGCAAATGTACTTATTTTCTTTTATATTTGCTCTCATATAGAGATACAGAAGAATTTTTAAGTACCTCTCTTAAACTATAATGAGCTCTACGTATAATATAATAATAATATTTCACACACACACGTATACATACATACATATATATATAAAATTTCGCGAAACGTTTATTTTCGTCATCAGGAACTTCTGAAACGGTTTATTATATTATATATATATATATATATATATATATATATATATATATATATATATATATATTATATATATATATATATATTATATAATATTAATATATAACATATATATAATAATATAATATATGTATAATATAGAATTATATATATATTAATAATTATATATATATATATATATATATATATATATATATATAATATAATATATATATATATTATATATATATAAATATATATTATATATAAATTTCGCGAAACTTTTTTTTTCGTCATCAGGGACCTATGAAACGGTTTGTGTCGTGGTCCGAGGTTCGAATTCCACCATGACGCCTATCCCATTAACAAATTTTATTCCCAAAGGAAATTCGCTAAAAACTTCACGCAAGGATGAATTTAAAATTATGTCAGAGTGAATCCCGCAAGTGTTCCTACCCATTAAAAGCACAACGATCTTAAATTCATTTTTTTACTAATTTAAATTTATTTAATACAATTTTCTTCTTTCTTCTCTTCCTTTCTTTTTAGCTTTTCACACTTATTTCCACAACACGGACATTCTATATCCTTCAACTTATCATTTAACCGTTTGATTCTTGTCTGAATGTTACATATTTTGCCAAACAATTTTTCATTTGTAACTTGCTTGCCATCTTTTCTTGTTGAGCGTGTTTTCGATCCTTTTTCGACGAAAGTCAAATCCATTCTTATACAATTATCTGCCCCTTTTATAATTTCAGTTTTAACCAATTGTTTATCATCTAATTTTTTAAATATGCCAACCATTTCGTTAGGTAGTTGAAAGCAGCACTTGAATGAGTCGTTATTGACTTTACATGCGACTCCTTTCTCGTCAACTTTGGCCATTATCTTTATAATATATTCTTAAACAACGCAATCGTATCTGAAAGAATCCGGATAGAATAATAACATTTTAATATTTTGTATTGACTTTCCTTTCACATACTGTGGGTTAAAGTTTATTTTACTAGCATGGAGCCTTGTTAATTGTAATAATACCTAATTGCTAAGTAGTACAGAACATGTTTTTGACATAAAATTTTAACTTTTCACATCCTAAAAAAACAAAGAAACTGACACTGACATGGAACAAATATGTTAAATATAAATTTTCCAAACATCAATAAAAAACATAATCAGGGGCACCTAAAGACTTTGTCTCGCCCTATTGTATTCGCTCCGCTTATCCCCACAATGCTGGACTTGCTCTGCTCGTCCTCAAACTATTACAATTTATATTTTAGTACATCTTCGGACATGCTTACGTCGTCCTTAGATAGAAACCTATTAACCTACTGATCTTTCTCGGAGGTCTTTAACGAAAGAAATCCAACGAGAATCATGGCCGTATTGATATGAAACTTTGCACACATATATATAATATATATATATAATATATATATATATATATTATATATATATATATATAATATATATATATATATATATATATAAAGTCTCACGAAAAGTATGTTCTCGTCATTAGGGACCGCTGAAACAGATTTGTGTCGTGGTCCGAGGTTCGCTTCCGCCATGACGCCTATCCATTAGCGAATTTTTTCCCAAAGGAAATTCGCTAAAAGTCAATTAATAATACCGTAACAGAATATAGTGAGGATTCTGTTACGGAATATTATTGTTATATTATTGTTCTTGCATCTTTGTGTATATCTTGTATTCAGATGGTTATAAAAAACTATGCCTCTAAAATTAGAAGTACGCACTATTATTTGCACTAGATAAAAGCTTAGTTACTTATCTTTAAGCTTAGTCAGTTATATCATTTGATACTACCGAGTTTTGCAAAACATGAATAGTTAACACAATAAAATTGTGCGAGAGACACCTAGGAAATGTAACAAGCAAACTGCAATGCTACATCTGGGTAAAACTCGGTAGTATCAAAATGATATATGTTTTGCTTGCCATGCATGATGGCGGTAAGAGAGCACCGCTCGTCTCTGGTAAGTACTTCACATTATATTCTTCGGAATTAATTGAAGGTCAGAGTGAGTTCAGGCTCTGTCGGCGCCCTGATGAGTTAGACGTAACGAAACAGAGTGGGACATGACATTATGTCGAGCCATCAAGTATGACGAATGTCGAATTATGGAACAGTTCCCAGATGTAGCATTGCATTTTGCTTGTTACATTCCCTTGGTGTCTCTCGCACAATTATATTGTGTCATATATTTATATATATTTATGACAAAATGAGTTACGAGCAGTGCTTGACAATCGAGTAACTGCTTAGGTTTTAAAGCATGAACCGGAACCTTAAGCAAAAAATGTGTTGTTAAGCACGGAAACACGCATTCTAAATGAAATTCGCCCGACAGCGGACCACCGCGCCGGAATTATTTTATGATTACACGAGCATTGAATTTAGTTTCTGTGGTAGGATGGTGGGAGGGGAGGATAATGTGCCTTCCGCCTTGGAAGATGCCCGCGCCCTCGAGACATACCAAGTCCTATAATGTGTACCAATACAATACAATACCAAGACCTGTCCATAATGTGTACCTGTACAGTGCAAGAACAAATGTGTAACAGTGAGTTGAAAACATGTTAGCTTTCATTTAATGTAGTAATTAATAACATTAAAACTAACATTGAGTCAAAAATATGAATTTTGACCAAATTGCCCAACTTAATTGGACGGGCATTGTGCACAATGCCCGGGTAAAGTGGGAAAATAGAAACTTATTCAGTTATATTGCCCAAGTAGGCCGGGCATTGCCCCAATGCCCTCTACTCTTGGGTCCAATTTCCGTCATATGAACAACCTCAAAAGCGTTATTTTCTGATGAAAATGTGCTAAAATTCTGCCCTAATCTCTGAACTTGTTAGTTATAGGCCTTATCTTATGGAAATCTGAAAGTCCATTGACGTCTCAGTATTATACACGTAATTATTATGCAATTACGTTAAACAAATAAATTAAACACACATAACTAACTAGAATGATAGTTCACACTATTTATCTAATTTATTTTTTTATTATCACTGACATCATTTTTAATGGATATAATATTTTTCATAAAATCCTGACCGACCATGAACTAATCTACCACAAAAAGATAAAATGTGCTCATAATAATGTTTGTAAGATAGTAAATTCCTCTTCAATAAAGTGAATTCATTTAGTAATAGTAAAATAAATAATTGCTGAAACGGTCAGTGGTAGTCTAGACTAAGTTATATCTCTAAATATTTTAAATTGTTTTGAGGCGAATGCGTAAGTAAAACCAAGAAAGTGCCAGATGTTAGCGTTTTGATTGATGTAGAGAAAGAACTGAAGGAAGACCAACGATTGTTTTCATCCCACTCAAGTCGGAAAAGATAAACCAGAATACACAAGTTTTTTTTCTTAGTTTAACTTAATAGGCTAAAGATCAAGATAGAAAAAAATTTGAACAAGGTAAGTCATCAAATACGGTTAGTTTAATAAAACAAAGAGACTTACTAGACTTGAGACTTAGACTTGCAACTTAACTTTCTAAAAGAAACTTAGCTAGTATCTAGTGTCTTGAGTGTAGCTAAGGCTCTTTGCAATAGAGAAGCCCTTTACTGTAAAATATTTTGATTTAAACGTTGTTGCAAATGACCTGAATGTCGTCAACCTCTTGCAATTCTTTTTCTTACTTTGTTATAAGGGAGTAACTATCTACATCAAATCCTTGGTTACTCCCTTTTGGGGAGTAACCATCTGGGGGAGTAACTATCTAAAGAAGTACCATTATTATTAATAATAATTATAGCCTCGGGTTTTAATTATTATGGTTGTTTCGGCTTTGGCCTCAGGAACAAACTGACTGCTCAGGAAGCAAAAAATCGCTTTTCTCTCTTTGTAAGTAAATAACAATAACGAAATTTATTATTTTAACTCAAGAAATTTTATTTATAGGATCAAGAAGGCAAACAACATCATGTGGCTGTTACTATTAATTTTTCTTCCAATCTTTTATATTTGGTTTAACCGGTGGTCTTGGACCATTGAGTATTGGGAATTTAAAGATATTCACGGTCCTGTACCGTCACTCTTCCTTGGTAACATACTTCCTTACATTCGGGGCAAAAAATCATTAGGCGAATTATGTTTAGGTTGGGCCAAGGAATTTAAGAAACATCCTTTAGTCGGAATATATACGTTTATGAAACCAATTTTGATGATAAATCGGTTGGATTATGTTGAGACGGTTTTAATGAAAGAATTTAACTTTTTCATTGATCGACGACCCTCATCTCCGACTAAAACAAATATATCTGATTTAATGCTATTTACGTCTACTGGGTCAGTATGGAAAGCTCTAAGAAATAAACTAATACCGCTATTCACGTCCGATAAATTAAAATCGATGACGCAATTAATGAATGATAGCTTTCAAAATACTTCATCTGATTTAGACAAACATTTGTCTTGTGAGATTGATTCTAAACAATTGATTGAAACTTATGTCATTGACATTACTGCTAACATCGGTTTCGGACTTAAATCCAATGTTTTGTCTCAAAAAAATTCCGAATTTCGGCAGAGGTGTTATAAATTGACCGAATTCAATTATATGAAATTTGCCAAATACGCAGCTTATTATTACATACCGACTTTGTCAGGATTTTTTAAAGGACCGTTTATGATGAACGATGAAGTAGCATATTTTCATCAAATGATAGGAAACGCTTTGAAACAAAGGCGAGAATCTGGGGAAAGGGTAAATGATTTCATTCAGCTACTGGTTGATTTGAAGGAAAAAGGTCGCCTAGAAGTTGACAACTGGGATGATACTGACGACTATCTTAAACTGTCAGAACAAAACAGATCCATTGAGCCCATTGGTAAGTTTTCTTTTTATTTAGACTGATGATTCAATTCCAAAAATAACATGACACTGTTGATAAAAAAGTGTTTGTAGAAAATTTAACGTGAACAACTACTACTGGCTACGTCCAAACATTAATGCCATACATTTTCTTCAAGAAATTATAATTAAAAATAGCAATTTAAACTTTTTTATTATTGCCTCATCATGATAAGCATTTTCATGTCAATTTAAAAACTTGTGTCTCCACTGTTTTTCAAAAACGATGGCGACACTACTTGATTGGCTATATGCTACTAAAAAGTGTATCATACTCTACCAAGGTTATGAACCACAAAAAGAACCAAAAAACTTGTCTTTTTGCGCCATAAAATATTTAACTTGACCTTCAAGCTTTTACTTTTATTTCATAACCTCTCGTGATAAACAACTTTTAATTCGTAATTCACAATAATCATTTAGTACATTAAAAATTCACTGGATAACTTTAATGTAAGCTTCCTAACATAATTTGTCGTCAATCATATAGCCTATGGATTTAAAATTTTTTACTGAGTCTATAGTCAATCACGAGTAAGTCCAAGTAGGAAAAAAAGGAAGCAAAAACTTGGTTAGTATAATAGTTATGGTAATTATTGTTGAGACCTTGCCACTGTATAGTGGAGAATTTGCAGAGTGTGAAACTCTAGCAAAACAGCCTCTAGGAGCAAAAACATATTCGTTAAGTGATTAAGCAGTGCAATAGTCCTGCTAGAGGGGAGCCGGTTTGTAGATTCCCCAACGTTTGTCCGATAGGGATAGAGAGGGGGTTGGCATCACGGGGAAGGTCTGACCCGTTTGTTTTATTATCACTGGACTTTCTTTTTCATTGAAGTTCCTTTGTTCATGAGGTTACCTTTCATGAACCAAGGAACTAAAGTAGTTATGACGTATCTGTAGACATGACGTTGACGCCATGTCAACATGTATTCAATAACCACTCCAAGTTGCGTTGTAACTTCAAACCGTTAAATCCCCTAGTGAAGTAATATCCAAGGATCTAAGATCCTTGGATATCACAAATATATTATCCTGGATCTTTAATATAGATCCTTGGAATAGATCATCTAGGCGGTAAGATATGGCGCTAAAACTAGGTATTTTATAATATTATATTATTGTTCCTTACATATCCTAAAATAATATTGGGAATTTTGAGGTCTTTTGTACACTACGAGTGTAAAGAGGCGTCCTTTATGATTGTGCAATAAAAAATTGTGCAATAATCCGATTATATTGCAAAATGTAATGTAATAACAAATAATATAAAACAATGATACTAACCCAGTCTGTTTGATATGAAACAACAACAATATGGAGAATAAATAATTCAGGCGGAGTGGTCCGCATGTCGGGCGAATTTCATTTGACATGCGTGTTTCCGTGCTTAACAATCTATTTCTTGCTTAGCGATTCTTTAATTTTTTAGCGATAGATTTTTTAGAAGTAATGATTTCATTGTTAATACTAAGAGAGTTTATTTCACCAGAATCTATTTGTTTTCTTTTAGCCGTTTATGTTATAAATAAATAAATAAATAAATAAATAAATTAGCGTTTCGGTTTATGCTTTATAACTTGAGCAGTTATTCAATTACCCAGCACTCGTAATTTTTTCTGTATTTTTCAATGGAAATGCGCATTTTCCTGTTAGTTATACAAAACTAGGCCTCTAAAATTGGCAGTGTACGACATTATTAGCTCTAGTTTAATGCTCTGTTGGTTTCTTTAAAGGTTTGAGCCCATTTCCTTTGAAAAGTACAGAAAACATTAGTTACGAGTAGTGCTTGATAATTCCAGTATCTGCACAAACGGGAAAATTTATGAATAGCGCCAACACAGTTTGATCCATAAAACCTAAAACACGTTTTTCATTCACAGCCAAATTTAAATCTTATAGAACCACTTTTATCAGGAGCAAAACTAATAAATTTGCAGATGTATAAAATTATAAGCATGCATAATGCATGCGTCTTTTAACCTATTGAGTTATAATAAACAGCCTAATAACACCTATTATATTTATTAACTTTAGAGCATTTGGACTGTTATAAATTTGTAATATTTTCATCAATTTATTTTCAATAAATTTTAATAAAAAATACTTCAATCATTTAATTGATATTAAATTTATTACAGAACTAACTGAAGATGTGCTAATAAGTCAAGCACTTGCCTTCATCACAACTGGTTTCGACACTGTTTCAAATAGTCTTACCTTTGCTTTAACTGAACTTGGACAGAATCAACGTGCAATGGGCAAAGTAGTTGATGAAGTTGATAGGGTTATGAAGCAATATGGAGACTTTACCTATGAAGCACTTAATGACATGAAATACATGGAAATGTGTCTAATGGGTAAGTGGAGAACCTTCTAAGGTATCATTAAGTATGTGGTTTATAATAAAAGAGAAAGAAGTCTCTCCTCAAAAATATATTCTTTATAGCAAAGCGCTTTCAACCTAACAAGAGGTCATCATCAGTGCTAGCCGTTGAATAAAGAAGAGGGTGATAGATGAGTCTTATAGATCAGATATCAAAGATAGGTGTCCTATAGGACACAAGGTGTCCTTTGATTATATATTGATATGATTATATTTTTTTATTTTAGAATCAATGAGACTACATCCAGCGCAGGAAGTATTGACTAGACAATGTGTTCGCAACTACACATTCGACAATGGACATCAGGTTGAAAGTGGATTCACAGTTTTAATTCCAGTCTTAGCCATTCACATGGATCCTGATAATTATTCAGAACCAGACTTATTCAAACCCGAACGTTTTGAATCCCCACCAAAACCACTATCATACTTACCGTTTGGCGATGGACAAAGGACATGTATAGGTGAGTTAATAAAACCTTCCTTATCAATCCTTAAATGTCAATCTCAATAATTCAACAAGTGTAAACTTTCAGAAATATTTTTTTAATTCTTTATATATTTAACTAATATTATTTATAATACAATCTCCTTGTAAGACTAAAGAATTACATAGTAAAATAGTTTTATAGTTAAATATTTATTTTTAAAGCGGCCATATGATTATGTTTCAGCTCAAAGATTTGCAATGCTGGAAATGAAAATGTTTTTATCAAAACTTCTCTACTCCTACAAAATAGAACTCAGCTCCAAAACTAGACTACCAATAAAAACAAACAAATGGAACTACCTAACAACAGCGGCTTCACCAGTTTATTTTAAAGTTACTAAAAGAAATCATTGATAAATAAAACATTGTATTAAGTGTCTCTTTCTTCAATCATATATTATCTTTAAAAACTACTCAATCTTTAATCTGTCTTTTATAACTAGGAGCCTCATATATTTATTTATTGTGGAGCTTAATTAAACATTATTAGTTCCACGCAACAACTATAATTAACATTGGTAAGACAAGAAAAACAACATAAAGGTAAAGATGTTTTGGATTTGAACTGTTTTTATATTGATTGGGTCAGTTTTTGATAGAAAGTATAAGAAAAATTACTAAGTTGATTAGTTAGCTAATTAATTATTAAGGACTAATTAGAAGGAGGGATAAACTTTAAAATAAAATGAGAGAATGGGTGTTTTAAAAATACAGGGGTAAATAAAATTAGATTAATGCAGAATGGATAAAAAGGTAGGTTGGTAATAATAATTGATGACGTTTTAAATTTCAGCAGTTTTAAAGTAGCAGTTTCTTTTAGATAAGTAAATAAGTTTTTGATATTGGTTTCGTCATCCCCTAAGAGGTCAGGTAAATTGGTGGGAATTTTATGGTTTGTTATCGTTTGTGTCAGCCTAGTACAGTCGATTAGAAAATGCTTGACGGTAAGTATGTCGTTGCAAAGTCTACATTTTGGCGGTTCTAGGTCCCTCGAAAACAGATAGCTGTGAGTCAGTCGAGTGTGTCCTAGTCTAGGCCCGTATTCAAAGACGTTTTCCTAACTCGTAACATTCTTCTTAAGAGAATGTTAGGTCTTAGGTAAAGGAAATGTTTTAAGCCATGAAATTTAATGATCGTTCCCGTGTTTAAAAGTCTTTTAGAGGCTTCGCATGATTTTATTTAGTAAGAACCTAAGGTAGTTAAGTCAAAATGTGATACCATTGTAAGTAATGTTAATATATCGCAAAATATCAATATTATTAAACTTATTACCTGGATTTACGACACACTTTGTCGTATTAATAACTATCTACATAAATTACATAATATAAGTTACTAATTAATCCACTTACCTTACTATTAGGGTATTTTCCCTGAAAATCTTTTACACCTCCGCCCAAGCCTTTTTCTTTTCTTCGCCCGCACACAATCAGATTTTATTTTCTATGGTCTGTTTGTGGCAGAGAGGAAATTCAGTTGGTCCGGTGTGAATAATTCAGCCATTATTATACAAAAAAAATTTTACACAAACAAAAAATGAATTTGATGACAAATACGAAAAACAAAATTGTGTATATGATTTAGCAAAATTAAAACAGTGTTGCACTGATTAACAGTCTTCATTTAGACCCTTTGGATTCGTACAACCTGGTCCACGATCAAACTTGAAACGCTTGATACCGCTTTATTTATGAAAGCTGTTACAATAATTGAACATTGTATTTATTAACTCTACTGTTTACTGAAAACATATGTAAATAAAGTTTCCAATATATTTAACATTCGCCAAAGCAAGGCCGCATTGTTGTTTATGACAAAGTGTGTCGTAAATCCAGGTAATAAGTTAATAACATTGATATTTTGCGATATATTACGTTACTTATTATGGTATCACTTTTTGATTTAACTACCGAAGTTTTTTACTTCTTGACTAAAACCATGCGAAGCCTCTAAAAAACTTTTAAAACACACGGGAACGATCATTGAAATTCGTGGCTTAAAAACATTTTCCATACCTAAACCTCACATTATCCTTAAGGAGAATGTCCTTAATCTGCAGAGGACAGTCTCCTCGTGTCGGTTTTCACTCCCCTATAATAGGTTTGACAGAATTTAGTTTGTTGTTACCTAAGGAATGCCATATATGTTGCCACCGTTATTTAGTTTCAGTCTAAGGGTTGCTTTAATGTCATTTATGTCACCAAAGTTTCCGAAAGTTGTCCATTGGAAATAGCTGATTTAGCCAGCCTGTCCGCTGTTTCATTCCCCGGGATCCCAGAGTGGCCAGGTACCCAGCAAAACTTTACATTTAAGTTGTTTGATCTTATCTTTTCTCTAATTTCTATTATGATGTTGTTCTGGCTGTATATATTGTTCATTGCTTGCAGTTGGCTGGAAGAGTCGGTAAGTATGATTAAGTCCTTTTTGCAATTTTTTATGGCATGCTCTAGCCTTTTCTTCATAGCTTCTAGTTCTATATTAGTTATAGAACTAAGTTACTTCCCTTAAACTGTTCAATTTGACCTGAGCTGGTTGTGAATGCGTATCCGGTGCCTTCGTTGTTTTTAGCTCCATCTGTGTTTATAAATTCTGCATTATTGTAATTTTGTTAAGTTGGTACATTATTTCCAGGTGTTGCTTTTTGGATTTGAATGAATAGAGATGTCCTGGTTTCTTCATAAGCCATGGGGCTGTTGTAGTTTAAATGCAGTATTTGGATGTACTTGGTTTTAGTAAATTGTCTATTTCATAAGTTCTAATCAAGTCTTTAAGATGATGTCCGATCGGTCTGGTTAAATTAGGTTTTATTTCATAATTTCTGTGGTATTTTGGTGATTGTATCTTGTGTGTGACGTGGTAATGAGGAAATTGAAGCTTTCTGTAGGCATAGGCAAGGACAAGTTGGTCCCGATGTAGTTATAATGGAGGTTCGTTTGCGTCAACTAGAAGAGATGGTATAGGGCTTGTTTTGAATGCTCCAGTGCATAATCGTATTCCGGCGTTATTTATTGGATCCAGTTTCTGTAGAGTCCTTTCTTTGGCAGATCTATATACTATGGCTCCGTAGTCTATTTTGGATCTTATTAATTGTCGGTACAGAAGTAGAAGTGTTTTGCGATCAGCCCCCCATTTTTGGGCCTGAATGATCCGCAGCAGTTTTAAATCACGTAAGCATCTATTCTTTATATTTTCGATGTGAGGTTTCCACGACAGCTTTTCATCCAAAATGAGGCCTAGATATTTAACTTCAGTTACTAATGGGATTTCTTCACGTGATAAAAACAGTCTGGGTGTCAGTGGTCTCTTTCTCTGAGCGAATATTATGGCTTTTGTTTTTGTAGGTGAAAAACTCAAACCATTATTTTCAGCCTACTTAGCTTATTTATACACCGTTGTATCGCTGATGTTGCTGATTCTACACTTTTTGACCAGAAGAGCACTGTAAAGTCATCTACAAAGAAGAGTGATTCTACACAGGACGGTATTTCATGAGTAGCACTGTGCACAGCCAGAAGAAATAAGGTTACACTAAGCACCGCTCCTTGGGGCACCCCATTTTCCTGGTGGCATAAGTCTGAGTATTTGTCACCAATCCTTACCCTAAATGTTCTTCTGCAAAGAAAACTTTGT
Organism: Microvelia longipes; assembly: GCA_018340805.1. NCBI lineage: Eukaryota > Metazoa > Arthropoda > Insecta > Hemiptera > Veliidae > Microvelia > Microvelia longipes. The sequence continues at coordinate 37,713,814 of JACMZG010001913.1, forward strand.
ATGAATTTTGTCATATTACCTCTTAGTCTAAAGTTGTGTAATTGTTTCATTGCTTGGTGAAACAATATGCATGAAAAAATACATAATGAAATTATATGAAAATGATGAAAAAATATGCAATAATAAAAATAGATGATCTAGCTAATAAAATATTTTTTATTTAAACTGTTAAAAATGTGACATGTACCATCAATAGTTTTTCATTAGTTGCACTTCTTAGTTTATAGGATTCCATCTCAAATTACTAGAAAAGTAGGATTAATGTTGTATGTTACAAAATGTATTTGTTGGGGCAATCTTCAGAACAATAAATGAAATATGAAAATCAATCAAAGAAATTACTTACCATGAAAAGCCTGATATGACTATATTGTACATGAAATTGATTTAAAACAATGAAAATATTAAAATTTTACAAAAATAATTACCTGACTTCACATTTAACTTTCACAGACTACTTAGAAAAACATGAATAATACATAAAAAAAATAGTTTTTTATGTTCATATCAAAGAGTTTAGGTATTTAAAATTTTTAAAAATGTAGAACCTTTTTTCATGTACTTTTTAATGTTTCCAAGTAAGGTAATTATTGTTATCTACTTCTTGTATTTGTAAATTACAGTCTTGTTATCTCACACTGTAAATGTACTTTTACTCCCTAGGGAGGAAAAGTTAAAGTTTTGCCAACTTGACCGAATTTTTTAGTAAAATTTTTAGGAAATTTTGAGGATTTTTTTCGGTGTTATGTTGGTACTACGGGTAGAATATACAATATGCACACGCTAATCTTTAAATTACAAATATAGTATTACACATTATTCTATTGACAGCTTACAATAAAATAATGTGAAGATAGTGGCTTTATTCTCTCTTCATCAGAGTAATTGACATGGTAAGAATAAACTAAACTTACACAATAACAATTAAGGAGCTGAGGAATATATTAATAGTTGTTAGTATTAGTTCTCTAGTCGTAGATAAAATTTAATATGCAACAAGGGATGAAAGTTTTCAGCTCTCGTTATCTCCCTCGTCAAGCCTCGGGAGCCTAAATGTTAGTTAACTCCCTCGGCAAGCCTCGGGAGCTAACTAGTTTATCTCCCTCGGCCTACCGGCCTCGTGAGCTAATGAAGTTTCCTTCTTCGGCGCTGCCTTAGGACCAAACTTTAACTTGAGCTGTAAAACTTACTTTCATCCCTTGTTGCATAAATAACTATTGTTTTTAGTCAATTTCATGTTCAATCTAGTCTTATCAATAATATTATTGTAATTAATTTCTTTGATAGATTTTATATTTCAGTAAATGTTCTGAAGAAAACAAACAAAAATTGTAAAATATATAATTAAAGCCTACTTTTATCAAGTAATTCAACATTAATTATCAACAGAAAGTTACATTGAAAATTAGTCGAATGTAAATACTAATTAAAAATATAGCTATGCGTTGACAGGTAACTCAGCAATATGTTGACAGGTAACTCAGTACCCACATAAAAGGTGTCTTTTTATGTCCGAGAAATGGTGTTTAAAAATATTTGTAAAGTATAGAAACAAAAATAAAATATTTATATTATTTATTTTAACATTTTCATAAAATAATTTAGTACAAAAATAGTATCAACATAGTTTGCTCAACTAAAAATTATTTGGAACTGATCCAAATCTAAGAATTTTGGGATTTATTACTTCAGACAAAAAAATGTTAGTTGCGTAGTCAGTTAACAGGAGCACAGTTGTGTAACTTGGTAATTTCCCCATGCCAACTACTCCTGTCGTCATGTTTTCAAAACTACTTTTGGCACAAAACTGATGAATCCAAATAATTGCTTTATTTAGTAATGACTCGTGTTGTTACAATGGTGATAAAAAACCAGATGAATTCATAATACTAACTTAGAAAAATGGCAACAATATTATTGTAAGAAGAAAAAGTTTCAGAGCTGCCACAAGAGACCAGCACCGAGTTTAATGCCACCTTTAGTCTGACCTTCCAACATCTATTATATTCTTCGATAAAAATGTGATGGAAATAGTTATTTATGCCATAAGGCTGAGAAGTGTGTCTTTATGTCACGGCAATTAGGGAAAAATTCAAGTCAAGGGAGTCGGGAAAAATTGCCAATACATAAAGACATTCTCAGCCGGATGGCATACACTATTTTTTGAGGTAGCACTCATTAAATAAACTGCGCTATATTGAAAAATTGAATAATTGAAAAAAAAAAACGTCCAATTAACTCCATATTATCGTCGTCATTGAATTCATCCATAGCTTCACACTTTTACTCAAAAATGTAAAAGCTTTACAAATAAACACACAAAAATTGTCAATTAGAACACCTTTTTAAAACGAAAAAAAATTAGTCTACAAACAAAAACAGAAACAAAATGAACGTTTTTAAAGAAACCTCATGAAAGTTTTACACAGATTGTTTTTTTGAACACGCTACATTACAGTAATGGCGGCAATATATGAATTACTTTTACACCCTAGGCGTTTTTAACATTCATTATTGTCCTCGGAGGTGAAAAGTACTAAATAACCTCCTATAACAATAATGATTGGCTTCTCATCCTAAAAACGGTCCAATAAAGTGCTCAATTACGTACTACCTCAAAAAAAATTAAGATGCTACAGTAACACGATAGTGGTCCAAAAAGTAAATGCATTACATGTTTTAAAGAGAAAGTCTGGCATATTTATTCCATAAAATTGTATGTCACGGAAGTTAACCTAAAATAATTTCTTTTGGCTCACAACTAACAAATGATAGAATCTGTAGTTGCTTTTTTGTTATTAGGCAATATTTGATTTGTGACGTCACATTTCTTAATTAGGTAGTAATGAACCTTAGTGGCAAAAGTTCATGAGTTGTCTGAACTAGTTTTCTGCAGGGCTGATTTACAGTAGCTTGCGTTAGTCAAATCCAAACTTTTTCTCCTTTAAGTACCCCCCTCACCTGGCATGGTGCAGAATGTGGGAGGTTACATAAATGTCATCTTGCCCGCCATCGAAGAAGGTTATTTTGGGTCATATTTTTTATACTTTCTAAAATTTTTGTTTACAATTAGATTATAGAACTTTCTTGACACTTGACAATAAAATTAGTCATTCTTTTTAATCATCTATAATATCTAGTAGGTTGAAAACTCGTGTTTTGAAGGTAGTGGATCACATAACCCTATATGGCAAGATTGTCGACTTCCCTTTTAACTCTATACAACACAGAACGTTTTCAATATAACTGCAATATTAGGTTAGAAAAATTTTAAAATGCATAAAAAAACGTCAACAATACTTCTCAGAATAATTAAAAATACAACTAGGTTGGACTACCTACTTGTTGAGCATGGAAAACCCCAAACTTGTATTTATTCATAAAATTTGTTTATTTAATAAATAAAAAAGAAATAATACCAACAACTACCTGTTGAAGGGCCCCTCAAACCCCTAGGGACCCTATCAAACAAATTTTGGACCAGCTCTTATATGTTTAATGTTAACAAAATAAGCAATAATTTATCAACATTATCAGTTACATTATATAAAATTATTGTTCTTAGTCAATGACAGGAAATTTATATCACAAAATATCTAAATGATTACACTACTACTACTAAAAACTATATAAAAGATTCTTTGTCAAAAAAATTTAACTTACAGAGGATATAACTTTACATCATAATTTTATTTAATATATAAAAAAAATGATGACAGCTACTCAAGTGAAAGGACAACAGTTTTTTTAAAACATAAAATATGTTTATATAAATAACAAAAATACTTTTTTGTACAGCATATTTTTTCTTAAGTGCCAGGCTCTAATGTGCCTAACATACAAGGGTGATTTCCAAAGTTTACAAATATAACCACAGTAATAATTTAAGTTAAATCAATTAAATGCCAAATCCACACTCATTAAAACCATTATTTAGTCATTTCTGGTTATTTTGGTTGCACTTCTTAGTATATAAAATAGTATTTATATAGTTTATAAAAGTAGGCTTTAATTCTATACCTTACAAAAATTATTTTGTTTTAATTTTAAATATAAATAAATAAACAATTTATTTGCACTTAAATAATAACACAATTTAACATACAGCGATTAGTCAATATTTTGTGCAATAAGCCAAAAAAAAGAAGAAATTTTGATTAAATTATTCAACCATAATAGTAGACATCTTCAGAACAATAACTAACTTTACTTTAAAATATCACATGCTACTTAGAAAAATTAAAAAGTACATAAACAATATTCTAAATATCTAAAAACTTAATCACAGCTAAGTAAAAAATTAATAAGACACAATATCTTAATGCAAGATACAATATCTTATTATGAGATATAATATCTTGGTGAGGTATTGTATTACCTTGCTGTGATGTAGCTTTTCAAGTTCTTAGATATGTAGAACCTTTTTTTTACTTTTTTAATGCTTATAAGTAGCCTGTGATAGTTATATGTAAAGTTTGTTATTGTTCTGAAGATGGCCACAATGTTGGCTGAGTAATTAAAAAAATAAATTTGATTACACATAGAATTAAAGTCTACTTTTATCAAAAGATCATAATATTAATATTTTGTTTTGCAACAAAATTCGCGTAAAATATAACCAGGTTTTTAACCCTTAACCCTTCTCATTGGATGACATATCTGTACTCTTTATCCACTTTCTGATTTGCAAGTAATTAAACTTAAGTATTCGTATGGTAGACTTTTTTTTAAAAAAAGCTTAGAAATTTAGGGCCTCATAAAAAGGCCAAGATAGAAGATAAGATCAAATTTTACAGATTTTTCACATTAGTGAATTTTATGTAAAATCATAAAGAAATATACTAACAGATCCATCCACTGCACTACATTAATATTTTTCAAAATTTCCTAAAATACATCTATACACAGACATTTCATGAAAAATACATAAAATAAATCAAAACATCTTGGTCATTAAAAAAATACAATTAAATTTAAATATTCAGAGATAAAATTAAGTCATTAGTATTTTATTATGCTTTCTTTTAAATATATTTTCAATTTCTTCCATTATATACATAATTGATGTACATGTATTTATTGTATTTATAATATTTTATTTACATTTTTATTTATAAGTTATTATATATAGTATATACAGATTAACAGTCTCACATTATCAATTGAAATAAGGCGGGAAATCGACGGAGATTCTTTGTATCACATTGTTTATTTGGTCCCTGAAATAAAAAAATAAATAAACATTATTAATAACAGAATAAGTATGAATGAATAAAACAAAGAAAATTCACTAAAATTAGAAAAAAAACCAAGTCCAAGAAATGGCTTTTGTATTCTATATGTCAACAGAACATATAAATAAATAAATTTTAAAATTGGAATATATAAATTGTCAAATTCTTTTAATTTTTCAGTTTTAATTATTTGAGACACTTTCTAACACTAGAAGTTTTTTACAAACTGACACCAAATTAGAAGAAGTAAATTGAGACAGTTCAAAGAGGAGAGACTATTTCATTTACTATAACACATTTTATTTATTTTATTTATTAACATTTTTACAAATATATAAAAATTAGATAGTAAAAGTATTTAAGCTAATTCGACTAGCTGAATTTTGTATAGATTTTTAGTTAAAAAAGGTACACATGGAGATTCTTGTTAACTAAGGTTTTATGGTAAAAAGGGGATAAATCAATTAATAAAAATTACTGCTTCGTGTTTTAAGCGAGCCTAGTGTTATAATTCAAAGATATTATTTCTTTTTAACTATAATTTGACACAATTAGATGTCTATTTCCAAGATGAAAGTGTGATTTGAGAAAGACTCCAAAAATTTCGTTTTAAAGAGGTGATCCTACAGTAAGTAGGATCTACAAAAGTTAAACAAACCATAGAGGGTGTAGAATTTAAATTAGAAGTTAAGTTAGATATACTGAATTTAGTTTAGACCACCATTCTAATATCCTTTTTAGCTGGATAGCCTAAACAGGATAGGCCTAAACCTTACTTATTTGGAAAAAATACATAAAATATGCATCAACAACCCAAGCAATTCCAGTTAATAAATTACCAAGGATTTATATCATGCGCCACTTCTGAGGACAAATGACCCAACACATAGTACAGTACAGAATAAACAATGGTGCCAATGAGGGATAGTGAATGGATGGTATAAAACAAAAAATAAACTTAAAAAAATAATAGTAAACCATACATAAAAAGCAACAAAAAACTTGAAAAATAAAATTAAAAGTATATCTGAATAAAATAAAAAAAATACCTCTAAATCTCATTAAAAAAAAGAAACTTTGTATCTGAGCCAAAAAAAACAAACAATAAACATTTTATACTCCTTAATAATGTTACATATAGTATTTAATAAATTTTATAATTTTCATTTTTATAAATGAAATATTTTATAATAATTTTATTTAATATTTTATCAATTTTATAATTCTAAAGGCGCTTTTAAAGCAAGATACAGGTAGCTGTTAATGTAACAATTTAGTAGTAGGCCCCAGTAGACTGTTTGATAACTTATTGAAGAATGGGGCAGTGGCAAAGGAATAGCCTTGTCCATTGAAATTTGTTTTGTTTGTCCATTAAAATTCCTTTGTCATAAGAATGACAAAGATATATCCTTGTCCATTAATATTCCTTTGTCAAAAGTATGACAGAAGGATATGAATTGACTTAAGTAATTCCTAAGTCAATTCACCAATCCCACAATATTTTGTCAAACAATCCACTGGCATGTTTAGCTAAATTATAACTATGATCAGAGTGAATAAATACCCAATGAAATGAAATAACATGATTATGATAATGAAATAATAACATACTATGAAAGAAAAATGTTTAACATAATTAAGGGAACTAGGAAGACATTATGTAGAAGATTTGAATTTGATCAGTTGGTAGGAAGGAAATAAATAGACAATTAAAGAAGAATAACCTTTCAGACTTTTCTTGAGTATAAGGGGTTTAAAAAAGTTGCTCTATTTCATAAATAGTCTATGAGTATTAAACAAATATACCCATATTTGTGTTTTAACCAAACAAAGTTTTATCCTGGGATCTCCATATAAGCTGTTCTCATTCAATAAAAACAATTTAAAAGTGAATTTATACAGTTATTTAGTTCTTAAAATTAATTAGTTAAAACATAAAACTAATAGAGTTACGTAAAGAGATTTTAATAAAAAATCCATTTTTTTTAATTTCTTGACATTTCTTTAATCGTCTAAGTGACATTTCATTCGTCACTAATTTTTTATTAACCAACCTCCACAAACCAAAAATCATACATAAAAAGTGATTAGATTGGTCACTCACATACCTAAGAGATATTAAGGTTTTACCATATCAAACAAAGCTAAAGGGGAAATTGTTATAGCGTAATTTCACTGTTTAATATACATGTTTCAAAGTTCAATTAGATATTTTGTTATGTATACTTTTTATGTTTATGATAACAAAAGCGGAAATATAAGGAGAATACTACTTAATTGAATATTTTGGACAACCTGACCCCAACAATACTGGACAACAAAGAGACTAATCCTAAGAGGAAGTAATTAGAGAGAATAGCACAGTGATAAGGGGTCAAGAAGTGAAACAGTTTCCAGTGAGTACCATAACGGTAAATAATCTTACTAGGCCTCCCTTGAGGTAGACAAGAGACCCCCCCTCCCCCCTAAAACCTCTATGGGGACATTTTTCAGTGACGTCTCATGAAATGACTTAATACAACACAGATATCAAAAGAATATATGCAATAGATAATAATTACAACTTATTTTAAATTCATTTTCCTTAATTTAAGAGAAAATGGTCGAACAATAATTTAATAATATTATAAGAAATTGTAATATTATGAAAAATCAAAAAATGACGTCACTAATGTACAGTTATGATACCACACTACCCAAGGAATGATAAGAGCTGTTGTATCCTATCTCTAAGTAGTCTCTTTGCTGGAAATACAACTTGAGAAATATGATGCTACCCCTAAACTCACAGGGTGACTAAACCCATGAAATACTTACAAAAATAAAGATAACTTAAAAATATGTATATGAATATTCATAAATCAGTATAAGTCCAGATACTCTAGATGCAGATACTGATTAACTGCAAAGCCCTTAATATAACAACAAAAAATAATGGCTGAAGCTATCAGTTTTTTTTCTTTTAATGATAATAATCTTTAGACAAGATAATTCTAGATATAATTCTAATGCTAAAGATAATTATCTTATGTACTTTGACGAAATAACCTGTTAATTAACAGGCTATTTCTTCAAATTACAGTAAACATAGCATCTTTAATAAACTATACGTAATATTTATTATTTGTACAAATGAATTGATAGCATTTTAAAAAAGTGATTTTTTTTAAATTTAAAAATTGTAAAAGAAGTAATCTAAATATCAGATTATATAATTAATAAACATATTTAAATTACAACTCTTTATAAGAAAACTGTTTTTATAAAAAAAATAAATTAAATAGATTTTCCCACCAAACAGTACCAGCCTTTTTAATATCAGCTTACAGTTTTTAGCTTTGTAAAAAATCAAAACTTAATCAGTTTTTGCCACTATAAGGATCCCAATAACTTCAAGAAAACATTCTGGTTTCTAACACTCTGCACAAAAAAAAATCATAAGCTCATTTTTTCTTAGAAAATTTTGTGAATTATAAATATTTAAGGATTAATATCAAAGACTGAATTAATACTATTAAAATCAAATATTTACATAATAACTAAAGTTTAGTAAAAAAAAATTGTACTAACCCTATTTTATATTAATAATATAACAGATAGATTTCTTTTGCAAAACAAATAAAAGGCACAATTAAACATCAATTTCTTCAAAAGTTCTTGATAGTCTATTGGAGTCTATTCTTCTGCGCTGCGAGCGCCGAACAGCATCGGCTCGTCTATAAGGTTCTGAACGGAGCCCAAGCAGGATATCTTCCAAAGCTCCGTTATAAACCTCATCTTGATGAAGAAGTTTCTTCTCTTGGACCATCTTTGTTTTACTCTTTAATTCATTAATAACAGCCTCCTAGAAAAATATATTTTAAAAATTCACAAAGATGAGTTAACATGAAATATACAAAAAATAAAATTTTCTAATTATTATTATTCATTTGATAATAGTGTATTTACATATTAAAAAATTAAGAAAAATGTAGATTTTTATGAAGAATAAACAGATTAGACTACAAGCAATTTTAAAATAGAATATCCATAGACATATTATTACTAGAGGTGCTTTTTGATTGAATTTTGAAACATTGAAAAAGTAACCTGAACACCTTACACAAAGGTCTTGATTAATATAACTACAGTAATTTATACAGTAGAACATTTAAAATACAAAATGCACACAATGAGTTAAAATAAAACAACAATTGATTTATTATAACTTTACTCTTAGAGGAGGTTTCAATGAGGTAACACAGAGCCCCTGAGAGCCCCAAAATATGTTTCAAGCCTCTCAATGAATTGATATAGGCTATGTCTCCTCTAGTAATATATTTCTATGATTTTATCCTTTGATGTAGCATCAAAGGGTATTTTGTCATTAATTTACATTCAACTGCAAAAAAAAGTTTGAAACTAAAGAAAAAGTAAAATACAGGATTGTTACAGAATATATTTACAGTATATTACAACTACAACATTAACAAATCTTTTAATTCTAAAATCCCAAGTAACTTATTGAGTTAATGCCAAAACACCATTTGTTGTATAGTAATTTATTTATTTTTTTGCTTCATAAAGATTATTATTTAAATATATTTACAATCATTGTATATCAATGTTTTTAAGTTAATCCCATAGCTAAATTGATATGATTAATAAGTTGCCTTAAAATGTATTCAATATAATAATAATATTCTTATATTTTATTATGAAGCCTTACAAGGATTAACATGTCATATATACAAAGAGAGTATAACAACTAAAGAAGTTAAAAAAAATAATAATAAATATATACATTAGTGAATATTTCTTTCTAGTTTTGTAAATATTCTTTTACATTATAATATGCTTTTGAGATCAGCAAAGCTTTTAATTGTTTGCAAACGACATTAATTTTTAGCTTGTTTTATTCTTGTGGCAATTTATTGTAGCAAGCTATTGAAATGTTGTGTGGGCTTTCTTAAACAAAGCAGTCCTGCAGATATTTATATCTATAATTTATACATATAAATTATAGATATTCTTGGTTTTTAATTAAGTTTTAACAAGAGTAGTGAGAAATCTATCTTTTTATGGAAATAGTAAATGAGAAAACCAAGTTGATTAAATTAAAAAAAGGTTACGTAAGTGACCATCTAATCATGAAAAATAAATTAATATGGAAAAAGAGTTGGTATAAAAAAAAAACAAATTTCTTCAGAATTTATAAAGAAATACAGTGTTGGTTTCTTTAGTTCTAGAAACCAACACCAATGTGTTAGTGTAGGTTTCTTCTTCGGTTAATACCCTTAATTATTTAAGTGTAAAAACTAACAAATATATGATGACATGCTTTTCTTTAAATCTAAAGAAATTTGCTACATAAGTTTTAAAAGACACATGCAAAGTTAAAACAGTAAGAACACCATAAAACATTTTACCTGTATGTCATTAGGTACTGCATCAATAGGAAGAGATCTGATTGCCTTTAAATAGCCAATATTTACAAATAATTTGTTATCAATATTCAATCGTAAGGATAAATAAACAAAAGATGAAGCAAATCACACACCAGTGAATAGAAACAGAAAAAAACAATCACAACAGTAAGTATAAAATAATACAAAATATTTAGTGGTAACAGAGCCTGTCAAAGAAATCAATATTTTGAACATAGAGATATTATTACTAGAGGGGCCCTATTGGTTGAATTTTGAAAAAGTAACATGAACACCTTTGACTATTAATATAATCTAATAAACAGAAGAAATATTACAGTAAATATAAAGTAGAACGTTTATACAATATAATTGTGCGAGAGACACCTAGGAAATGAAACAAGCAAAATGCATGCTACATCTTTGGGAACTGTTCCATCATTGAACATCAATGTCATGTCCCACTCTGTTTCGTTACGGTCTCATCAGGCGCCGACAGAGCCTGAACTCTCTACTCTGAAGCTCTAAATCAGTGAAGTATTCCAGAAGATATAGCAGTGCAATACTTACCTAGAGAGGGAGCGGTGCTTGTCTTATTCCGCCAGTAACGTAACGAAACAGAGCGGAATGACCTGATGTCGACATCAACTGTTGTGACGAATGATCGTTGATGGAACAGTTCCCAGATGTAGCATTGCATTTGCTTGTACATTTCCTAGGTGTCTCTCGCGACAATTATATGTGTGGAACTATTCATGTTTTGCAGAACCTCCTAGTATAGAATCGAAATATAATAGAACGTTTATAATTAACAAGATGTAATTTCTCTCTTTCAGGTTCCTTTTTATTTCTACACAAACATGTGTTTTTCTTTTCCTTACAATAATACAGGGTTCCTTAAAAGTTTTTTTTTTTAGTTATTTTTTGTGTAAGTCCTTTGTTTTTTATAGTCTGTTAAAGTAAAAAATTTGTTAACAACCACATTTAAATTTTGAACACAGATTGTAGCAGTTTATAATGTGCAATTCTTGTAACTCAGGGTATTAAAAAAACTATTTTTTAACTGAGAAAAGAATCAAAAATAAATAAAATAAAAAGAATTTTCCTTTACCACTAAAAATGTTAAAAATTACATAACATATATTAATTATAATATTATAGTTTAGTAAGGTATAAAATAATATGTATAAATATTGGTACATGTAGCATGCAATGTGCAGGTCTAAATACTACTTCACACTGAAATTTAAAACGATATAAAGCGGTGTTGTTTGTATATATTCTAAAGTAAAACATTTGAGTTTGTCATCAGATAAACCCAATAGAAAATAAGAAAGACGAAAGATTTTTTTTCATGCTTTCTCCCTTTGTAATTTTCAGTTTGCTGTCACCTATCAAAACCATAAAAGTACAGTTAAAATTTTTGAAGAAGGAACATTAGAAAAGTCAACATCAGGCTTTTTGAGGATTAGAGTTTACAAAAGCACCACATATTTTCTTGTTGACACAAAAAGTTAAACTTTTAGGAACACTGATGTTGTTCAAAAATGATTTAATTTTCTATTTACATAGATTTTCTCGGGAACCATACAACAGGGACGTACCAACCAATCAGAACCATCCCTTGCATAATTATAAAGGGGTTGAGGAGATGGGAGTCTCTAGATTGTTATATCTGAAAGGATTTTCCATTGTGGTACCTAGGAGAGTAATAAGGAGTCTCGGTACACACCCTGAGACTCCTTATTACTGTGGTATTACATCCCGAGTCCTCCCTTCTAGTAGTGTAACAAGTCTCTTTGGTTTTATGGAGTAGTGCAATAAGTTGCTATTATGTGTGTAGAACTGAAAGATTTCTTGGATATAAAATTATATACGTCTACAAACAACAAAGGAGATAAGAGATAATCACTTTAATAAGCAGAAAGTCCTTAAAGAGACACTACCGTGATGCTTTGTAAAGAATGCAATAAACTAAAAATACTTGTCTAGATAAGGAGACCTGTAGGTCAAGTCTCAACAATTCTCACATTATTCATAGACACCAAGCACACTTGAAAACAGAAGGTTCAAATTGAATATAAATAATAGAAAATTACTAATATGGTAAACCAGCATCAGTGTTCCATTATTAATTTTCTAATGAGTAGGTGCTCAAGAACAGATTAACATACTTAGCTAGTCATTTTCTTAAATGTAGAAAAGGATTTAAACATTTTTTATTACAGCATTAATCTTGCAGATATGGTTTACAATGGTGTATTACATGTGGTATGTAGTGTTGAATTTAAATCTTGGTCTTTAAATATGTATAATAAAGTGTGAACGGTGTACCAATGAAATAAAGTATTTTGGTCAGGAGTGACGGGTGTATTTGATTTAATCAACGTTTCGCTTCCACTAAAGCATCTTCTGTAATGTAGGACATCAAGGATAGAAACAAGAACTGACAAAAAAAATTTAAACAATCTCTCCATATTTCAGGTTCCGGAGTGAAGAGCATTGTGTTCTATCCAACGATGTATAGCCTTTCGCCCTGTAACAATGCCCTACCCACAGTTCAGGTGTTTCAAGAGCACTTGTGTCTCCTCGGATGATTCCTACATCTATCACATTGAACGTTAACCAACCTTCCGCCGCAGAGACCTAACTCTTCATGACAATTAACCGCGAAGCCTACGCAGTTTATTAACAATGAAATAAATTAAATTTACAAAAAAAATAATTTTAGCAGATGAGGAAAAAAATAACACGATAATAATAATAATGTCTAACTGTATATATTTTAAATAAAATATATTGTATATACTTAAAAAAAATAATAAGGACTGCTGTGGTTAGAGCTGATTTACATGGAAGATGTAACAGAATTAAAATATGAATAGTAAATATATCATAAATCAGGTCATATATGTCAAATCATCATATATATAATCATATCATATATAATGATTTAACTCATAAACAATTTAAATTACATTCTATTCCTTAACCCCCCCCCGTCCATCCCCAATAAATACTTATATAAATTATAATAAATAAAAAGAGAATTTACATGAGCATGGAACTAAGGAACTGTTCAATATAAACTTGTATGTTTTTCTAAACGTTCCAACTCTTCTGGTTTCTTTCTAGATATAATATGAGAATGTATCTGACTCCATAGTTCACCTATCTGAGACAATAATTTGCTTATCAAACAAATCTTAGCAAGTTGAAGAAAGAATAGTACAGTTGGATTTAACTGAATTCTAAAAGTCCAAAGAAGGGTAGGGGCAAAAATATTATCCTGCTAGGGTAAAAAATATTAATCTAGGGTAAGAAGATGTTATATATAATAAAATCTTTTAGTAAAATGGTAAAATAGATGTTGTATAATGTGAAATTGGCTAGTTTTTAAGGAGTAAAAAAACACTTTTCACATCCTATTATTGGAGTTGTCAATTATATATTATTTTGGGGAGGGGGAGGTAAATTTGTAAGAGGAGGGATCAATTTTTGTTACACTTTCTTAGGGGAGGCACCCAAAATTTATAAGAGGGACCCAACCAAAGAAATTGTTTATTGGCTCAAAATCCATTTCAGATCCAAAGAAGTTGTTCAGAGCAATAAAAAATAGAATAAAATACAAACAAATGTATGAAAATTAGCAAATAACAATAATTAAATGAACTCAATGTCTGCAGATAAAATCTTGTATGCAACTTGGCAGTAAAATTATATTTTTTAAAATACTATTTTAAAAAGTAATTTTTTATGAGGAAAAATAGTATTTTTGCCCTCGCAATTACCTTCCTCGGCTTTGTCTCAGGAGTTAATAGTCATAATTAGTAGGGATACACCCAACTAATTTTACATAAAGAACTAAAATTTACACCACAACTATCATAACTTTATTGTTATGAAATTCCAACAGCTTTTAAAAATATGCCCCTAATATTGTTTAAAAAAACAAAGGTCGGTATTAAAGAATTTCTCATATATGAATACCAGAAAGTATTCTTTATTTGATATCGAGAAAGAACAATACCAATGTTAATAACTTAATATTGAATTAATGTAGTTTTATTTATTTATATTAGTCCTTCAATTAAACATTTTAAGATTAAAATTGGGGGAAGGGGTGTGGGGAAATACAAAATGAAATGTATCAAGCAGACTTAAAACAAAAAATATATAATAAGTAAAAAGACAAACCTGTTGTCTCTTTTGGTTGGTAAGTTTATTAAGTTTATTTTTGGTTTCATCGTTATTATTATTTAAAGCTTGTCTTGCTGCTGCCTCTAACCTTTTCCTCTGATCATTTTCTTGTTCTGCCAACTAGAAATAAAACAAATGTTTTATAAAATTAACACAATAAAAGTTACTACTTTTCAAACGTTTGGTACAAACATTACTTTTCCTACATTTAGACCGGTTTAAATGAGATACAATCATAAGTAAATTATAGTTTTGATTGTGGTATTATGATTTGTTTTAATGAAAGTAGCCTCTAAATAGAGTAAAAAATACCTTAAATGCTTTGACAAATCTGACTAGAAGTAAGAAGAAAGTGTTAGCATCCGCCCCTTTGATAGTTTCACCAAAGTACTCTAAGCAAGAAGCAAGCGCATCATGTGCTGATTTAGCTTCTAGCCTAAGTCTCCTCAGTCTTTCTTCTGAATTGCATAAGAAATCACGAAGAATTCTTTCTTTTCTTCCTTCGCTCTCTCGCTTGACTAATTCCATTCCCTTCTCTAATTCAGCTACGTCTAACAGTACATTCTCCATAGAAACTGAACAATACAAAACAAGAAGACTGTAATCAATTAAGTTAACAAACATTTCATACTTATCAAACTGTTGCACAAGTAATGTAGATAATAGCATTGCATGTGTCTACATTTTTACAACTAGTTTAGCCATCAGTGTATCTGTGTCCATACATTTTAAGGCAGTAATCTTTAGCAGGAACTTAAAATAAAAATCTAAAACAACACTACTCCTAGTGACTTTTGAGTAAATAACACCAACAACCACGTCTCTCCACTAAACATTATCTATTTAAAATAAATTGACAGAGCCGTCTTTCGGCAAATAGCCATCAAAAATGCCTAAACAAGCAAAAATCATAAACTTAAAAGTATACAAAATAAACCAAAAAAATCAAATACTACTCCTAGTTTTTGATTAGGGTAGCCTTTCCCATGTTTTTGGGTTCACAGTTGAATACGAGCACTTCCAGGACATTTTGATTTATCAGGCTATTCTTCACGCAGGAAATGCCTTAGGTAAATCCCATATACTATGTCCTCAGGATTAATTAAAGAAGGCTTTATTATTAACAAGTATTATTACTATACAGACTTCCGGAGAAAAAAATAAATGCTTATAAGATCATGGCCATGGAAGCAGACTCTTAATTTAAGTAAACTACAACTAAATAATTCTGGCAAGGAGATCTATAAGGAGACATTTCCATTGAAATGCTCTTGTATTTAACTCAATTGTCCATTTCTTCCTTAACTTTATAGTTCATGGTACATTCCCTGAACAGTACCACTAGTTATTTTCTTTAAATGTTTATTTTGTTGTAATCCAAAAGGATTAATAAAAAGGACATAAAGAATATTAATTAATTAAATAAATAAAGTACTACTTGTGTGTACATTATTTTTAAAGGAAATGCGCTAAAAATTTTGAATACAACTCTAAAATGTATAAATCTATCTTAAAGCAAGGAAGCTAAGTATTTTTTAATACAACCACTCACACCAAAGGGTAATATATAAAATATTATATGTTTTAAGGTGACCTGTTTGCCCTTTCGGATTATATATAATGAATATAATAAAATTGTGAAACCTATAACTTTTGAACACAGTGTAAATAAATAGATTTTTATGTAAACTAGTCATCTAAAATTTAGATGATAAGTAAAATCAATTTCTAGATTGGTTTTTACTATACCGGAAAATACAAAAAATAAATAAAAAGAATAAAGGTCTTAACAATCTATACAGTTTAAAACTGAATAAGGACTCTTATTCTTATTTAATACAGTAATAAAGCAAATTAATACAGTAAAACTTACCTAATGATGCTTTTTCTATATACATAAGTTCTGAATCAAAATTCATTAAGTTAGGGAATTTGATCTGGATGGTTTCTACAATGTAATGAAGTAGACTGAACCTCTTATCGTTCGATTTGGTTTCGAGCAAAGTATCTAATGATTGAAGCTTAAACCCGTATGCTGGACCTCGCTTGCTTGAATTCAGATAGTTACCAAATACTAAAACAATTTCGAGGACACCGAGAAGTTTCTTAGAGTTTTTAACTGACTTACTAGCTGCTAATACTGCTTGGACTTGCTAAAAATTAAAACACAAATGCATTAGCCCTGGTGTGTAATAGTAATAATAACAGTATTTTTTAAATTGCACAAATTATCTTTAGCCATAAATACTCCTCTGCTAAGTATTTTTTAGCCATAAGAGCTAAAAATGTGACTCATTTTGTACTACTTCAAACCAAATTTTTCTAATATGCCTTAAGTTATAAAGAAAAGCATAGTCTGCCTATCCAGAGTGGAGCCCTTCATAGAATGCCCTCGCTCAAAATATTAAAAAATCGCACATATTCTTATTTTCTTGCAATAAGTGGTTCCCTGTAGGTCATGTGCAAAACATGAAGGAAACATTTGTTAAAACTGATGAAATTGTCAATAACACGACTGTTTTTTTTGTCAAAATCAAATAACTACAACTGAAGTTAAGACATTTGTTAAATGGCCAAAAAATTCTCAAAAAGGCAATATTTTTTCAAAGAAATTTGCTGACAGCATAAATTAACAATTTTTTGGTGTTTTTGAAAGAGCCATATCTTTGGTTGTAGTAATCCGATTTTGATATAAAAACACTCGCTTTATTGGACATTTTATCATCTTTAAAAAATGTTCTATTCGTGTTTTGTACATAACCCACAGGGAACCACTTATGTCAAGATAACTGAAATTAGTGCAATTTTATAAAATTTTGAGCAGGCACAATCATATGAAGGGCTCCACTCTAAATAGGCAGACTGTATTTTTTCTTCATAATTTAAGGTATATTTTCAGAAAAATTTGGTTTGAAGTAGTACGAAATGAGTCACATTTTTTCAGGTCCGGCTCTTGGACTAAAATACTTTAATTCGCCAATCAGAGCAAAATTTCTGATTTAATGTCAAAATTGCATAAATCATGTTTAGCAATTAATACTCAATGGATTATCAAGTAATTTCCAACATCAGGTAAGGTAACTCTCATGTTGTATAAAATGAGAATTACCCATGAGAATCATAGGTAATTGTATGATGAACCATAAAAATAACGTAATAGAATCAATTCACTTAGCGATTTAATAAATGGTCATTTAGAGCAAAATTGCTAAAAAAAAATCTAAAATTTAAGTCACATAATTTTTGAGACCGTTAGTGACATATTTTAATGAAATGAGTTAATATGTTATTTAGTACGTTAGCTTCTAAGTTACTTACCTAGTAACTTAGTTATTTAAGTTACTTCTTTTATTTTTCATCTTAGAGAATTAAAAGAAGTCAATTAATTTCAAAACATTGTGTTAGAAATAGTATGACATAAGTCACATTGTTAAAGGTTGTTTACTTTAAGGGTTTGAAAGGTTCTTTTAAAAAACTAACAAAAGTTTTACTAGCAAGGCTTTTGGACTTAGTTTGTCCAAGGAGTAAAGCCTATTAATAGGGGGACTTAAATGCTTTACTTAAACTCAAAAGGATATATTTATAAACAGCAAGGGGAATACTATTTAAACATTTAAAATTTAAATTATAAGCGCTAGTGGATTTTTTACCATAAGGATGTAAATAAAAGTCTATCCACAAATAAATTTCAACCAATGTAATGATGACAAAACCGTCTTTCAACCTAATACAGGTCATCCTCTGTGACCTGGAGTGGAGTCTGCATCCAGTCTCAAATCTAATAACAAGACTCAAGAGGAAAAATTAGCTTCTTCTAACCGGCACTGAGGATGACCTGTATTAGGTTGAAAGCCGGTTTTGTCACCATTACATTGGTTGAAATTTATTTGTGGATAGACTTTTATTTAAATCCTTACAATTTAAACATTCTTTTAAAAACAAATGATATTTTGCTATTTGAAACTAAACAAATCTAGTTGTCTTGTTTAAAAAAAGTTTCTTAAAGCACTCCCGGATAGATTCAAGTGCTTTTATCTTAGATAATAAATAAATCCAGTTAACTAATAGATGAAATGACTTTATCGTCAAATTAATTTATAAAATTAACTAATATATATCCAGTGTTTGCAATATTTCAGTAAATAATACAACTATAAGGAACTTACCGGTGTTATTAGATGAACATTATCATGGAAATTACCAATGTAAGTCATAATAGACAATTTACTAGCTAGTCTCTCTACTTTAGTCAACTGAAGCATAAACTTATCTTCCTCTGTTAAAAGATTGATGTCTTTCTTCTCACTAACGTACTCTCGGTAGGCTTTTACCTATCAGGACAAAAATAAAAATAAACATAATACCTTACACTATAAATGCGAAGCATAAAAAAATTCCAGAAAACAAATTCTAACCAAGCACATGATACAAGATAAATTAAAGTTGCTTCTTATATTTCATTAATAGAAAAATAAAAAAAAATAATATTTAAAAATAATAATGAATATCTTCTTCATCAGGATATCAGGATCATAAAGAAAAGATGATGAATCATAAGCATAAAATAATGCTGAATCATGATTGTAAAGTTTTAATAACAAATAAAGAGAGATTATTCTTATTTAATCTCTCTATTCAAAGAAAAAAAGAGGTAATTTTGTGTTGTGTGTTTTTTGCAAACACAATAGTTTTCCTATATACCTATGGCATTAATGAGGAAAAGTAAAAAAGGCAAATCCTAGAAGGCTCATGCACAGTTATTGCAATTTCAATGGTTTTTAACCAACTTTCAGCTGAATTTTTAACATGGGTTAGTATAGTATGCCTTAGTATTTAGCAAGAGGCAAGGAAAAGTTTACACTATACAAGATGGCCCTTTAATATAAAACAAAGATTATGTTGTATACCTTATACCTATATACTTATACTATAGTATATTTAAACCATACGCCATAATCCTCAAATGTCAATATTTTATTTAAAAAGTAAAAACAATTAAGAAATACAATAAACAAAATACTAGATGCAAACCTCAGTTTCATTGGGGACCATTTTAGAGAGAAGTTCAACACTTTCAAGAGGTATTATTTTGAGATCAAAAGTATTGACAGCACTTATCAACCTTTCTATTGCCATGTCTATTTTTCGCCTCGATATAGCTGAAACAAAATGTTTTTATTAAATAGTTAGTTAGATAGTAGATAGATAGTTTTAATTTATATAATTTCTTTTGTTCATAATAATATATGTTGTTAAAAGAATTATAGTGAACAGTTTAAACTATTAAGAGATGTAAACAATTTTAATTTAAAATACTCGGAGCAGGAAAGTAGCATTTTCATAAAAAATAAACAGTAGGGTAAAGAATTATCTGCCAAGGGAGATAAAGTTGCATTTTAAATGCATGGAATTATACTTGAAATTTTCTAGGCAGTAAATTACAATTCCTTTGACTTTTGAAGTTAGATTTGCAAATGTGGTTTATTATAACATTCCAACCCTAAACCCTTATTTTACCTAAATCTGGGTTTAGGTAAAATTTAGGACCCTAAATAGTAGTAGCTTATATAAAATATATAAATATTTCTGCAAGGGTTGTGCAGATATATTTATATATTTTATCTTGTAATTTGGTTTCATGTTTTACAAAAATTAGTAATATCAAATGATACATGTTTTGCATGCCAAGCATGACGGCGGTAAGAGAGCACCGTTCGTCTCTGGTAAATACTTCATATTATAATCGTCAGAATTTTAATTAAAGGTCAGAATGAGTTTAGGCTCTGTTGGAGCCCTAATGAGTAAGACATAACAAATCAGAGTGGGCATGACATAATGTAGAGACATCAATGATGACGAATGTCGAATGATTGAACAGTTTCCAGATGTAGCATTGCTTTTTGATACATTTAGGTGTCTCTTGCTCAATTATATTGCATCAACTATTCATACAATACAGTAGTATATCAAATGATGAACTATCTTCTATCAATGAGAGTTAGCAAAAAGGGCCTATCACCTAGGTGATCTATCACCTCTCCCTAATTACTATCACTAAGCTCACCCCTTGAACATAGCAATATACTCCAATTATATTCATTAATTGGTTCAGATATGACTTGTAGCCAGCTGATCAAACTAATTTTAATACAATGACTTACCAATATTTCTAAGCCTAGCGTGTTCCAATAAAGATATATTATCGGGTTTCTTGAATCGTTTACTAGGGAAACTAGACAAGCCATCAGTGACTTCTGTGTCGTTAACTGGTCTTCCTCCGGCCCCGCACAGCTTGAATTTCTCTTCAAACTCATTGAAATCTATAACTGTATGTAGCTTCTCATCATCTAACTCATTGAATATTGTTCCTCTCACCTACAAAAAAAACATGCATTCATTTTCATCAGCATTGAATTTATAATTCAATTTTATAATTATTTTAATAATAAGGTATATAAAAAATCATTTAATTGGTAGAGTTAGTGAATCAGATAGTCAGTTTGTCAAGTCAGACCTCTAATATTCAGCTTTTTAAGAATCTTGACCTAAACGCCACTCTGTGGCCTGCTTTTTTTAGTCTGATATATCAAGAACTCTGCTAGCCATAGATGTGCTTGAAGCTTTGTTAGGCTCTAACAAAACCTTTAAACTAACTTAACTTTAAACTATAAAAAACTAGAAACAGGAAGACATTTTTTTGAAAATTCTAAAAATATTACAGGGTGGCTACTATTGGACAGTATGTTAGTTTTTATAATTAATATTTATTACAATAACACACATTGTTTATTAATGAAATAAACACTGACCTGGTTGGGTTTGAGAGCGATCCAATTCAGAGTAGGCAGTTTATACTTTGTCTGTACTTTGCGTTTTATAGTCATGGCTTGAAGTTGATCTTGTACTTGCCTAGACGTGGGAGGGGGAGGGGGAGGAGGAGGCGCAGAGACAGGAGGAGGTGGAGGAGGAGGAGGAGGAGGTGTCCCTGCCCCACTACCATCGCTACAGGATGAAACACCACTACTTGAACCTGCAACAATGGTTATATGTTTAATTAGAATTCTCCTACATTGAAATGTAATGGACAATAAATAATAAAATAGCTTCAGTAATTTCTCTTTTGTAGTACTATTTATTTTATAGAACTCCCACATCTTGATAGGAAATTTAAACACTAAAGCTTAAAGTTCAATAATAACAACAAAAACTAATTATTTAGCTATATATTTCACATAACATTGAAGGGATCTTCAGGCATCACAGGTAATTTTTTTTTACAAAAATCATACTCGACTAGATAATTACACAAACAAACAAAAACTTAAAACTAATATCACAGTTAATTAAAACTAATCAACACAGTCAAATAACAATTAAAATAAATAAATTAATAAAAACCGAACTGAGATAAACAAAAATTGATAAGATGCCTACAATGTTAGGTGAAATATATTTAGTTTTTGTTGTTATTATAGAACTTAAAGCTGCAGTGTTTAAATTTCCTATCAAAATAAAATAGCTCATATTCCCCTTTAGAAATGAGCTCTACAGAGAAACATCCTGATTTAATATGATCAAATCAGGATGTTTTAATTATATTAAAAAGAATATGTATTACAATTTGAAATTAATAGATTAAAATTCCTCCACTGTACAAGGATTTTTAAAAAAAATCAATTCTTACAAATTTTGCAAATGTTATCTTTTTAAGGACTCTTGTATTTTAGTAAGTTAGAAAGGTTTAGCCCTGCTTGAATTGATTAATAATAAGCTGTTTTTTTTCAGTCTATATTTGTTGTCCACTAAAACAGTGGTATGTTCCTTTACGACATATTGCTCACATTGAAAAATGTGGGCAATATGTTGTAAAGGGGTGATGTCGGAGGCTAGGAGCAAAACTAACATTAACAGCATTTATCTTTCCACAAGCATATATACATGCACAGCATATACATAGCAAGCTTTTGACCTTAAATATTATTATCAGTGCTTACAATAGACTTTAGTCTATTGTAAGCCATGACCTAAGAAATCTGCTGAGAAGAATTATTCATTATTAATTAATTCACTGGTACTGATGATCTATCAAGTCAAAAGCTGGCTATAAATTATTAATTATATTCGTTTGGCACGTGGAAAGACAAATATTGTATTATTTAACGTCTCAATTATTATTGGAATAAAAATATAGTTTTCAATTTAAATTAAAAGAGGCAAATAACATAATTTTACATGTATATCATAAATGTCACCATTCTACAAAGTAGCACCCCTATTTGACAAAAAGACAATTTATTTTGCTTGCTGCATTCATATAAAGAACAATCCATGCCTTTCTTGAAACAATGCAGCCTTATACAGGTCTTTATAGTTGTCACATGTGAGAGGAAGTGCGATGAACTACAAATTTAAAGGGACATCATCTTTTCGTGAAACTTATCCCAAGTCCAAATTGGCCCACAACAAACTATTTATAATAGACGAATGCGTAATGATTTTTAAAAGACGAAAAGTAATGATTTTTTTTTTAAATTAAAATCACGGCGTATCATAAAATTAACTTCCTTGATATTTTAAATGCATGCACAAGATCTTCTTTAAATATGCGTACCTTGGATTAATAAGGGAACGATGGCAAATTTAAGAATATAAAAGGGAACAGTGCACTAAAAGACTTGTTTTAACAAATAGATTCAAACTATGAGTACTTACAAGAATCAGGAGGAGGTGGAGGAGGCAAATCATTAAGTACACTATTCCTCTGTACCACCCTCCTCAAAGTTGCCACCTCTGTTTCTGCTTGTCTCTTTCCTTCGACTAGTTCATCTCTCTCTTGCCTTGCTGCTGCTAGAGCTTCTTCTAGCGATGCAAGCCTTCTCATACTTTCCCTTTCCACTTCACCTAACTTTTCTATAGTCTAGAAAGAAATAAATAATTCATTATTTGTTCTATTGGTATCCATGATTTAATATTACATTAGAAATTGGGCACTAATGAGACACCATGTAGTTTTAATTATTCATTGCGATATTTCACTCTTAACACACAGCATTATCAAATAAACATAAATTACATTGTAAAGCTAGTATAATATCCATTATAAAGCTTAACTTATTCATGAAATTCATAAAAAGAAGGGTACATGCTCTAAAGAGAAAATCAAAATGCAACAGTGAAAACTGTGAAAAGTTACTAAAATATTACCTGTATTACAAATAATTGTTTTTTTTTTAATATTTGTCCATGTTAATTTTTTTTATGTTTGCTTGATAATGCTCTGTGTTAAGAGTAAAATATCAGGATAATAATTAAACCTACCCAGTGTCTTATTAGTGCCCAATTTCTTATGCAATAATAATAATTAATATTTTTAAATTATAATTTAGTTAAAATTCAGAACACTAATATAAGCCACATACATTTTAATGAAATAATTTAATCCAATTTTTATTCGTTTTAATATAAGTATTAGTCTCCATTATTATTAGTAAATTTTGATAAAGACATTTGACTTTGAGTTAATAAAATACATTTTCAAGAAATTTGAATGACTACATTCCACTATTATACACAGCATATTCAATGTAAATACAAACTGTATAGCAGAAAAATGTACAATATGTTTTAGTTAAAATCTTCTAATAATTACTAGATTTAAAAAATCTTACATGACTGAGTTCGTCTTCAAGTTCTGCAACTTTCTCAAGAGCTGCTGTTTTAGTTTCACTGTCTTCCATAAGAGCAGCAACGTCAAAAACATTGTCTAAGTAAGCCGAGATTTGAACCTAAAAGCAAACACAGGCAATAGGAATCAGACGTTAAAATAGTAAAACAATATATTAAGGATATACAGGGCAGTTTATAAGCTCACTATTTAATACTCAGTAGAGAGTAATAAATAATATTATAATATCTTTAAAGGGCGTGCCTTATAGATCAAAAATAAAAAAATCATCCAAATCAGCCAAGCAGAAGTGGAGAAAAAGAGGTTTAAAAATGGCATTTTTGACAACTTCTTATTCTTCCTGCATTTGTTGATGCACCGGATTTTGAAGTATGCAGACTTCAAAATTGGTGGCGGGCCAGAAAAGTAAATCAACTTAACAGGTAGTGTTGGCAATGGTATATACGGTCTAGTGCCAGATTATATCGTACCTTTATCGTTTTATTTATTCATTCATTTCATGTGTTTACTCCTGGATCTATGCAGGTAAGTAAAACTGCTGCAATTATGACAACTGCTATAATCTGTTATGATTAATCTCCAAAAACACCTGAATTGTTTGATATCTCAAAATATAGTTAATGGAGCAATACAATTAGTTCAAGCTGATGATTGCCAACCTAGCAACTTCACTTTCAAACGCCAATAACCGTCTCCACCCAATACGGGCATGACTTGGCGGGACAGAAAAGTTGATTTCCCTACTTATTTAGACCATTTTTACCGTGTAAGTGGTTATTGGTAAGATAAGTTAATGCAAGAGACCTTTGGCTTCTTAGCCACTTAGTGGCCTCGGTGCTAGGGGCCGCTACGTGGCCGCAGGGCTGTTGTGCTTTTGCTATCAGTTTGTCACATTACTACTTTATATAAGAGGCATACTGCCTTAATATTAGTCAATCACTTTATCTAAACACCTGATCTATTAAACAAGGCCTAATCAACTTTAACTAAAGGTTGATTTGTGAATCAAGCTTCAACTATCTGGCATAAATACTCTTGGAGCTACAATAAAAACAGACACATATGCACACACACACACATTCAGATAGACAATTTAGTGAAAACCACTCAGGAGGTCTACAAACACCTTTTATAATCAATAAAGGAATATTCTAGGTGAAATCCTGGTTTTTAGATTTGTTACAAACACAATACTTTTCCTATTTACCTACAGTATAAACGAGGAATAGTAAAAAAGCTTCTGTGTAAAAAAACAAGCAAGTTTTTCAAGCGAGTCCAAGAGCTAAAGGACTCAAGTTAATAGACCTACCTCAGCAAAAGTTGAAAAGCAATAAAACACATTTGATATCATGATTGAAACAACAGTTTCTAATATTGTTTTTGACTTCAAAAGCACATCGTTTATAATTATTACATGAATTGTGCATAAAATAAACAAAATTGATTCTTCTCCAAAATAATGAATGAATTTAAACCCTGACTTTAGAATTTTCATCAATTTTTTTTTATGAATTTAGTCCAGATATAAGTCACCAACAATTGTGGACAACCTCAAAATTAATTTATTAAATTATCCAAATGGAAGACTACAGCAGATATGACCAGTGGTTCTAAAAAGAATTGAAGGAGTTAGTTTAAAGGACGTACATAGGACTAACCAATAAATTCAAGGGTTCCAAATAGGTCGAGTACTTATTTACTAGAGTAGTAACTTCAATTTCACTACAAACTGTGTGGATTTTTGGTCTTCCCAATGTGGAGGTTTGTATTAATTTCATAGGTAGGTGTAGTGGAGTTCAAACTTAGAAAAATACAATATATTTTACAATCAAAAGAATCCAATTTTTTAAAAAAGTGCTTTACAGGTTGGTACCTGATGGTACTAAAGTAAATAAGTTCTATGGGATCATCTCATAGATGATTTTGTCCAATATATTTTACCTCAACAAGAAAGACAAAGAAATTTCAAAACCTTTAAAGGGCATTCAAGACTTTCATAAAAATACAAGCAAAAGATTTAACATCTACTTTTTTCATCAAATGTCAACGTTTCAACCTCTATAAATTGTTGTTGTATGTATGAGTGTATAATCATGCACATTTCTTATAAACAAACAAGAGCTCAAATGGCTGATCCTATGATATGGCTGATCCTATGAAGGCCTATGAGGCTGATCCTATGATATGGCTGATCCTATAAAGGCCTATGAGGCTGATCCTATGATATGGCTGATCCTGTGAAGGCCTATGAGGCTAGTCCTATGAAACTTGGCTTAAAAATCAATTCTTATGAGAGAAAGAACTGGTTAACTTTTAGGATTAATCTCATACAGGATATCAAAACAGTGTCACCTCAAACTTAAAAAAAATTAGAAAATTAAAAAAACAATCAATAAAAATAGTTTCAAATTTTTATAAAATTTTCAAGTTTCAAATATGTTTTAAATTTTCTAAAGAAGTACCAAAAATCCACTACCTTTATTTATTTATGACTGACAGCATAACTTTACAAAAACATTTAAGACAAAACACAATATATTAAAACTATTTATCAACATAATTATCCTTGAAAATCTGCTATCAATCCTCCATTAAAATAATTTAACAATCAAAACTTACAGAACTGCATACATAGATTAAAATACTGTTAGGAATGTAAAAAATGAATACAATACAATAAAAATGTAAACAAAATAAAAATAATTGAAATGTTGCCATTATTTTACAGAATTAGAGAATCAATTTTGAGATATTGCCCTAAAAGTTGTAATAATTTAGAACTAGGGTTAGCGAAATTCATCATATAGCACAATGTCAAACCTTTTTTGACATTTGACAGGATGATAATTCATGTTTACAAAAAATTACATTTATTTTACTCATAATACCCACTAATCATGGAACATAAAGATTGTGGAGTACAAGGGAAAGGACTGCAGCGCTGGGTGACCACTACAGACCAAAGAGAAAGGACTGCAGCACTGGGTGACCACTACGGACCAAAGAGAAAGGACTGCAGCGCTGGGTGACCACTACGGACCAATAAGAAAGGACTGCAGCGCTGGGTGACCACTACAGACCAAAGAGAAAGGCTGGGTGACCACTACGGACAAAGAGAAAGGACTGCAGCGCTGGGTGACCACTACGGACCAAAGAGAAAGGACTGCAGCGCTGGGTGACCACTACGGACCAATAAGAAAGGACTGCAGCGCTGGGCCCACTACTCACAAATTGGAATTATAATGTAATTCCATTAATTTGTTTTTGAAATTAGATTTAGATTTATTTATATGTTTTATGTTGTTATATTATAATGCATGTATGTTTTTAAAATAATAAAAAAAATAAAAGAAATAAAAAAAAATATCCTGAGAGAAGAGGATGAAATATAATTTAAATGAAATGAAGAGAGTTGAAGTTAATTTCTATTTAGTGCCTAAAATTTATGAATAGAATAAAATGAGGAACCAGAATAAAAAGTCTAATTTAATAATATTGTCCAAAGTTGCTTATTTTGTAGGAGCAAATGACAAATTATAACTTAGCGAGGCAGAAAATTATACTGTTAGGATTTTTTCTCCTATGTTGGGGACCCTGAGGCTTTTTATTGAAGTTGGATCCTGAAAAGCCTGACACCAGACTAGAAGTATGGTTTCAAAATGGCAACAAAAATTTGAAGATGGACAATGCCCCTATTTGCTCTTTCCTGGAGTACAGCTTAAAATATAAACAATTTAATAGACCAACAAAACGAGTAAGTTACAGAGATGAATCAATGTAGAAAATCTAAACATATAAACCTTTGTGTGTCTCATGAAGAGGAGAATGCAACTGTCAAATACCACGGGAATTGCCAACCTAAGTTCTGATTAATGTTAATACGAGTCCAGTTTAAGCATAATTAAATTGAAAATAAAGTTAATAAAATATTTTCAAAATTATATCTACATATTTTTTTAATTTTATTTAAAAATAATTTAATTTGTTCCAATCATTTTTTCGGAACTCAAAATACTTGTCTGCAACCCATGGGATGAGAATCGCTGCTTTAGATCCATTTTTTTGGCCACACTTCAAAAGTGAGTAGACTTCCCCTACTCACTCTTCCTCTCTCAGTTATGTTTGCTATTAGCTAAAATTGGTTAGAGTATGATAAGAGACCCACCCGCAAAATCAAAACAAATAAATTTCCCTACATTTTTGACATGTAGGGAATTTTCAAGGGTGGGTCCCTTATCATACTATCTACAATGGGGTAAGAGTATTATAAGGGACCCACCCTAAAAGAATACAATACAAAGGCTTTGGGGCTTTGAGTAGGGCATATGAAAGGGAGATAGTGTTAGACAATAATCTTACATTAGATGTAAGACAATAATGTATCCAATATAAAGGGTGGGTCCCTTATCATACTATCTACAATGGGGTAAGAGTACATTACCCATTGTACTTGATACATTCTTGCCTTAATCTCCCTTATATATGCCCTACTCATAGCCCCAAAGCCTATTTACAAACCCGAGAATAGATGTAATGTATTCTTCTAAGGTGGGTCTCTTATAATACTCTTACCCCATTGTAGATAGTATGATAAGGGACCCACCCTTCATTTAAAAAAACCTTGTTATTGGAAAAATTATTGCCATAATCTCCCTTATATATGCCCTACTCAAAGCCCCAAAGCCTTTCTACATACCAGAGAATGGATGTATTTATTTATTTTTGTATGTCAAAAATTTGTAGGGAATTTTTTTTGTTTTGATTTTACGGGTGGGTCTCTTATCATACTCTAACCCTAAAATTTACCACTGCAATAGCATTATTGTGTAAACAAACACTCTAGGTTATCTCCCCGGACGTATTATATTAATAAATAACGTGTCAATACCTGGAGTTCTTCACTCTCAGTTCTTCTAAGTTTGTCAAGATAATCATCAAGACCAAGACTAGTAAATTCATATTGCAGATGTACCCTGTAGTTCATATCTTCCACAGAGTGCACTATCACATTCACAAACTGCATACAAGCAACCTGAAAATACAAGTAACAGAGCTATGACGATATCATCATTTTAAAATGCTATGGTTAAACCAAACAACTGTTTTAATAGAGAAATTAATTATTATTTCCAGTAGATAGTGATCACTTTAAATTTCATCACTTCCAATGAAAGGCGATAAAACAAAAAAAAGGCAATCCAAACAAGCAATTGTGTAAAGGCCTTCCAAAAAAACAGAATTCTGATTTATATTGATTATAAAGAACAAAGCATGACGATCAGCTAAAACATTAAATTTTCTTTATTAACAAAATGCAGATAAGTCATTGGACTGTTTTTAGCAAATTTATGTTAACAGTTGCTAAAATAGTCCAAGTGGCAAAAATGTTCTTCTATTGACATTTGCTGAGGCACAGCAGCTTGAAATATGTGAGTAAAGTCACTTGTTGATTATAATCCACTATAGTAGTAATTTAAGGGGTAAATCTTCGGTATACGGTGCACCCTGTTATCAATACTATATATCGATATATTTTTAGTTACGCGACACGTAAACGAGAACTGAGCACTTAAAAGATAAGCAGCGTCGTTAAATTATTAATTATAATTAAATCATTAAAAAAACCATACAACAAATAAATGAAAACATTAACAACAAAAATATAATAAAAAACCTGAAAATAACAAACGCAAAATACGTAAAAAATACGCGTAACATAAAATTAGATGTGGTGTATCATCGATTATTCTTATTAAAACATTATAAAAACATTAAAAAAATATGAAAATAGTTATAAACCATTTTACAACAAATAAAAAAAACACAACAAAAAAACATTTAAAAAAATAATAAAATATGTTCATAAACGTAAATGAAAAGGCATATATCGATTATTCCTACGTCACATATCTAAACTAAAAATATATCGATATTTAGTATTGATAACAGGGTGCACCGTATAACGAAGTTCAGCCATTTAAGGAATAGGAAAGAGATCAGGAAAGAGAGTACCAAGTTAAGTTTTCAAATGACTGTAACATACTAAAGAAGGCTATTTGACAATATTTTATCATTTACAGAGTTGCAATTATATTTATTTTAAATTGATTTTTCAATACCTGCACTAGATTTTTAAGTGAGTCGGTTCACTAGTCATTCTATCCCACTATACCAAAATGGCCACAATGGACCCACATAAGAGGTCTAAGTGCCTTAGATATAATCTCCTCCGGGAAAAAAACCTATATAACCAATACTAAGATGTAAAGAAAGAGATATAAATAAATATTACCATAAATTCTATATGAAAGATATCATAGTTGATAAAAAACTGCATCAGGGTCTGAAACCTCTTCTTCTCTTGGCATAATTCTTTAAAATTATCAAAAGCTGCTAAAGTGATTTCATGGCCTCCTTTAACTAAACATATTGCTGCTAATAATTCCAACACAAGTGCTTTAGTTCTTGAAACAAATAAACAATCATCGTTAGATTTAAAATTTGATAAATCTTGTCTGATCCGTTCAATATTGTTTTGAACTTTTAGAAGAAAGTCTAACATTTTATAAATTATTGTGAGCTACTATGAATGCTATGTATTGGAAACTATGTTCAAAGCATTAGGTAAAGGTAGAAATATTTATTCTTGCGAATCATAATAATTCTCTACTTAAGAGAATATCTGAATTATATCTACGGAATTCATCACACCATGAGGCCACATTTAGACTTTTCAACACAAATTTGATTTCAATAAAGGTTTTAAACATTATTAAATACAATAAACTTTAAAGCATAAAGACATAACATATAACAAGATGAAAAATATTGACAAAACATTTGAAATGTCAAAAATTAAATTAAAAACATATTTTCCATAGATACAAAGTTGTAATAATAATTTATTTTAATCATTTATGTAATCATTATTGTCATGATACACAATGTATATAGATGCTTCACTTCCAACTGTTTTAATAATACTTAATTGACAAGTTTGTGCTTAAGCTTGTGTTTTAAGTTGGTGATGGGGGGGGGGGGAGGTTAACTCAAAATGAAAAATGTTTGGATTTGATTACTCACAAGTAAAGTTATTTTGAGAGGAGTGGGGGGTTGAAAGAGAAGGTGAAGTCTACTCACTCAATAGGGTTCTTGTGTAAACAAAATGGCACCTCGTATCCAGAGACTATAGATACTTAAACAGTAAGACTGTCGACTCAATGGTAGAAAAATTTGGATTCCGATCGACGCTAGCGCTGCGGCAGACCTTCATTTCAACTAGGTGGGCGTGGCTTAATTTCCCGCATTTAACCTACATTGCATTTGAAAGTAACTTTTTGTACTTTCTAGTCACTTTTGCACTTCTAACTAGCCTAAGCGCTTTGCGCGGTCTTTGTCGTCTTTAATCTTCTACAGAACCCTTCTGATACCAAATCAGTTAACATTGTATTCAATTTATTTAATCAGGTGAACATTAGTGGCTAAATTATACACATGTTAGAAGATAAATTTTGGCATTTAATGTAGCCTGAATCAATTTAAAAAATGTGTTTACGTTTAAATTTAGACGCCCACATGTGATTACCTGGATATATCAATTAAATTATTAAATAATTGAATGAAATGTCAACTTACCATCCATCAGTAGCGTTATGTTGAAATTTGAAAAACTTTTTTTACGATTAGTTTCTGAATTTTTGTAATACAGAACATGACAATGGCGAACCATTTTATTAGGTTAAAATAATATGGAACGAATAGAAAAATAATTTTATTATTACAATAAATTCTGCTGTCATAGCTAAATAATCTCAGAAATTTTCGGCCAAATCTTTTGCGTATTATGTTTATAATTGATAATTATTCATGATTTTCAATGTAAGTCGCCTATAAAGATTCCTGCAATAATGTAACTCCATTCATAAAAAAGTCAGGTTATAATCTCCGACTGCGTTTAGTTTGTTTACATTGAAGTGATTCACCTAAACAACATAAATTTTTATCATCTTGACGACACACGGCTAAAATCAGTCAGGGAGCAAATGAGGTTATTCCTGGATGCTAAACCACGCCCTCAATTTCAAATCAGACCAACCTTATTGGTACCTCAACACTATTTTCTCACGCTGTCAACTGATTTTAGCCATGTGTCGTACTATACAATTATTGTAACAAAATTATTTTTCCCTCCATTTCTTTTTATTTTAACCTAATATAAATGGTTCTCTGTTAAAAATAGTTTTAAAAACGGGCCTTCGGCCCGTAGCCGCTACGCGGCCTCGGCGCTTCGCGCCTCGTTCGCTCCGCAGCGTCGGCCCACCGGGCCGCTTCGCGGCCCGGGGGCCTCCCTGTGGCCGCTTTGCGGCCACATTGTTGTTGTTTTGTATTATGTGTTGTTTCATTATTGTTCTTGATACATGGCATTTTGCCATGTATCTAGCGAATTTTCACAGCCTCTCCACACAAGCCCGCTTCGCGGGCCTGAGTGGCTTTCTCACAAACTTGATTTTACTAATTGAGATTTTATTAATACTCTATTATTAATAGTATGCTATAATATTAAAATTAAGAAACATTATAAACAAAAATATATTATTCATGATTTTTGTTTTTAAATAAAAATACCGTTTCCGTCACTAAAGATTGTCTGATTGAGCTGAAACCGGTCGCAAGGGTTTTAGAATGACTTCGACCATATAAAGACAACTTCAACACTTACTTACATTTATGATTGTTTATGCAATTTAAAGAAAAATGTCAAACTTTTGTTTGTAAACAAATTGTTTATTCGAGTATAATCTTTAGGTTGAAAAAAATATATTAATTATTTTTTAAAATAAAAATACCGTTTTCGTCACTTAGGATTGTCGATTGAGCTGAAACGGTCGCAATCGTTTTAGAATGACTTTGACCATATAAAGACTACTTCGATGTTCTTCTCTTTACGGGTCTGCTTAGCTCGGCGTGGTTCAGTGGAAGCCATTTTTGCCTGTCTCTCTGGGACAGTAGGCTTGCCATGATGGAGCAAGAGGTAGAGGTCTCTCTTTATACTATATATCCCACCCTCTAACACTACTGAACCCAAAGATATAGTACGAGTCTTTGATCTAGACGTATACATATAATACAAGATTATATATATATGTATACCAATTGCGCCATTTGTGATGGTTCGATTGAGCTGAAATTGGTCTTAATCGATTCAGCTAGCCGTCTACCTAAATACTAGATACCTTGTTTTTATAGCCATTTTAAGTTTCAAAAAAATTTTTTTTCATGACGTCATACTTTGGTTGATGACGTCATAATGTTTTTTTATAAACAATAGGCCTCGTAACCTCCACAACATCTCGCGATTTGCAAAGTTTCGTTTCAATTTGAGAACGCCTTCGAGAGTTATCGTTCGCCATACGAAAGGGTAGAAACTCTTACATACATATATATATATATATATATATATATATATATATATATATATATATTATATATATATATATATATATATATATATATACTTTTTTTTTCGGACATATATTTTTGTTATCAGGAAGCCAATAGGAACCGATTCCACTCACTCCCACCCTCAACTTCCGTCATCCGAACAACCTCATAAGCGTCATTTTCATTATGAAAATTCGCTAAAAGCTGCACAGAATGCTACTGAAAACAGGTAAGTAGACATTTCATTCATTTATTTAAGAATTTAATAGATTTAATCAGGTAATCTCATTTATTGAGCATTAAGAGCACAGAATCTTAACGAAGTAATTTAAAGACATTTTTAATTGACTGTTTCATGCTGCTTTATTGCCAAAATCTATCTTCTAGCAAATCGATTAAATTAATTGAATAAATTCAAACTAACCAGCAATCAGATGCGTTCTGTGGAAGTTTAAAGATGACGAAGGTTATGAGATACGAGGCAAAAAGTGGGAAATTAAGCCATGCCCACTCAGTTAAAAGGTAGGCCCGCTTTCGTGCAAGAGTAGGTCAAACCCCAAATTTTTGCACTATAGAGTTGACGATCTTGTAGATCGACAAGCAAGTTTTTTGCTAGCAAGTAAACATGCTAGGATAAAAGTATGAATATACTTTTAATTTTTAAAAGGAGACATCATCTTAAATAAAGGATGTTTTTATAAAAAACATTTTTAATATTAACACAACACAGATAAAAATATATATTTACCTTAAACTTTTGTGTATTAAACTAAGTGCTATACAATTAATTGCTTCAGTATGCTGAATAACCATATTAAAACCATACTGTAAATAGAAAAGTACAATATTTTATTACTTTAAAAAATAGAAGATTGTTGCAACTCGGGAATCAAATGAGAGGATAGCTACAGAAATTTGTTAATTTGCATGAGAAAAGAGAAAATCATACATTTCTTAAGCAATAAAAATCTGTTTACAAACAGCAAATAAATTTCCCTCTGAGATGTCAACAATGAAGTTGAAGAGTTGCGTATCAGACAGTAAAATACATAAATTCTTCAATCCTTCCTCATGCTCAAATTATAATGAAACAGACCATTACAATCAGTTGACAGTATGGGAAAATAATCTGGGGGAGCCAATGAAGTTAGTCCTGGATGTTAAACCACGCACACAATTTCATAACAGGCAAACCTCATTGGTTGTTCAACAATATTTTCCCAAGATATCAACTGATTACAATAATTTGTAATACTATAAACTTGGCTAAAGCACAGCACTGTTTCTTGATAACATTCATAACAGAAGGCTAATGCGTTTTAAAGACTTTTAGGGAAGGAAGTCAATTTTATCTAATTTTTGATGAACAATTTTTATAACTTTTTTATCAAATTATTAATCATCAATATGTTTTTATAATTTGATGACAGATAAATATTTGTTAATTTAATTAAGGATGCATTTTAATAAAAACGTTTGAAAAGCTTTAATTTTCCATACTAATAACTATTTGGATCACCCTTCTGTTTCAAGTCCATTGCATTTGTTACCAACCTAAAAGCTTTTATTTGAATTGCCAATATACAATCATAATTTGCCATAAAGACATTATTACTAGAGAGCTGAATCTATTGGTTGAATTTTGAAACCTGAACATTTCCATAATTAATATAATACAAAAACATTAATTATTACAGTAACTTATAGAAAAGAACATTTACGATACAAAACTATAACCTGATTGACTTGAAATATAGCACACATGGAGTCATTTATAAGAACAAATAATGTGCTAAGTTCATCTCATCATTAGCAATAAAAATTGAGAAATAATCCAATTGAGGTGAAATTTGGTACAAGTGTATCCCTTAATGCAAAAAATATGTATACTAAGTTTTGTAGCATCGAGTGAGGTTAGTGCCTGGATGGGTGACTGCTTGGGAATAAAGCAAATGTAATTACTTATCTGATAGACCAAGAGCCCAGGGGTGTTTTGTTAATAAAAAGTGTAATGGCTGCAACCGGTATCAATTATTGGTAAATACCTTCCTGAACAAGGATATGCAATTCTGCAGACTCGTATCGGATGGGTGTCCCAGGCAGAACACACTTTACAGGTCAAATTTACCACCGAAGTTAATAAAAAGTGTAATGGCTGGAACCCGTCTCAATTTTTCGTAAATACCTTCCTGAACTAGGATCTGCAATTCTGCCGACTCGAATCGGATGGGTGTCCCAGGCAGAACCTTTGACCCCCTAAAGTGCGTTCTGCCTGGGACACCCATCCAATACGAGTCGGCAGAATTGCAGATCCTTGTTAAGGAAGGTATTTACGAAATTTGAGACCGGTTCCAGCCATTACACTTTTTATTAACAAAACACACCTGGGCTCTTGGTCTATGAGGACAAGTGACATGAGTCTGAAGATAAGCTGCAGCATAAATTAGGTAATTTTAATATTCTAAGGACGAGCAAAGCGAATCTAATGTAGCAAGGAAAAGTTCCAAGGTACTCTGTACCCAATTTATTTATCTTTATTAATTATTTATTCGCGATTCAAAGTGCGTAGTATCCCCCCCCCCCCCCCGTCACTGATAAGAAATTGATAACGGAAGGGTGATCGTTTCTTAAAGTCCTTATGGGAGTTTTTTGGTTTTTCTTATTTGTGACGATTATTTCTTTAATTTTTTATCAAAGTGCTTTAATTTAATCAATTTTAGGGCATATAAACTCAGTAGAATCACTATTTTGCTGAAAAATAGGGTTTTAATGGGTTGTCACGAGTATTTAAATTGAGTGATAAGATGGTAAAAATCACAATATAGTGTTTTATTTTTATTGTTAATTAATGTTACTTTTAAATAATTTTAGCTAACACAAACACACAAAATTACCTTTTAATAGCATTAAATTGTTTAAATTAGTTGTTACAGATATTTAAATTAACTGATAACATGCCGATTTTCATTGTAATGGTGTTTTAATTTTTCAATCAATTTTATTTACACACTAAAATAATAAATAACTCAATAAATTCACGTTTTTGTAAAATGTTTGTTTAAATCATCCGTTTAGGATTTATTATTTCTGGGTTAAATCGGACAAATCCAAGTCTGTAGTGATAAGAGCCTGATTATATATTTAAAATCCTGGAATAATCAAAGTATTTATCTATGAAATATTGGCAATTTTTTAGCACCGATGGTCGTTCCATTAATTTTTACCTCATTCATCACAAATTAACGAACAATAAAGGAATAAAAGAAAAATTTTCAACGGCTCCCATGCTAATCCTATGATAAAAAAAATTTGATCACCCTTTCGTTTTCCCGCCATTGGTATTGCCAACCTTACAACTATCTCTTTGAATCGCGAATAATATTAACTAACATAAAGTTTGATTTATTTAAGATGATTTTAACACATCAGTTTCCATGATTAAACCATAATATTTACTATAGAAGTGGATGATAGAATGGGAACATAGACTGATAATAGTTAAATTTCTTTTTGTTTTATTTTATACTATTGATAAGAAATATAAAATAAGGAAACAGTAGCAGTACCTTATTGTTCATAATGGCTCTAAGTGACATGATACAGAGGTGAATATCATCTTTAGTATCTCCCATACGAAGTCTAGCTGCGTGTCTACTCCTTCTTCTCAAAGTATCCATATTACTAACACCACCACAGACACTGTCGTCTTTACCACCACTCCATACATCTAAGACAATGGTTCACCAATATACATATATACAACTTGTATAATATGTGAGAGGTCTTAGGTAGTTTGCTTTATACCTCTAAGCTAAATGAAAATGCATGTGCCCAGGGTTCTAACTATAATAGTTATGGTTTTGACTTTTAAAATAGCCATGATGTTTAATAAAAACACACTAGAATTAAAAACAATTCATATATTGTCAACCACAATAGTATAAAAAAAATAACTGACCGGTTCCAACTTAACGTCATCATCAGACTGAGTATTTTGGGTAGCAAGTAGGAGGAGGGAGCAGAGGAAGGAGTTGTCGTGGGCGTGGTTAGGGGTACTGGTGGAGGAGGCAGAAATAAAACCTTATATACTGAAATAAAAAACAATAAAAATAATAGCTAGAGACAACGGCTACCCCATTAGTACTATCGATAGACTTCTTAATCAAAAACGAACCTGAAAAGCTATTAAAATAGGATCAAAATTAGAACCCAATTCTAAGCCAAACACAAAGTGGATGAGTTCGCCATACTTAGGAAAAATTTCCGAACGAATAGCCACAATATTAGAACATGACAAAATATAAAAGTAAGTTTCAAACCCTATAAAACCTGAGATAAAATCTTAGGATCAACCAAACACAAAATACTGATTGGAGATAAAAGTGTCACGTATAAAATAACCTGTGATACTTGTAAAGGAGTTTATGTTGGACAATCAGGAATAAAAATATCCGTAAGAATTTCCGAACATGATCGAGCAATTCGTTACCCTGAAACTTATGGATCAAGTTTTGCCACCCACGTATTTAACATGACCACCAATACAACCTAGATCAATTTGAGTGACTCCACAGTTGTCAAAAAGGTACTAAACTCAGTCTCCTGGGAAATTTATAAATCCACCGAATTCTACAAAATCCTGACATTCCCTGCTTTAACAAAATAATTAACATTAATAACTCCGTTCTAGTCAAACCTATACGCAATAGCAACATAATACAACATTAGTATTTACTCAGATTCAGCCTCCATTATAGTTTATTAGTTCCTTGCAAATTAGTTATTTAAGTGCAATGTTTTAGTAATAAGTAAAGTTTATTTGCAAATTAGTTATTTAAGTGCAATGTTTTAGTAATAAGTAAAGCTTATTTGTAAATTAGTTACTTAAGTTTAACTTCTCTGCTATGTTATAATTAGATATGTAAGCATAACAACCTTTGAGTCACATTCTTTTAGATTTTATTGTACAGTTAGTTAGTTTACAAATCATTTTAAGTATTTTTTTGTTCCTTTTACCTTTATACCTGGTTCTCTAGACTTCTTAAGACACAGCTGACCCTCCCCTACCAGTACCCCCAACCACGCCCACGCCAACTCCTTCCTCCTCCTACTTGCTACCTAAAATACTGGGTCAGTAAACAGATCTGATGATGACGAAAAGACGAAACCGGTCAGTTATTTTTTTATACTATTGTAGTTGACAATATATTAATTTTTTTTAGTTCTAGTGTGTTTTTTATTAAACATCATGGAGAGTCTATACGACAAAATCTCTGTCAAAACAACTTATGATTTTATAACCACCGTGGAGTACTGCACGATAAATAATGCCACAAACCAAATCCCTCCACTAATTATTACTTATTACAAGTAAATAGACAGACCTGGCTTTTAGCAAATACACATCAACAGTTCCTAAAACAAATAATAACCATCAAATTAAAAACATACAAATGGAAAAACATGTGTAACCATTTTTCATTTGTATGTTTTTAAGTTGATGGTTATTGCTTGTATAGTTATAGTTGGTTATTGATTGCTATAGTTTATGGCTTTGCTAGTTTTAGGCACTGTTAATGGCTATTTGGGAAAGCCGGGTAGAGAGACGTGGTCATTTTGGTTCTGGTATTAATTAGTTGTCAAACAAAAACTCTCTATACTACGTCCTCTTTCATCTGCCTACTATAGCTAACACACACACACACAAACATATAATATATATATATATATATTATATATATATATATATATATATATATATATATATATATATATAATATATACATATATATATATATATATATATATATATATATATATATATATATATATATATATATATATATATATATATATATATAATATATATATATATATTATTATAATATTTATTTATTTATTTATATACATATAATATGTACTAAC
This sequence comes from Microvelia longipes, assembly GCA_018340805.1. Classification (NCBI taxonomy): domain Eukaryota; kingdom Metazoa; phylum Arthropoda; class Insecta; order Hemiptera; family Veliidae; genus Microvelia; species Microvelia longipes. The sequence goes on from JACMZG010001913.1 coordinate 37,753,704, forward strand.
TATGAATAATAGAGTCGTCATAGTCCTGCCTAGATTGTATAAGTTCGTGTCGCATCATGATGAGTCTAAAACTAAGATAATCTACGAGGGAATCGAGCCCCCTGTTGTCTTGATTCAGAAATTCTCGAACCCATCTGAAACACAAGAAAAAAATCAAGACAAGCTCTATTTTTTAAGCATAAACATTAACTTAAAAAATTAAAACTTTAAGGGAACTTTTTAGTTATTAGCTCTTTGCATTAAAAAAGCCACATCCATGTAAATTAGCTTCAAGCAATGGTTCCTCTAGATAGAGAGTTTTCAAATTTAATCATAATAGAGTAAAGAACTAAAAATATTCTGCCAAGCATGAGTCAAAGGTTTTATGCTTATACATTAAATTTATTGGCATATAATTGTTCACAAAGCTTACAGCTTATATATTTACAGTCTATAAAACATAGATCGAACAAATTTTAGTCAATTATTTTATTTACTGTCTTCGGAATTGCTTTGCTTGCCCTTAGATAGGAAATGCATCCGTTTCATTCTCAGCAGTCACCCATACATCAGTGACCACGCTCATCCTACTAAAGTTTTATGATCCCACAAAAATTATGGATATACTTGTCATATTGAAACGAAACATAGTGTACTTATTTATTAAGTAAAGATATACACTTGTCATAAATTTCAACTTGATTAAATCATTTTCTGACTTATTACAATTTTTTAAAAAACGTACACAAGTCATTTGATAAAATTAAACTTATGCTGATAATGAGATGAAACTTGGTACATATGTTAATGTTATACATGGCTTCATGCGGGTCAAACAGATCGCATAATTTTTTTGCGTTTTATAATTTTTCTAAATTTTAGCTGAGTCATTATTGCGGGTCAATGACGTCATAAAAAATTATTTTCCGAATAGCACAACTACAGCAGTAGAATGGTTTTTGTACAAAGTATCAACTCTCTAGCATAAATACACTAGGAGCTACGATGATAACAGACAGACACACACACATACAGACAGACAACTTTGCTAAAACCACTTAGGAGGCCGTAAAACGCCTGAAACGGATAATTCCGGTTTCATACCGGTTTTGGATTTTTTTGCAAACACAATTCTTTTCCTATATACCTACGGTATAAATTAGGAAAAGTAAAAAATCACTGAACGTAAACTTACTCTATATGATTAGTCCTGAGGGAAATTTCTAAATCTCTAAGTACTTGAGTGGATGTCGCATCTCCAACAATCTTTCTCTTCTAAAAAATAAAAACAAAAAGAATACATAATAACACCAGAAAAGCTAAAGAGCATTTGCAAGACAATTTATTAGAAGCTAAAATTGATAAATTATGTCAAAGAAAGTAGTATTATTTTATTCCGAAGTTCGACAGAGCCGACAGAGCAAAATGACAAAGAAATAACCCCTATTTTTATTAGGGTTTCGAAGATAATCTTCGAAACCCTTATAATTTCTATCGAGCGTCTGTCTGTCCGATTTCACATCTCAGGAACTACAATAGCTAGGAAGTTGAAATTTGGTATACATGTGTAACAATTTTATCCAACAACAGGAAAAATATAGCCAACTATCTCACACGCGCATCTGTTGATTTATGAGCGAATGTGCGCATTCGCAAAAAAAATATTTTTTTAAAAAATCATGTGGGGTATCAAATTGTAGGTATCGATGGGTAGAAAACAAATATCCATCGCTTTTTCAAAATGGCGGCAATTACACCCGCCAAAAATATCGAAACCCACAAAAATATTGGTTGTCCCCTCCTTTTAACCCATAAGGAGAAGCCCCAAAAAAGTCAATTTAAGAAATCGGATACGGGGACCTATCAGTCTTTTATCTTGTATTTACAAAGTATTTATGGCAATAATTACGAAAAGAATAGAACCTAAATTGGAATCAGCATTAACATCGACAATATTTTGACTGTTAAGCTTCTTATAAGATTTTCCCTAGAATATAAAATAGAGCTTATTATAATATTCGTAGATTTTTAAAAGGCTTATGATAGGACATTGAGGAATAACATTATAGGCGTAAGCTCCAGTAAGATCTTTGTAAACACGCTGGAGTCTAAAGCGAATAGGCTGGATTGGAACGGCTATGGTACCAATATCAATGGTGAATGGTTGAATAGATTAGGGTTCGTAGATGACTACGTCTTAATCTGTAAGAATATATATGTAGCGAAGAGGATGTTGCAAGAATTAGAACAAGAGATGCTGGATATGGATAACGGATTGGAAATTAATTCTAATAAGTCGAAATATATGTCTTTTAACATCAATGAACATGAACATCTTAAGCTAAATGTAGTAGGCGATGAAATAGAAAGGGTAAATCAATTTATTTTCCTAGGCCAGTTAATTTCAAACGGCAAGGATGGGGAGGAAAAAGAAGTACGACGCAGAATAGCATTAGGATGAACAAGCTTTAATAAGTTCCGGCACTTGTTTAGATCTGACGTTGAGATGATGAGAGAAGGTTATGGACAATGTGTGTTCTACCAGTGATGTTGTACGGAGCAGAAACCTGGGTCTTATATTCTACTATTATTCACAAGTTAAGAGTAGTTCAAAGATGTCTGGAGCGGAGTATGCTCAAGATTAGTAGAAGAGAACGGAAGACAAATGATTGGGTGAGGAAACTAATAGGTATGGAGGACATAATAGAAATTGTAAGTAGCAGAAAGTGGGGATGGGCTGGACATATTATTAGAACGGAGGACGGAAGGTGGAGTAAAAAGATGATCCAGTGGTATCCGAGGGAGAGGAAGAGAAGTAAAGGAAGGACGAGAGTGAGGTGGGATGAGGAGATGTGGAGGATATGTGGACAGGAGACCTGGCAGAGAGTAGCGCATGATAGGGAGGAATGGATAAGGATGGGTGAGGTTTGTAAGAAGGACTTAGTCAACAGATAAGCATGTAAAATTGTAAATAAGTAATTGTAAAAATAAGTAAGTAATGAAAACATTAATCTATTCCAGTCCCAGACCTTTCAATGTATTTTAAATTTAAAATTAAAAAATAATAATAAATTAGAAACTATTTATTAAGTTTATTACTAAGTTAAAATGTTGTCTTGTTTTTGTTAAGTTTTATAAAATTATTTATTAGTGATGAAGTCATATAAGAAAAAAAGGAAGAATTCACATAAATTAATTTTATTTTCAACTTAAAACTAAAGTATTTTAATCATAATCAAAATTGTTTTGGATAATCTTTATAATCTTTAATTATTCTTTTTAATAGCTTTTGCAATAAATTAAAATTGCAAGTAACTTATTTTACAATAAATCAGTTGTTAATTTTTCTGCGTGTAAAGTATATCATTTTGTAATAAATTAATTAGGGGAAATTAGAAAGCATGCCATTTATTTATATCATTAGATTTTATTTACATTATTAGATTATGTTTTTGTAATTTTATTACTTTGTTAAGTAGATTTAAGTGATTTATAAGTTCTTACCTATTAAATATAAATTTATTTCTTATATTTACTTTTAAGTCATATTTAAATTGCATGCTGAACTTTTTTATATTTTTTTATACTGTATCATGCAATTTGATAAATTAGGGGAAACAAAAAATTAATTATTATACATTGAATATAAAAATTTGATATGATAATTATGTAAAATGAAATTGATACAACTTTCAGATGTAGTAACACAATAATTTTATTGGTTAATTATTTAAGTAAATTTAATTATTAAGGCAGAGTAATAACCAACATTATTAGTCATTACTCTGCAGTATGGACACCACGGCCCAGTGCCGATTTAGCACATAAATAGCATTATTTACTAGTTTTTAATAATTGTGTCTGTAAAATTTATTTGAGCAAATAAATGGTTTATTTCATTATTTATTTATATAATTTTGCAAAACGTATTTTTTGTGATCAGAGACCTATAAAACGGATTTAGGCCATGGTCCGAGGTTCGACTCTCGCCATGAGATTTTTTTTCTCATGGCGAGAAAACTCTCATTGATGAAAACTTTTTCATAAAGTACGGGTAGCAAAGGATTTAAGAAAAATGTCTTCAAGTAAGAATGTAACACTACTTTGAATAAGCACAAGCAGTCAAGCTATCCATACTAGGAAATAACAAAAGTGATTATCCACAAAAATAATAGTTCACGCATTCAATTTAACATAAGGCCACCATCAGTTCCACCTAAAATACAATTACTGGGTTCTTTTTACACAGCATTACTAACAAATAAAATAAACGCCCAAGGACATTATGAAGGAAATATATTAGTGTTGGTAACATGATATGCTATATGAGATATAATATTGCCTTGTATGAGCGAGCGGTATCAAATGACACAAACATACATGTTATGTTGTATTTAAAACATTATATTAATCATAACCTAACTCAGTTGAATATCATTTAGTATTTTGTTAGTACGGCTTCTTTATTGTATTATTTAACTGAACCATACAACGTTTAAATTATTCTTTCTTTAAATGGAGATTGTGGTTCTTGAAATATATGTATAATAAAAATATTTAAGGCTTTTTAGCGAATTTCCAAAGGGAAAATAAGCTAAATGAGATTTTTGGAGAAGGAATTTTTTTTTAAACAAGTTCTTTATTGGCAAAAGTATACAATATTTATTTTGTGTTAACCGGAGCCATATTTTATTTATTGATTTGGGGTGATTTGCACCTCTTTATTTTTATTTTATTTATTGATTTTGGTATGCAATTTGGTTATTTTTTGGGGTGTGAAGGGGTTTGTTTGAGTTAAGGATAATTTCCATTTTTTTGGGTTGGGTATTTTAATTTTTTTCAGGATTTGTAAAAAATGATATTTTTGATGGTGTTTTGAATTGGCTTGTATTGTAAAGGGTGTCAAAGAGGGTTTCCTATGTAGTCTGTGGACTGACTTTTGATGAATCAACCTGGCATTTGCCTGTAAAATTGAGGGAAACAACAGAAAACCTCAATTAGGTTGATCGGACACGCGGGTCCTGGGTGTAAAGGTTATATTAATTTTTTTTTACGTTTGGGGGTTAAGTTGTTAGGGTTTGTTTTCTAGATTTTTTTGAGGCTAAGGGGAATAATTAATTTTGTTTACGAATTAAAGTGTATTTATTATATTTTTTTAATTTTGAGAAGAGTAGAGTCTTGATTTTTTTCAGTCTTGTCTTGGATGTCTTGAATTTTGACTACCTGATATAATTTTGATCGCTCTGTCATGTATTTAGGACAGTCTAGTAGAATATGTTCTACGATCTCGTCTATTGTGGGGCAGGTGTGGCATACTGGGGAGTCGCTTAAGAGAAGGAATTTTATCAAAAGAATAATGGTATAATTTTTAATTACACAAACCAAACGTTTTGAATCGAAACACAGAATATGCAATTTTACAAATCATGTTAAATTGAGTACCGAGTACCTGCACCTTACCTTCAAACTCGCAAGCCGTCACAATATACAAAACTCCTTATTTATAATTTAGTTTAATTTTGGACTCGCTTTGCTAATTTTAAGATAAAAAGGTTATTTTTAACCCCAGCGATCACCCTTCCACGTACTGACCTCGCTGGATAGTGTTATCAGTGATTAAACAAAAACCGTACATTCCCACTGACCGCATTGAAATGAAACTGCATACCTGTCTACTATATAAATAAATATAGACGTACCAAATTTAAATTCAATTAGATGGTTTACCAGTTTTTAGCCCCCCTAGATTTGCCAAATTTTAAAGCGTTTTAGCCCGTCCATTAAAATTCGTAAGTCTCAAATAAATTTCGTCTTCAGCAAACAATTCTTTATCTATTGCCTCGTTTGTAGCTTTAAAAAAAAAGTAGACACTTTAAAAAATGAATTAATAATGGTGACTTTTTTAATTCATTAAAAAAAGCGTACTATATTTAAAGAAATGTTAGGAGGAAATATATCCTTTTTTGCCCTGTCTCAATGTATAATAAGCCTTTATTATATTATTTATTTATTATATATTCATTTATTAGATTATTCATAAACAACTAGCCACTGATAACAGAATAGTGATGGGTTTCAAATAACTACTTTTAAAGGGCGATAATGAAATGTATTTGAATTCAAATGCAAAAATATTAAAAAGACTGACAAATAACAAAGGCGCATTGTTTTGCCATTGAGGTCATGTGGTATATGATAGAATATACGATATGACCCATTCCATAGCACACACGGTAGTCGGGGCAGCGGCAGTGGATACGCTACTGGAATAACTGGGACATAAAATATCATGAGATATTCGGGGTGCGGTGTATAACAGAAATATTTCATTTTAGGAAGCTATCGCATTTCCAATGACATTTCAATAAAATTATTGAAATATCTTCACAATATTACGAAGGCCATAATAAGGATTTTTGGACTCCTTCACTACAATTGTACGTTCTTTAGTTTGTATTTTAAGTGAATTCATCTTAAAAAACCTGGTACGGGGTACCTCGGAACTTTTGCTCATCCCCCTTAGTCTTATACATGGCTACATGCGAGACAAATTTCAATTCGATCGCAACGCTCATCCCTGTTTTATGATTATTTAAAATTATCGCTGAGTAATTATTGCGGGTTAGTGATGTCATAAAAATATATTTTCCGGATGGCACAACTAAAGCGGTAGGCTGATTTTTGTTCAAAGTTATAACACTGGGAGCTACGATGATAACAGACACACACACAGACAACTTTGTAAAAACCTCATAGGAGGCATTAAAAATACCTGAAACGGATAATTCGGGTGACATCCCAGTTTCGAATTTTCTTTTGCAAACAGAATACTTTTTCTATACCTACCGCTTGCGATAATCGAATCCAAACTTTTCCTCATTCAAGTCACCCCCCCCCTGGTATAGAGATTGTAAATTATCTGTACGCATCAGAATCTCTTGTCAGGTATTTACTGTTCTTTTTCCGAACAATGTAGAACGTTAAAATAGAGCTGAAATGTGCTGAATGATAATAGATAAGAAGTAAACTACATAAGCTTACGCGGTTATTGTCATAAAGATTTAGGTATTACGGTGGTGATACCGCGTCAATATACATCAAGAATCCGATGTTTCGCTTCCACTGAGGAAGCCTTCATCAGGGATGAAGGACATCGGAGACATTCAGTTTAGTAGAGTTTATATTACAAACAATAATATGAAAAATATTTTTTTCACATTATTCGTTTTTTACAAAACATCAGGTGGAATATGCAAGGCCTAAATTATAGTTAACAGTTCTTATCTAGAATCTCGTGAAGGCTTTTAAAGGTGTGTTTACGTTGTCATCAAAATTAACTGCCTCTAAAGGTCGTTAGTTCCGAAAAATTCCCATTGCCTCAAAAGTTCATAGTTCCCAAGGTTAGTTGTCTCCAAAATTCGTTAGACAAAATTTTTTAATCTAACTTTTGGAACTTACGAATATTTATGACATTAAAGATTAATTACTACGTTAATAATACTGTTTTGGATCTAATGCATTTTGGAGGCAACGGGCTGATTCGATAGATCCAAAGCCTTTGCCTAGTCTTCCCGTTAGTTCCAAAAAGATTAGACCTTGTTTGTAAAGACCGTTGTCATCAAAGTTCATTAGTTCCAAAATATTTTTTTTTATTATTTTGGATCATGTGAACTATTGTGACGTTAAAATTTGCTTCTAGATTAAAAGTTTGAATGCTAACTCTTTTTCCCCATTATTTCGTTAGTTCCAACTGGAACCTATGGATTTTTTGACTAGTTGGAACTAGTGATCTTTGGAGGCAACGAGTTTTGAAGGCAACGTAAGGATCCCTTTTAAAGGAATCTCCCTTCATAAACAACAATATTGATGAATCAGTTTGAGAGAAAAGGGGATCCTAGCTAGTTTGAGTTACAGCCCTCGAGTAATTCATCCATGTCAATCACACACCACAGAGAGGGATTGCGAGACGTTAAAAAGAAACAGAATACAAGTAGGCTAGACATGAAGGGGCTAGACAAAGTTGTAAATTTTTCTTGTAAGCACTATGAGAAAATTAAACTCATTTTTACAACATAAAGAAAAATTATACGTTAAAAAGGGAAGCTTTAACTTTGCACTTAAAGGCAAAATTAATAATTAATTATTGCGAATCTTATTCAGGTTGTATATAAATCCAACGGTAATTCCATTTGAGATAGGTTAAAGATGTACTGCCTTAAGAAGAATATGACATCTCAATGCAAATATAACATTAAATTATATTTTAATGTTATAACATAATTAACATTTACAAAAAATATAAATTGAAATAGACCTTGGATCACCATGATCGTAATCTTATCTTGCTTATGCTTCTTTATGTTCACTTAGTAAGCTTGTAACGTCACACATCTTTTTCTTCATAACAGCAAAATTCGATTTAATTCCTCGATCAGCCACAGTCTCCGTCATATAATGGTGAACCCCGTATTGAACACCTGAGGAATCCGTTCAGTGTCGTCAGATTTTAACGAATTTTCAAAGGAAAAAAAAGGTTATTTCTGTAACGAAGATTAAATAGCGAGTTACCAAGCATGATATCAAAAATCAGAACACACTGAGGGATTTTGTTTTGCATTAGCGCTTTTTGTTTACAACATTTATCTATTTTCAAAGTGTCATCAATACACCAGTCACCATTATCTATTTTCAAAGTCACCAATATACCAGTCACCATTGTTAAGACAAGTATTAACAGCTTACTTAATGTTACGCAATTATAGTTATTTTGAAACACATGTCAAAAACCAACTGCAGAAGCTTGGTACAAACTGCGCATGCTTACAATTCTTATAACAGCGCAGGTCTTAAATTTTAGAGGCAAACTTACCTCCCAATGGTTTCTCATTGTTTATAGCTTAAAAAGGTTATAACAAAACACGCCTAAATTATCACTCACTGAAGTGGCAAAGTATAGTCCCAAATTTAAAATTGAATAAGCACAAATGACTTAACAAGCACCACAAATGTAAGAATCACGAGAAGCACAGAAAAAAGTTGAGAAGCAAACTCAACAACCTTGCTACATAACCCACGTTTGGCGCCTTTTTTCATTATAACCAAGGGGAGGGTAATTCTGCTCCTATTTCTTAATCTTATACAACTTCCATGGGGTCAGAAAAGTTCCTTAGCGTCATCCCTTTTATTCAAGATCCTTGCCTGTGGCAGAGGTAACAGCAGAGTGTTTGTGTATAACCTTCCACTTGCTAAATTTTAACAATTTTATTGATTTGTTTAATTATATTAGTAAGTTTAGAGCTCATGAAACTAATAACTATGGACTATATAAGGTAACTCAGTTTTAAGTTCCGATTTATGACGTGTTGGATGCAAATCACCGGACGTGAAAGTCTTGTCACATGTAACAACCGTCGATTAGGAGCACTGTATCACTTCTCAGCGCCATTTCTGCCCGAATTACTGTCCTGGCTGACGTTCACTGGGTCTTGGTAGTATCCCAGAAATCCTGGTGAAGATTAGGACCAATTTAGATCGGCAGGAACTTATGCTTGCATTTAACCACGGAGCCGTGCTATTTGAATATATATTCATCTCTTTAAGCTTCAATATTATTTATTTGTATATATACTTTATTCTAATTTTAATTATAATTATTGTAAATATGCAATTTGCAGAGCTTGGGTATCCGAAGTGTTGAGAGTTGAAAGTATAGCTTTAACTTTGTATGAGATCATCTGTAATCCCTACCTTGTCTTTGGTAACGCCCTTTAATTTGAGTTTTATTTTATTACAGCTGCCTGTCTACCTAAATTTATCTCTATTACAAACCCAATATTCATTGCGCCTGCGTAGTTTAGCATACTAACCCTTAAATATATCTCATCTTGTATCCTTTTAAATCCTTCTGTGTTGTCCCCTCTTTAATTATTGCTAATTGTAGACGTAGACTTAAATTTAACATATTACTTATTATTATTTATCAATGCTTCTTGTAAATATATATACCTATTGCTTGTCATTTCGCTTAATCATTCATTAATTATTATTTATATAGTCCCAAATTAGTTTTTACATACTCTGCTAGCAAGGTTGCTCCTGACCATAGAGCAGCCCAGTTTCTTGAGACAGTCCAGATCGAGTCCCACTTGTGCGGAGCTCCCTAGCATTTCCAACCATTATCTATTTTCAAAGTGTCACTATTACATCAGTCACCATTATCTATTTTCAAGTCAGTGAGAACACAGAATGCCCGAGATTCGCACTGATCTGGTAAAAGAAGCGTTGGAAACACCGGACCTCCTCGATTAATTTTACTGCCAATAATGGAAAAAATACCTCCATAAAAAAATAAAATTTTAAAGAAAGGGTGATTTATCCAAACTTAGATTATTTATTTCTACATATAAATTATTCTTTTTTCTATATTTATTATCGACGAATGGGCTTAAAAATATTTTTACTATCAGGTAATGAAAGAAAGGTGAACAAGAATATAATATAAATTTAGAAATCTTAATATCTACTTATGTCAAAATTTGATATCTTACCCTGGAACTCCTGGATGCTTTGGGGTCTAAATATGTTCTAAGTTTATTTAGGTAATACGCAGGAGTCTCTTTGGCTTGAACTCTTTCCTGTAACAAATCATCAGCAAAAATAAAATAAAATATTTTATTATTTAGATAATAATTATTATAAACGCACTTTTTAGATGATTACTCCTATATGACCTTCTTCAACTTGATATACCCCGGTAACTTCTCAAGTGTGTTGGTAATTATCAAGAAAATAAATTAAGTCCATAGGCCAAAAAGTTGTTTGATCTTATTTACAATGAATAAGTACATAAATCCTTGGCCAGTATATAAAGGCGTAACGTAACAATAGCATTATACTAAGCACTATTTGGAGGAGATATAATTAAACCAGCTAGAATTAGAATAAATTAAATAAGGACACATTTAAAATGTGGGTCTTAAATATCTCAGAGGAAGAAAAAACTCAACAAAAGTCTGTCGGGTTTTAATATGAAATATACGCGATGATTCAATACAAGATCTTTTTAATGCTGAGTTTTGAGTTTGATCGATTATTATCTACATTAGACGGTTGCAAAGCCATTTCCATTATGATTAAGGCTAAGAGACAGACAATCATTTTACCATCATCTTATCATTGTAGCATCCAAAAGTGGAGTGTGGAAAAATTAGGGAACGTAGGAAGGGTTTATCTAGAACAGAGAATCCACCATTTGGATAGGTGGGATTATCTAGAACAGAGAATCCACCAGTTGGTTAGGTGGGATTATCTAGAACAGAGAATCCACTAGTTGGTTAGGTAGGTTTGTCTAGAACAGAGAATCCGCCAGTTGGTTAAGTGGGTTTATCTAAAACAGATAATCCACCAGTTTGTTCGGTGGGTTTATCTAGAACAGAGAATCCACCAGTTGGTTAGGTGGGTTTATCTAAAACAGATAATCAATCCACCAGTTTGTTCGGTGGGTTTATCTAGAACAGAGAATCCACTAGTTGGTTAGGTGGGTTTATCTAGAACAGATAATCCACCAGTTGGTTAGGTGGGTTTATCTAGAACAGATAATCCACCAGTTTGTTCGGTGGGTTTATCTAGAACAGAGAATCCACCAGTTGGTTAGGTGAGTTTGTCGTTGGTAAAAGGGGAGAAGGAAAGAAAGCAAGTCTAGATAAAAGGCGGGGCTTGTAGCATGTTAAGTGAGTAAGTTTTAATATCGTTGTCACCACAAGCACTGCAACAGAGGCGAGTCAAATCAGTGAAGTCCTTGTTCCCACCATTTTTAATAAATGATAACTGATAACTTAATAATAATAGACCAAGAGCCCAGGGGTGTTTTGTTAATAAAAAGTGTAATGGCTGGAACCGGTCTCAATTTTTCGTAAATATCTTCCTGAACAAGGATCTGCAATTCTGCCGACTCGTATCGGATGGGTGTCCCAGGCAGAACGCACTTTACATGTCAAATTTACCACCGAAGTTAATAAATGGTGTAATGGCTGGAAACGGGTTTGATTTTTCGTAAATACCTTCCTGAACAACGATCTACAATTCTGCCGACTCGTATCGGATGGGTGTCCCAGGCAGAACCTTTGACCCCTAAAGCGTTCTGCCTGGGACACCCATCCGATACGAGTCGGCAGAATTGCAGATCCTTGTTCAGGAAGGAATTTACAAAAAATTGAGACCGGTTCCAGTCATTACTTTTTTTTATTAACAAAACACCCCTGGGCTCTTGGTCTATGAGGACAAGTGACATGAGTCTGAAGATAAGCTGCAGCATAAATTAGGTAATTTTAATATTCTAAGGACGAGCAAAGCGAATCTAATGTAGCAAGGAAAAGTTCCAAGGTACTCTGTACCCAATTTATTTATCTTTATTAATTATTTATTCGCGATTCAAAGTGCGTAGTATCCCCCCCCCCCGTCACTGATAAGAAATTGATAACGGAAGGGTGATCGTTTCTTAAAGTCCTTATGGGAGTTTTTTGGTTTTTCTTATTTGTGACGATTATTTCTTTAATTTTTTATCAAAGTGCTTTAATTTAATCAATTTTAGGGCATATAAACTCAGTAGAATCACTATTTTGCTGAAAAATAGGGTTTTAATGGGTTGTCACGAGTATTTAAATTGAGTGATAAGATGGTAAAAATCACAATATACAAAAGTATCATTAATCATACACTAAGATATGAATGAAGTGGTGCACCAACAATTTCTGTTGGATCACAAAAAGAGTTTCTCCACAAACATAATTATTTATTGGGGAAGTGCTTTCTACATAAACATGAGGCCGTCATCAGTGTCATAAAAATAAAGATGCAAGATAGAAGGCCCCGTGTTAAGATGACAGAAGTTTGACAACAAACTTTTTTTTTTGAGGATAGACTTTTCTTCGTTTCCTACAAGAATGTGATGCTGAAGTATGTACATATAATAACTATACATGATTATAATAAAGCCTTCAAACTTTTCACATACCATTAGCACAAAATACTCATCAAATTTTTAGGATCATCGAAGAGAAAGGTAACCTGAAAGATATGTTGAGATTAGAAGACAATCCTCATAGATTACATTCATCACGAGTTTACATTTACCCGTACAGAGTATGTCCTTACAGTCTTCTTGTTGACTCCTACACAATTCACTCATAGAATCATTTATTAGCTCAAGGATCTTATTTCATACTTAAGAACGTATTTTTTTTCTTAAACCGCTTAAATAAAAATATTAAACAAAGCATGTTCAATTGATTCTTCAAAGAAGAAAAAACTTCATTTAAATAAAAACTTAGTCAATAGAATTTCAAGTAACAAGTCATTTTTATAAATACGATTCATGTAACTCTTTTTTACTTTTCCTCATTTATAGCGCAGGTATAAAGGTAAAGTGTTGTGTTTGCACATAAATTACAAAACCGAGATTTCACCATAATTATCGATATTAGGAGTTTATAAAACCTCCTAAATAGATAAGTAGTCTGGGTGTGTAATTATTGAAATTATCAATGTTATTTATAGAACCAACATGTGTCATAACACTTACATACACACACACATAATGTATAAATGTATATATATATATATATATATATATATATATATATATATATATATATATATATATATATATATATATATATATATATATACATATACATAGATTTATTTATGTATTGAGGGCGTTAGGCCCTGGGTCAAATAGTACCCTTCCGTTACACCAGGACTGTCTATACACTGATATGGTCCTAGTAATGGGACAATCAGTACGAATGTATCCCTTTATGCAATAAACAAGGGCTACAAATTTAATTAAACCAAGTTTAATTCCGATTTGAATTAAAACAAAGTTTTATTCCACATGGAAATGAAAAAAGTTTTATTTCCATATTAAAATTAAATAAATAAATTTCACTCTGTATTGAAATGAAACAAAGTTTAATTCTGATTGAATTATATATATACACACACACACACAAATATATATATATATATATATATATATATATATATATAATATATATATATATATATATATTATATATATATATATATATTATATATATATATATTGCATTTAACGTAGAGCTAAGTTGTATACTTAAATAAATAGAGGCAGATTTATTAAATTAATCGCAGTAACTTTAACTAATAAACTTGCAATAATAATTGAATTAATTTTGTCTCAACACATGGATAGTTGGGAACCCACACGATAGTCTTAATAGAAATAGTATAGTAATCATTAAATATAAGTATGAGGTCATGTCAAAATATTGACTCAACTCTACACATGTAGTCACGTGTAATCTTTTAGTATGTTAATTAGTCATACTAATAATTTACTCATACAAACAAATACTATCATGCAACTGTCAAGGCGAAGAAGGTTAATTTTTTCCGATAGAGTATTTTCATTTTTATTTTTATTTATTTATTTTTTTTTTTTTGGTTAAATAAGAAAACATGACAACAAAAATGTGTAAAATTTTTAATCAATTTTAAAAAGTAGGAATAAAATACTTTTAAAGAGGTAAAAGAATTATGAGAGAGGGGAGAGATTTGGACTCGTGTATTTATGGACACGGGTTGGATTTTTACTTAAAACGCATATGACGCATACAAGGCCCGGCAACGTAATGCCAGCCTAAATGCCGCATACGTCACAGCTTAGTTCTCAGCCTAATAATAGGAACATTTAAATATAAAAGTCAACATTTTATAACATTTAACATAAGTATAACATTTTATTCCTAGTATCGAATAAACTAGGAATTTCTTTTTAGAGGGAAACTCGGATCAACTATGACGTTATCTAAGGTTACTTACTTGACTAAGGTTTCTTACTTGACTAAGGTTGCTTACTTGACTAAGGTTGCTTACTTGACTAAGGTTCCTAGTTCGAATAAACTAGGAATTTCTTTTCAGAGGGAAACTCGGATCATCTATGACGTTATCTAAGGTTGCTTACTTGACTAAGGTTGCTTACTTGACTAAGGTTCCTAGTTCGAATAAACTAGGAATTTCTTTTCAGAGGGAAACTCGGATCATCTATGACGTTATCTAAGTTACTTACTACTAAGGTTACTTACTTGACTAAGGTTACTTACTTGACTAAGACTTGACTAAGGTTGCTTACTTGACTAAGGTTGCTTACTTGACTAAGTTCCTAGTTCGAATAAACTAGGAATTTCTTTTCAGAGGGAAACTCGGATCATCTATGACGTTATCTAAGGTTACTTACTTGACTAAGGTTACTTACTTGACTAAGGTTACTTACTTGACTAAGGTTACTTACTTGACTAAGGTTGCTTACTTGACTAAGGTTCCTAGTTCGAATAAACTAGGAATTTCTTTTCAGAGGGAAACTCGGATCATCTATGACGTTATCTAAGGTTACTTACTTGACTAAGGTTGCTTACTTGACTAAGGTTACTTACTTGACTAAGGTTGCTTACTTGACTAAGGTTCCTAGTTCGAATAAACTAGGAATTTCTTTTCAGAGGGAAACTCGGATCATCTATGACGTTATCTAAGGTTACTTACTTGACTAAGGTTGCTTACTTGACTAAGGTTGCATACTTGACTAAAGTTGCATACTTGACTAAGGTTGCTTACTTGACAAAGGTTGCTTACTTGACTAAGGTAGCTTACTTGACTTAGGTTGCTTACTTGACTAAGGTTGCTTACTTGACTAGGATTACATACTTGACTAAGGTTGCTTACTTGACTTTGCATACGAAGTCAGTTACGAAATAGCCACATAGACCTTCATATTTATAACAGAAAAAAACCAATTTTATATATAAAAATAATTCGCTTTATTTAGGACAGTACATCAGAATCAGCGTAATATAATAATATTAACAAAAAGTATATAGAGTAAGTTTCAAAGACTGATATCGAAAATCGCTGTCTGATATCGAAAAGACGCTGTACTTCTCGACGATTTTGGGAATTCAAAAAGCAACTGACAGCAATACCTTAAAGTTAAAATTTTACCTTACATATTCTGTGCATATTTTTTTTAAAAACTGACGAAAGTTTGAAAACTTAGTTAGCATGATTTGTGGTGAAATTATGTTGGAATTGATATTCCAACATAATTTTTACTACTTCTTTGATTCTAATAAACAGGTTTCTAACCGGTATGGAATACCAACAGATTTTTAAAAACAGGATCCTTGTCTATACAAATAAGGTTTTATTCCCTATAAAGCTATCTAAAGTCTTTTGCCTCGTGCATTGATACAAATATTTACCCATAAAATAAATTTTAATGTAGTCATGGTTTTGTGGCTTTTAAATATTAAAATATTAACAGCATATAATACATTTTAATTTAAGGTGAGTTAAAGTTATCGAGGATGCAAATATCGTATATATACTAATAAGACGAAGGATAGATATTAATAAGGCATTGGCGAAACAGTTTATTTTCCCAAGTTATAAACCGATTGCTGCTTAAGCATAACCTTAATTAGTTTGTTTGTAAAATTTAAATATAATGAAGGTTTTAAATTATAACAAATAACTCACAATGAGAACGAAGTAAACCGAACAAATAATGAACCGCCGTTACACCGAAAAAAAGTATTTATAGGTTTTCGCACTAGGTGGTATTGAGGGGTATAGGACTTCACCAGTTCTATGATTAACTGGTAAAAGTGTTTCTTCACGGGGTGGAAGGCCACAACACATTATACGCCCCTAGGGATTTAACTTCTATAATAGTAATGCAAATATTCAGATAATATTACGGAAATAAACACTTTAATCCTTCAAAAAATACAGTAGTACTTGTTTAAAATGTTACTTTATTCGTTCAAAAACACAATACTTGTTTAAAATGTTACTTTATTTGTTCAAAAACACAATAATTGTTTAAAATAATACTTTATTTGTTCAAAAACACAATACTTGTTTAAAATGTTACTTTATTTGTTCAAAAACACAATACTTGTAGAATGTTACTTTATTTGTTCAAAAACACAATAATTGTTTAAAATGTTACTTTATTCGTTCAAAAACACAATACTTGTTTAAAATGTTACTTTATTTGTTCAAAAACACAATACTTGTAGAATGTTACTTTATTTGTTCAAAAACACAAAAATTGTTTAAAATGTTACTTTATTCGTTCAAAAACACAATACTTGTTTAAAATGTTACTTTATTTGTTCAAAAACGCAATACTTGTTTAAAATGCTAAACACAGAACTTGCTAAAAATGTTATTTCAATCGTTGAAAAAACACAGCTTTAAATGTTAAAACACAGTACTTGTTTGAAACGTTACTTTCATCATTTAAAGAAACACAATACTTGTATATCCAACCAATAAAATTGTGCTTTGCCATAAAATAAGAGACAATGTTAATAACGTTAATAGATTTAGACGAGTACGGTACGTGTGTGGTAATATTATGATTAAAAACTTCCTGCGCTGTCAAATTACAGCATGACATGTAACACAAGGTTATTTCATTGTATTGATATAACAATATGTAAACATATTATAATTGATTTATTTAATTCAACCAAGTCTATTTAGAAAATATCCCGTATGTTATATGAGTCCCGTTTAAAAATTAAGATCTGATTCCTGTGATATTTCTAATAGCACAAACTGGGAATATCACAAGTCCACTAATTGGCTTTAAGATAGGTTACACTTTGCGTAATGCCTTAAATTTAACAAAAGACCGGATGAAAATTTACACATTAATTAGAAGAAATACCTGAATCCTAAGATCTGTACTAAAGGAAATAGAGGATCTTCCTTGATCTTTCTTGATCTTTGTCTTTATTATGTAAATTCTTCCTTGATCTTTGTCTTTATTATATAAATTCTTCCTTGATCTTTGTCTTTATTATGTAAACTCTTCCTTGATCATTTCCTTTATTATGTAAATTCTTCCTTGATCTTTGTCCTTATTATGTAAATTCTTCTTTGATCTTTGTCTTTATTATGTAAATTCTTCCTTGATCTTTGTCTTTATTATGTAAATTCTTCCTTGATCTTTGTCCTTATTATGTAAATTCTTCTTTGATCTTTGTCTTTATTATGTAAATTCTTCCTTGATCTTTGTCTTTATTATATAAATTCTTCCTTGATCTTTGTCTTTATTATGTAAACTCTTCCTTAATAATTTTCTTTATTATGTAAATTCTTCTTTGATCTTTGTCATTATTATGTAAATTCTTCCTTGATCTTTGCCTTTATTACGTAAATTCTTTCTTTATCTTTTTCCTTATTGTATAATTTCTTCTTAGCTAAATAATTCACAACACTCTAAAAATGTGCTTCCTTGGTATTTTAAGTTGTATGCGGTGTTAGTACTTTGCTTCACTTTATCTTTTATTCTACACAAACATTCCTTCAGTGATTTTTATGTAAAGGAAATTCGCAATACGAATTCCAAGTTATAGAACACACATATTGTCTTACTACAGTTTTCAAAAATTCTTTCTTTCTTCAGTACTTAATCGCTATGTACTTAATATTTTATATTCTTTAGACAAATTAATAATTTTTTTTTTTAAATATTTATATCACATACATAATACATTAAAAACAAGGCTACCACCCCGCTATAAAGCTTGCGCTTTGCGCTGCGGAGAGGGAGTTCCTTAACTCTGTACATAGATAGTTTTTAGCACTAGTAACTACTTAATCTAGACATAAACTTAACCTATGTTAGTAATTTCTAGAACTTAACCTATGTTATTATAAATTTAATATAATTCAATGGTTTTTATAATAAATTCATTTATTTGTATTTTTGTATTATTTATTTGTACATAAACATATACATATACAAACACACATACATACATACATATACACGCACACACATACTTACATATATACACACATACACATACACACACACATATATATATACATATATACATACATACACACACACACTAACACACACACACACACACATATATATATATATATATATATATATATATATATATATATATATATATATATATATTATATACATACATACACACACACACACACACACACACACACACACACACACACACACACATATATATATATATATATATATAATATATATATATATATATATATATATATATATATATATATATAAACGGTTAGTTATTTTCGAACGGTTGTAAACTAACATAACTCAAAGAGATATGTTACTAGAGGGGACATGTCTTATCTCAATACATTGAAGGCTGGAAAGATCTTTTTGAGGCTCTCAGGTGTTCGGTGTAACCTCATTGAAATCTCCACTAAAACTCAGTAAAGGTTATAACAAATCAATGGTAGACGGTTTTTCGCACGTTGTTTATGTTTTGGTTCGTAATGCAAACGTTCAGTTTAATAAGTTACTGCAATTGTTTTCTGTTTATTTGATTATATTAATTATGAAAGGTGTTTGAATTACTTCGATGTTCAAAATTCAGCCGATAGGTCCTCCCTAGTATAATATATATATATATATATATATATATATATATATATATATATATATATATATATATATATATATATATATATATATATTGTAACTAATTAACACACAAAACTTGACCTTAAACAATTAACAATTAAAATAAAAGTTTCAACCTCAATTCATCTGTATCTTAAAAGTTTTAACAAACCTTGTAAATCTGAGTCATATATTATGTTTTAACAAATTTAAATAAAAGAAGGAAATTATGTAATAAGGAAGCATTTAATCTTATTTAAAAAAAATAAATAAATAATGGAGAAAGAGGAAAAAGAGTCTTCAGAAAATGATCACACAAACGGAACCTAGAGTAGAGAGTTTATAGAGGATGCTCAATAAAACAACTCATAGGTCTGATAAAGAGCAATTAGGACAGACACACTTACAGATAGAAGGGAAAGGATGCTTGTAATATTGTTTGGTAGCATCTGCATTACTTCAGATATTAGCAAATGTCATACGTTTCGGAATCAATAAACAATAGCGACACATTAGGGCCATCTGTGCACTAATTGTGCCATTACACACTATGAACTTGAAGACGTAAAAGTTCTTAAAACAATTAAACGCTATGAGCTTGAAGACGTGAATATTCTATAGAGCAATTATACACTATGAACTTGAAAACGTAAGTAGTACTAATTTGGGGGGGGGGGGTGGTAGTAACTACCAGGCAAGTAGGCCACGTAGTTGGGCCCTCTTTGGTAGCTCCCTAAGATAGTGTTCTACTCCTTTTAATTTCAAGTATAGCTATATTTCATCTAATCTAGTCAGAAGAGCCGTGAATTTTTATGGTTCCTATCATGATTTTTTAAGCAATCATATTTTCACTAACTCATATAGTCTAGTGAAAACTAGGAACAACACGTGCCCTCGCTATTAAACCAAACCTCCATACACTTTAATCTGCAAGGCAGACACACTATAATATTATAATGAATGTATGTACTATGAGGGTCCTAAATTTTGCTTATACCTAGTTTAATTTAGGGTAAGGGATCTTCAAAGAGTACCTGACAACGCACAGGCTCGAGACCACTGCCCAAGGACGTGGCACGCAGAATTTTTATCCTACTTATAAAATCCTTAAGGCCCGTGCTGGGATTGAACCCATGACTAAAGTCCATTCATTCTGTGTATTGGACGCGTACCTTAACCACTACACCACGGGTGACACCAAGGCTTAGACATTTATATGATATGATTTATGTAGCCAGTATCATTCCATTTCGTGATTGCGTTTAAACGTTTTGGTGAGACAAAGAAACGTCAAGGAATTCGACATATATAATATAATAATATAAATATATATATATATATATATATATATATATATATATATATATATTATATATATATATATAATATATATATTATATATATATATACACATATAATACTTTCAGAAAACACACCTTTCCTTCATGACCCCACCTTACAAACTATAATATTCCTTTTAGAAATTCGCTAAAAAACAAGAAGCCTATGCGAAATCCCAGCTCGCGGTCGTTTAGACCTGGAGTTACATATGGAAGTATTACAAATAAAACAATATAATCCACCTTGGAGTAAGGAGGATGGTTTGGTAAGGTGGATAAAGCTTTGTTTTGCCAAAGGTGGCGAAAAGGAGTGGCCAGACAGGACAGTAGTATTCCTAGTTGAAGCGCCATAGGCGCTAGGCTAGGCCGGGAGTTTTACTGCCTTCGTTTCTGTACAGGCGGTTTCTGTAAATAATTTTATAACCTGTTTGTTATTAATTGTCCTTTAAATTGTCTTATTTGACTTGAGTTGACATATATTTTTATTCTGTCATGTCCTGTCATTCCTATCTCACTCAAGGTCAGTGACTATAGATACTTAAACAGTAAGGCTGTCGACTCAATGGTGAGAAAATTTGGATTCCGGTCCACACTAGCGCTGCGGGGGACCTACCTTTAAATTGAGTGGTAGTGGCTTAATTTCCCGCTTTTTGCCCACAGTCAGTTTGAAATTAAATTTATATTCTTTGTTTTGTCATACTTCTAACTAGCCGTACCGCTTAACACGGCTTTCGTCGTCTTTAAACTTACACAGAACGCTTCTGATTTTTTTTAAGTTTTTCATTCAAGTAATTTATAAATTTAATTGATTCAATCAGGTAATAATGTAATAGTGGCTAAAAGTTACATGTGCTAGAAAATAGATTTTGACATTTAATGCAGCCTGTATTTTAATTATATCGGCAAGATGCTGCACACATGTGATTAAATATAATTACCTGATAAAGTCGACTAAATCAATAAATTAATTAAATGAAATTGGCACTTACCTGCCATCGTTAAGGCGTGGTCGAATATCCACGGCCTTCTAGATCCATCTAGGCATTGGATCACCAACAAACTTTTTTTTTTATCATTGACGCTTACGGGAGTTAACCAGCCCTGCTCAAGGTGTAGCAGTCAGGGAAAAACAAGTGACTCTAATAGTTCTTTGACGTGAAGTCAAATAGCAGTTGTATAAGTTATTATAAATTATTAATAAATATCTCAGTCTAAAGACTATCAACCTTATTTTTATTAACTGCAGCAGTATATTTTTCAACATAACTCTGTTAATGATGTGTGGAACACCGCCCCCTCTGGGACTTCCCCCACCTCCTACAAGTTCTGGTTGGGTACGGGCCTGTACGCGTAGTCTGTTTCCTTGGTCATAATCATCTCTCTCTCCTGTTTACTACAAATAATACTAAATTCCAATTTTACAACATTAAAACAATCTTCATTTTTAACTTTGATTGTTATAGTTTAAACAATTATGCAACAATACAACGGGAACAAACATTGTTAATCTCTCTACTTTGTTATTACAAAAAGATTACTTGCAAAACGAGATAATACTAGAAAGATGTACTAGATAAATATTTCTAGATTCGTGAGAACGAGGTCCAGACTAGTTTCACAAAACTCAGGGAACCAAGAGATTATTTTTTGCATGTTTTTATTACTTAAGGACGTATCTTTCCAGAATCACTTAAGAATGCACGTTATTACGAAATGGACAGAATTAATTAAAGATGCAGTTCGTTAAAAAGAAAAGAAAACATCAGGTACAGCCACACATCAGGTAGAGTTAGATTTTTAGAGGACTAAAAACTGAAAATTTTGAACTGAAGGATTGCACTAATGTCACTTTGTGCAGTTAACTTTTGATCAAATATTGCCAAGTTTGATTATATTAAAATATTGTAAGCGAATTTTCATAAAGAAAATAAGCCTATGAAGTTGCAAGTAAAAGAGTGAATGGGGAGAGGGTGGACTCAAAGCTGATTGAATTTATAAGGTGATTGGAGGGTTTTTATGAATGAAATCATTTTTTGTCCATGTTAGATTATAATGCGGCATTGATGTCATGGCAGGAATAAATATAGAATGTTCAATGTTGACCGTCTACACGGATTTTTGCACGTCATTGAAGTCATTCATTGCACGTCATTTATAAGGAAGTCAGGTTCCCCGAATGCGCTTGGTTTGTTAATATCAAATTAAATCACTTTATGAATTTCTAACATGTTAGGTTAACTCATTTTTTCATCATTTAAAAAATATTTATTTGAAAAATCTGTCAAGAAATTTTTTTTAATAGTCTGTTTGTGACAACAGACTATGCTGGAATAAAGATTATACATAAAGCAAGTGTTTAAAATTTTTAACGAAGTTTTAACTTCTTGGTCGGACTTTCAAAACCTGGAATAAGCCCCAATAACCGTAGAATTATTTTAAAGGAAAAGGCAGTTTGCGAAAGACAAATAAAGCTGACTAAACAAGGGAAGAGACTACGCAACATATAATTTACAGGAACCTCTCATAATTGACAGGAAGCAGCTAAATCTGTTTCAATGCCAAGGCTTTAAAAGGGGAGAATCTGCACGCGGCAAGACTAATTTAGACCAATTGATGACTTTAAAGAAGAGGGTTACAATATTCAAGGGTTAGGGTGGTTAGGAGTTTAAAGGGGTACGCAGATTTACAGTAATCAGGTCATTAAGTTTTGTCAACAAATAAATTTATATAATCCCTTTCTCAACAACTGTTTTGATGCTTAAGCACGCGTATGGGAAGGAAGATCATGTTCAGTCCCCAAATTATCCCTGAGATTTTTAGATAAAAAAATTGTTAAATGTAACATAGACTTAAATAATGAATACAATTAACAAAGATAAAACTAAGAAACACCAAACGAGATTTATGTCACATAATTATTTCAGTTGACAGAATGCATATATATTATTATTACATATGTTAGAGCCTCTAGAGGAAGGTAAGCATACAATACTAGTGGAATTCTAATAGCAACTCAAACCCTCTAGAGCAGGCCTGGGCAAACTTTTCTAGCAAAGGGCCGCTTAGTCTTTTTACAGCCTGTCGCGGGCCGCATTCCTTAAATTTTAAAGTATGCTAAACCCGCAACAAATTGCACTTACGCTGGTGTTTTACTAAAGTCAAATTTATTCTCAAAGAATAAGGATTGGTGAACTTAAGCACTAAACGCTAAAAACAAAACGGAGTATCTTCGTCAGATCTTGAAACATAACTAAAGACAAATTTTAATATAATACTAAATGTAAAAATAATTTTAAAAAGTATTCCTATGAAATAAAAGATCAAAGGAATTGTATTTTATCAACTCCTTTTCGGCGATTCACAGGAGGCAAAATTGCTTTTTTTTATCTTATTATTGTGAAAATAAAAATTCGTTAAAATAATTAGAATTCGCCAAATCCGACAATGAGAATTGATATGAAAGGCGGCCGCTTTTTATGTAATTGTTTCTTATCTTACTAGTTTTTGCTTCTCCAAATTTTAAAGTTTTCATAACTTTTCATAACAATTTTGAATTAAACAATTTATTTGCTTATATACCTGATATTTTATTTTTATTTTTAATTTATTTTATCTTTTTCCAAACATTTAATTTTGCCCGCGGGCCACATAAAAATGCTCCGCGGGCCGCATGTGGCCCGCGGGCCGTAGTTTGCCCAGGCCTGCTCTAGCAGCATTAATAAATTGTCAATTAATTTCTTTCATATGTTGTCTTACTTTTATTTTCGCCCTTAAGTACAACCATGTAAACTACCTTGATTGACATTGCAACAAAGGCAAACTTAAGAAGGAGCTTGGGGGGGGGGCAAGTTCCCCAATTAAAAGTGTAAGTCAAATTTTTTGTCCACCAAGATTCAACTTGTTTTTTTATTTTTTAATTCAACTGAGATTCTATCGGTTGGTTGGATTTAGATATTACGGTGGTTGGTAAAAAAGGAGGAGAAAAGAAAATAAGTCTCGTTTGGTAAGTGAAAAGGTATTATCATTGATGACACCACTGATCGCCTCAACGGAGAGGTAAGTGAAATTAGTTAAGTCCCAAAGTTCCCGCTGATTTTGCAGGGGAAGAGCCTAGAGGGAATCAGGTCCCAAAATTAACGCCTCTACAATCCACCATGGAATTAAAGACAGAGATGAAATCTATCGCTTGACGTAAGTCCACTCACCGGGGAGCTAGAGTTGAATAAAAAGACAAGCCGATTGAAAGACAAGTCTTAATAGAGACTAACTTCCTATTTTTAGGTAATTCAAGCTGCTACATTTCCTGCTGTTATCAAAGTAGTTTTAGCCAATTTCCTTAGGGAATAAAAGGCGTCATGGCGGAAGTCGAATTTTAATAATGAATAAATTAATAATAAAATAACATCTGCATTAAAAAATAATAAGCTTGCACTAGAGTAGAATACATATGTACCAAGAACCAACGCATTGTAAGATTCTAATGAATTTTCCATTCATTACAAATATTTAGATATTTTTTTATACTATAGTCATTTTAAATTCCTATTTACACTTTTTTGCTTTCCGTCTTTCAGTTGTGAGTAATTTTCTATTTGAAGCAAATTTCCATCAAAACATGTATTCTTGAGTTTGTTCAGAAAATGAGTTTCATAATTTAGTAAGTTCATTCAATCTTCAATGGTAGCTCGTCATTGGTAGGGAAGTAAAGCACCATCATTATCAATTTGAAAAGACAAAACTTTAATGATCGACTGGCTCTTTCCATAAGGGTTTTCTAAATACTTAGTATCAAATTCCTACGTAGGACATTGACCAGTGTGGAGCTTTTTAACTTCTTCAAAAGTCTAAATCAACTGAAGGCCCTCAGAGTCCTCAGGGTAGAGAAATAATGACCACAGTTGAGTAGATTTAACAGCAAGTGAAGCAATAATAACAATTGTAACTGGATTGTTGTTGTTTTGCGATCTCTAGAGAAGAGTGAGCATGTAATACTAGTGGAATACTAATAGCAACTTCTAGCCTCCAGCAGAATTAACAAATTGTCAAATATAAGAATAAGAAAGAAAGCAAACCAATACAAACGAGCCCAGCTTCCTTGTCCGGTTCTTTGTGTTGGTTCGTTAATAATGAACAAAAGAATTAAACAATTGTAAAGAATAGAAACCATAATAAAAGTAGATCTCATTAATAAGTTATTGAAAAGAGAGAAACTGGAATCAGTCATAGATTAATTAATGAACATTGGATTTATCGCTAAAAAGAAGGACTGCTTTCAATTATTTTTCCAGGTGAAAAATACGCAATATTCTTTGTGTTATGATTTGGAAATCGCAGTCTTTTGCTTTGTAGGCCACAAAGAATTGGATGGCAAGAAAATGATTTAGGTGGAAAAAGAGTGATAGTAGTGAAAAACCGAAGCTATAGAGATAGTAGTGATAGCAATAAGAGAAAGCGATAGATCGCCAAGCATGTAGGCCACACGAAGACAAAGCTATAGTGATACCAATAAGAGGAGGCGATAGATCACTAAGTATGTAGGCCACACAAATACGAAGCTATAGTGATAGCAATAAGAGGAGGCGATAAATCACTAAGTATGTAGGCCACACGAAGACGAAGCTATAGTGATAGCAATAAGAGGAGGCGATAGATCACTAAGTATGTAGGCCACACGAAGACGAAGCTATAGTGATAGCAATAAGAGGAGGCGATAGATCACTAAGTATGTAGGCCACACGAAGAAGAAGCTACAGTGATAGTAGTGATAGCAATAAAAGGATGTGATAGATCACCTAGTATGTAGGCCCATGAGCGTCTGCAGGTTTTTTTAACAGGAGGGGGGGGAAGCCTTCCATAATCAATAATGTACTGCAGGTTTAGTGTGCAGCATCTTTTGACAGAAGTGAAAGATAGGAGTTCAGTAAACCACAGGATTGAAGATTTGCCAAACTAAATGCATGTACTGACAATCAAATGTAATTTAGCAATCAATATGTGAGTGATGTGAGCCTTTTTTCTGACATTCACTCATAATTTTATAGCAATCTCGAGCCCAATTAACAATTTTGCAAGCTTCTTTTTCGACATTTACAGCAACTGTAAAGTTGATGTTTTTCGACATCTAGCAAGCAAACTGAGCACTTTATCTACCTAAAATTATATTTTAACAATTTTGCGAGTGACCCGAGCCATGGGGTCAGAAAAGCTCCTTAATGCGTCATTCCCTTTATTCAAGATCCTTGCCTAATTATGATAGGATAAAGCTTGTAAAACTTTTTCGAAATAAAGAATTATTATTATTATTTAAATATAATTATTTAATAATTATATTTAAATTATTATTAATTTATTATTTAATTAATATAAATAAAATAATATAAAGCAGACATTATTATTAAAAAAAAAAAAAAAAAATATTATAAAAGAAACAAAACAAAATTACAGTAAATATAATAGTAGAACGTTTAAAATACAATTTAATTGGAAAGCTAAAAATAATTGATTTAAAATAACCTCAACTCACTCTCGGAGGAGGTTTCAATGAGGTTACACAGAGCCCCTGAGAGCCCCGAAAACAAGTTTCTCAATGTAATTAAATGGGCTAGACTACCTCTATTAATATATCTCTATGCCTTGAATAGGTTAACAACAGAATTCATGGTTAGTTCAAGTAATGAGCTAAAGTAATGGTAGATAGGCAGTTGGAATAATATTTTCTTTTACAGTTATACATACAGCTCTAAAGCAGACAAGTCAATAATGGCTTAGTAAAGTAGTTGATAAAACTTAAAAAAGGTACATAAAAAGGTTGTTTTGGCATAAGGTTCAAAGGCCTTGAGTTCAATCTTCCTAGAGGGAGTTTTCACATCTGCTAGTGGAGAAGTATTCTCAGCCGGATAGACCAGCTGGTGGCGCGACGTCAGTCATACACATAATGGCACCGTTTTAATAAACAACTTATATGGACAAAAAACAAGAAATACTACATAAAGCGAATCATGTGTTCAAATAGTAACCATATGTTATTTGAACACTACCACAATGTTTTAATAAAATTAAAAAACAAATTTAATAAACAACAAATAAAAATAATAAACAACGAATTTAATAAAAGTAGCTTCTTCGTGATAACAAAAATAATATTAGCACTTCTTTTCCAGATTATAATAACAAATTCATTTTCATCTCAACGAAAGAATATCTATCATAAAGTAAAATGTTTTATAGACTTTCAAAACTAATTTATATTATACTAAAACTTTGCTTGATAAAAATTCGCTGATAAAATTTAGGAACAATCAACAAAAAATATAATATATAACCTAGAAATTAAGGAAAGATTTAAGCCTTTCCGATAAGAATATATCGGAAAGGCTTATACGAGAATATAAGAATAACACTCATATAAAAGAATATGAGTAATAATAAAAAATATTTTACAAAAAAAAAGATTCACACATCATCCAAAAATATTTCGAGTTCATTTTATAAAAATCGGGTACGGTACCTTGGAACTTTTCCTCGGTACCGTCACATCGGATTCGCTTCGCACGTCTTCATAAATACAATTGGCCAAATTTAAACTCCAACATGTTTCCGGACTCGTTCGCTCGACCTTAGATAGTAAATGGATCCGTCATACTCAGCGGTCATCCATACAGCACTGACAACGCTCAATGCTACTTTTATGATACAACAAAAATCATATATGAATAAACTTGTCGCATTAAAATGAGACTTTGTGTGCTTATTTATTAAGTAAAGGTATACACTTTTACTAAATTTCAACTCAATTAAATCATTTTTTGATTTTTTACATTTTTAAAAAAAAAACGTACATAAGTAATTCCATAAAAAATAAACTAATGCTGATAATGGAATGAAACTTGACACGTAGGTTAGTTTTATGCATAGCTACATGGGTGCTTAATTTTAATTGGATCGCATAATTTTTTCGCGTATTTTTTCAAAATTATCGCTGAGTCATTATTGTGGGTTAATGACGTCATAAAAAATATTTTCCGATTGATTTTTCTACGAAGTTTCTCTTAGAAAAATAACTCCTAAAGTTATTGCAATCTTATTATATAAGTTGATCAGTTCTTTTGTAACTGGCCAATAAATAAGGGTAGTACTATCAATCTTGATTATAATAAAATTTCAGGATGATTTTATTGTTTGAAAATTCACAAGAAGGCAAATAATAAAGCACATCCGTATCCTAAATTAGCGAATGTAATAACCATAACAAGTAATAAATAACAAAATAATTTATTTATTGATTTATTTAAACTTGCGAAATAAAGACAAAAGTCTCGTCTTCCATTCCGCCAGCACTCAAACATTACAATTGATTCATAGTACAATATAACTTACATTAAACAAATTTAAAACATGCGGCTCTTATAACTGAGCAAATAACGAATCAAAAAATCATAACAAAAATATAATAAAACATGCTAATTAAAAATTAAATTGACATTTTAAATAAACTTTATAAATTAAAAATAATTAATAAACTATTAATAGAGAATTCGAAATTATGAAATGGATTAAACTTCACTGCCAATATTTATGAAATTAAAAAAGGATAACTGCAAAAAATAGGAAAACATATATATATATATATATATATATATATATATAATATATATATATATATATATATATATATATATATATATATATATATATATATATATATATATATACATGCACACACACACACACACACACACACCACACACACACCACACACACACACACACACATATATATATATATTATATATATATATATCTGTGTGTGTGTGTGTGTGTGTGTATATATACATACTGTAATAATGTAAAACTATTTGAACATATTAACCAAACAAGCATTATAAATCAAAAATAATTACTTCATTACAAAGATCATTTAAAGTTATGCAACGTTAAAAAATATTGATCTTAAATCGTGTTGTCGCAATAAATTATCGTATTTTAGGAAAAAAGAAAAAGTTATTTTTGTTTGCAATTTGTATTGTTTTTAGAAACCTAATACAGCACGTTTCCTTGATTTATATTATTAGGATTATTATGTATGATTATTTAAACTATGGGTAACAAATCTGATGTTATCATATAGAAGAGAATAATTACGCTGTGCCCTTAAATATTCAAAGTGAAAGGATCAGGAGGTCTTTGACCTGCAAATGTTTGTAGGTCCTTATTTGTATCCTTATTTCCTTTTTAGTAAACTTGAACTTTTGTAACAAAATTCGAATTGAAGAGGTTTAAGTAACTGTAAATTTGACAATCTTTAAACAGAAAAATTTAACCATTTTTACTGTGGAGAGACACCTAGAAATGCTATGGAACGTCTGTTTCATCATTCGAGACTATAGATAATTCAACCAAGAAGTATATCGTAATATAGGAAGAGGAACACAGCAGATTAGGGGTTTACAGACGGGCTTTACCCTAGTCTCCTGGCATTACCCTGATTCTATACATCGTATGGTACAGACCTAGTACCTAGTGTACCAGGTGTAAACTACCTAGTGATACTTACTTGAACTACATCACAGTTCATGTACCTTAGTATAAGAGAGAAAAAAATACATACAAAATAATATTAAAATACGATATAAAAATACGTTCTAAATAAGATTAAAAAACGATTAAAAAATACGCTCAAAATACAAATAAACATTTACTAAAAATACGATTAAAATACACACAAAATACGAATAAAAAATTGCTAAACATATTATTAATAATTAACACTTAAAAACAATTAAAAATACGCTCATAATACAATTAAATTATTATGGCGCGGTGGTCCGCATGTCGGGCGAATTTCCTTTGGATGCGTGTTTCCGTGGTTCCTGCCTGGTTGGAATGATAAGTTTTGCATTATATAAGTTTACCAACTACTAAATAAATAATTCCAGTGTGGTGGTCCGCTATCGGGCGAATTTCATTTAGAATGCGTATTTCCGTGCTAAACAACCCATTTCTTGCTTTAGGTCCTGGTTCATGCTTTAGAACCTAAGCAGTTCCTCAATAGTCAAGCACTGCTCGTAACTCATTTAGTCAGTATTTTTCAAAGAAAATGCGGATAATTATCCAGTTGGTTATACAAAACTATGCCTCTAAAATTAGAAGTACGTACTATTATTTGCACTAGTTAAAAGCTTAGTTACTTATCGTTAAGCTTAGTCAGTTATCTTTAAAGGTTTTAGCGCATTTCCTTCGAAAAATATAACTTATTGTAAATCGGCTTTACAATAAGTAAGAACTTATAACTTATTATAAATTATAATATTATTGTCGGCCCAAAAAACATTGAAAACGTCTTCCCACTCGAAATGTGTGTTAAAGCACGGAAACACGCATGCCAAAGGAAATTCGCCTGACATGCGGACCCCTTTCACCCTTCTATACATGGATTGTATAGAAGGATAAAATATTTTTAAGTATAAGAGTAGTCAGAGACTACTCTAGAGTTCCAAGGACTACGTGGTAGAGTTTTAGTAGCGCGATCTGTTGGATAAGAGGAATCACTAACTGTCTACCCTGTAGCCATCTATGGTTGCTTGTGTGTACTACACATTATCATTCCCCGTATTTTGACGTTACAGTGCTCCTTTTCTAATACTATACTCCTTGATTCAACATAATGTCATGTCTCACACTGTTTCGTTACGCTTAATTCGATATTTTAGATGACCCAACATAAAGTCATGCCTCACTCTGTTACGTTACGTCTAATTCGATATTTTAGATAACTCAACATAATGTCATGTCTCACTCTATTTCTTACGTCTAATTCGATATTGTAGATAACTCAACATAATGTCATGTCTCACTCTATTTCGTTACATCTAATTCGATATTTTAGATGACCCAACATAATGTCATGTCTCACTCTGTTTCGTTACGTCTAATTCGATATTTTAGATGACTAACATAATGTCATGTCTCACTCTGTTTCGTTACATCTAATTCGATATTTTAGATGACCCAACATAATGTCATGTCTCACTCTGTTTCGTTACGTCTAATTCGATATTTTAGATGACTAACATAATGTCATTTCTCACTCTATTTCTTACGTCTAATTCGATATTTTAGATGACCCAACGTAATGCCATGTCTCACTCAAATTCGTTACGTCTCATTCATCAATTATGACGAATGTTGGAGAAATTTCTAGATTTATGTTTTCAAAAACTCGGGAGTATCAAATGATTTAGATACATTTATAATAAAAGAAACTAGAAAAAACGTAAAAACCTTTTAAGTCTAAACTCTTTGAATACACTAGATATTCTTCATTTATCCAAGTTCAAATTTATTTTATATCAATGGTGATTTTTTAAGGTTGACTACTAACAACTAACACATTTTTGTTTAAATAAGTATTTGTTTAGTACTTAACTGTCGAACTGAAACAGGGAAGTTAGGAAAACAATAGTCAAAATTAATTATTAAGCTTTGGGCTAGTGAACTTGAGACATAAAAGTATGACGGGACTTTACCCAGGATGTCAATCTAATTGTAAATTCTAAGCATGAAGTATGATGCCTACATCCTGGCCATCTTATAAAATCGATTATATAGTAACTTCAAAAAATTGGCGCGGCGGTCCGCATGTCCGGCGAATTTCCTTCGGAATGCGTGTTTCCATGCTTCGTTCCGGTTTATGCTTTACAACTTGAGCAGTTACTCAATTATTAAGCACTACTCGTAACCAAGACGTTTCTATGGGACACGATAACATTCGAAGACCTCTTGTTTTTATTTTATATTTAAAACGATGCTGCTTAACATTTATGATCAAACAAAAAACACAGATGAGTAAAAATTTTATTGGAAATCAATACTTTTCCAATACACCAACGGTATAAATGAAGAATAATAATTATATTGTAAACTGCCTATAGTCTAAATGATTCACACATGAAATAAATAACTACAGATGCCACGAGCATTTTCTTAACTGCAATTGGTCGTTTTCTAAATGTAACTAACGAACAACATTTAAACACGTTAACAATAATATATAAACGCAAAATGGAAACAGGGGCTTTCGGCCTCGGCGCTTTATTTGCGTATAATAAAATAAACATAACATCATAGACGGCACCGTCAGGTGCAGAGGCGAATATGTAGTTATATCAGTGGCGTATATGTAGTTCATTCTACTCTTTGCTAAGTTAATTAGTCGAAAATTGCGCTAATCAAGTTTTTTTTTAATCTTTATCTTGATGCCCTGATCTTTTAACACCAGTAGTTATTTTAAACTATTTATTATTATTATCGAAGTTAAAATATTATCTCATCTTTTTTTGCCAAGTCATTTAATGCTTTTATCATACGAACCCGTGAATTTAATACAGATTCTACAGCGTTTTGTGATGAATATCGTCGAAGATATAGACGAACTTTTCGAACATACCCCGCCGAATGTTTTGGAAATAGCTACAAATGCCAAAGAGAGCCTACTACCCGGCAAAGCAGGAAGTAGGTATCTCAAAGCATATGAAGTGTTCAAAGAATGGTGCTCAAATAAGTAAATGGTGAGAAATAAGTAAAAACATTGTGTTAGCGTATTTAAAAGAACAGTCAAACACAAAATCGAGCGCTACTCTGTGGTCAACTTTCTCGATGATAAGATCTGTATTAACAGTCAAAGAAAATATAAATATAAAACATTATACAAACGTAATAAGTTTTCTTAAACGAAAGTCCGATGGCTAAAGACCTAAAAAAGCTAAAGTGTTGGATAAGGAAGACATTGAACGGTTTTTGATTGAAGCAGACGGATCACCAGTATTTAATGATAAAGGTTGCTTTGATGATTGGAATAGCCGGGGCCAGCAGATGAGATGAATTGGTCAAGCTCTCAACAGATGATATTAATGTTAAGAATGATGTCATAATTAATACTATTAAAGAGACTAAAATAATCCGCACCTTTACCGTGGTAAATCTTTTACATGGATTTACGACCATCTAGCACAACACATAAACGATTTTTTTTTTACAATAAAGGTAAGTGTTCCACTCAAATTGTGGGCATTCATAAATTAGGTGATGTAGCTAAAACTTTAGCGAAGTATTTGAATCTACCTGATGCCGACCACTATACTGGTCATAGTCTGAGACCTGAGAACCTCTGCTACTTTGTTAGCAGATGCGGGGACATCAATTACCACATTAAAACGCCATGGTGGTTGGAACCCAGTACAAGTGGCATTGCTGCACCAACTTTTGCTGTTGAAGTTGAAAATAATACAAATGAATTGAAAGTTGAATCAAATGAATTTACGTTTATAGTTGAAGAAGTACATCAACAAATCCAACAACAACGTCAACAAGTTGGTATTTATATTTCCAACAGTAGTAATTGTATCATTATTATAAACCCAAAAAAGTGAAGACATTTTCCGTTTCACAATTTGTTAACTTGTCTCTTTAATTTCGTACCTATATTAATTTATTTGTTGCTTAAAATAAATAAAAATAATGTTTTCAAAAATGCTAGTTTTGATTTATTACTGATCGCAGATAAAATATTGTGTGGAACGAGGCAGGAAAGGAAACATTACTGACTCGTATATTTGCCTTCCTCGGCTTTACCTCGTCAGTCAAATTATATATTACCTTCCTCGGCTTCGCCTCGTCAGTCAAAATGAAAATTACCTGCCTCGGCTTCGCCTCTGTAGGTAATTCAGATAGCACACCCTCGCCTTCGGCTCGGGGGCTAACTTCGATACTAGTCAGTAATATCCCATTTTCCTGCCTAGTTACACAAATAACTATTACAATTGTATAATCTTTATGTTGTTTAGTGGATATTTACATGAAATTTTATCTTAAAGGAAATTAAAAGTCAAAGCTACTAATAAAATGTGTAAGACTATGCGGTGTGGTAGGTAAGATTAATGTGGGCGTTAAGATGATGGTGGCAGGGTGCAGGGTGTGGCTCAAGACATTTACCTAATTATTTTTACGTGACTTGTTTTCACTTTTCATTCCGATTTTCCCCATTGTCGTTTATATTTGTTAGACATAATGTAATTGGGTTTTTTATACTTTGGAAAAATACAGGCTGATCTTAATATATTTTTTTACAATTGACGTTTCTGGGTTATTCAATATCAGCTTACAATTATCTTCTCCATAGAAAGCTTCACAAGGTCATCATTGTATAGTCAGCATTTATATGAAATTTTATCAGGAAGGAAATCAAGATACTGGTCATCACGAGAGGTCTTCCGGTAATGACCTCGTCAATTCATGATAGATGGTGCATTGAAACGTGAAATTCGACGTTAAGCTTCCACTGTATGAGGCATATTCATTTATGTAAGTCTTTATGGATGAAAACAAAATCCTGTGTAAGACTGTTCCAGTTGTTAACGGCACTGTAAGGTTTTCACTCAGGAGGTCTTAAAAACATTTAAAACGGATAATTCAAGTGAGATCCAAATTTCGGATATTTTTTAAAAGCAATACTTTTCCTACAAACCCACGGTATAAATGAGGAAAAGTAAAAAAAATAAACAATGAATAAAATAACAAGCAAGAGCTTGCATAAGCCGTTTCAATACTACTTATGTTAATTATTTAATGAAACGTTGAAAGTTAACAATACCTTGACCTCTAATTGACCACTTAGCCTCAAAGTTAAGTCAACAGTCTCGGTTAACGATCAATATCAAAATAAAAACTACTAATAAAATATATTTTAGGTCGTAGAGAAACGATCAATAAATAATTGAACTAATTAGCTTGTATAGAGTCAGACAATGGTAGACTGGAGCAATCTGGGGAATTATTATATTTATACAGGTTCTTAAAATCTACATCAAGTAATAAAATGTATAAAAAAAACTAAGAGGCCTCCAGGCTCTTTGACTGAGGCCAAGAGCGGCCAAGTGACGCTTCGTCCACTAAGTGACGTCGGCGGTGGAAATCGCTTCGTGGTCCATGAGCTTCCACGAGGCCGATTCGCGGCTAAGAGCTGTTGTCCTGTATGAGTTTGTTACAGTGAGAGTTTGAGTTGAGATAGAGCACAGAGTTTGTTATGATAGCTATATCACCAGAATATTAGTGAACTTCCAGCCGCATTCCAAATTAAATATGCAACTCAAATTAAATATTCTATTAATTTAAATACATAAATTAAATATTAAAGAAGATATCCTCATGGGCAGGAGGACCAGCTTCAGCCATTTGTTTGTTCAGCAGCAGCACCGGTCCCCCAAGGTAGCGGAGAAAATAGTAAGCTTGTCGGTTATAATCGGTAAACCTCGTGTATTTCCGAGGTGATAACACTTAAATAAAAAACTTAAAAGCAATCAGAAGCGTTCTGTGGTAGTTTAAAGACGACGAAGGCCGTGCGAAGCGGTACGGCTAGTTAGAAGTATGACTATTCAAAATATAAAAAAATATTTATTAAATATAAAATTTATTTCAAACAGCCTGTGGGCAAAAAGCGGGAAATTAAGCCACGCCCACTCAATTGAAAGGTAGGCCCCCGCCGCGCTAGTGTCGACCGGAATCCATATTTTTTTACCATTGAGTCGACAGTCTTACGGTTTAAGTATCTATATCTGATAGAAACTAATGAATGAAGATAATATTATCTTGATTTTATCCTTCTCCTTGATTTATTTAGCATATGCCTATTAATTATCAGCACCAGGGTAATGTATTTAAAATGAACCACCCTGTAAAAATTTGTCCAAACTGCCGGGGAAACTGTAAAACATTATCTATATTTTACCAAAGTTCTCTTGTGAATTTTTAATATAAATACACAGTACTTATCTATATAATACATTGTATATTCATATTAAAATAAAATAATTAAAACTATATTAATATTAAGCCCCAAGGAAAAAGAAATTATGTAAATTATATATTGTTTAAATATATGATTTGAATTTTCACCTTTGTCTCTTAAGCGCCCAAACACATAACTTAACATAGAAAAACAAAATTGCTAATTGTACAGGACAGCATAGAGGATTCATGTATAACAGAGTTACCAACCTGATCACAGATAAGATCCCATTTCTTTTCATCATCATACTGTTTCAGTAATTTGGCTTTGTCCGGTGGTAAGTCCATAGAAGCCTGAAAAATGAAAACTATAATTAATTTATTTGTTATCATATCTTAATTTTTAGGGTTTCGAGGATAATCTTCGAAACCCTTATACATTCTGTCGTGCGTCTGTCTGTTCGATTTCACATCTCAAACTACAATAGCTAGGAAGTTGAAATTTGGTATACATGTGTAACTATTTTATCCAATAACAGGAAAAATATAGCCAACTACATGCGCACCAGTCGATTTATGAGCAAATGCGCAAAAAATGTTTTTTTTTTGAAAAAATCATTTGGGGTATCAAATTGTGGATATCGATGGGTAGAACACAAATATGTATCGCTTTTTCAAAATGGCGACAGTTGCACCCGCCAAAAAAACAAAAACCACCAAAAAATTGTTGCCCCCCCCCTTTTTAACCCATAAGGAGAAGCCCTAAAAATATAAAAAAATAGCCAATAAAAGCCCTATATGGGTCATAGAAATTCTTCCGAAAAAAAGTTTCAAAAGGTAATTTTGGCAATTCCAAAATTGCACAAACGCGCACGCGCAAAAAATAAATATTTTTTGAAAAAACCATGTGGGGTATTCATGGGTAGAACACAAATATAAACAGTTAATCAGTTGTCAAGTACTGCTCGTAAGTCTGTATTTTTCAAAGGAAATGCGCTAAAACCTTTAAAGATAACTGACTAAGCTTAAAGATAAGTAACTATGCTTTTAACTAGTTACTTTTAAAATATCGTTAAAATTAAATAAACAATATTTTATTTCTTTTCATCACTCTTTAGAGTATCATTAGATATTTACTTTTTTTCCTTTGTTATATAATTAAATCATTACAATATTTTAAATAAATAATTTAGAAACCATAAATAAGATTAACATCGCCATTTAACTATGCTAATACTCTAAGAAAAATAATAAAAAACACATGAGTTACTTAAAATATCAAACGTCATCTGTATAGCGACCGTCCCCTTTCTCAATCTTAGCTTTTTAGGGGACGCTCATATATTTTATGATATAAACTATAAAACTAAAAAAAATAATAATTAGACATTAAAAAAATAATATAAAAACCAATTTTGCTAAAGATTTTTTGAATATTTTTAATAATTTTGTACTACAAATTAATTAATAATATTGATTGATTTATAATTGAAATAAATAAAATAAAATTAATTTAAATAAATATAATTATAAATTGAATAATATTAATTAAATTATATAAATTGAATGAAAATTGTATGAAGATATATTTTTTATTTTTATTGAATTTATGTTGTTTTTTTTTGTAAATGTGTATTGTATTCTGTATTATTTTTTGTAAATTTCCATGTGTTATGAGAACAATAAAGATATTATTATTATTATTAATTATAAAATTAATTTGTAGAATTTATTTATGAAACTTTAAGCACATTAACTCTTATTTTAACAGCAATTAGCATTTGTGGGGATCGGGTAAGGTGCTGGCTATAAAAATACTCAAGGAACTAAATTATAAGTATTGAAGAAAAAATTTCTTAGTAATAGCGTGTGGCTTTTTAAGTGCCAAATCGTTTCGACACGCTTTGCGTGATGCTAAAACAGCTAAAATGTGATATAGAAAAACAACCATGATGTCGTAACTTCTTCTGTAATTATTTTAAATTCATATTAACTATAATTGATAAGGTTTATAGGCCTTTTAATTCCAAGAACTAATTTAAAAAGTAGTTACTGTCAAACATATTGAAAAGTATAAGAATTAATAAAAAGAAAAACAAGGACCTGAAGATCCTTTGCTTTCTCGAAAAGGTAATAAAAATTACATACAAAATGTATCACCTATTAAATATGACCAAAACTATTGGTCATATTTAACTTCAGTGAGCGCCGTGGAATGGTCTACAATATTAACAACACCAACCTCGTCTTTCCACCAATAAGCTTTACTTTAACTCTGAGCAGAGCCGGCTCTGCTCAGAGTTAAAGTAAAGCTTATTGGTGGAAAGACGAGGTTGGTGTTGTTAATATTATTTTTTTAAGATTACAAATGAGTGCACTAATAAATGAAAGTAAACCCCTTAAGGAAATCACTACCTTAATACATTAGTGGGACTAAATCACAGGTCTAGTCAGAACATTATTACTGTAACCACTGATAACGGCTATTGGGTATTACCACAGGGTTTTCGCCTTTTAGTCACTTAGGATAGTCGCATCGACTCAGAACCAGTTTCATCTAATACATACACACACACACACACATATACACACACACTCACAACACACACACACACACACACTCACACACACACACACACACACACACACACACAGCAGTGGGTAATTTTGGGGACCTCTCACCCTTGGCCACCTTTGTTTTCTACATTTCTATCCAAGGAAATTATTAATTATTTCATAGATTTTATTTGCAACCTTGATTTTGATTTAATTTAGATAAGCCATTTTATTTATTTTTATTTCATTTTTCTCTCTTCTTCGTTAAAATTTATATAAAAATGTTTTTAGAATTGATTGTTTGTGGTCACAATATGAATTTGTAGAAGGCTGCTGCCTTTTATGTTCGCTAAAGTTTAATCATTATGTTAATCTTTCTTTTGGTTTGTTTTTACGATTGCTCTAGTTGTGTTTTTTTTTTGTGTAAGTATTGCTCTCTCATGATGAGCTTGTATCTTAATATTAATTATCTTATGCCTCCATAAATTCATTTTGTGATTACTCTTTTAGTCTTTTATACTCTTCGTTCAATTATAATTTGTTATTTATAAGATTTAGCAGTTGCACCAGATTACAGTTTTTGTTTTATATTTTAATTCTTTGCATTAACATTAATCCTGTTCTTTCATACTCAATATAATTTGGCCAGTAATTTTGTTTTATTTCATGTTATTTTTAACATAGAGATTAAATGGTTTCTTTTCCATTTGTTACTAATTTGCAGATTGTTCCTAACCTAGCTTTAGTAGCATCTGAGGCAACTGCAAACTAAGAGGATTTTTCATTTTATTTTATTTTTTATGTTAAGTTTTTCACTTTAATTTCTTAGTATTTAAGTAGATTAGGCGTCATTTAAGTTGAACATGATGTACTTTGAAATTTCTACATTCTTGTTGAAATGCATGTAGTATTTAATAAATGGAGCATGCAGTTGCAATTGCTCGAACAAAAAAAAAAAAAAAAAAAAAACACACACACACACACACATATATATATATACATATATATATAATCTTTTTTCTTCGTAATAGGGAACCTTTGAAACGGATTTTGGTAACATTCCCGGGTCAAACTCCAAATATACAAGAGGGGTTACCTCATTAGCGATTTTTTATTAATTTCTTTCTAATGGTTCAAAATTTAAGAGAGGGAGAATATTTTTGGACCACTATGTATAATCGTATCACATTCCCAAACTTCATGCCCGCTATGAGTGCCGCCACATTAAAAATTAGTTTCCAATGAAAATTCGTTAAGTAAGCATTCAATGAGTAAAAAATAAAAATACCGACGGAAACAAATTCTAAAACAGTATTAGTTGATTTAATATTACGGGTATACTCGTCTTTAAGGTTTTAAAATTCATACCAACTCTGTGGAAAACCTTCTCACTAATTTCCGAATAGAAGAAATCGTAAAATCAACAAATCATAAAATGCTACGGTCCTGAAACGACGTAAATATTAACAGAGTCGTCCTTTGTGACAGCGAATTCGTCTCGTTACGCCTGTCAAAGCAAGAAAGAAAAGTTCAAATCATTGATTTGATAACAAACTGTTTTAACAAAAATAATTTCCACCTTTACTTTATACGTACAATGTACACCCAATCAAATGCATTGATTTATGGTCCATTGTAAAAGTATATATTGTATCATATTGTCTTTAGAATTGCTATTTATACTATATATTTATAGTTATTGTCATTATAATTAATTCCATTTTTCACACAATTTCTTCACAATTTTCTTCCGACTGTTTTTTAATTTTCCTTATTTATAACGTAGATATATAGCAAAGATTTCCACTATATATCAGAAACCGAGATTTTCACTGAATAATCAATTTTGGGTTTTTTAAGACCTTTTAAGTTTTTCCACGAATTTGTCAGTCTATTATCTAATAAATGTTTATCTAATAAATAATATACGTTTTTTTAAATATATAATTTGAAAAATAATCTAATAGTTGTTGAAATTTGGTATAAGAGTATTTCGTTACGTGATAAATTAGTACACTAAGTTCCGTTTCAATACGACTAATATATCTACGGTTCTTGTGGATCATAAAAATTTAATTGTATGGAGCGCAAGGTGACCGCTGAGAATAAAATAAATGTATAAACTGTCTGAGGACAATCAAAGCGAGTCTAGAGACGGTTGAAGCGAGTCCGAAGTACAGAAGATGAGCGTAGCAAAATATTTTTTTGAGGTCAAAAATAAATACACATACTGGTAATCCCTAATCAGGAGGTTTTAATAACCAACCTAATGAACTGGATAATTCAGGGTGTATCTCAGATCCGAGATAATTCAGAGTGTATCTCAGATCCGAGATAATTCAGGGTGTATTTCAGATCCGAGATAATTCAGGGTGTATCTCAGATCCGAGATAATTCAGGGTGTATTTCAGATCCGAGATAATTCAGGGTGTATTCAGATCGAGATAATCCAGATCCGAGATAATTCCGGTGTAGATCCGAGATAATTCAGGGTGTATTATTTTAGATCCGAGATAGTTTAGGGTGTATCTCAGATCCGAGATAATTCAGGGTGTATTATTTTAGATCCGAGATAATTCAGGGTGTATCTCAGATCCGAGATAATTCAGGGTGTATCTCAGATCCGAGA
The DNA here is from genome assembly GCA_018340805.1 of Microvelia longipes. Classification (NCBI taxonomy): domain Eukaryota; kingdom Metazoa; phylum Arthropoda; class Insecta; order Hemiptera; family Veliidae; genus Microvelia; species Microvelia longipes. The sequence continues at coordinate 37,795,503 of JACMZG010001913.1, forward strand.
TAATTCAGGGTGTATCTCAGATCCGAGATAATTCAGGTGTATCTTCAGATCCGAGATAATTCAGGTGTATCTCAGATCCGAGATAACTCAGGGTGTATTTCAGATCCGAGATAATTCAGGGTGTATTTCAGATCCGAGATAATTCAGGTGTATCTCAGATCGATAATTCAGGGTGTATCTCAGATCCGAGATAATTCAGGGTGTATCTCAGATCCGAGATAACTCAGGGTGTATTATTTTAGATCCGAGATAATTCAGGTGTATCTCAGATCCGAGATAATTCAGGGTGTATCTCAGATCCGAGATAATTCAGGGTGTATCTCAGATCCGAGATAATTCAGGGTGTATCTCAGATCCGAGATAACTCAGGGTGTATTTCAGATCCGAGATAATTCAGGGTGTATTCAGATCCGAGATAATTCAGGTGTATCACAATCCGATATAATTCAGGGTGTATCACAGATCGAGATAATTCAGGTGTATCTCAGATCGGAGATAATTCAGGGTGTATCTCAAATCCGAGATAATCAGGGTGTATTTCAGATCCGAGATAATTCAGGGTGTATCACAAATCCAAAATAATTCAGGGTGTATCACAGATCCGAGATAATTCAGGGTGTATCTCAGATCCGAGATAATTCAGGGTGTATCTCAGATCCGAGATAATTCACGGTGTATCTCAGATCCGAGATAATTCAGGGTGTATTATTTTAGATCCGAGATAATTCAAGGTGTATCTCAGATCCGAGATAATTCAGGGTGTATCTCAGATCCAGATAATTCAGGGTGTAGATCCGAGATAATTCAGGTGTATTATTTTAGATCCGAGATAATTCAGGGTGTATCTCAGATCCGAGATAATTCAGGGTGTATCAGATCCGAGATAATTCAGGGTGTATCTCAGATCCGAGATAATTCAGGTGTATCTCAGATCCGAGATAATTCAGGGTGTATCTCAGATCCGAGATAATTCAATCTCAGATCGAGATAATTCAGGTGTATTATTTTAGATCCGAGATAATTCAAGGTGTATCTCAGATCCGAGATAATTCAGGAGATAATTCAGGAGATAATTCAGGGTGTATTATTTTTAGATCCGAGATAATTCAGGGTGTATCTCAGATCCGAGATAATTCAGGGTGTTTTTCAGATCCGAGATAATTCAGGGTGTATCTCAGATCCGAGATAATTCAGGGTGTATTATTTTAGATCCGAGATAATTCAGGGTGTATCTCAGATCGAGATAATTCAGGGTGTAGATTTTCAGATTTCAGATCGAGATAATTTTCGGGGTGAGAACTTTAACACGATACATTTCCTAAATACATTAAATAAAAGGTAAGAGAAAGTAAAAATATGCCAATAGTAGCAATCAGTATAATTACTGATTTTAACACCTGAAAAGAATGTAATAACAAACAAGAAGTGAAGTAATCAAAGGAGGCTATGAGATAATAATATTAAAGCGAAAATAATTCTATTATTTACGCTTTCTATCATTACCTGTGGTGAGCTTTAGGACGGTCACTCGGTCACCAACTTCATTATCAAATACAATAAAGCATCTCTATCATGCGAGAATAGCAATGAACCAAAAGTCAAATAGAAAATATTCATATATTTTTCAGGTACCCCGCAGTACGGGTGCGGGGTACCTCGGAACTTATCCTCATCACATCGAATTCGCTACGCTCATCCTCAAATTGTACAAGTCGTTAAATGTACAATACAAAGTGTCTTCGGACTCGCTTCGCTTGTCCTCAGATAGTAAATACATAATAGAAAATAGTAAATACAGTCTTATTCCCATTCGATACCGAATTTCACCCAATTAAAATATTTTTTGAATTTTTACTATTTTTTAGTTACTTGATAAAAGAACTAATGCTGATAATGAGATGAAACTAGACACGTATGTTAGTCTTATACACACCTAGATGCGTGCCAAATCTCAGTCCGATCGCATTATTTTACCGCGTTTTATGAAAATTTGAAATTTTTGCTGAGCATCAGCAAACATTTACTGTGCGCTGTTAAAAAAATGTATTAAAAAAATACAGTGTGCTGACTATGAGTAATTAAAGATTTAAAATGATATACTTTAAGACAATAGCAAACACAGCTACATCAATACCTTCTCAATCATAGACAAAGAAAAGTAAAGGAAACACTACAAAAAATAAAAAGGAGACTGGAACACGGAAATGTAAAGAATGGAAGAAGATGCGTGAAAGAAAATATGATAGTCCAAGTAAAAGAAGATAACGGACGATACGTGCCTTGGACAATCTAGATATGACAGGACAAAAGAACAACTGCCATTATAAACTTCAAATAACTGCTATAGAATTGTATAACTCAGAATCTTTCATCTAGTTCAGTTTTACAAGTATTCTACAGTATAAAGTCGCTTTTCAGGCATTGCTTAAGCATGCAACTATCTTTAATAACTATTTTTAAGTAATTCAAGGTAGTATGTTTAAGGTAATTTAATCTTCCTAAAAACTACTTACGCGGTAATAAAAACTTTGCTAAGTAATTGGTCCAAAAGAGTTGTGAAGTCATGTCCGTTTTTATTGGAGACGGTCATTGGCGTTTCAATGGCTTTCTTTGACTTAAGAGCCAATCATCCGCTTCTTCTCTTTGGCGGCGTGCCAGCATTGTCAATAAGTTTTATAGCTCTTTTTGCTATTTTATGAGATATCATACAATTCAAAGGTTTCCGTAGCAATAAATTAAAACAGATTTTATGTGTTGTTATAATTGCAGCAGTTATACCTACATAGATTAATGTGTTGTTATAATTGCAGCAGTTATACCTGCATAGATTAATGTCTTGTTATAATTGCAGCAGTTATACCTACATAGATTTGGGACCAAACAAATTAAATTAATGCATAAATGAAACGATAAGGAACTACACCCTTGCCAACACTTAAAGAGCTTCATTTTTTATGCTCTCTGCTGTTACACCACTTAGGAGAAGCTGATGATTGCCTCTCTGTTTAACTAAGACCCACCTAAAAACTTCACTTTATAACGCCAATAACCGTCTCCAACCCATACGGACATGACTTGGTGAGACAGAAAAGTTGATTTCATAACTTTTTTGGACCAAAGACTTGGCACTCACATAGATAGACAGCATGCTGAAAACCACTGAGGACGTCATGAAAATGGCTGAAACGGATAATTATGATGAAACCTTGGTTTCGAATGTTTTGGCAGAACACAATACTTCTCCTCATCCCTACGATGCTGGCAGAAGAAAAATAATAATTATTAAAATTCATCAGCAAACTTCTCCAATGATTGATAAAAAATAAAATTAGAAGACAAAAGGGGCTCATTTTTTTTTAAATACACACAATATAAAATATAAAAAAGTTTGAAAATAAAAACAGTAAAACAAAACAAGATGCGGTCTCTTGCTGAGGACCTGAATTAAACAAAAATATGTATATATATATATATATATATATATATATATATATTATATATATATAATATATATATATATATATATATATATATATATATATATATATATATATATATATGATGAGTGAGTGCCTTCTTCTAAAGAATTACCTCCCTCCCCCCATCCTTGACCCCAATGTCGTAAGCTAACTTTTGCTTTAGACATTTGCTAAAAGAAGAAAAATCAAAGTTATTAAAACATGGGAGAGACGAGAGACCGTATGGTTGCGTTATAAAAATATAAAAACGGTAGTTGGACATATCAAAGCTATAATCATGGAACAAGAATTGTGAAGCGTGCTCTATCGTTAGTATAGTCAAGTGGTTGAACTAATAATTTGTATGGTTTGATATGACAAGAAAATACAAGGATATTGCAGAGAGAGGGAGGTATAGTGGCGTCCTATGAATCAAACAGTCTAGGCACGAGCTGACTCAGTCTGTCGGGGGTCAATTCCCAAGTCAATATGGAACTAACTAAATCTTAGTTTTTAAAAGAAATCCAGCCTAACAGTAAACTATAATCGCGTATCAATTTAGTTAAAACATTAAAACTATACTCGGTACATTAGTTTTACTTTTTCTTATCAAGTACCACATGAACTAGGAATAGTAGTAAGTTTACTCTAAAAACTCATAACCCGGATTTCATCATAATCACTGTTTAGAGGCATTTTTATGGCGTTCTGGGTAGCTTCAATCACGACTGTCTGTTACAGTGTTGTTGTCGTATATAGAGGCGGACTGGGCAGAGCCCAGTCCCGGCCCTTATAAGTTATTTTTTATAATTAAAATAAAGGTTTTCAAAATTTTTATACGCATTATTTACTTCCTTTATTTTTTTAAAAAAATTCAATAACAAAATAACAATTAAAACTGGGGATTTCTGAAAGGGCAGTTTGTATAAACGCCCTAAAGATATTCTTATTAGATTTATAATATTCTGCTTTACTTAAGCAGGTTAGGGTGGGGCAGAGCCAAGTAGATCAGGAGGTTCGATAAAATAAGTTTGATTGTTTCATCAGCATGGAATTTGCTCCTCTTGATAGCTCCAATTTAGAGCGAAAGAAGAGAAAGTGTTTCTTCAAATAAAAAAATTATCCTAAATTACTGAATTATTGAACGACACGAAAAATCAAAAGTACATACAATAAATAAAGCATGTTCACTGGATCTTCAGTTAAGGCAGTAGAAAATAAAATTTATAGGCCGTTAAAATTTTAATATGCAATAGTCAATATTTTAAAAATGGCGATAATACATACATACATACACACACATATATATATATATATATATATATATATATATATATATATATATATATATATATATATATATATATATATATATATATATATATATATATAATAGTGATTCTGATGGGCTCCTTTAAAGTAAACCCCCGTAGGGGCGTTTTGTCCCAGTCCGTCACTGGTCGTATGACATTGTATCTATGACATGTCTATGTTGTATGATATTAACGCTAATAAGTTAAAACTTAAAAAAAACAATGACTCCCTATACGGTATTTTTAAACAATGTTTTAATCATATCAAAATCAATAAAGATATCACGATAGCCGTCCTCTGTTTGCCCTGCCATGATTGAAATGGATATCTTAATATGAAACAATTGAAACAAAAACAATTGAGTAGCAGGACACATAGCTCCCAGCCCTTGTAGAGACAGGACAGTAAAACCGTATTTATTACAGTAATGTTTCTCCTCACCATATTGTACGACTCGTCATAAATTATTTTTAAAAATAAAAAGGGAAAGAACAAAGTTACAGGATATTTAAAGATCTATTGAAGCAAGAACCATAAAGAAACAAATGTTCCCATAAGGGTTTCTGGAAAAACTTCAAATAACATTTCACCCAACTTTCATGACGAGCACCACGTCGTCAAAAACATAATTTTGTTTCCCGAAATGAAACCAACAAAAGCAGACCAATATCAATCGGTAAGGAAATTTCATTTGCCAAAGCCAATGATAAATTGGCTATAAGTTACTAACAAATGTAGCACATACAAGCTTTCTATCCCCCTAAAGTTGCTAAACTACTTAACAATAACGAGCATAATTACTACGAAATAACTTTAAACAAGTAAAACCTTTACAAAAGGAATTACTCATGGAATTATTACTAAACTATTACCAAACAAAGTAATTGCTACAAAATCAAGTAATTACGTAAGTCCAACCGAAACTACTAACAGAGAAATAAAAATTTGCTGAAAACAAATTGAAGAATTTTTGGACAGAGAACCAAGATAACACAATATAATTGTGCGAGAGACACCTAGGAAATGTAACATGCAAAATGCATTGCTACATTTGGGAACTGTTCCATCATTCGACATTCGTCATACTTGATGGCTCGACATAATGTCATGTCCGACTCTGTTTCGTTACGTCTAACTCATCAGAGCGCCGACAGAGCCTGAACTAAATAAACTTAGTTTAAGATTTAGGAAAAATAAGGATTACCATCACAATACAACGGCTTAAAGTCAAGTACCATTTTAATGTGGTCTGTTGTTCTATCTAAGCAGCAAATAGTTTTCAAGAGATGACTTACCTAAAACAGAACAAAAACATATAGTTAGATTCAAGTTTTCAAAGGATAATAATTTGCGAAGAATTTCACTATAGTGACTTTAAGCATAAAAATATATTACTAGAGCGGCTATAGCCTTTTTCAATACATTATGAAGATTGAAGCATCTTTTTGGGGTTCACATGGCTCCTATATAACATCATTTTAACTTTCTTGAGTAAAGGTTATGATCTACCAATTGTCGTCTGTTTTTCAGATATTGTTTTTTTTTAATTTTAAACGTTCTAGTGTATAAGACTATAATTTGGTACTGTTTACTTGATTATAATATACATTACTACCTTAGATCTTAAATTTTGAACCATTAAAAAAGTACTTCGTTAAAAAAGAAAATTCGCTGATATATATATATATATATATATATAATATATATATATATATATATATATATATATATATATAATATATATATATATATATATATATATATATATATATATATACATATATATATAAATATCACCGAGTTTATATGCCTGTATGAATATATGTATTTATGCATGTATTTATAATATATTACTTGATTAATATTCGAAGATGTTAAGGTTACTTTTTAGATGTTTCGAAATTTAATCAATTGGACCCCTCTAGTAATGATATATCTATGCTTTGAATAAATTTATTTAAAAGAATAATTTCTAGAAATAAGACATTACAAGACTTTTAAAAAGCAGTACACAAACGACGGGCTGAATGAATTATTGGTAAACGGTCTTGAATAGTCGCATCATACAGTTGGCTTCAGAATACTTAGCATGTGTGGTGGTATGTCTTATTGGTGGTAATTTTAGGAAGTAACCGTAAACTTTAACTTAATATCTAATAGGATAAGGAAAATGCTGCCTAAACATGACTGCTGCATGGACCATTAGATAATGGTCTTGTTTTAATTCAATTAGAAATGGTCTGATATAATGGTGTCGGTTTCAGAAATTGTTTTAAGAGTTAAGATGAAAACTAGATTAAGATTATGTCATAAATAAAATTATTTACGGGGAAGAAGCCACAAGTGGTTTCTTGATTACTCTAATGACACCTCGGAAACCATTATAAGTTACGTTGGATGATCTTAAAGAAATAATGACTTTAATTCCAGTAAAAAAGTCTGATGTGGATGCTCGCAAGCTAGAAGAGTTATTTTGTTTCTATATTTAACAATCTGGTTTAAGTTTTCAGTTACTTCTTTATACCTTGTGTGGTAGTACGGAGTACAGTATAGATAATACAATACTCCTTGGTAGTAGCATTACTACCTTAGATCTTAAATTTTGAACCTGATCTTGAATTTTTAACTTCGTTAAAAAAGAAAATTTACTAATGAGGTAGCTTGTATAGCGGGAGTTGGACCCGGAAATGTGGACAAATCCATTTGTCACACACACACACACAAATATATATATTATATAATATATATATATATATATATATATATATATATATATATATATATATATATATATATATATATATATATATATATATATAATATATACATATATATATATATATATATTTATATATATATATATATATATATATATATATATTATATATATATATATATATATATCCGAGTTTATATGTATGTATGCATGTACAAGATTTTTGTTCCAAGACGTTTCAATGGCGCACGATAACTTTCAAACGGAGCTGAATAAAAATTGCTACAAAAATTAACCTTATTAATGTCCAGAACTCCGTTTTTATCTATTGACAAATATAACAATGTGTATACGAATAAGGTTTTATATCCGAGAGGAGGATAGGACTTTCTCGAAGTAACATCTAGATTGCTTTATATGTAATTTTCTAAATTAATGAAGTATGAAGGGTACTTAAACTGTTCAATAGATCTGCGTTAAAAATAAATAAGGATTTACTTTGAGGCCCGTAGAGAGATGTTATAGTTTATTATAACGAGTAGGAAAGAAATTTATTCGTCGTGTAACATACAAATCTCTAAATTTGCCTTAATAGAATCAAATATGTAGTAAGAGATAAATTATGCAAGAAGTGCAGTTCAGGAAAAAAGGCTACCGCAACTCATACATACAAATCTCCCGCCGAAAAGGCAGGTTCATAATTATTTGTTTATTTATAAATATAAACTTACATTTTCAAATAATAGATATTTTACACATAGACATATTTGCTTCCTTACCTCCTAAAAGAAAAAGTAGACATAGGAAAAGAAACCAAATACTTATTTTTACTTATCCTCATCTATACCAAAGGGATACAGGAAAAGTATTGTGTTTGCAAATAAATCTAATACCGGAATGTCACCAGAATTATCCGTTTCAGGTGTTTTGAAGACCACCTAAGTGGTTTTTACAAAGTTGCCTGTCTGTGTGAGTGTGTAGTCTGTATGTGTGTGTTACCATCGTAGCTCCCAGTATATTTATGCTAGATAGTTTAAAACGTTGAACAAAAATCAATTTACAGGCGCAGTTTGCTGTTCAGAATTTTTTTTATCAAATGTCGACATTTCAACATCTAGAGATTTCAAAAATCTAAAATGTTAGGAGCAGAAAATTAGATTTGTTAATTAAAATATATGAGTATAATGATGATCAAACGGCTAATAAAAAAATAAACTTAGCACAAAAATCAAGTCTTATTAGAAAAAAACTGATTTGATTTTGGGGTTAATCTAACATTGCATATCAAAAACTTTTAGTGTTTAAAAGAATAACGAAAAAAATTTGTTACATAAATAAAAAGAGTTTTTAATGATATTTGAAATTTTCTGAACAGAAAGAGACCTTAATGACGTCCGTAGCAAGCACAGTTCCCGAGATATATGAATAGATGTGCAATGGATGTACACAACACTCTTTAGCTTAAATAGATGATCCAATATCAATAGAACTTAGCTCAAAAGCAAGTCGTATAAAAGAAAGAACTAATAAAATTTTGAGAGATTTTGACTCCAACACAAAAAAATCGATAAAAAAAAGTTTTTTCACGGTGTTTTGAAGTGTTTGAGACAGAGACCTGAATAACATCTGTGGCTTCTAGCACAGTTCTCTGGATATTTAAATAAATAGATGTGAGCTTTTCTAGTACATTATATATTTAATAATTTATAAAATTGTATCTTCAGAGGGTGTATATTGAGAAGTTTATTGAGTAGTTTTTAGGGAGTAAAGAAGCTATTATTGAGGTTAAAGCCAATGATATTCATTTTGTTTGGTAGTGGTATCAACTAAATTTATAAAGGGGACCGATTAGCTGTGGTAACACTTTACCGGGGGCAGCAGTCTCAAAATATATAAGGGGACCCGACCAAAAAGATGTATTGGCTAAAAATCTGATTCAGGTCAATTAGAAGCTGTTTGGAGCAATAAAAAATATTTTAGATTTTTTTTGGGAGGGGGGAAAACTGTCAACATTTATAAGGGGGGTCCCACCCAAAAAAGTAAAATAAAACACAACAAAACGTATGAAAAAATAAATATAACAATATTTAAATGACGTCAACGTCTGGAGATAAAATCTTGTTTGCAGCTTGAGAGTAACATGTTATTTTGCCCTCGCAATTAACTCTCTTGGCTTCGCTTTGGGAGTTAATAGTCAAAATCTCATCGGCTTTGCTTTGGGAGTTAAACTAGTAAATACCTCAGCTTCGCCTCAGGAGTTAAATGCTTTGGTCCCCCTCCCTCGGCTTCGCCTCAGGAGTTAAATGCTTTGGTCCCCCCCCCCTCGGCTTTTCCCTTAGGGACCAACTGGGAAATAATAGCAGTTTTTACTTCCTTCATGCATAAATATTTTGTGTCTTTGGATGATAATTTTAAGCCTTTTGGTGGAGAAGCCTCATACTATAATCGGCAGCTTGTTTTAATATGTAAATCTACGACATCAATATAAATAAAATAAAAATACAAAAAATTAATATAAAAAATAAAACTTGTGACATTTAATACGGACATTAAACAAACAGGAAATAGCAAGGGTAGACTAATAATGTTCTTATAATGTCTATTTTTCATGGATGAATGTTAAATCGTTATATCTTGATTATGCAGCCATGAAACACGGTTTCATCTTAAATATAGCACTGTAAAAAACCATTTAATTGAAGAGAAAATAAGATCCGTGAAGGTATGAGTCTGTTTTAGCGAATTTCCTTTGGGAAAAAATTCGCTAATGGGATAGGCGTCATGGAACCTCGGACCACGACACAAATCCGTTTCAGAGGTCCCTAATGACGAAAAAAAAAATTTCGCGAGACTTTATATATATATATATATATATATATATATATATATATATATATATATATATGTATATGTATATATAATATATATTATATATATGTATTTCTAGACACTTTCTTGTAAACACTCTATCTTTCGAACGGATTAATATTTTTTAACCAAACTTGGTGCAAAAATCAACCTTCGGGAGGACACGAACCCTATTGAAAACCAGGTTTTTGTGACGTCATTAAACCGGTTTGCTGAGTCAGCGAAATTTTCAAAAAATCAGCAAAATTCAGGGTTAATATTTTTTGCCGCAAAAAAGGTAAATATTTATGTTTTTTGAGACGCTGAATCGAAGGAAACCGGTCCGAAGTCGATACGACCACTCTAAGTGACCTAAAAATCGAAAAAACCATTGTAAATTACCAAAAACCAAAATTTAGGTCGATAAAAAATAAATTTTGGGTAGGGTGTCGTTTTATATGTAATTTTGGGCGCTGAATCGAATGAAACCGGTCCAAAGACGATACGACCACTTTAAGTTACCAAAAAGTCGAAAAAACCACAAAAAATATAGAAAACCAACATTACGGTTGTTGAAAATTAAATTTCGAGTAGGGTGTCGTTTTCAATGTTTTTTGGGCCTCTGAGTTGAATGCCAGTGGTCCGGAGTCAATACGACCACTCAAACTCAGGGTACCTGGGTTCACATCCTGGAAGGGTCGATAATTTTTTATCATTTTTTTTTTACTAAATATAAGTTTACAACTAGAAAATAATTCTGGCGCGGTGGTCCGCATGTCGGGCGAATTTCCTTTGGATGCGAGCACTCAAACCAAGAGTACCTGGGTTCAAATCCTAGTAGGGACAGTAATTTTTTATCGTTTTTTTTACCTAATATAAGTTTACAACTAGAAAATAATTCTGGCGCGGTGGTCCGCATGTCGGGCGAATTTCCTTTGGATGCGAGTTTCCGTGCTTTTTATATAAGTTTACAACTACTAAATAAATAATTCCGGCGCGGTGGTCCGCTGTCGGGCGAATTTCAATTAGAATACGTGTTTCCGTGCTAAACAACCCTTTTCTTGCTTAGGCAAGAACCATGCCCATTGCGTGGTTCCGGTTCATGCTTTAGAACCTAAGCAGTTACTCAATTGTCAAGCACTGCTCGTAACTCATTTTGTCTGTATTTTCCAAAGGAAATGCGCTAAAACCTTTAAAGATAACTGACTAAGCTTAAATATAAGTAACTAAGCTTTAAACTAGTGCAAATAATAGTGCGTACTTCTAATTTTAGAGGCATAGTTTTGTACAACCAACTGGATAATTATGCGCATTTCCTTTGGTAAATACAGACAAAATGAGTTACGAGCAGTGCTTGACAATTGAGTAACTGCTTAGGTTCTAAAGCATGAACCGGAACCACGCAATGGGCATGGTTCTTGCATAAGCAAGAAATGGGTTGTTTAGCACGGAAACACGCATTCTAAATGAAATTCGCCCGACAGCGGACCACCGCGCCGGAATTATTTATTTACTAGTTGTAAACTTATATAATGTAAAAAGCACGGAAACACGCATCCAAAGGAAATTCGCCCGACATGCGGACATCCGCGCCAGAATTTTTAATTATTTCTATATCTAACAACCAATTGTTAGTGAACATATAAAAAATTCAAAAGATTAAAAATGAGAAGACTAAATACAGTACATAAGATGAGATCATGATATCAAGGATAACCTCTCTGTATCTCCAGCTGCAACCTAGTCAACTTACTCAAAAGCTGTAAGTCACAGCAAAATATGAAGGTTATAAACAAATAAATAAAAACCTTGGCACCATAATCACCAAATATTTGTATCATGATATAAGGATTTAATTACATTGCGTAGGCTTTTGTGGTAATATAGTATAGACGTTATATGTCGCTAAAGAGTTATATGTCTCAAAATAGTTATACGTCACTAAAGAGTTATAAGTCGCTAAAGAGTTATACGTCGCTAAAGAGTTATACGTCGCTAAAGAGTTATATGTCGCTAAAGAGTTATATGTCGCTAAAAAGATATATGTCGCTAAAAAGTTATAGGTCGCTAAAGAGTTATAAGTCGCTAAAGAGTTATAAGTCGCTAAAGAGTTATAAGTCGCTACAGAGTTATACGTCGCTAAAGAGTTATATGTCGCTAAAAAGATATATGTCGCTAAAAAGTTATATGTCGCTAAAGAGTTATACGTCGCCAAAGAGCTATATGTCGCTAAAGAGTTATAAGTCGCTAAAGAGTTATACGTCGCTAAAGAGTTATATGTCGCTTAAGAGTTATACGTCGCTAAAGAGTTATACGTCACTAAAGAGTTATACGTCGCAAAAGAGTTATACGTCGCTAAAGAGTTATACGTTGCTAAAGAGTTATAAGTCGCTAAAGACTCATAAGTCGCTAAAGAGTTATAAGTCGCTAAAGAGTTATACGTCGCTAAAGAGTTATACGTCGCCAAAGAGCTATATGTCGCTTAAGGCTGTAGTCATAAATATTATACTTGTTGGTAAAAACTAGGTCTTAAGGTTTAACAATATCCCATCAAGACAACTAGTTAGATATGAATAGCCAAATGTCTTCAATTTACAATGAATGCGTACCCGACATGCATTTAAAAAAAAAGTTGAAAAATTAGGGCAAACTACTTGGGATTGGGAAAATGTCCAAGAATAATGCATCAATATAGGAAACACAAAACACCAAAATATTTTCGACGCCGTTTTGCAGTTTTGACCCATTATAGAGGGCAAAATATTCGTGTAAAAAAATAAAGATAATATATATATAATTTTAGTTCAAGAAAAACTTAAGGTCAACTTTGAAATTTCAAAGTTCCGTGAATATTTTCCTGAGTCAATAATGATGATTAATGACGTCATAGAAAAAAAAATATTTTGTGAAAAGTACAACTAGACCTAGAAATTGATTTTTGTTCAAGTTTCAACCCTCTAGCATAAACACACTAGGAGCTACGGTCACTACACACACACACATATAGACAGACAACTTAGTAAAAACTACTCAAGAGGTCTTAAAATATCTGAAACGGGTGTTTCAGGTTAAAATCCTAGTTTCGGTCGTTTAGTGCATTACTAATTTTTATATTAACAGATATACTTTTCCATTGCCATATTGATATCCGAGGAAAAGTATCATTAAGACATCTTACAATTTTTATTAATTGTAAGATTAATTCAAATTTTTTAAACCAAAAAAGAAGAATTTTAAATATTTTTACAAATCTTCTGTTATCGGAATAACTGTACTTTAAGAACTACAAAAACGCAAGAAATATTCTCACACTTGATATCCATAGAGGAAAAAAAATCACAAGAAAAATCTACATATCGTATATGCAAGAATAATAGCTAAAGTTGGACGAGGTGGGGCGCATTTATATTCTCCGCTGAAGAGACAAAGCACAAGACAACTCCGTAGCTGGTACCTCGTGTAGGAGTAACAAAGACAGAACCGGTTTACCATCACAGCAAACCCGTTTCTGTTTTTAAATACTTCATGACCCATGACTCACCTCTTCCTTGCATTCCACTAGTCTGATACTTTCATCAACATTATAAAATGAAGTCACGTTCTTTACCCTATTTAATGAAAGTAACAAACATATGGTCAGGGAAATTTGAAATTTCATCGAAAAAAATATCAAACATTCACGTCAGGTCTATTTTATTCGTAAAACACTGGGAAAATTGAAGTAAAAAGATCATTTTGCACGTCATTACAACTAAAATAAACAAAACTAACAATAAAAAGCTAAAAAACCATCACTAGAACTGTTTAAAAAGGGGAATGTTATCTAACAGTCCAAAATGTGACCCTTGACTTCGAGCCCTAAAGGTTTAAACGACTAGATTGACTTATTGTATTTCCCTGATAAAGGCACGGGTTGTCTGTCATTTCAGATGATCGGGAAATTTAGGCACCAGTCCCATTTTAAGTCCAGAAAATAGCCCCAAATTCAATTTTCACCTTCATCAGTGCTCCTTAAGGATTTATTTTAAAAAATAAAGAGCTCTTATTTAAGTAAAATAAATTTAGGACTTTATAATTGTTAAAACATCAATATTGGTTCTATAGAACCAGAGATATAACTATTTAAATATTACCGATAATACAACAAAATCACTAATATATTCTCTACTCTAAAACACACAAAAACCTTAAATTGAATGTTTTTTTCAAATTCCATAGCATATTTAAGACACAGGTGTACACTAAACCTTACAAGTACCATTATTTTGAAAACTATCGAAAGTATAAAATAGGTAAAAAAATCAGATTTGGCTCACATTCAGTCATCTATAAGACAAACCTAGGTCCCAAGATTCAGTCATCTATAAGACAAACCTAGGTCCCAAGATTCAGTCATCTATGAGACAAACCTAGATCCCAAGATTCAGTCATTTATAGGACAGACCTAGGTCCCAAGATTCAGTCATCTATGAGAAAACCTAGGTCCCAAGATTCAGTCAGACAAACTAGTCCCAGATTCAGTCATCTATGAGACAAACCTAGTCCAAGATTAATCACATTTAGTCATCTAAGAGACAAACCTAGGTCCCATGATTCAGTCATCTAAGAGATAAACCTAAGTCTTAAGATTCACTCATCTATGAGACAAACCTAGGTCCCAAGATTCAGTCATCTATGAGACAAACCTAGGGCCCAACATTCAGTCATCTATGAGACAAACCTAGGTCCCAAGATTCAGTCATCTATGAGACAAACCTAGTCTTCATCATCTATGAGACAAACTATCTCAGATTCAGTCATCTATGAGACAAACCTAGATCCCAAGATTCAGTCATCTAAGAGACAAACCTTAAGTCCCACGATTAATCACATTATCAGCATTAATGTAATCTTAATCGAATGACTTGTATATAGATATTTGAAGGTATATAGATAATCGAAAAATAACCCAATTGACTTGAAATTTGGTACAAGGGTGTGCCCCTGCGTAATAAATAAGTTTCGTTTCTATACGGTAAGTATATCCTAGGTTTTTTGGATCATTAAAGTTAAGCAGCATCGAGCGAGGTCAGTGACTGGATGGTTCATCCAGTATTTACAATCTCACCACCAGCAAAGCGAGTCCAAACACTTGTTGCAGTATAAATTTGGCAACTTGTTTGTTCTGAGGACGAGCAAAGCGAGTTCATTGTGTTAAGAATAAGTACCGAGATACCCCGTACCCGTTTTTTTATAATCAAAGAAAAAGAGTTGCATGAAATAATATCCGGTTAAATAAAGATATGCGTACGAAAGAGAGATATCGGAGGAGATTTGTATATTCTACATGGTTTATCATAACTGTATAATCATAGTAAAACTGTAATGTTGAGGTCACAACAGAGATAATAGTCTTCTTTTATTTACTATTTAAAATTATTCCAAAACCTCGATATAACAAGCAAGATAATCGTAATATAACTTTAGGCTTAAGAATAAACCTGTGTCTATATGATTAAGTCGACGGTAATTGTAAGTTAAGATATCTTACAACCAGTAACAAAGTGAGTAATGAACTAAATAACTATCACTAATTAAGAAAGTAACAAACTAAGTAACTAAGTACCAATAACTTAGATACTAACTAGTTACTTAGTTAGGTACTCACTTAAGTAACTAAGTGAGTAACAAAACCAAGTAATTGTCAGCAACAAAGTGTTACTATGAAGTTAGATTTATGAAAAAGGTATGACACTCATAAACTTTTCGTTAACTTAGAAGTAACGTAGAGTTAACTTCTAAAGGGTCTACAATTAAGTAACATTTTAAAATGCAACCACAATTTTAAATTGAAGAGGGGTTGCTCTGGCGAGCAATCCACCTGTGTCTTAGGATGGCGAGCAATCCACTTCTTTTAGGATTCTAGTTAGTTGATCAAGTACTATTGTAGAGCACTTTTAGCATCTATTTATTTCCACAGCAAGAGAAATATATACTTATATATATATATATATATATATATATATATATATATATATATATATATATATATATATATATATATATATATATATATATATATATATATATATATATATATATATATATATATATATATATATATATATATATATTATTATATATATATACATATATATATATATATATATAACATATATATATGTAAACATATAATGCCTGTTCAGAGCCTTATGGCTCATCAAGGATAGCAACAAGAACAACGTCAGGAGAAAGAGTATTCAACGTTAGAAGCGCTCAAAGCGTATTCTAAAGTTGGGACAATTTATTTAAACAATAATCAATAATTTTATATAAACTGAGAGCGTACCCTGGGATGCGAACCCAGACCTCCGTAGTGTGAAAGGTCAGTGTAAAGACTAATGCTATAACGACTTCCACCACGGAGACGCTTTGTATCAGAGCACACTTCTTATAGTTTTGTATGCGATCCACACTTAAGAGAACTTGGGAGAGGATTGCCTTTATTCAATGCCCTTTAAATAACGAGCTCTATAATGTCACAGTAATTTCCAGTAAGTCGGCTCTACAAGTACCCGCAGCCGTGTTAACCTGAGACCACAAACCCATTTAGCATTTTTGGGAAACTAATTATACTCGGCATGTTAAACAAGGGTGATAAAGAGATAATAATGTACCTTAAGTGGTTCACATTCAAGGTAGGCAGGGATACCCGCATATTGTGAATATAATTATCTGCTTTGAATAATAATTTTATATATACGTAGCTTTACTGTCTCAAATGTTTCCTAAAGGACACTATAGTAAATGGTATTCAAGTTTTTACAGGTTATTTCTCCTAACAAGAGAAATACACATTTGAGTCACATTTGGCCTAAAACATCACTTAGAGGGAAACTTACTTACAGTCCAAGAGCCACGTCTAATAAATGTGACTCATTTTGTACTATTTCAAACCAATTTTTTCTGTAAATATACCTTAAATTATGAAGGAAAAGCATTGTCTGCCTATCCAGATTGTAGTCCTTCATATGAATGCGGACGTTTAAAATATTAGAAAATCAAACAAATTCCAGTTTTCTTGCAATAGATGTTTTCCTATAGGTCGTGTTCAAAACATGAAGAGAACATATTTTACATAAACAGCTATAGAACATAAATGCTGATAGGACATTTAATTTTTATTGATTTTTTATTTATTTGTATTTTTTTAGCGAATTTCCTTTGGGAAAAAATTCGCTAATGGGATAGGCGTCATGGCGGAATTCGAACCTCGGACCACGACACAAATCCGTTTCAGAGGTCCCTAATGATGAAAAAAAAAATTTCGCGAGACTTTATATATATATATATATATATATATATATATATATTATATATATATATATATATATATGTATATATATATATATATTATATATATATATATATATATATATATATATAATATATATATATGTATTTCTAGACACTTTCTTGTAAACACTCTATCTTTCGAACGGATTAATATTTTTTAACCAAACTTGGTGCAAAAATCAACCTTCGGGAGGACACGAACCCTATTGAAAACCAGGTTTTTGTGACGTCATTAACCCGGTTTGCTGAGTCAGCGAAATTTTCAAAAAATCAGCAAAATTCAGGGTTAATATTTTTTGCCGCGGAAAAGGTCAATATTTATGTTTTTTGAGACGCTGAATCGAATGAAACCGGTCCGAAGTCGATACGACCACTCTAAGTGACCTAAAAATCGAAAAAACATTGTAAATGACCAAAAATCAAAATTTAGGTCGATAAAAAATAAATTTCGAGTAGGGTGTCGTTTTCTATGTAATTTTGGGCGCTGAATCGAATGAAACCGGTCCGAAGACGATACGACCACTTTAAGTTACCAAAAAGTCGAAAAAACCACAAAAAATATAGAAAACCAACATTACGGTTGTTGAAAATTAAATTTCGAGTAGGGTGTCGTTTTCAATGTTTTTGGGCCTCTGAGTTGAATGCCAGTGTCCGGAGTCAATACGACCACTCAAACTCAGGGTACCTGGGTTCACATCCTGGAAGGGTCGATAATTTTTTATCATTTTTTTTTACTAAATATAAGTTTACAACTAGAAAATAATTCTGGCGCGGTGGTCCGCATGTCGGGCGAATTCCTTTGGATGCGAGCACTCAAACCCAGAGTACCTGGGTTCAAATCTAGTAGGGACAGTAATTTTTTATCGTTTTTTTACCTAATATAAGTTTACAACTAGAAAATAATTCTGGCGCGGTGGTCCGCATGTCGGCGAATTTCCTTTGGATGCGAGTTTTCCGTGCTTTTTATATAAGTTTACAACTACTAAATAAATAATTCCGGCGCGGTGGTCCGCTGTCGGCGAATTTCAATAGAATACGTGTTTCCGTGCTAAACAACCCTTTTTCTTGCTTAGGCAAGAACCATGCCCATTGCGTGGTTTCCCTTCATCTGTCAAGCACTGCTCGTAACTCATTTTTGTCTGTATTTTCCAAAGGAAATGCGCATAATTATCTAGTTAGTTGTACAAAACTATGCTTCTAAAATTAGAAGTACGCACTATTATTTGCACTAGTTTAAAGCTTAGTTACTTATCTTTAAGCTTAGTCAGTTATCTTTAAAGGTTTTAGCGCATTTCCTTTGGAAAATACAGACAAAATGAGTTACGAGCAGTGCTTGACAGTATGAAGGGGAACCACGCAATGGGCATGGTTCTTGCCTAAGCAAGAAAAGGGTTGTTTAGCACGGAAACACGTATTCTAATTGAAATTCGCCCGACAGCGGACCACCGCGCCGGAATTATTTATTTAGTAGTTGTAAACTAATATAAAAAGCACGGAAACACGCATCCAAAGGAAATTTGCCCGACATGCGGACCACCGCGCCAGAATTATTTTATTTTATTGCTCTTTTTTTAAGTGTTTTGTAACTTGTCTTTTATTACTTTAGACTTTAATATTTTTTTATAATTATTTGTACAGGCACTGATGATGGCCTCGTGTTAGACTGAAATCGCTTTGAATACATTAATGGTTTTGTGAAGAGACTCTTTTCTTAGTTCTTTTCAAATTCATCCATTTAACAAAATTTATAATAAATTATATTAAGTGTAAAAATTGTTTGGAGATCGAAGTTAGTTATCTATAAACCTTCCATGCGACGTACCTCATAAAAGCGTACTTTTGAATATTCTATAATATGTAACTTCCTCATTACTGAATTTTCTATTTAAGGAAGGTTTAATACATTATTATTAGTTTAATTCAATTTATATAGATATAATATCAACACCAACAACGTCTTTCCACTAAATTTAAACTTTATTTGCAGAGCCGGCTTTCGGCAATAATGCCATCTACAGTGCCGTGGAGGGATGTTGAGTCTTTCAATTCATGGAATCTGACTTGAATTGAAAGAATCAACATCCCTCCACGGCACTGTAGATGGCATTATTGCCGAAAGCCGGCTCTGCAAATAAAGTTTAAATTTAGTGGAAAGACGTTGTTGGTGTTGATATTATTGAAGAAATTCCACTGCGCTTACTGAAGTTATTATATAGATATATATTTAGAAAAAAATAAAACAATCAGCTCTAAAGATAAAAAATAGATACCTTAAATAATCACTACTTTAAATAATAAAATTATATTTTCTGGTAAAAATTCACTAAAAGCTACGTAGGTCGGTAATTAGCTCAAAGAGTAAGTACAAACATTAAACGAATCGAATACAATTATGTTTGCAATAAAATAACATCTTTCATTTACACATTAAAAATATGTTTCCTTCAACCGAATTATTTACAACATGTTGCGCAAAGTAAATAATTATACTATAGATATTCTGAAAATAGAGCAATAATGACGCAATGTTTAGTGTTTATAAGGATAAAATTAGAATTAAATACAAACTTTTTATATAAAGAAGAGAGTATAAATAAAATAACAGTATAGTTATATTAGTGCACTCTTTAGTAATAATGTTAAATTATTCTCCATCCCGTATGACTAGGTATCTCATATAGATATTACAACATATTAATGTTTTTAAAAATAAAATGCATTTTACGTCCAGACGGGAGAAAAAGTATAATTTTTTCCCTTTAGCATAAGGAGAAATATGTTTCCTTCGAGTCCAAATGAACAGGGGAAAAGTAATAAAATGGAGTAAAGAGTTTTGGCAACTACTCAACTTCTGCTCCTCATTAGCTCAGTTGGAAGCCTAGCACGTATATAGTCAAATAATTAAGTACTTTGAGAGTACTTAACAGTTAATGAGATAGGCTATACCCCCTCTAGTATATATCTCTATGCCCAAAAGGACTTTAACAACGATCACCCTTTCGTTATCAATTTCTTATCAGCGACTGTGGGGCTGCTACGGACTTTAAATCGCAAATAAAGGTTAAGTGCGAATCTTTAAATACTAGGTTTTTTTTAAAATTATTTAAAACGAGCGGCTAATTAAACATTTTTTCGAGTGCACTACTTATTTTAGTACATTTTTGTGATTGATATTTGTTTTTCCCCCTTTAAATATTAACTGTAATAAGTAATTTTACAACTTTAACCAAATATTTTTGAATATAATAAAAGCAATCGTGATTTTAAGTTATATTTAAGGCAAAGTTTTATAAATATAACTTCTATTTATTATAAATATAAGTTCTATTTATAAAACTTTGATTTAAGGCAATTCATTGTTCTGTATGAATTGTTCAAAATTTTAATAAAAACATTTACTTTACCTTCACTATATTTTCTCTTTTTCTTTAACTAATTTATTTGAACAATCATTTCACATAATTTAATACAAAATTATTAAACTATCACGTACATATTAAAACAAGAAAACATGATTAAAAGCTTAGATTAAAAGTAAAACTCATCTAATGTTATCAGGGTTGCCAATAAAACCAAGTAAAAAAACGTAAATCCTAAGAGGAGCATGCGCAGTTATTCCAAGTTTAGCTATTGTTTATTTTTGAGCCAGCAATTAGCTGATTACGCATGTCTGATTTTTTTACACAGCTTAGTATAGGAGTTTCCCTAATTGGTATATAACTTTAGTGCGGGGTTAGTAGGTTTGCGAAAATTTCTATTTTCCGCAACACTACCGCAAGCTGTTTAAGAACGTCCCATACGATTACATAGGTTGGAATTTGAGCTATCACCGCACGCAACGGACGGACGTATCGCTACCGCAGTATTGTAATGCACCTTTACGGTTACAATAAATGTATTGTTTTCGGCTTCCCGCACATTGTTTGTGTCTTGATTTGTATTTTAAACCTGCTACTGTATGTTCTGTAATTTTGTTATGTTTATTTGATTATATTGATAGTCGAAGGTGATAAGGTTACTTTTTCGATGTTTAAAATTCAAGCAATAGGACCCCTCTAGTATGATATCTCTATGATTGTACCTAAACTATAATTAATGTATTCAGTTAAAAAAATCTAAATAAAGAAGTAGAATGGAAAGGAAGTGGCAGTGATGCCTTGTTCTATGAATGAAGATGTTCCTAGAGTTAGTCGACTCAGACTCAATATGACTGAAATCTTTTTGTATCCTGTTTGTCCGTCTCCCCTCTAAACCTTAGCTGAGGTCTAAATCCGTCCTGCTTTTAAACCTTAAAACTAGGTAGAACTGATTCAACGTTAACGCTTCAAAGTAAGATAAAAGGAAATAAACTATAAATGGACTAAATATAGATTTATATATTTAGAAAGAAATCATAACAATGTTAAGTTTTCCGTTGTCTTGTTACCCTCAACACAGCTTATTCTATTCAATTATTTCGTAAAACTAAAGAAATAGATTTTAACTCGATACTGAAGTAACATTTTATGGCTAAGAAAAATTTGTAAATTAGCAAGCTACAGAAAATCAATAATTAAGAGGGTTGGTTGGTATTACTTAACTTCGGACCATGCAACACAGTTTAAAATATCAACCATATTTGCTTATTTAATTTTTTACGTAAATTTACCGGGGGATGTCCGCCCTGCAGATGACCGGAGTCAAAACATATCTACTGTTGTCTAGAGCTGCATACCCCAGGCGGACAAATATCGTTCATGAATGATTATTTCTTTAGCTTACAACTTACAAACAACTATAGGGATCTTTCGATTCTAAAAATCTCTATTTTAATTATTTTATTAATTGAACATTTTATTACTATTAACAAATCGTCCCATGAATATTTTCAATTTCCCGTACTATGTCTAGAAACCCTAGTTCACTGTGGATAAACTACTGAGTCAAGTAACATGATAAGGATAATCAAAGTAGAGCGGTTTGATTAATGTGATTTATCAAATTATTAAAAAAATAAGTTGTGCATACTGCCACAATATAAGCGAATTTTTAAACGTATTATAGTACGACACACGGGTAAAATCAGTTGACAGCGTGGGAAAATAGTGTTGAGGAACCAATAGGGTTGGCCTAATTTGAAATTAAGGGCGTGGTTTAACATCCAGGAGTAACCTCATTGGCTCCCTCGCATTATTTTCCCACGTTGTCGACTGTCAGACGATCTTAAATGGCATATATCCATGCATAACAAAATTTTTGATATTTTTTTTAGTAAGTATTGTTTTTGTTTAAGATGGAATAAAACAATAAACTACAAATAGAGAGGAAATATAAATTAAGGAAAAAAGGCTAATTGAAAAGCAACTATACATAATAACAAGATAAAACATACAAGAACAAATAAGTAGAAATAATTATAAGTTACAAAGAGTGAGATACTCGTACTCGATCCTCAGTCACGGTTAATGAACACGTGTTTCTGTTTCTAGGTAACTCGGGAATGGCAATGACATCTACAAGTGACAAAGTTATTAGAAGAAACAATAAATTAAAAGTAATGAACAATGAAGTGCTGGTGTCGTAGTCTCTAGTATTGGTTGAGCGTTGTAGTAACGGAGAAATATACTAGAGAGGTCATAGTCTATCTGAATGTATTGAGAGGCCTGAAACATCTTCTTGGGGCTCTTAGGGGCTCTGTGTAACCTGTGTGAGGTAAGGTTATCATAAATCAATAAATAACAATAAATCAATTGTTTTGGGCTTCCAAGACATTTATTGTGTTTTGATTTGACGTTCTAGTATACAAGTTACTGTATTTTTGTACAGATTATTAGATTGTATTTAGAAGCGAAGGTGATAATAGAAATTAATCAGGACAGTACTTATTTTATATCAACCTGAAATAAAGTTGGTCTTTATATTCATTCAATAAAACCCTTCTCGTACATGTTTCATTTGTAAGAAAGACACAAGTTGTTATTAAAAACACACAAGAGTTGAATTATGTTAAACTTGTAAAAGGGCGAGGCCATAGAGACAATAACAATAGAATGGAATAAACCGGGATCCTGACCCTTTTTAAACCTATAAGGAGGGGATAAGATCAGTCTGAAGGGAACTTGAAAGATACGGGCTTCAGGTTTATAAAAACTTACATTTGAGTCTATCCTGTGATGTGTCAACTATGAAAGTATGGTGAAAAAATCCATTATTACTATTAAGCCTTCGGCAAATGTAGAGCAAGAAGAAAATCGTGATGCATGTAAAATCTAGACTAATATTCATGAAACCACAACCTAGCACACCTTTATTTGCACTGGCAGAGATTGTTTGATTCTAAATACGGGCTTCTTGATGTAATGAAAAATATTGATATCTGAGAAACCCATCCACCAACAGAGCACGCTCGATGCTGCTTAACACTAGTGATCTGACAAAAAATGGAACAAATTGTATAAAAATGGAACAATGTATGTAAAGGGATACACTGGAGCCAAGTTACAACTAAATTGAAGGCTTTCCAATTTTAACGATAGTCTGCAAAAATATATAAAAACATATATAAATGTTTTTTTTAATATACATGTTACTTGATAAAAATTCAGTAATGCTGATAATGATAATATAATAAAATTGAGTACTTTGCTCAGTCTTTTATCACACTACAAGCGGCCACTTTTCAAATCGATCCGATACATTTTCTGAGTACAGACAAAAAATAATTTTCCTGGAAGCACAACTAAACCAAAAGATTGATTCTTAAATTAAGCTACAACTCTACTATGGACACATGGGAGATACGATAATAACAGAACCACAAGGACGGACAACCAGGTAAAAACTTCTCATGAGTGCTTAAAATACGTAAAACGGAAAATAAGAGGTAATATCTCGGTTTCGGATTTTTGTGCCAACACATTACTTTTCCTCGTTTAGGTATATAAACAAGAAAAGTAAGAAATATTTAAACTAAAAGAAAACTATACGTACATTAAGAATATTTACTAAAAATAAATAATATAGAAGTAAACAATAGTCTGACCTTGTGCCGAGTTCCCAACATTCAAGGAAAACTTATTTGATGTAATTAAGGAAATAATAAGATTTTAGACTAGACAGTAAACAGTAAAATCTTACAGTACATCATATTTTTCTAGGCATTAATTAAGTGAAAACTATTAATTTTGATTTAATTATATGATACACATATTTTAAAAAATAACGTAATTGCAACAGGTGCTAATGAGACGAGGTTAAGACTTTATCGCTAATAAGGGGAGTACTAAGTAGAATACACTAAAATAGAAATGACTAGAGTTTTAAGTAAAATATTTTAATTCTATGACGACACTTGCAAAGAATAGGGGTATTTCCATTTTAGCCTACTTCTTCCCTAATTTTAGCTGACGAGCCTTAGTATTTCCTTAAGTATAGCCTAAAGTATAAATGAAGTGTTTATCTAACAATAATATCCTGGCACCAGTAATATTATAACTGGTAATTGATATTATTGGTAATTGATGGTTACTATTGATTAGTATGCAAGAAGTTAACAATGTAATTGCTGATGGTTGTTAAAACATTTAAAGTTACAACAAACCTAAATATTACAAATTTAAAGTGGAGGGGGATAGAAAAAATCCATTGTTTAAACCTAAGGGTCTAGATAAAATTAAAATTAGTAACAAAAAAATTAAGTAACCCCCCTCCTAATTCCTAAAATCGTCAACTCCTAATAAATAAAAGTCGAATCAACTTTATTCATGACTTAATATAATTATAAGTAATAATTTCTTACTTATATTTATCAGTGGATACTCAAGGTTAGAGAGTAATAAAGCAACTAAGTCAAGGAAATAATAAACTTATATTCAGCAGCTATAAATTAACTTTTATGACTTTATGACAGTATTATAGATAACTTTGATCAAATAATTTAATGTTAAAGAGAATTAACACTATAATTAAGAAGTATAGAGAGGTAAATAAATAAATAATACACACATGTAGTTACGATACATCGTAACTGCATTAGATTGCGTATATTTATAATAATAGATTATAAAAGAGGCTCGATTCGCTCGCTAGTTTACGTATCTTTAGAATTTAAAATAGGAAAATAAACTTGCTTCGCTCGCTAAATTGCCTTTAGGTACAATAGAGCTTAGTAAAAAAGGCTCGCTTCGCACGCTAAGTTGCGTGTATCAACGATACATCAGGGTAAAAAAGGCTTGCTTCGCTAGAATAAGCTTCATTAATGTGATATCAATGCAAAAAAAAAGGGCTCGCATCGCTCCCTAGATTAAGTGTACTCTTAATTCTGTAAAATAAATAGAGCTTGCTTCGCTCACTAAATTACGTAATATGTTTATAATGTTGCATGTTAAAAAGGGTCTCGCTTTGCTCGCTAGAGTACGTATTTTTAGAATTTGACATTGCAAAAAAGGACTCGCTTCGCTCACTAAATTGCGCATGTTATTAATTTTTCATACTAAAAAAGGGCTCGCTTCGCTCGCTAGATTACGTATCTTTAAAATTTTAAAGATACATAGTAAAAAAGTTATGTAAATTTACATAATTATAAATTTATGTAAAAAAGACTCGCTTCGCTTGCTAAATTGCGTATATTTATAATAATACATTTTAAAAAGGGCCTGCTTCGCTCGCTAAATTGCTTATTGTTACGATAAATCATGGTATAAAGCTCGTTTCATTTGCCAGATGGCATATATTTATAATAATACATAGTAAGAAAGGCTCGCTTCGCTCGCTAAATTCCGTCTGTTTGTAATATAACATACAAAAAAGGGGCTCGCTACGCTCGCTTGATCGCGTGTATATATGAGTTTACATATTTAAAAAGGACTAGCTTCGCTCGCAAGCTTGCGGTTATTGTTGATAGACAGTTAAAAGAACTCGCTAAGTATCTACAGTATATTACAATTGATCTTTATTTCAGGATTTCTTTTAAAAATTAGTAAAAACCAATTATTTAATAAAATTATGGCCGCCATGTTGAATTTTTTAAAATATGGTATATACATTTTTTGTCATACTAATCAAGAGCTTCTCAACAATATATTTAAAATAATATTTTAAGTTTATATTTTTAGTTAAATATAATTAACAATAATTTAATTTTTTATGCTTACAATTTTTGCCGCCATTTTGATTTTTTTTTAATTTAGCATGCGATATATATTATCTTTTTTTACTCTTCAAGACCTTTAAAATGATATGCAAGTCGGTCGTTTTAACTTAATTTTTTTTTCAAATGGTCAGCAATAATGGCCATTTTTAAAAATATGGGTTATTTTAATAATTTGTGCATGTCGTGTGTATTTTCTTTTTCTACTATGCAAAAGCTTTAAACGATATGCAACACGATTTTTTCACTTATATGGTCCGCCATTTTAAAAATGTCGGCGCCACTAACTATACAGCTCTGAAGACTATCTATTACTACATGTATACTAAGTATCATTAAAATCGGTTAATTTTTACGGCAGTTATCGTGACACGTACAAACACACAAACAACCATACAAACTTCTGAAATGAAAGAACTCGCAACGTTCGTTCAATTAGACCAAGAGTAAAATTAAATTTAAAATATAAATTTTCTATAAATAAGCTGTAAGATAATGTGGTTAATTTAAAGACGAAACGTTATTTTTTGGGAAATCCCTTGAAACGAAAATTGTGATAAGCCCAGTATTCAAAGAGTGTGATTTGCCTAAAAAAGACAATTATTTAAGAACAGAGACCCATTTGAAAAATCATACCTTTAACATGTTTCTAAAATAAGTGGTGGGTTAGAATAAGTGAAAGAACGAGGGGTGACTGGATGGTCGTGGTCGGGTGTTTGACACCCTTCCTGACGACGAGATTACGTTTCAGACAGTTCTTTCAAGACCACACACTACCCCACGAAGGGATTACAATTTAGACTTATTTGTGTACTCATAAATTTTATTATTGGTAATTTAAAGTAAAACACACAAAACATTTACAGTAGATCAACAGGTGATTACTTTTATATTGATACTATATATCTAAAGAATATTCTAAAAAAAAACAGTGTGTAAAAATTAGAGATTTGAACTCAAAATTGAAGCTATATCTAAAGTTTTGACGTTAGAAAGAATTTGCCTAGAGTAAAAATGTCTTATTTTTGGCTTAAAAACACAAATTATTCATTATATTTTCAATTAAAAAACATTAGTATACTAAATCTAGCGGTATTAGTGACTATACACATACCTCAAAATGAAGGTAAGGCGATAAATGTTAATCAAAATAAATTAATTAAATAAAAATAATAAATTTGATAAAATACCTCACAGTTTGATCTGTCAATAGTAAATCTAATATCATTGTACAGTTTTGCTCTAACGCAAGTTAGAGCATATGTCTCAAGTAATGTACTACAAACCACACACACGTATATATATATATTATATATATATTAAATATATATATATATATATATATATATATATATATATCTCGAATGGATCCCTCCCCCTAATTCCTCCTTTTGTCGCTTCTAAGTAAACAAGAAGAACTTCTATATTCTTTAAGAAAGAATATAGCCTAGAGACCTTTAAATAATTGATTAATATTTTTATAAAAACGAAAATACATCCAGACAGCCTTTAATCCAAACCATAAAAACTTCAATAGGTCAATATTTTCTTTATATCATAATATAATAAATCCTAGATACATTGATTACACAATCACTGCCATCAAGATTTATTTAGTTGCAATGCGAACCAGAATGAAGTAATTTATTTTTTTAGATGATCATAGACCTTTATAGAAAGAAAAAGTAACATTAGTCAGTCTTAATGATAGTATTATTGCAAATTGTTACATAAAGTAATACAAAGAACGCATAACCCAAGTTTCTTCTTTTTATTAATACAAAAAACCCTGACACAATTTACGTAAATTCAAATTATTTTTAAACTATGCTAAAGTAATTATGATGTCATTTTCCTGTTATACATTTATTGAAACATTATGAAATTCGTAAAACAAGAAACTGTAAACTCTTTGTAAATCATAAGCTTGAAACATCATTTTGGGGTTTTTATGGGCACAGTATAGCCTTATTAAAACCTCCTCTAGAAGTGAGTAAATGTTATAATTTATCGATTGTTCTCCGCTTGTTACACATTTATCGTGTTCAGTTTTGTATTTGAAACGATCTGGTATTATATCATGTATAAGTTACAGTATAGTACTGATTTTTTGACCGCGTCAATGCAGATGAAGAAATCCGACGTTTCGTCCACTGTGGAGGCATCTTCAGGGATGTAGGACATTATGGATAGAAACACAATGCTCTACAAAACTGAACTCAGTTCAGTTTCGTAGAGCATTTCTATCCATAATGTCCTACATCCTGAAGACGAAGGTCGGATTTCATCTACATTGACGCGGTCAAAGACCTGAATCTGTATGATAATAAACGCGGAACCTACGCAGTTTTATTAGTATAATATTAATTTTAATTAAATTAATTAATAAAGGTCATGTTCAAATGTTTATTCAAACAATAGGGCCTCTAGTAATAATATCCCTAATGAGAAAATTAAACAAAAATATCTAAAACAATTCACCAAATATATACTATAACTCTTCTTCAGACTCGCTTCGCTCGTCCTCAGATAGTAAATACATCTGTCATCCGTTTTATCCCCTTCCAAGCACTGGCCTGCTTAACTTCAAGACAATGCTGCGTATCTTTTATGATCCAAAAAAATCATGTATTATACTTGTATTGAAATGAAACTTGGTGTACTTATTTATTACGTAATGATATACACTTGTACTAAATTTCAACCAAATTAAATTGTTTTCCAATTTTTTCCAATTTTGTAAAAAACGTACACAAGTCGCTTGATAAAAAAATGGAACTAATCTTGATACTGAGGTGAAACTAAGCACATATGTTAGTCTTATACATAGCTACATGCGTGCTAAATCTCAACTCGATCGCAACATTTTTCCGTGATACGTAATTGTTCGAAATTTTCACTGAGTCATTATTGCGGGTTAATATCGTTATAAAAAATAAATTTTCCGAATAGCACAACTACAGCTATAGACTGATTTTTGTACTCTAGCAAATATGCACTGGTAGCCACGATGATAACAAACACACACATACACATATAACAGCCAATTTTGTAAACATTTTTCGGAAGGTTTTAAAACACCTGAAACAGATCATTTTGGTTTCATCCAGGTTTCGGATTTTTTCGCAAACACAATTCTTTTCCTACATACCTACGGTATAAATGAGGAAAAGTAAAAATAAGACAAAAAACTGTATAGGGACCTCTATTATAAATTATTCAAGCTTTTGAGGAGGAATAGGTCTTACTCTACTTGATGTCCAAACATCTATTTGTTAGCGACCATGTAACTGTTTTTTGTTATTATTTATTATGTTAAGCCTTGAAAAAGATAAAATTATATCGAAAGCTCGGCAAAATTAGTTTGTTTTATTATTTTGGACCTATTCCTCCTCGAAAGTTTGAATAATGAAAAGCAAAAATTTTAGTTTTGTATGTGTGTAAAAAAATATTTAATTAAAATTACATGAAATTTGTTTTAAAATTAAATTTTAAAAAGTTAATTTTACGGAAGGACATTTCCCAAAAGCAACAATAAAAAAGAGCCGGGCACGGGAAACCTCGGAACTTATCTTCATCACATGGGATTTGCTACGCTTGTCCTTAAAATATACAAGTTGCCTAATTTATACAGCAACATAACTTCGGCCTCAGATAGTAAATACATCTGTTTTATTCCTATCCAGGCACTGACTTAACTTTTATGATCCAACAAAAACCATAGGGTACTTATTTACTTGGTTCCCAACATAAAGTTGGGACCCAAGTAAATATGGCGATATAGGGCAATTATTCACTTGGGTACCGATAATATATTTACTAAATTATATAAAAGAAATTATTTAACAATCTTAATAGGGGATGTTAAAAAGCAAAGGGGCTATTGTATGGGATTGAGAATGGGAGAAAAATAAAAGATTGATAATTGAGTAAATAAGATAATATAGTGCGAAAGTACTCTTGGTTCCCAACATAAAATGGGGACCCAAGTAAATAAGTACCTCAAAACTGAGGGATTTTAATGGAGTTTAGACAGACCTCCTAGGTCCTATACCCAAATCCACTAGATTTTTTTTTCAGATAAATTGAGGTTGGGAACCAAGTAAATAAGTGCCAACCATAGATATACTTGCAGCATAGAAACGAAACTAGGTTTACTTATTTATTACGTGAAGAGATACACTCGTAGCAAATTTTAACTCAATTAGATTTTTTTTTTAATTTTATACAAGTTTTTTAAAAAATGTTCATTCATTCATGTAAATTCATTCGATTAAAATTAATGCAGATAATTAGACGCAATCTGTCACATATGTTGGTCTTATATAGGACTACATATAAGCTAAATCTGAAATCGATTTAAACATTTTTCTGCCATTTATAAATTGACAATTTTTATTGTTTATAATTTTTATGTCAATATTGCGGGTTAATGACGTCATAAAAAAATCCGTACAACACAACTTTACCTTAAGATTGACTTGTGTACCAAACTTCAACTCTGCAGCATAACAACGATGATAACACACACATACAGACCGACAACTTTGTGAAAATAATTAAGGAGTATATTTGTTTCAGAGTTCGCAAAAATGATTAAATCCAGTGAGGAGTTTCTAAATAACATTTTCTTTATTCGTAAAATCCCGGTTTCGGATTTTTTTGCAAACACAATACTTTTATTAAATACCTAAGGTAGAAATGAGGAAATATAACAAAAATACAATAAAAAGAACCTATGAAGCAATGTATAGAGGGCAGTGCCCTGTACATAGCAGCTGGCCCATTAAATTCCAAAATATAACAACTAAGGACCGACAACCTATTATTAAGTTAAATTAAATTTTGCTGTTATGAACAAGGCAAAAAAACAAACAATACCTATTTATATTTATTTTAGAAAAAAAAATCTTCATAAAATAATTATTTTAAAAAGGAAAATATGCAGAGAAATTTTTACCATCATTATAATATTTAATCAACAAAAATGAGTGTTATATTATGTCATGATGTACTAAAGGCATATGAAGTTGACATAGCATTGCTTAGCTTGAGCAAATAATTAACTCTATACAGCTTTAATAATAACATAAACCAAAAGTTATAAGCTAAGAGTGTTACTTGAGACAAAGGCGAAGTATAACAGAGTTTAACTACAGTCTATCGTTTAGTTTAAAAATCTTGACAGGTCAGTTTAGACACCACTGATTCTTAAGAAAAAAAATCCCTACAAGAAGGGAGCGGGAAAAACTATGTAAACAAATCAAGTTATTTTACCTGTATTTCCTTGGCGATGTTTTTTTACATTTCTTTTGTGTAGTTTTATTTTAAAATATCATTTTTAAGATTAATTTGAAAGTAGTTTTCAAAACGATGTAATCAAAAGAAAACCACAAACAAAGTGAACGATTGCCGGGAAGAAGGTTTTTTCCCTACAGCGGTTATTGTGTTGGGATTTTTTTCTCTTTTTAAGTGAGAGGTTGGCAGCGGCTTCTCTGATTGGTCAATCCCCAAAATACTTATGACCTTGGGGATTTTAAAACTAAACGATAGACTGTAATAACAAATGCATGAAATCTTTAAATTGTATTATTTTATCGAATTTCCAAAGAATAAATTAAAACAACCCAAGTATTATTTTAAGTTTCTGCTTTAATTAAATACCTGATTTAGCTTATTTACAGATATGAAATATTATATTTAATCCAAATATTTAGATGAATCGGCAATTTGTGGCGTCGAAAGTTCCAGACATACTTAGCTGTATAAAACAAGAAGTTAACTAGATGAAGAACACATGTTTTCATTGAACTTGAGATTCATGTGGCTAAAGGCTAATTTAAAAGCCAGTCATGAGGAAAATGATATGCATAGCTCTAACAGACAGTGTGCTTATCTATCAAGTAACTAATAATTAAACTAAACCTACACTTACATTATATATAAAGTTAGCGAGTAAAAAAGTAGAAACAACTTTAATTCTACATTCGTTAAAATATTTGCTCGTCAATTAGAATACTTGAAAATAATTATGGATAACAGATTTGAATTATTAAAACGGGAGTAATGACCAGCAAGGTGGACATCTTTCTCCCAACCCATGATGTTTTTTTTTCTTTTTCTCATTTATAACATAGGTATATACATAGAGATATATACTAGAGGGAGCATAGCCTATATATATATATTTACATTGAGAGGCCTGAAACATTTTAGTGGGGCTCTCAGGGGCTCTGTGTAACCTCATTGAAACCTCCTCCAAGAGGGAGTTAAGGTTATAATTAATCAATTGTTTTGAGCTTCCCACAGATTGTTTGTGTTGTGATTTGTATTTTAAACATTGTACTATATAATTTACGGTTTTTTGTTCTGTTTATTGATGATAATGATAATCGAATGTGGTCAGGTTACTTTTTCGATGTTTCAAAATTCAACCAATAGGGCCCCCTAGTAATATATCTCTATGGGTATATAGAAAAAATATTGCGTTAGCAAAAAAATCCTAAACCAGGATGTCACCGGAATTATCCGTTTTTGGTGATTTTAAGGCCTCCTGAGTGGTTTTCACAAAGTTGTATGTGTGTGTGTCTGTTATCATCGTAGCTCCCAGTGTTTTTATGCTATCCTGAAGAGTTAAAACTCTGAATCTTGGACAGTACCTGGATGGGTAACCGCTGGGAATGAAACGGATGCATTTATTATGTTGGAACGAGCGAAGCGAGTCCGAAAATATATTACAGTATAAATTTAACAACTTGTATATTCTGAGGACAAGGTAATCGAGTCCGAAGAAGAGGATGAGCGTAGCGAATCCGATATGATGAGGAAAAGTTGCGAGGTACCCCGCGGGTACGAATGATTTTTAACCACCTTTAGCAACCAAAACTAACCACCTTCAACTAATAATAACTACGTATAACTCGAAAATACATAAGCTAAATGCAGTGGCGGCGATAAGCATGATGCCCTGCCAGGGCAGACAACTAAAATGATGCCCCCTATTCAATCAGTTTACCCCCCCCCCCACTTCTTTAAAGGGAGGGGGCGTTTTTGTGCCCTTCTAAGAAAAAACGTCCCTCTCACTTTATTCGGGCTTGGGATCGACTTTGGCGTGATTACAGTTTTTTTTTCTTGTTGTCTTTATTAGTACGCCTTCTACTGCTCTTTTTATATGGATTATGGATATTATAAATTGTTTTCTAGTATACTTTTTTTGGGAGGGAGGGATATAACCTTTGTTATGATGCCCCCCGTCGATGTTGATGCCCCAAACTGCCGGGGCGGCGCCCCGGCGTTATCGCCGCCACTGGCTAAATGACTATGTAAGAGAAAATTGGGTATTCGGTAGTGTACAGTGATTATAATGGGTAATTGATGGTTATATGTTTATTTAGTTATTTATATTTACATTGTTACAAATAATAAACATGGTCAGTAAAATAAAGTTAACCAATAGTGATTGATATGATCATCTTAAAACATACCTAAGAAAAAGAAGAATTTAAAGTAGGAGGGGGCGGGGGGCAGAAATTACCTTAAAGCTTTGATAGAGTTATTAAGATAGTGTAAGTAGGAACTAAAAACAGTCAAAGTTTGATAAATGTATATATGTATTAATTATACATGTAGGTACATTCATTTTTTTAAAAAAATCTGACAAGTGATAAGTTTTTATATTAGAATACAAAAGAAATAATTACGCAGTCACTCTCCCAATCACACTTAAGAGGGGTTTAAAGGGGACTAATATTGTGTAAGTCCCCAAAATTATTTTATAAAACTAATTATTCGTCTTCATAGGTTAGTTTGAAAATAGTGATCACCATGGAGATATATTAATTAAGGGGGCATAGCCTATCTCAATACGAAATTTTGGGGCTCTGAGAAACCTCCTCCAAGAGTGAGTTAAGGTTAAAATAAAATAATTGTTTTAGGCTTACTGCCGTAGAGATATATTACAAGAGGGGCCCTATTGGTTGAATTTTGAAACATCGAAAAAGTAACCTGACCACATTCGATTATCATTTTCATCAAATAAACAGAACAAAAAAAACAGTAAATTATATAGTAGAATGTTTAAAATACATATCACAACTCAAACAATCTGCGGGAAGCCCAAAACAATTGATTAATTATAACCTCTGCTCCCTCTTGGAGGAGGTTTCAATGAGGTTACACAGAGCCCTTGAGAGCCCCACTAAAAATGTTTCAGGTCTCTCAATGTATTAAGATAGGCTATGCCCCCTCTAGTATATATCTCTATGCTTACTGCACATTGTTTGTGTTTTGATATGTATTTCAATCGTTCTTTTACATAAATTACAATGTATTTAATTATATAGACAGAAGGTGGTCAGGTTACTTTTTGATGTTTTCAAATTCAACAACACGGCCCTCCAGTAGCAATGCCTCTATGATGATCATTGAGGGCTTAGTCCTCAAAAAAAATCCACCCTTCCTCTTCCCTCTCCTCAGCCTTTCAGGAATAAGCAGAAATTATAAATCATATAATTACTCCTATAGAATTATAACAGTAATAAAGTTAAGTTTCATACTTGACGTGGACATAATGTCCACGTCAAATAATAGCTGAAATTAACAGAAAAAACTGTCATTTCAGCCCTCTACTGTAGAAGATTTAAGAGTAGAATTTGGGCCCAATTTCGTGGCAGCTACCCTTAATTTTGGAATTTTCTTCTAAATGAATCCTGCATAATGTCGTTATAAATCAACATCGAAATTTTAACATAGAACTGGAGCATGAGCATGGAACTTGTAAGGATAGTCTCAGCCGGATCCGGAATAAGTGTTAAGCATGCATATAATAAGGAAAGATCTTAACACAAATTTAAAACTCTGGGGCATGCTACGTGCTATACAATGTTTTACTGTTTTTATAAGAAAAAATCAAAGATAAACACTAAATTGTCGATTAATTAAAACAAATTTTAGTTTAAAATTGATTAAGCTAGTAACTATTAAATTTAATAAAAAATTGATATTTATTAGGATTCTGGACAGAATATCTAAAAAGATGTCATATTTGTGTGACAAAAAATTGCTTTAGTTTCGGGCTGAACACCTGTAGATTAGTGTAGAAATGCAACAGTTAGTTGATAACAAATAAAAGATTAGGATAAAAAAGTGAACGAAACTATGAAAAATATAATGTGTGATTTGGCTTACCAATACTTTAGTAAATCTTCTTTCGAGTTCATTTTGATCTGAGGGCATAGGAATCCTGGTCCTTAGTGATGTCCGTAAATTAGTAGTCCGCTGTAAATCAACGGGAGGTGGCGACTCCGAGTTCTTATTAGAACTTTGAGTCGAACCCATGTCGAGTCGAATAAAACATTCACTGAGTATCACATTTATCAGTCCACTACACTCACATTTAAAGATATTGTGTTAACACTGAACAAAACGATACGAAGAAAAACATGATAGAAACAAAAGCCGGGGAAGTAAGAGAAGCGACATAAATCCACACGCAACAACGGTCGAACACAGACTGAATCAGACTGGGAGGGGGTTTGTTGTTTCCAGCCCCTGGAGTTGACCTAGAGGGCTATAAAGTGGGAGATCATAAAGAATAGTAATAGTGGCACGATCTAGTGGAGATAATATTAAACTATTAACTACTCTCGTGAAGAATACCTACCCAATTCTGTACCAAGTATTTCCTCGCCCCTCACATTATCGGAAAGGTATTTGCCATGCTCATCCTCAACTGCTTCACACGTCCTTAGACAGAAATAATCACATTTAATCCCAGCGTTCACCCATCCCCGTACTGACCTTGCTAGATGTTGTTTAACCCTAGTGATCGGAAAAATCCTATGCTATCAAAACCATTTAGATATGCTAGGTTTAGTTAACTAAAAAGATTAATAAACTAACCTATATAGTTTAACTAACTCAAAGTAAAGGATCTGTATGTACCTTTAGGTCGATGGCCAAATTATTATAACACGTTGTGCAACGTTCTTAAGTACGCACATAGGCATTTTATTTACAATATATTTAACGACACAGATAGACCCAAGCGCTTACTATCAAATCAGAGACATTTTCGATCATTCACAGATTCACAGTTTTTTAGCGAATTTCCTTTCCTTTTTAAAGAGATAGGCGTCCAGGCGAGAGTTGAACCTCGGTCAACGACACAACTTCGTTTCAGAGGCCCTTTATGACGAAAAAAATACGTTTCGCGAACGTTTATATATATATTATATAATATATATATATATATATATATATATATATATATATATATATATAATTATAATATATATATATATATAATATATATATATATATATATATATATATATATATATATATATATATATATATATAATATATATATATTAATATATATATATATATATATATATATATATATATATATATATAATATATACACACACATATAAAACTGGGACACACACATGTATATTTATAGATATACATAATAATCGAACGGATTATTTTTTTTTTTTTTAATCAAGCTTTGTACAAAAATTAACCTTGAGGAGGACACGAACCCTATTGAAACCCAGGTTTTTGTGACGTCATTAACCTGGTTTGCTGAGTCAGCAAATTTGTCAAAAAATCGACAGAATTCAGGGTTATTATTTTCCGCAGCGAAAATGTCAATTTTTATGTTTTTTGAGACGCTGAATCAAATGAAACCGGTCTGTAGTCGATACGACCACTCTAAGTGACCAAAAACTCGAAAAAACCATTGTAAATTACCGGAAACCAATAAATAAATAATACATTTCATTTAGAATGGGTGTTTCCACCCATTCAGCAACACCTAAGCAGTTACTTCAATTGTCAAGCACTGCTCGTAACTCATTTTGTCTGTATTTTTCAAAGGAAATGCGCATAATTATACAGTTGGTTATACAAAACTAAGCCTCTAAAATTAGCAATACGCACTATTACCTGCACTAGTTTAAAACTTAGTCACTTATATTTAAGCTTAGTCAGTTATCTTTAAAAGTTTTATCCCATTTCCTTTAAAAAATACAGACAAAATGAGTTACGAGCAGTGCTTGGCAATTGAATAACTGCTTAGGTGTTAAAGCATGAACCGGAACCTTAAGAAAGAAATGGGTAGTAAAGCACGGAAACACGCATATTAAATGAAATTTGCCCGACATGCGGACCACCGCGCCAGAATTATTTATTGCTTATAAACTTATATCATGTAAAAAACTAAAAAAAAATATTATTCAACCAAGATTGTTATTAAGCACGGAAACGCGCATCCAAAAGGAAATTCACCCGACGTGCGGACCATCGCGCCAGAATTATTTTGTAGTTGTAAACTTATATTATGTAAAAAAACGATAAAAAATTATTGTCCCTACCAGGATTTGAACCCAGATACCCTGAGTTTAAGTGCTCGTATCGACTCCCGACCACTGCCATTCAACTCACAGGCCCAAAAAACATGGAAAACTAAAATAAATGTGTTATTCAGGGTCCAAAATTTAGGTTTTCTGGTATAGAGTTTTTTGACTTTTAAGTCACTTAAAGTAGTGGTTCTTCGAAACGGTTTTATTTAGCTCTCCAAAATAAATAAAATTGTTTCGTATTCAGGGACCTCTGAAACGGACATATATGATACGTTCAGTAGTGTTTGAGAGTGGGGATGTAGTATGGAAGAAATATAACTTCCTTCTGATCCATCTTTACTAGCTTGCTGTCCTGTCCCAGACAGACAACACAAAACTGGCTCCCACGGAACCACTGCGAAATAAGCAGACCCCCAAGCGTATGGACCTCGAATTGGGTTTTTTGGTTTGCCGGCATTCTTAAATGGCAGGGAACATATTCAGCTTAATCGGACCAATCTAAGTGCCGCAATAAGCAAATAACGTAATTATGACGGGTGCCATTCGTTGGCGCTCCAAATCGTTGGAGCTCCAACGATTTGGAGCGCCAACAAATGGCACCGAAAAGACATTAGTCCGCCATTTTATTTAATTTTTTACTCAAGAATAAAAGAAAGAAAAAGATAAAAAAGATCAATAACCTTGTTTTGACTTGCAAATGACCTCTACTTTGTTGTTTGTCGTTTTCACTCGTTCAGGTTTTATTAAAAATAAAAACATAAAATATTTGTAGCATAAATAAATTCAATTTTTTAATGTCAAATTAGTAGCTAATAGAGTTTCAGTTTACTATTCAGCACTCACTCACAGTAAGTATTAAACAGTTGCATTAAAATTCATTTTTTCACTGCGTTTTAGGTGTTAATCTGATTCTAGCGAAGAGAAAAGAAACTAGATGTGCCGTCATGCTTCTATTTATATTTTGTATTATATTATATTAGCAGTGTTTGCACTTGTTGTAATCAGAGTGTTAGCTTCTATGATCAAGGGTTTCTAAAAGTCAAGTTGTAAGCGTGCGTTCCTTGATACTTACAATCTACTTTTAACCCAGGGTTGAATCCCTTGTGTATCCATAGAAATTCACTACAAACACTAAGCTTACTAAATCTATTGTAAAATTCTTGAAATCCATTAGTACGTTCACACACACTAGATCCGCGGATCACATAGAATACGTATACAATACGGTCAACTAACTTCACGGTTCTTGCAGCGAATTTGTTTAGTCGATCAAGTGATAACTGATTCCGCCAAAACATGGCGTCTTGTATAGTGAACCTTCACTTTTGGTTATAAGGAAGTTTAAAATAAAAAATATATTTAATTAAATTGTGATTTCTTTGCGTAATAATAAAGTCACACTAAAAAAAATAATATTCCAAAAGTTATTTGATCAAAAACGGTTATATAGAAGTGAAATAAAAGTTCGACGAGAAGGTTATTCGTTAAATACGATCGTCTCTTAAGGTACACACACAAAAAGACAGTGTATCGGGGGATCCATTTAGATTCCATCTCCCTAGTTCTAGCGTATGTGATCGGATCCCCTCTGCATGGTTCATACAGCTTAAATTACCGTATTGAGAGATCGTACTCTATACGATACGCGGATCTAAAGTGTGTGTGAACGTACTACATGATTCCTACAGAATCCAGTTGGATACCCTATAAAAAGGGAGATGGAATCTGGTCTAATTCCCGATACGGTGATTTGCATTTAGTAAGTTTGCACAGCTTACTAGATCCACGGATCGTATTAAGTACACTAGTTAAATACGCTGTAAGAACCATGCGGAGGGAATCCATTCTGATTGGCTTCAATTAAGGAGCTAAAATCTAGATTGATCCCCTCATGTATGTACCTTCAGAGGTGATCGTATTTAAAATACAACCTTCTCACCAAACTATTATTTCACATAAATATCAGCGTTATTCATAACTTTTGAAATGTTATTTTTTTAGTGTAATTTTATTATTATGCTAAGGAACTACAATTTAATTAAATATATTTTTTGTTGAAAACTTCCTTATAGCGATTCAAAGAGATAGTTGTAAGGTTGGCAATACCAAACGGATAATTTAAACAAAAATTTTTACAAAAAAGTAAATTTATTGAGTTATTAATTATTTAGTGAGTAAATAAAATTGATTAACAATTAATAAATTAAAACACCATTAAGGTGAAAATCAGCTTGTTGTAAACCTTCACAATGTAAGACAAAATGTTTTGGCCGGATCAGTTATAACATTATCTGACACGATCGACTCAATAAATTATACATGAACCAGATTGTATTGAATGCATAAAGAATGCTATCACCTGTTATATACATTGTGTGTACATAGTAATTAAGAGTTGATAGTATTAAATGGATAACCTTCTCAAAGAACGATAATTTAATAAACACTATTATTTCACAGGTAAATAAAGCATAAATCCTTATGCTGTATTTACCTTCAGAGGCGATCATATTTAAAATATAATCTTCTTGACAAACTATTATTTTACTTTATTTCTGCTATGTATTTTACTTAAATATTAGTTATTCACCCAATAACTTTCCAAAAATTAATAACTATATACTATTACTGCCTAATAACTATATTATGTGAAGAAATCATAATTTAATTAACTATATTTTTTGTTTTTACTTTTATATCACCCGATTGATCCATCACAATTTAAGACGCGTTATTTTGGTGGGATCTGTTATGATATCATTTGACTCAATTGATTAAACAAATACGGAGCAAGAACCAAATTGTATTAAATGCATATAGAATATTTATTTTTTCATTAAGTGATCAATACAGAAATAACGAATAGTTTATAATTTACAGATTTCACAAAAACAGGTCCCAATGTGATATGAATCTCTTTATTTTTTATTTTACAGATGGTTAGATTTGGAGAATCGAGTGATAGTGAAGAAGAAAGAACTGACAGATTTAAGAATGAACGTAGCAATAAACCTGAATCTAAATTAAATTTAAATGCATTTGCAAATAATACTTTATCTTCATCTAGAAATGAGAGTTACAATGCTCCGGTTAGACCTCGACTATGTGCTATGTGTAGCAGGTCTATTAGTATGTGTATATGTAGGTCTTCTTACAGAGATTCCCCCAGAAGAAGTCCTCATAGGGAACGGTATGTTCAAAATTTATTTATAAAAAATTGGGTATGGTGTAGGAACTTTTCCTCACTTCAGATTCTCTATGCTCATCCTCTCTACCTCCTTTGGCTTGTCGCCAGATAGTTAATATATTAGTTTTATTCCAAGTGGTCACCCTTGCAGGCACTGACCTTGCTCGATGCTGCTTAACTTTTATCATCTAACAAAAATAGTGGATATACTTGTTGTACTGACACAAAACTTGGTATACTTATTCCACCTCAATTGAATTATGTTTTAATTTATTACAAGTATTTTAAAAACTTGTACAAATCATTCAATAAAAATTAAACTAATGCTGGTAATGATATGGAACTTGGCACATAAGTTGCTCATATATATGACTACATTGGTGCCAAATCTTAAATTGAGCAACACATCTGCTCCGTGTTTTATGAATTTTTGCTGTGTCATTTTTGCAGGTAAATGTCATCATAAAAAAATGATTCTCCGGATAGCACAACTAAACCTAAGGATTGATTTTTGTACCTAGTTTTAACTCTCTGGCATAAATACAATAGGAGCTACAGTGATAACAGACACTCACATACCAACAGACAACTTTGTGAAAACTACTTTGAAGGTCTTAAAACACCTAAATTCCAGTGTCATCCTGGTTTCGGATCTTTATACTGACACAATACTTTTCTTTCATACTAAAAAAAAACTTGTTATGGTAATAATGAAAGGAAAAAGGCTTTATGGCAGAGGTGTTGACTTCTCTTTGAGAATTGAGACTTTTTATGAAATCTTCAGTCCTCTGTAAGGTTACTGAGGATTAAAGATTTTGAGATTCAAGCCTACCCATATAGACATATGGGTGGGCTTGAATCTCAACCCATTTCTCTTAACTTTCTACTATTCTATTTTGACTTTACCACGATCTACGTTTTCTGCTTATTACTTTAAGCCTGGAGTTAAAGCATTAGTTTGCATACTATAATTGTATAAAAAACATTTCCATAAAATTAAATGTTTTAGATCGGTTTAGATATAAAGATCATTGTAAGTTAGAAATAAATAAATCTAGTTTACTAATATCAGCTAAGCCTATCTTTAGTTAAAAAAATATTAGTAGTAAGGAAAGATTTATTAAATTCTGGGAGTCCTGGAAAAAGGAATACCTTCTTGTGTTAGAGAAAGGAGGATTCCAACTACCCGAACTTGAGGAAGTGAAAAAGTTCCGCAGATTGGGAAACAGTTGCCACGACTGAAAATTAGGTGGCATTATTTCCGTAAACATTACTCAAGATGGGGAGATTGTATCGGCTTTTATTAGAACAACAACTGGGGAAATAACACGACCAATTTCTAAAACATACTCACTCGAGGTAGATGAATAGTCGTTAATTCTTCAAGAAGGCTTTATTTTTTGCATTTATTTAGTTTGTTTGTTGTTTATACCGAGTTTTACAAAGGATCAATTTGATCAAAAAGGAATAAATACTGCTAGAACGAGAAGAAGATGACCCGGATCCAACAATTCCAAGGCCGCCAGAGTGTCGCGGAAGCAAAGATTTTTATTTTTATACTTTTGTAAAGTTATTTCAAAATATATTTTATTGTCATTGATGTTTAAGATTTCAATGAGAAAATAGAAAAAGGCTTTTTCTTAACTAGCCGTAGGTTTCACCATATATAAGTCTATGTTTTTTACCCATAATATAACATTTTTTTAAAAATGTTTGCTTTAAATTCAGTTTTGGTTTGACCCTGGATTAAATCATCTGCATATAAAACTGATTTATAGGAAATTAAAATTAAAGGCAAGTTATTTATATATATTAAAAGTAGGAGAGGCCCAATGTCGAGCC
This sequence comes from Microvelia longipes, assembly GCA_018340805.1. Taxonomy (NCBI): domain Eukaryota; kingdom Metazoa; phylum Arthropoda; class Insecta; order Hemiptera; family Veliidae; genus Microvelia; species Microvelia longipes. The sequence goes on from JACMZG010001913.1 coordinate 37,838,698, forward strand.
TTGGGCAACTCCTTGCTTAAAGATCTGTTTAACTTAAATTTTAAAAGTTAAGTCGAACAGATTTTTACGCATGTCACTTATAGAAACCCACTTTGAACCCCCCCCCCTTAAGACCCATAGTTTATTTTTCCATAGGTTGACTATCCTCCTACCAATGAACTCGTATCATATTCTTCCACTTATGTTGTTAAGATCAAAAGTAACTGATCTGTTGACTGTTATAGATAAAATGGTATTTAAATCCAAAGAGAGGAGGGAGAAGAGGAAAATTATATTTGGGAAAAACCTGAAACTAATTAATTTTTGTAATTTTAAAAATATTTTACTAACTTTATATTGTATCTTTATTTTGCAGTGTCAAAGATCTATTGGATTATAGCAATTATTCTTATAAAAGACGGAGCCCAATTGAAGATTATTCCCGGAAATTGGATGATTATTCTAGAAGAGGCGATGATTACTCAAGAAGAAGTGATGATTATTTAAGGGATGAATGTTCTAGTTATAAGTTAAGAAAACCAGATAGGATCGAAAGAACTATAGAATTTGACAGTGCTACGTCCTCTAAACTTAGCCGACCTGATGATTACGTTACTTCTAAATCATATTGGGATGAAACGAGAGACTCTTCTGATCATTTAGAGAAAAAATGCAAAAAGAAATTAAAAAAGGTAAGCTTTTAGTATTATTACTTCTAGAAAATAATGTGTGTGCAGCTAGTCTTACAGGCAAAGGGAACTTTATTTATTTCATCTTTAATTCTATATTTATAAAAATGTATATATGAAAGCTTTATACTTAACATTGCATTACACTGTTAGTGAAGAAAATGGAACTTCGATTTTGCCCTTGCAAAGCCGGGATTGTAACACTACACAAGCAGTGCAAAGACGTTTAACTCGTATTTTGAGTGCTGTACTTTATCTACGATTGTTAGGAGGTTTGAAAAACGTTTGATTCAGGAGAAAATGCTGATTCGTATATTTAGTGCAAGCACTTTACTTTTCTTATTTCTCAATGGTATAAATAGGGAATAGTTAAAATAACCTGGTCAGCCTGATTTTATTATGAAAATTTGCTTAAAATTTTCCTATTTTATAATTATGTTTACCTTCCTTTTACTATATTCTCAAAAATATTTCAGCTGTTATGTTTGTATATTTGTACCTTTAGTTTTTAAAAAGAAATAAATTTTGGTTATTTTTTTTAGGAAAAAAGGAAAGAAGAGGAGCGACATTTGAAGAAGAAAGATAAACAAAACATTACTGAAGAGATTGATTTAGATTATGAACCCGGTCAAATTAATGACGAATGTGTAGTTGATGAAAAATCCCATAAACATAAAAAGGAAAAATGTAAAAGGAAAGAATCTGAGAGTGAACTGGATAAAGAGATAATTAAAGTCAAAGATAATAAAAAAGTAAAACACAAGAGTAAAGAAAGAGATGTTTCTTTAAAAAAAGAAATGGATAAAGAATTAATAGACAAGAAAGAAAAACATAAAAGGCATAGTGATAATGAGGATAAAGCACACAAAAAAGAAAAACATAAAGATAGGAATTCTGAGAGTAAATTAGGAGATAAAGATGTAATTGAGTGTAAAAGGAAGAAGGAGTTAGATGATAAAAGGATTAAGGAAAGAAAGAAAAGAAAGAACAGTCACAGGAGCAGTCATTCTGAGGATGAACAGAAACCTTCTAGTCATTCAGAGCAAAGTTTGTATTATTTCTTTCTTTTCATACATATTTTAACATATCAGGTTAAAGGAGAAACATAAGAGTAAAAAAAATCTAGTTTGAAGGTCAGCAAGCCGGGCCAGTATTTGTTGCAATGCATGCTCTCTTTCTCAACAATCCAAGTCAAGTTCCCGGTTTATGTCTTATACCTGAGCAATAGCATTATTAATTTCTTACTCAATTTCGCTCCGGATTTTTGAAAGGAAATGATCATATGCATTTCACAGGTTAGACACAACAATGGTCATCATTCAAACATTTGAACATCATTCTAGACAGCAATTTTAGTGCTGATATAAAGCTCAGTTCATGATAATTTTAAAACGTTTTAGGGCATTTCCTTTGAAAAAAAAAGAAAAATTTGTGTAAGATGTTAATAATGCTATTGCTCAGATTGTAAGGCATATACCGGTAACTTAAGCAAGACTTAGATTGTTGAGCAAGAAAGCAGCATAGCAAAGAAAATTGGCCTGGCTTGCTTGTGGACCTCCGCACTGAATTATCTTGTACTTATTAACTTAAATTGTGTGAATATGGCGAATAAAACAAATTATTGGAACCAAGATTCAAACCTGGGGACCCTAGTTTTGAGTACTTTGAGTCGCCTCATCGAGTCTGAACTAGTTTTAATGCATTAAGCACACAAAACATAACAAAATGACCCTATTTGACATATTGAGCATGTGTTGACCATAGTTTTGTTCATCTGGTGTGGTGCTGATTTTGCCACATATTTTCCGCTTTAAGTGGTCTTATTGAATTCAGAAAGAGTTTGATTTAGTGCCGCGAAAAACATAGAAAACGACACCCCACTCAAAGTTGGTTGTTTACAAGCCATAACTTTGGTTTCTGGTTATTTATCATTTTATAATAATATTCAACTTGGATAAACTAAAATTTAGTCATCATCAAAGTTATTATAATAGTCATCATAAAATTTTGTTATTAAAATAAACTTTTCAACAGTCTACATTATATTAAACTGAGGTATATTTCACAAAAGCTCAATTAGCTAAAAATTTATTTATGAATTAATGTTTTATGTATTTTAGAATCAAAGGAAGAGAGAGATGAAAGCAAAGGAAGGCTTGAAGAAGACTCAGATGCATATGGACCAAGTTTACCCCCTACTAGCAGTTCTAAAAATCAAACCAAAGGTATTACATTTAATGTATTTAATTCAATAATAATCTAGTTATGCTAACAGCTTTCAAACTCAGCTACCAGATAAAGTATAAATTCACTATAAATAAAACAAATTAACATTAACACTAAAATCCCATTTTTACTTTTCCTCATTTATACTTCAGGTAGGAAAAGTTTTGTGTTACACTAAAAATTCAAAAGTGGAATTTCACCTAAATTTACCCTTTTAGGCATTTTAAGACTATTTATCATTTGAGTTTTGCAAAACATGAATAGTTGACACAATATAATTGTAAGAGAGACACCTAGGAAATGTAACAAGCAAAATGCAATGCTGCATCTGGGAACAGTTCCATCATTTGACATTCGTTATCATTGATGGCTCGACATAATGTCAATACACTCGTCTCTGGTAAATACTTCATATTATATTCTTCGGAATTAATTGAAGGTCTGAGTGAGTTGAGACTCTGTCGGCGCCCTGATGAGTTAGACGTAGCATAACAGAGTGGGGCATGACATTATGTCGAGCCATCAATGATGATCAATTTTGAATGATGGAACAGTATTTTGCTTGTTTTGTTATATTTCTTAGGTGTCTCTCACAAAATTATATTGTGTCAATTTTTAAGACTTCCTACATGCTTTTTACAAAGTTGTCTGTCTGTATGTGTGTGTCTATTATTATCATAGCTCCCAGTTCATTTATGCCGGAGAGTTGATATTTGTTCAAAAATCAATCTTAAGGTTTAGCTTTGCTATCTCGAAAATAATTCTTTATGACCTCTCTAATCGACAATAATGACAACAAAAATATTTAAAATTTATAAATCACTGAAAAATGTTTTGATTGATTTGAAATTTAGCTCGCATGTATCCATGTAAGGACTAAGATATTTGCTAAGTTTCATCTCACTATCAGCATCAGTTCAATTTTTATCAAATGACTTTTATTTATTTATTTAATTTTACACCATTATAAGCATAATTGCCATAATATGGTACAATTCAATAACACAATAATTTGAAAAAAGAGTTAGTTAACACAATAACATAAAAAATGAGTTATAACAAATTTAAAGAAAAAATATATGAAATGTGTCATATGAGAAAAAGAGACACATTTCCTCTTATGAAAAAAAAGGAGGAGACAGGATAGTAGCAGGAAACGCTAAAGGACAGAGTTTTGGACACAGACAGAAGACCTAAGCGTGATTTATAATAGCAAAGAGTTAAAAATACATACTTAATATAAGTTATGACTAGGTAAAGCAAGAGCTAAGGAAAATAAAAAACAAAAAAAACTTGTATTGATTATTCACAAAAATTGAGAAATTTGGTACAAATTTAATGATAAAAATAATTATATAAGTTTTGATTAAGTTTTCATTCATTGCAAGCATTCAATCAAAATGTTCAGCAGCATCAAGCAAAGTTAGTATCAAGGCATCTTTATGGGTGACTACCGGGAACAAAAGGAATTTATTATAGTCTGAGAAGGAGCAAAGCGAAGCTGATGAGTTGAGGAAAAGTTGTGAGATACCTCATACCCAATTCTTAATATCTATTTGATTTATTCAGAGGAAAGTAAAAAGTTTTTGTGTTTTACCCCAAAAGATTGTTTAAAATTTTACAGAAGCTAGATTGTTTTGATTTCTCCTGAGAAACTCGACTTTTACTATTTATATTGTTCTTACCTTTCTTGCATTGCATGTAAAAATGAGTTTTAATTTGACTTTTATTGACTGATTTAGGATCTGAGAAAAGTAAAGAAGAGAAGAATATATATGGACCAACGCTACCCGGACTTAAGGAGAGGAAGAAATCACTAGATGACGATACATTTGGACCTAAACTACCTTCTACATTTAGCAGCAGCAGTGATTCATCTTATGGACCAAAATTACCTACACACCAGACGTATGGACCTACCCTGCCTCCTTTATCTTCTAGGTAAGATTGTTTGTTGTTTCTTTTAAAATTGTCTATTTTAAGTGCGTGTGACTTACATCATCAGTACCTTTAGAGTGAATGTCCTCTTTGTTTTATTTAAATGACAAAGGTAATAGTATATTATGCTGCTAGTTATATTAGGCAAAGCTGAGTCAGGGAAATGGTGAAATGCTTGGAGAGGCTGAGCCGATGCAGGTGATTGCCGGCATGATTCGGTAATGTTTTGAATACTAAATGATGACGAAGGCAGCACAAATCCATTTGGCTAGTTAGAATCATGACTATATAAAGTATAAAAAATTGGTTTTAATCTGGGGAAAAAGTGGGAATTAAGCGCTTGATGTCTTAATTAAAATCAAGATATTGTAAACAAACATGGCAGGTTTTAATTCTATTATAAACACACTTTACTATACCACAACAGAGCATTTCTAAATTCTTTTTATTTCTTTGTTGACTTCTAACTCGAATATAATTTAAACTTTATGTAGAAAGTCTGGTTCATATCTTGTCTGTGGTGTATCACAACTGATTAAACAATCTTCTGTTATTTTTTTTACCAGAGAAGAGAAAGAAAGGCTTGGGCCAAGTACGTCTGATAAGCGAGTAGCAGACCCAGACAGTGATGTTGAAGATACATTAGGTCCTTTACCCGAGGGCTCGTCTCTAACTCCATCCATGATATTACTACAACACCGAGCTAATTTGCTTAAACTACATTCACTCAATAAGGTAACCATTTATTACTAAACTATTACTTCACAGTTTTTTTAATTTTTTTATACCAAACATTGACTTATTGTTTCTATTTATTAAATTTTTACCTCAAAAAAAAAAAAAAAAAAAAAAAATATAATATATTATATATATATATATATATATATATATATATATATATATATATATATATATATGTGTGTGTGTGGTGTGGGTGTGTGTGTGGGTCTGAGATTGAGGCTTTTCAAAAAAGCTTGTAAAATGTTAAAGGTAGAGAAGCATCTGACATATTTTTCTGGTTTATTTTATTTGTTGTTACTTGTAATTTTACCTTTTATTATTTCTTATCAATGCTTGTGTGTGTCTCCATAATACTAGATAAGAATTAGTTTTGAGAAGTTTTTAGATTTTGACTAAATATATTATTTAGTGATTGACATGAAATAGTGACACGTTATGTATAATTCTTTTTGCATTAATTAGCTTAATTAAACATAAATATGCTATGTGTAAGTAGTGAAAAATAGTTTCTTTTATATAATCCATGCCTTAAAATTAATTCTCATCTAATTTTTATTAATTTTTCTTATTTTTGCTGTTTAGGTGAGTTATGGAGTTGTATTGAGCCTACGGATGATTTGGACTGGTGTCTTCCTCTCCAACGGCTAATAAACAGTTATTATAGGAAATAAGGTTTTAAATTAAACAAGACTTCAGTTTCGAATGAAGTCGTAACTTGTTAGAACAAATTATTCTCATCCCGGGTTACGAAGATCCACTCTGCGATGGAAGTGGCAAGTCCAGCAAGGTTGTTTTATATACCAGAGTTGTGTTAGACGGAAATGCAAGGTTTAGAAACACCTTAAGTCATCTCATCTATTTCAATCCGGATCGATCCGCATCAGGGCGAGATACCGCTTCAGTTTAGGCTTGCGTCCTTGGGAGTGTAAAAACCTGAAAATATTTGTGTTGAATGGTATTTGAGAGAACAATTTTAAGTAAAAAATAAATGTTTTAAGTAAGTTGCAAGTTGTGGAAGTATGAAAAAACTTACAAGGTGAGTAATAATTTCAGCTTATATTTCTATTTAATTAATTATTTATCTCATAGTTTTGCCTACTCTATATCTTGCTTAGTTTGTCAATTTTTATTTCACAATTTAATTTAATAAACTTTAGTATGAAAGGATCCATTCGATAAAATATTAATGGATCTTTCATCTGTTAGATAATAAATAGGTATTATTTTACTGCATTTGGCTTTAGAGGGCAGTTACTGATTAAGTTTCAACTTTATCCTATGAACTCTGTATTACTGTAATGTAAAAATATCATATTTGTATTATTTAAAACAAATCATTGATATATATATATAATATATATATATATATATATAATATATATAATATAATATATATATATAATATATATAATATGTATAATGTATAATATATATAATATATATATATATTTATATATATATTATATATATATATATATATTTGTGTGTGTGTGTGTTATAAAACAAATTAAGGAGGTTAATATGATTAGTGTGTTGATAATTGAATTGGAAAAGTGTGATTGGTAATGTTTATTTCATTAATACCATTAGAATAATCATCTTTATATTTTCTTGATGGTAAGCATGGTTATAATCAGTTGACAGCATGAGAAAATAATGTGAGGGAGCTAATGAGATCAGTCCTGGGTGTTAAACCATGTCCACAATTTGGTATCAGGCTAACCTCATTGGTTGTTTAAACATATTTTCAACTGATTATAAATGTGTATAGAGTATAATAAGAATTTGTTATAGGAAAATTCCAAAATATCTGTGATTCCAAACTCTTAATAACTTAATGAGTCATCATTAATACCCGGGTCATCATTAATATACCCGGGTCATCTTTAATACCCGGGTCATCATTAATATCCGGGTCATTATTAGTACCCGAGTCATCATTAATATACCCGGGTCATCTTTAATACCCAGGTCATCATTAATATACCCGGGTCATCATTAATACCCGGGTCATCTTTAATACCCGTTTAATACCAAAGAGGCTAAACCTGTAGATGGAGGACAGAACATTTCTTATGATATTGTTGCTTGATGCATATTTTATTGCACTTTGCCAGGTACATTTTATGTACCTTTAACAGTTCATTTTAACAGACACATGAGTCTTCAATGTTAGATTTAAACTATGTTTTTGTTTACTCAACTTGCAATACTCAAACTTGCTAATGTTGCAAATAGAGTAGTGTCATTTAGCACTAATGGCTTAGGACAGAGTTGTTACCCCTTACTTCTAGCTCTACTCCTTATTGTCTTTGGTTTCTATAGATTTTAAGACAACTTACACATCTTATTTAAAACAAACATTACTCTTCCTTTGGATCCACAGTATAAAGAAGGAAGAGCAAAAGACTCAAGGTTCACTTGTACAAAAGACTCAAAGTCCCAGTGCAAAAGGTTTTACACCTACCCTCACAATTAATAATAATAATAAAGAAGGAAAATTAGAAACGATGTCAATGCCTCTTATTATATTATAACCACTCTTCCATTCCTATACCACCATCCTTTTTGATTTATAATTATATTTTCCTTTCTAAAATAATCTTATTTAAATATTAAACAATGCCTTTCTAATTAATATTTCTTTGTTTTACTAAATTAATGTGTTTCAGGATTTTTGTATGAGGTATTTTATACTTTGGGTCATTATTTTTGATGTAATTTATATGAACAATTTGATGTATTATATAGGAAAAATTAAGTAAAATTGATTTAAAAGCCAACCATTAATTAAAAAAAATGGCTGTCTTGATTTCTCTTTGTACAGTTAGTTTTTCATAAAATGGAAACAATTTTTTTTTATATTAATGTATTTTTATTTCAATTGACAAATCTGTCACAACTGTGAATGGATTGATTGTGGTGGCAGCCTATACTAGGTTCAGCTTCAGGGATTTGGTTGTTCCGTTGCAGCAGTGCTTCTCCAAGGTTGTGGAGAAAATGATAAGTTTATTGGTTATAATTAGTAAGATTCGGTGTGGCAAGAAAACTCGAGTACACAATATTTATTTGATTATTAAATGAAATGAATCAATTTCATTGATAAGAAATTTTATAACCTTTTTTTTAAAGTTTGATTGAAAAGTTTAGTTTTAGTTTCTCCTTTTGATATTTTCTTTTAATTTTGCTTATTAAAGTCAATGAGGCATAAGTACTTACTTTTACTATTTGCTTTACATGTAACACAATTTTAAATGCCTCCGAGCACTGTATTAAAAGATCTGTATAACATTATAATATTTCTCATAATGTGGGCAAAATTAACCAATAACAACACCAACGTCTCTCCTTAAAACCTTTATTAAAACCAGAGCCAGCTTTTGATTCATGACCATTATCAGTGCCACAGAGTCGATATCATTAGTCATATAGTGGTCTATGTAGTCCGATATATGACTCTGCCTAATCAGTGCCACAGAGTCATTATCATTAGTCATATAGTGGTCTATGTAGACCGCTACATGGCTCTGCCTAGAAAGTCAGACCTAGGGTTTTCCTTCTTCAACTCTCCGGCACTGATGATGATCGTGAGGTTGAATAATGGTTTTAATAAAGGTTTTGAGGAGAGATTTTTGGGTTAGCTGTGTTTACTCCAGTGCTCAGTTTTCTGTTAATGTGGGCAAAATTGGTTTTGACTTACTTATATCTTCAACTCTCATTTCTTTAGTAGACATTAATTAATTTAAAATTGTTGTCACATTTTATCTAAAAGTGTGAATCAAACTAAAATGAATAAATTGATCCAAATAAATGAAAATAAAAAAATAATTCAATCAAAATGGAAGGTTATTTTTTTATTTTAATTATGAAAGATCTGTATCATTTCTAATAAATTAGTGTATTTTTTTAAAATTATTTTCTAGGTATTTGATATTGCCACTATTGTAAGTTTTTCATTGGAATTATTGTTAACAGTGTTACATTTTTTCTGTTTGATTAATAAAGGTCGACTCGGATAATGATAAAAAGAAACGAGAAGAATGGATGTTGGAACTGCCAGATAAGCATAGGAGTGGGATTACGAATGTTTTAGCTGCAAGGTCTTTTAAAACTAAAGTATCAGATGCGCAAGTTGATCTTTCCTGGACTGAGACCCCTGAAGAAAAATTGAGGAAAGAGGCTTTAGAATCTGTAAGTTCTTTTTGATTTGTGTCGCAAGTAGGAACTATAATGTTCAGATAATTCTGCAAGGTTAGAAGATAATCCTCTGACTACGTGTTATGTAACAATGATTATGTTAGCATCTATTCTCAGACATTTTTTTTTACTTTTCATGTCTTTTAAAATGTTAAGATTTACCGATTTATTTCAGATTGGTAGAAGGAAACAGAAGGACATAAAAGAAGACTTGGCTCTTGAGATTACTAAAAAGAGGGACAAACATATGGACAAGTTAGTTGAAAAATCAAAGAAAAAGAAATCTTCTAAATCACTTCTAGAAATGCATCAAGACAAATTACATAAAGAGAAGAAGGTTTGTTTCCTTTTGTTTTTTTTCATTAAATATATATATTATATATATATATATATTATATATAATATATATATATATATATATATAATAATATATATATATATTATATATATTTATATAATATATATTAATATATAAATGCTTTATTTTACTATAATACAATTTTTTCATAACATTAGCAATTGATTTTCACTTATGAAATCATTTATTAGAGGCTGGTCAATGAAACATGTGGTCAATGCTTTTGTTGCTGTGCATGTATACTGTTTGATTTTAATGTTTGACAACAGACTACACTGAATGACTTGTTCTCTGCACTTAACATTATAACAGAGGTCTCCAAACTGGGGTACGCGAGAGCCTAACAGGACGTTTAAACCAAAAATGTGTTAAAATATATTAACAAATATTTATATAAAAAAATGAAATATAAAAGTTATTGAAAAAAATGTAAGAGGATCAAAGAAGGTGGTCACAGATAAATATGTTCAAACTAATAACTAAATAGATAAGATAATCCTTCAATCAAAGCTGCCAAATTACAGGATGTAATATAACTAAGATATAAACATTTTTTTGTATCTTATTCAATTCGCTTTTTTTGTGTGCTAACGTTTACTTTTATATCTATTTTTAAGTGGTACTAACATTTTTTTAAGAGTAAGAAAAAAATTATTAATATATTTGAGTTTTGAATTGTTTTCCATAAAAATAAAAATATTTAAAAAATCATAATAAAAGGTTTGGGAGGAGGCGCAAATGTTTTGGTCTACTTTAAGAGGAAATAAAACAAAAAAGAGACTCCTACATTATAACATGAAAAGTTTGGAGACTCCTACATTATAACATGAAAAGTTTGGATACTCCTACATTATAACACAAACTTTGCTGATGACAATACATTTCTGATTTCATGTGTAGAAAGTCATTTTTTAATGGTAATGTTAAAAAATTTAATAATGTTGGAAGCTAGAGGTTGGACTAGTTGGATATATCTCCAAATATATTGGATTTTGATGGAAATCGTTGCCATACTTTGGGAAATAAATATATTTTTTTAAATACTCACATTACAAGTAGGGCTTGATGAGCAAAGATTCACAAAAAAACATCAAGTATATTCAAAAATAAATTTTATGTTGGTGGTGGTGGTGCTCTCTTGAACTTAAAGAAGGTCCATTTAAAAATTTAGTGTAATTGCCCTCAATGCAATTGTCATAATTCTTTTGGTAAATGAAATTATTTATTACTAAATGCTTTTATGTATTGTTGTTTTTATTTTGCAGAAATCTAAAAAAGAGGGTAAAGTTGAAGAAAGAAGACCATTTAGCCGTGAAACTGATTTGAGTTTAACTCGACTGACCCAGGCTCAAAAGCAATCCATCTACAAGAAAGCTTCACACTTAGATTCGAGATTCTCTTCCGGACATGCCAAATATTTATAGATTTGTTAATGTATGTTTATTAGTTATTCATTTAGTTTTGGGGTTGTAAGACAAATAATTGAGGGTTGTGTTTATTGAGAGGAAGATTCTACTTCTGTTCCTTTGGGAAAAAGTGTAATTGACGAAGGGATATTAATTGAAAAGGATATTCCTTTGTCAATACATCCATCCTATAATAACTCGACTCTCAATCCTCTGGAAAAAATTATTCATTTGATCTTAATGTAACCTTTAAATGTGAACTATCAGTCAAGACGATGAAGTTTTTAAAAATGATAGCATACATTTTGTGAAAATTTTACTTAATTTTTTTTTTTACAATTGCATACAAAAAGTATTTTTGAGCATCTGAGCTCAGCTTTAGACAATTTACACTCAGTTGGCCCTGATATTATGTAAGATTACTTTAATCCATTTTATAAGTTAAATGTCTACATGCCAAAAAAGAAAGTTATATTAAAAAAATAATTTAATAAGTGTGACTACTTAATATTTATAGATGTACCATATGAGGCCTCTAGTTATAAAATATGCTCAGTATAGACACTATATGCCGTACATTGGTTTTACCAGTGCTACTGCTTATAAAATTAGGGTCTTTATAAAAGTCATCACACAATTTTTATTAGTATCAGGTAACACTGGTTAGTATGTTCAGGGAAAACAAGGTTCTGAATTCCAGAACCTTTTATCCATTTCAGAAATGGTCTCTAAGCCCTGTTTATTGGCTCATGTGAGTTCAAATTTACCATTACTATTATTTTTATGAGAACCATTGTACAAATATGGTAATTTTGTTGCCACTTGAAATAACTTTGAAAAGCTGAACTGTAGTAGTAATAGGGTGGGGAGGTAAAACCAGGCAAATAGTCCATGTAGTTGGGCCCTTCTTGCCAGCCCCATTCCTTAACCTACACCAACTCTAAAAATAATCTCTTGAAAAGGTTGATATATTGGAGGATATCTCTCCAACTAAAAAGAAGAAAGTTCCTCTTCATACAAAAGGCCAACTCTAAATATACAGGTACGGAGAGAAGTATAGGGCTTACACTCTGGAAGCAGGTGAAAGGCTGTCTTCTCATAATGCCCATACATGGGGCAGTTAGCCTCTGAGATTATGCCTAAAGTATTAATCCAGCCGACAGTGACTCTTTTTGATACCACATTTAATTCTAAAAAATTTAATACCAATATCAGTGTATTCCAATAATTTTTCACTGAGCCAATAATCGGTGTTCAGAATTTTGTTCAAAACCACATAAAATAAGTATTTTTTAACTAAAAGCATATCATGACATTGTATGTCAAACAATAGCTTGGAGACAAATTTCAGAAATTGGTGATATTGGTAACAAATTAGAGAAAAATTAATGTGATTTCTAAAACAGTCGTTACTAAGGTCCAATTTAACTTTTCAATGTAATCTAAAGTGGTAAAACAATCACCATATTGGTAAATTTCAATGTGTTTGAGTCAACTTACTGGGTGGGGGTATAGATCATGTATGAAAGACTAAGACCGTGTTTTCCCCATATTATTATGGACTGCAATGTTGGTACATCTGAAATATTGCAAAAAGTGTATTTTAACTTTTCCTTATTTTATTTTAACTAAAATAATTGTTGATAGAGTTGGTTTAACTGCTTAAACCGAAAATGTTTTAGTCTTTCTTTAGAATTTATGATTAAAAGCAATCTGATTTATTTTGCTTTCCCTAAACATATCATTTATAATTTTGGTTTTAAAATGTAAACACATAAGCCTCAGGTCATTTTGTAATTAATGTTTATGATAAGAATTGCTATTAATTAGTTCTACTTGATGTTAAATATTATATATCTATGTGTGCACTACTTACTACCTCCAGACGGTGTATAATGCTAATCGATGTATAATGCGACCTCGTGATGTCGAGACCCCGGGGGCGACCCACCAAACTGAGTTTAATAATGCAGAATTGCTTTTTACAATGGTTTAATTACAAAACCTAGTAACATTTGTAAGCAACATCACTACTAATGTCTGTATCACTGTGAGTTCACACTAGTTGTTACTGTAGTATTGAGAACTAGTGTCTCACAAGGTATCACTATTAGGTATTTAGTATTGATTTAATGTCTTGTAGCTAACTTTTTAATATTAGTACCAATGTGTATTTCTGTTGCTTAACTGTGTTGAATAACCAATATTTATTTAGTGTTTACCCAAAGCCTTTTATATAAAAAAAGACGTCTGTGATATTTTTTTGCATAGAATAAATTTTTTATCACAAAATCTACTATAAAAAAAACTTACAACAACCCATTATTTTATTTTTATAATGACTCTTACAAAGAGGTCTAACATTTATTTTTGAGAATAATGTTTTATCACTGTTAAAAAATGTAATGTGGCTTAGATTTACCTCAAATAAGGCATTTATTTAAGGTTAGAAAAATCCATTTAAATTTTAGAGAAAAAAATTTGAAAGTAAACATCATGTATAAAATATTATTGTAGCTGTTACCCTGGTATTGTTATTCCTTAAAAAAATATAATTATTACATTCAAATACTTTTTGTTTGGATTTCTAAGATTTCAATCATTAAAAACTGGTCAAATCTAAGCCCAGTCAAGTTGTAAATATGTAATAATTGTTTAGAGTGTTTTTCATTTATTTTTTTTACATTAAGTCTGTATTTTTTGTTAATAAATAAAGATAATATTAGTTTTAAAATGTATTTTTATATTGTTTATATTAGACTAGCCTTAAATAAATAGATTACTAACACAGAAAATGGTTCAATTATAATTTTTTGATGTTAAAAAAAATTTGATGTTTTTATTCCTTAACAGCCCTGATTGAGATCCTTTCAGGACCTGGAGAGTATGGTAGGTGAGTGAGCTAAGCCCTAAGAACCCCCTGTGATCACATGAATGACTTGAACTCCCTAGTCCTGGGTTTTTCAACACCTCCATGATCACATGAATGACTTGAACTCCCTAGGTCCGGGTTTACAACTCCCCCATGATCACATGAATGACTTGAACTCCCTAAGCCCGGGTTCCTCAACGCCCCATGAATGACTTAAACTCCTAGGCCAGGTTTCTCAACGCCCCCATGATCACATGAATGATTGAACTCCCTAGGCCCAGGTTTCTCACACCCCCATGAATCACATGAATGACTTGAACTCCCTAGGCCAGCCGGGAATTTGAACTCAAAGCCCGGGTTCCTCAATCCCATGAATGACTTAAACTCCCTAGGCCCAGGTTTCTCAACGCCCCCATGATCACATGAATGACTTGAACTCCCTAGGCCCAGGTTTCTCAACACCCCCATGATCACATGAATGACTTGAACTCCCTAGGCCCGGGTTCCTCAACGCCCCCATGATCACATGAATGACTTGAACCCTAGGCCCAGGTTTCTCAACGCCCATGATACATGAATGACTTGAACTCCCTAGCCCAGGTTCTCAACGCCCCATGTTCACATGAATGACTTGAACTCCCTAGGCCCGGGTTTTCAACACCCCCATGATCACATGAATGGCTTGAACTCCCTAGGTCTGGGTTTAGGGACTAGGAATTTGACTCCCTTGTCAAATTTAATTATTGACTATTATTTCTTCTTATAAAACACTAACTATAGACTAATTTTAATGAAAAGTTTCATACATCAGAAATGAACTTTTGGAACACATTTTTAATTTTTGTTTTTAGTTAAATTGGCTTTAAATTACATACTATTTTGAATTTTAACTAATAAAAAATGTTTTAGACTAATAAATTTAGTTGCCTATTATAAAATAATAGTTCACTTTAAAAAAAAAATAATATAAATATAGCAGAAATAACTTACAAGTTATAAAGAATAAACATCATATTAGGGTAAAAGAGTATAATAATGGACCCAGAAGCATTTAAAATTGCAGACCATGAAGGATATGTACAAATTGCTAGTGACATTGAATCAAAACTTAAAACCCTTGAATCAAAAACTAGACACACTATTAGACCAAGAGCCCAGGGGTGTTTTGTTAATAAAAAGTGTAATGGCTGTAACTGGTCTCAATTTTTTGTAAATACCTTCCTGAACAAGGATCTGCAATTCTGCCGACTCGTGTAGGATGGGCATCTCAGGCAGAACACACTTTACAGGTCAAATTTACCACCGAAGTTAATAAAAAAGTGTAATGGCTGGAACGGGTATAATTTTTCGTAAATACCTTCTGCAAGGATCTGCAATTCTGCCGACTCGTATAGGATGGGCATCCCAGGCAGAACGCACTTTACAGGTCAAATTTACTACCCAAGTTAACAAACAGTGTAATGGCTGGAACCGGTCTCAATTTTTCGTAAATACCTTCTTGAACAAGGATCTGCAATTCTGCCGACTCGTATCGGATGGGTGTCCCAGGCAGAACCTTTGACCCCTAAAGTGCGTTCTGCCTGGGACACCCATCATGTTCAGGAAGGTATTTACGAAAAATTGAGACCGGTTCCAGCCATTACACTTTTTGTGAACAAAACACCCCTGGGCTCTTGGACTATATTAGATACAAATAAAAAATATAATGACTGAGTTAGAACACATTAAAAGAAGAATCAATTTCTTAGAAAGGAAAGGAAGAATGAAAAATATAATTATTGAGGGAATTGACCTGAGGAGTTTACAGAGAGTAAAGGAACTGCATCAAGAAATATTGCATATTTAAACAGTACTATGGATACAAACACTTCAATCCAAGATATAGACTTCATTGCCAGGATGGGCGACACCAGAGTTAAAGTTGGTTTTATTAGATATTTACATAAGATGGAGATCTTAGCTAATAGATCAAAACTATACAATACAGGTATTGTTATGTATAAGGATTTGCTTAAAGAAGACAGGGAAACAAATAAAACTCTGCCTTTAACGAAAACAGCAAGAGAATGTGGTGATCACACCATCATAAGAAACTGCAACCTGATTGGAAATGGAAAACAATGGTCTCTTGAACAAACTCAAGAGAAGTTTGGAAATAAACTACTATCAACCAGCAGTGAACATTCTAGCTCAAAAAAACAACATTTAGATCAGAAATCATCATTAGTGGAA
This sequence comes from Microvelia longipes, assembly GCA_018340805.1. Classification (NCBI taxonomy): domain Eukaryota; kingdom Metazoa; phylum Arthropoda; class Insecta; order Hemiptera; family Veliidae; genus Microvelia; species Microvelia longipes. Next base: position 37,855,336 of record JACMZG010001913.1, read on the forward strand.
CCTGGAATCTCATCGGTTAAAATCAGTAAAAGAAATAAGAATAAAAATAAACAAAAGAAATTTTTTAATACCAAACAAAGTAAAAAATTGATAAATTTGACAAGTAATTCAACTGCTGCACCAAATTCAGATATTACTGAAAAATTATCACTAAATCAAACTATGAGTCTATTGTAAATGATCCAGCAAATGAAGTTGCAAAAACTAAAGAAAAGGAAAAACAAAAAAGTAAAATATATAGTAATATATATATATAATATATTACTAATATATATATATATATATATATATATATATATATATATATTAATATATATATATATATATATATATGAGTCGAGATATATATAACTAGTATATATAGTTGCATTAGGTATAATTATAACTAATATTATATATAGTTAAGTTATTTATATATATATATGTAGCTACATATAATATATATGGTACAAGTAGAATATATATATATATATATATTATATATATATATATATATATATATATTATATATATATATATATATATATATATTATATATATATATATATATATATATATATATATATATATATATATATATATATATATATATATATATTTATATTATATATATATATATATATAATATATATATATATATATATATATATATTATATATATATATATATATATATATATATATATATATATATATATATATATATATAATATATATATATATATATATATATTAGGGTGCCCTTACATACATATAGTTATATAGTAAGGGGGCTGATTTCCCTTTAATAGTTTTACCTAGAGTCGCTCAGGGTTGAAGAGAACTAATGAGGTTGGCCTGATATGAAATTAAATTAAGGGTGTGGTTTAACATACAGGACTAATGTTATTGGCTTCTTAAATTATTTTCCCACGCTGTCAACTGATTATAATAGTGCGTTATATAAAAGTATAGAAGAATGTAGAAGCAGGTATACCACTAACACCCTATCTAGTCAGTGGTACATGTAAACTTAAGTTGTGCAATCCACTTCAGTTGCACACAAAAACTGTACTTAGCTTGTTTAAATATGGCCATCTTAGACACGATTTTTAAAGTAATTATAAATAAACAAAATAGTTTTAAATCATTAAATAATAAAATATTTAATTGCTTAGTACGACCTTTTAACTAATTACATTTTAATTGAACCCTTGATGGTATTAATTAATCAAACAATCATGTAACAAATCCTTTATTTCTTCAAATAATAATAATATTTAATACAAGATAACCCTAAAATAACAAAAATAAAATTTCTTTTTTAAAATAGAAAAATATAAATTTAATAACTTTTATTAAGTATTAAAATAAGGAATACATAATAATAAAAAGTCAGGTGTGGGAAAAGTCTACATTAGTCGCAAAATTAGTGTTTTATTATTAACATCAATTTAAATGTTTATTTCAACTTCATATGACAAGCTGCTCATAAAAAAATTGATTCAAGTACAACATATTTTGTGTATAAAAACAATTCTACGAACATATTTGTTCATAAAAAAAAAAATTATTTATGTGAATGAAAAATAACGTATAACTATGCTGCAAGTTAAGTTATGCAATATGTAATAGACTGTACTCAGTCCTGTGAATCGTCTCAAAAAAGTACAGCACCTTAAAATTTTAATTTTGAGACCCTTTAGTTTTAAAAGATGCTTTACATTATTCTAAAATGATATTTTTTAACAAGAAATATTATCATTTTGGTCCTAAGAACAAACCTCACATACAAAGTCTGTACGAAAAGTTTTAAAAAATAATATACACAAGGCACTTCAAATCTAGGATAGATGATATTGTTAAAATATATTATTATTACAGCATAAAGATACAAACAATTATCTTTAGAAAAATATAATCCTATGATGGTTTACTAAAAGCTCCTACTTTTAATAGGATCAAATCCTAGGCTCTGAGATAGGTAACCATTCTCTTTATTATATGTCTTTAAAACAAGGAAAATGTTTATGATCTATGTTTATGTTTGTATTTTAAATTTTGGCACAAGCTAAATATATATTTGTTCTTTAATATTCAACTTCTCTTAAGAAACAATCATTCAAATTATTGCTTTAAAATTTCAGTCAAGATATCTTGCAGTTTCCTGGCATCAACAGCAAAATTCCTGATACCTTCAGCTAATTTGTCAGTTGCCATTTCGTCTTGATTCAACAACCAACGGAAAGAAGGTTCATCGATGCTGATCTTCTCAGCTACAATTTTCATAGCGTTTTCAGCACTTAGTTTGCAAGGAACATTTTCTTTAGAATCTTCAAGTTCTTGAAGCAGTTTAGGACTTATAGTGAGTAAGTCACAACCGCATAACTCCTTGATTTCACCAGTATTACGGAAAGATGCCCCCATAACTTGAGTTTTATAACCAAATCTTTTATAGTAATTGTAAATTTTTGTCACTGATTTCACACCAGGGTCTTCTACAGCAGGGATTTCTTTAAGGTTGTGTTTCTTCAGATTCCAATCTAATATACGTCCCACAAAAGGAGAAATTAAAGTAACGCCAGCTTCGGCACAAGCAACAGCTTGACAGAAACTGAACAATAAGGTAAGATTACAATGAATCGAATCTTTCGATTCCAATATTTCAGCTGCTTTTATTCCTTCCCATGTTGAAGCTAATTTAATCAAAACTCTATCTTTGCTTATTCCGTGTTCTTTGTAAAGGTCAATAATTCTACGAGCTTTCTTAATACTTTGTTCTGTATCAAATGATAATCTAGCATCAACTTCAGTGGAGACACGACCAGGAATAATTTTTAAAATTTCGACACCAAAGAGAACAACTAGTTTATCCATAGCCAGTTCGAGCTGCAAATTAGCATCGGATTCATGCTGTTTCGCATATTCACAAGCCTGAACCAATAACTTCTTATAATTAGGTTTACCTGAAGCAGCTAAAATCAACGAAGGGTTCGTAGTGGCATCGGTGGGTTTATATTTGTCGATACTCTCAATATCGCCAGTATCGGCAACGACAGTTGTAAAATTTTTTAATTGCTGAAGAGAAGACATGATCGAAACCACTCCCAGATATGAACTGATCTAGTTATACAAATTTCAAAATTTTAGTACTCACGGGTCAGGGTCAAAACACCACTTCCCAGCGATTTTAAAAATCAAATGAAACGAAATCACGCCTTCTAACACTCAAACCCGGCATGCAAATGAGAAAGGGATGCAGTTCACATTCGAGAAAAAAACAACTCTCACTTCAATTATTTCTTCTTGTTTTTCATTGAAAACATAAAGGTTGTAGGGTAGTGAATAGTCACAGAGGATTAAAAACTTTTTAACTACGTTTCTTTGATAAAACTACTAGATTAAAAATACACGCTAGGACAAGTTATTATTTATTTTATTATTGGTTATTTGTATTATATTAACAAAGATTAAGCTAATTCATTGCATTTTTGTAGCTTTGACCTCTACGCTTGCTAAACCATCTATGATTTTTAAAGTTGTTAAAGTTTGTTATTCAGTTATAAATCTGTATTTAGATCCATATTTTATTCCACATGCATTTTTGTTTTGTTTCACATACTGATATTTTCGTTGCGTAGTGACCCGCCAAACAAACAAGTACAAAAACTATTATTCCCTCTACAAACTCATTTATTACTAAAGAAACACCGTATTCAAAGTTTAAAGTATTTTAATTTAAAAACACGCAAATGACTTTTTCAACTTAAAAGATATTTATTTACTCAACATGTATATTTAAATAAATCATATTTCTGACGATATATGAACGGGTTAAAGTAAAAACAGTTGATTAAATCAATCTAATTAATATTGGATCTTAAAATGGTAAGTTAATTTATATTTTTTCTTATCTAACGGTTGTAAATAACCATATGTGTTGTTCCAATCAAACCATCTCCCTATTCCATAATCAATAAGGTAGAACTTATTAAGTTTCGTGTCACCAAAGTATACGAAACAGAATTAACACTATATAAATATAGTGAAATAGGATAACAACCCTAAAAAGAAGTGCGAGTTTCAAAAAATCTATATTTTAAAATAATTGAGTTTTTCCACATTTTGAAATCGCTGCCACTCTGTAATTGACAGAAGAATGTCAAGTTTCATAATATCTTGTAAAAAAAACCACCACGTAGATTTATTTTTGCCCCAAAAAAAAGTAACCAATGGCAGGCAACATGACATTGCCACAACCTCCTCTACGATTAGCCCTAGCCGCCATAACTTTCTTCTCTTGATATTTCCAGTTTCATTGACGTCTTGAAATACGCGTGTTAAGTCTCTTGATAATTCTATTTCACAATAAGTGAGAATACTTATGTATTTTGGGGTGATTTAAAAAAAGTAAGTTTTTACTGCTGTGGCTACATTTGGCATGTCAAGTTACTGCAGAGGAGGTTAAACAAATGCCATATAGTCTGTCATTGCATAAAAATGTATGCTAAACAATTTTTTTTGAGCACAAATAAAACAACACAGAAACTTGACCTTATTAATGCAACAGAGAGGGTTTGTTTACCTCGCCCTGCTTATTCCGACAACCAACAAAACTCGCTGATGTATTTAAGGAGGAGTGGAGTTGCTTAATGCTTATCATAGCTGAATTAATAAATATATTAGAGTCTTTTATTTCCTCTTCTCCACAAAGTATTTTTGTCAGATTTTTTTCTTAGGTGAGCAAACTAATTTAACTTTTTTAGGGGTTGCTATCAATGTTGAGAAAGCTGAGATCAAGTGGTGAAACTGAAATACGTATATTACTTCTAGGACTTGATAATGCAGGTAGGATAGAAATTCTAAAATTGATTTTAGAATAAGTAAGTAAAAATATTTAAACATTGCTGACCAAGACAAACCTGATCAAATATTGACAAAGATAGATCAATACGTCTAACTTTGAAAGACTTAAATTTTATGTCAGCTGTAACACAGCAGACAAAAAATACTGTTAGAATGTAAACATTCTGATCAATGGAAACAGAATTCAAAACTATTGAATTCGTAGGTTACTTTAGCCTCATTTTAAATTATGGTGTATTGGTTTGTAATGAAGCAATATAAACTATTTTATGCTCAATCTCATTCAAACATATTTTATGCTACTTAACAAAATATTGGTTTTTGATAGGTAAGACAACACTGATGAAAAAATTAGCGGATGAAGATGTAACATATGTAACACCAACTCAAGGATTCAATGTTAAAACAGTCCAGTCAAAAGGATATAAATTAAATGTATGGGATATCGGAGGACAGAAAAATATTAGACCTTATTGGAAAAATTATTTTGAAAATGCAGATATAGTTGTAAGTAATCCTACACCCAAGCTTTTGAAAATATACTTATTCATTGGTTTATTAGAAACATTACGATAATACATTAAAGAATCATAAGAATAACTAGAAATAGTAAGGAATGAAAGAGTGCAGTAAGTGCTGAATGTAATGGCACTGTACAGTAAAGAAAATTAATTATTACTTCTTCTTCATTTTTACCAAATTTCTTTTCTCTCAGGTTATACTCCTGTACAATATATGTAAAAAAATATGCAAATAATTTTTTCTCAATGATCTTTAAATTTCAGATCTACGTAGTTGATAGTGCAGATCTTGTCCGCATAGATGAAACTGCTTCTGAGTTAATGGAGCTACTAGAAGACAACGCACTATCTGGAGTACCGATTTTGGTAACATTTATAAAATTAAATTTCACTTATTTAATTTAAATTATTTATTGTGAACTCCAAAAGTTTGATATCTAAATATGCAATCTAATTTGTTAAAACTATATTATGCTTTACAAATGAAATTAAAATAGTCTAAAAAAGTGATGAGAAAGTAAGTAGAGTGTTGAAAAATGATCACTGATATTTTTTAACACAATACATTCTATTTTTAGGTGATGGCAAATAAACAAGACATCGAAGGTTCAGCTAGTGCAGCTGATGTAGCATCAGCTTTAAGATTAGATGAAGTAAGAGATAGATCTTGGCAAATACAAGCATCTTGTGCCACTCAAGGAATCGGTCTAAAGGTTTGTTCCAAACATCTTGCACTACCTGTATTGAGTTAGTGTCCATCTGTTAGTGAGTGTTTTGATATCCTTATCAAACGTGTTGATAAGTATAGATCAATCCTATGAATAGTGCCTATGAATAGTTTTATCAATATTTTATATTAACATAAATATATAACATACATTTATAATTTTACTAGAAAAATCCAATCTAAGTCAACTCTGAATAAACAATGTTTTACTTATTTAAAATAAAATTGATAGCTAAAATACAGTGCTATTGCTAAGTACGAGGTATGAGGTACCTTGGAACTTTTCCTAATCACATTAGATTCACTAAACTAATCCTCCCAACTTTGGCTCGCTTCCCTCATCCTCGGGATATAAAAATCACCAAATTTACACTGCACCACAACATTAAACTCACTTCCCAGATTATTATTATTATTGGATGGCGGTCAGCCATCCAGGAACTGACCTCGCTCGATGCTGCTGAACTTTTATGATCCAACAAAAACAGTGGATATTTTCTTGCCATATTTAAAGAAAGCTTTGTACACTTAATTATCATGTAAAGGGATAAGTAAACTTTGTATACTTATTTACATAAGAGCAACTCAATTAGATTATTTTTTTTTTTTTTAAACAAAGAGTATTTAAGTCATTCAATAGCAATTGAACTAATCCTGATAATTAGAAAATGTTGACACATTTGTTGATCTTATACATGTCTACATGCATGCCAAATATTAAATTAATCAAAACACTTTTCTGCGTTTTATGAATTTTTAAAATTTTTGCTTAGCCATATTGCAGGATCATGAGATCATTAAAAATTATTTCTCCAATAGTACCACTAGACATAATGATTTATTTTTGTACAAAGTTTCAACTCTCTAGCATAAACACATGGGTAGTTACGATGATAACAGACACACTCACACACACACACACAAACTCATACAGACAGGCTCAGGAGGTCTTAAATACATCTGAAAGGGAGAATTTAGGTGAAATCCCGGTGTTGGATTGTTTTGCAAACACAATACTTTTTCAATATACCTACTGTATGAATGAGAAAAAGTAAAAACACATCTTATGAGGATGATAAGACTTAACTTTTCTAGAACTTCTATTAAATATTTCTCACCCAAAAGTCAAAAAGAGGTAAGAGGATTCCATAATTATTTTATAGAAGAACTATTTTTTAATTTGCCCACACACTGAGGCTTAGCCTTGTGGGTTTCTTCTGTACTTCATTTTTATTTGTCATTAGTTAAAGGAGATGAAATCTTCTTTTACATTCTTTTAAAAGATAAAAACATATTTTGCAAATAAAACAGTAGCAATAACAACTTAAGAGGTTTTAATGAAGCTTGGGTTCGAAATTTATAACTTCAATTTGCAGCAAACCATTTTTACATTTTTCAACGGAAGAACATTTCAACCAACTTATAAACATTTGAAATAATTTTATTTCGGTAATTTATTTATTTACATATTAACGGGTTTCCCCATTAGTTAACTGTTATATATTTAATGTGAGACCTATTCCTTCCAGATGAATGTTTACGTTTAACTGAATCCAACTTCAATAGAAGTATAAAATAATTGTAATAAGTATATTATGAAGTATATTAAATTAACAATGAACCATCCAACTTCAATAGAAGTATAAAATAATTGTAATAAGTTATATTATGAAGTATATTAAATTTAACAATGAACCATCCAACTTCAATAGAAGTATAAAATAATTGTAATAAGGTTATATTATGAAGTATATTAAATTTAACAATGAACCATCCAACTTCAATAGAAGTATAAATAATGTAATAGTATATAATGTATATAAATTAACAATGAAGAAGTATAATTAATAAGTTATATTATGAAGTATATTAAATTTAACAATAAACCATGAATGTATATTGGCAGTTCAAAGCAAAGCTGTAAGGTCGCTGATCAAAACTGATTTTTACAGTGGGAAACAAAGTTTTTTTGAGTTTTTATTGAAATACATCCTAATTATAAATGTTCGAGTTATTTATAAAATGTTATTTATCATAATGTTGTATAAATAAAACAAACAAAAGATTTATTAATACAAATCATTAAACTGTTAACATGTGATAAAATCAACTTTTTTTATAAGAGCCTTTAAGAATCATCACCCTCTTGTTAGCAATGTCATCAGTGCTGCCCTCTAGCCAAGTTTGATTTGTGAATAGTGTTATTCAACACAGTACATTTAATATATTTACACAAAAGTAGTAAACACAAAATTAATAACCATTCCAACAAAAAAAAGAGACTCAAGTTAAAAAAATATATTCATAACAAAATACATATGGTTTATATATTATATTATATAATATTAAAAAGTTTTTTTTGTTTGTTTGCAGGAAGGTCTTGAATGGATAAGTCAAAACATTAATAAAAAGAAAAGATAAACCCAGAGTCAACCTCACCAACAACAGAATTAAAAAAAAACAATTTGGTGAATATACTAGTTTGAAAAATATTAATAAAATAAATTTATAATTTTAAGATTGCTTTTTTAAAATATATATTATGTTAAAATAGGTACAACAAAACTTATATTTGAGATTAATATCAATAAAAGTAAAACATTATGTCTGTAAAACAATCAGAATTGTTTTAGTTTGTAATAAATTAAAATATAGTTTCGTATAAATTAAAGATAATTTTTATACATGTCACTGACCTTTTACTAATTTTTGATTTGAGGACCAACCTATTTTATGTTGGCATACTAATTTTAGATTTGAGGACCACCTATTCTATGTTGGCATACTAATTTTAGATTTGAGGACCAACCTATTCTATGTTGGCATACTAATTTTAGATTTGAGGACCAACCTATTCTATGTTGGCATACTAATTTTAGATTTGAGGACCGACCTATTCTATGTTGGCATACTAATTTTAGATTTGAGGACCAACCTATTCTATGTTGGCATACTAATTTTTGATTTATATGGGAACCTGGGAACACCCAGTGTATTTGTTAACGTAGTCAATTATTTGAGTTAAATTTAAGAGGTCTAAATGTTTCTTTTTTTGGAGATGGGCTAAATATTACGGATGAATATGGTTCACTCTGTAAAAGTTCTTCATCCAATGGGGTCTGATCTTTTACCTCCAACTTTAGCTTGGGCCTTTCTGTAGAGGTAATTTAGAATGTTGATGTATTTTTTACTAACTCCAAGATCAAGTAAATTTTTCCATGAAACATCACGAGGAATAGAATCGAAGGCCATACAAAAGTCTACAAGAATTACATTAAAAATGAATAGCCATTAATAAGTCGAATTCTGATAGCTGAGTAGAGAGTAAAAATATGGTCAACTCAACTCCTTCCCTTTCTAAAGCCCCTTTGCTCTTCAGGAAATATATCATAAGTTTTGCCCATGCAGATAATATTGAGGATAGTATGTAAATATTTTAGAGATGGCATTATTTAAAGCTCTAACAGTGTAAGTTTAGATGGTTTTGCTGGTCTCCTTTGTTATACATGATTGACTCACACCAGGCATTAGGTATTTATTATTAAAACAAACCTCAACATTTTTCTTTTTTGAGCGAAATTTCAAAGAAAATTGAGCTAATGAGGTCTTTGGAGTTAAAACAGAAAGCAGGGGCATTGATTCTATTCGCCCTGATTTTAAATATATATATATATATATATATATATATATATATATATATATATATATATATACTCACACACACACACACACACACATCTCTCTCTCTCTTCTCTCTCTTCTCTCTTATATATATATATATATATATATATATATATATATATATATATATATATATATATATAATATATATATAATATATGACACATGTTTAACTCACCAATGGACTTACTTTGCAAATCCTCATGGGCCTTCCAACCCTAATAAATTTATAATTCTACGAAATTAAATTTTTCTACCCCTACATATAAATTTTTATATTTATTTAAAACTAAATAAACATAATTTTTCATTGATAAAAGACAGTTTATAAGAAAAAGCTGGTAGTTAAGGATAGGATGTTTAGAAAATTATTTGTGGGGGGAATTCAAAAATCTTCTCATAAGGCAGCCTACAGGTAACCTTTGCCCAGTTGTCTATTGCTAAATATGTATAGCAAAATATTGCAATTATTATCTTACCTATATTATTATAATAATTATTATTTATTAATATTAAGAATGCATTATTTATGTAGTTAGCTAAGACCAATGACAAATATTTGGTTAAAAAGTATTAAAATATTAGTAGGATTAATGAGTTAAAGAAAAACATGATAAAAGATACTGTGGTTGAAGGATAATAGAAACATAGACAGATAATTAAAAAAATAATAAAGTCCTTCAGCCTTAAAAAAATAAAGTCCTTAATCTCTGTACCGTGTTGGCCTAAGGACCAACACCACAAACATTTTAGGGTATTTTTTCGACACCACTTTATTGTTGCTGTCAATTATGATTTGTAGTGACTTGCAATTTAGCCAGTATTAGTATTGCCCACTGTAATAATTGGTCATTAGCGTGAAAAAAATGGTTGACGAACCAATGAGGTTGGCCTGATTTGAAATTTTAGGCGTGGTATAACATCCATGACTAACCTCATTGGCTCACTCTCATTATTTCCCCACACTGTTAACTGATTATAACTGTGTGTTTTACTATGAGCAAATTTTCATCATGTGAGCCACATAGAGAGGTATAACCAAGCAAATTGGCAACATAACAAATAAATGCTTAATTTATTTTTAAGTAAGCATGAATATCTTATTTTTAAAACAAAATCATTTTAAAATTATAACACATCATAACCCTTAATTTTGTTGCTGTTGAATTATCACCTACCATTTTTTAACAATTTAAAAGAAAAAAAATCAATCTTAATTTATCACAGCTTATATTTACTCTATATATTACAATAAATAAATATTTATATTAAACTATTTTTACAAATTTTTACTTGTATTTACTTGAACTAATTAAATTTCTTAAACATAAATTAAATATCTTATAAATTAATGAGGAAAATCATTATATAAATAACAGATTTTTCACATTTTCTTAGTTTCAAAATGCCAAAAATTCTTTTTAAATAATACAATACAAATAAAATACAAAAATTCAGCCATAAATCTGTGTGCTCATAATTACATTGAAAGAATTGGAGATACCAGGTTAAATAAAAAAATTTAACATTGTTACCAACATAGAGATATTATTACTAGAGGGGGGGGGGTTGAATTTTGACACAAAAATAACCTGACCAACTTCAAATAACAATATAATAAAATAAACAGAATATCTCATTTAAAAGAATAGAAACAATATACTAGAAGCTGAAAACAATTGATTTATAACCTAACTTTATCTTGGAGGAGATTGCATAGAGCCCTGAAGCCCCAAAATGATGTTTCAGGCCTCTTGATGTACTAAGAGGTTATGCCTCCTCTAATACTATATCTCTATGGTTACCAAAGATAATTGGTATCCTCTTCTGGTACTATGACATAATTTCTGTAGTTTTTCGTTCTTCATTTTTTTATTTAGCTTATCTTGCTTAAACTGAAGTTCACACGAGAAAAACGAAAGCCTGTTATGAGATTTATTTAAAAAGTGTAGTTGGCACAATGAAATCATATCATGAAAAATTATTTTAAACAAGAGTATTTGTTGAGTAATGGTCTTTGAGAATCTCAAAAACTCAATTTGACATAATTTTAGAGCTCATTGTGTTCATAATCTAGTTGAATATTATGATCTGTCCAGTCACCGCATTCACCAGGATACATCATCTGTAAGAAATAATATGCACGTTTAAAGCACAATAAGCTTTCATTGAATACCTACAAATTAATCCAATTTCAAAGAAAAGGTAAATATTATGAATGTCCTTTTTCAGCCTTTAATAACTAAAATGATTTAGTTAGAATAGTTTCAGTTTAGATGAGGATTTTGTTTTTATCCATGATGGAATTATGGATGAAATCCCTCAAGATGTTTTTAACAGTGTAAGCAAATCATTGGATTCATCTTGTACCTTAATGCAATTATCAAGAAGACCCCTGAACCATTACTGAAGAAAAATTAAAATTTTTCAAATCACTTTGCCTAATCTATTGGCTTAGGCCATTGGACATAACTTGAATGGAAATTTAAAATATTAATTTCTGGCTTAAATTTACATTTTAAATATAAATATATATATATATAATATATATATATGTGTGTGTGTGTGTGTGTGTGTTGTGTGTGTGTGTGTGTGTGTGTGTGTGTGTGTGTGTGTGTGTGTGTGTGTGTGTGTGTATGAACTGATATTTTTTAATAATTGTACAATTGTGCCAAAAACTCTAAAAACTTACTTTGCAATTAGTAACTTGAGATGTAACAGCTCCATAAAGACTTAAAAATGGAGTTCCAGTGTGACCTGATAAAAACCACGATGCTACCAAACTAAAAACAAATAATAATAAATAAGTATAAAATAAATACAAAACCATCAGTGTATTGAATATCAAATCATAGCAATCTCTAAATACAGTTTTTTAAATTAGTAGAGATAGTGTACAATAGAAAAACCATATTTCCCCTTCCGGCCATACTTTACAAGGCATAAATATGAACGTGCTTCCGCAAAATCAGACCTTTTTTCATTAAAAACTTAAGTCTATATTTTCGTGTCACAATTCAAAACTTTTGGAGATTTAAGATGGAAAACCTAAATCTACGGAAGCCTAAAATACTTGTTTTTTTCATTCAAGGTTGTAAGAAAGCACCTTAACTATACTGCTTTACTCCTGATATGATCAATAATCCAACAGCTGCATAGTTAAAATAATTTTAAAACATATTAACTTTATGTCCATAATGAGATAATATCACATGAACTGTGATAATATTTGAAATGAAATGAAATATATTTATTTACCTAGACAACTTAGTAACTTGAGGTCTGATAGGGCTTGAATCAGTCCAAGGCATGTTGATCTGACATAATATCTGTTGGTCGCAGTTTGGTAATTTGATAGAATGGATATAAGCAGCATGCACTCTCAAGATCGGATTAACTATTTCTTCATTCACTCCAGAGTTTACTCTGTCTTCTAATTCGTTTACACTTTGACCACTTCCAACTTTTACAAGTTCCTGTGAAAAAATAAAATAAATATTTCAAAGAGACATTGGGAATAAATATTAGACACTTCAGTAGATATTTAAAATTTATTAAATATATAATATAAACTAGAGGTACGTTATAGTTTAAAAATTGGAAATTTTAAAAGGATGAATCAATTTAATGGACGTCAAAGGGTTCATGATTTTATTTTATTTTATCATACTTCTTCCTAGAAACTCTTTAGAAACATTTTAAGAAGAAGTGCTTTAAAGTGACACACTAAGAAAGGGTATAATGAGACAATATTTGATGCACGTTTTACTCAAACTAATTGCTTATCTTATTACATCAAACTTTAATATTTATAATAAATATAAATGGTAACTATTTCAAAGTTATGCTAAACCTACAAAAGTAAAATTAAAAATTTATTTCTGCGTTATTATACAATACTTACAGAAAAGTAACCCATAGCAGGAAGAATATAAGGGGCCGATGAGACTTGAAATCCCAGCTGTTTAGAAGCTAAACTGTCAACCAATCTTGGTAAAGATTTGCTCAAAGGAATATCTGATTGAAGTAAATCAGATTCATCTATTCCTTGACTTCGTAGCATATCATTAACTGCGCTCACTCCATTGGATAGGTATCTGAAATATGGGATTCAATTTGTTAAAAAAGTAGTTTAAGGTCATTAAAATGTCTCTCGGCTAGTTACAGGAGCTAACTAGTTTATCTCTCTCGACAAGCCTCAAGAACTAATTATAGTTTATCTTTGTTGGCCTCCGGGGCTAATGAAGTTTATTCCTTCGGTCCAGCCGAAAGTAAAACCTTCCTCCATCCCTCGTTGCGTAAATAACTATTTCTGCATAAGTTCCAATTAAATCAAAAATAGGAACGTAGAACATCTGAGTATTCAATGAAGTGTACAGTAAGCATAGCTTTAAGATTAGCTGATTAAAACAAGAATATTTTTAACCACTGGACTAAAATAATAATACTTTACAACTCAAACCAACACCAAAAATTATGAGACTGGTTTAACAATAAATTTGCCAATACCTTTTATATGCCGTTGGATTATTTAGATTATGAATAAGATGAGCAATGGACGTAGTCACGGGTGCCAACCAATTCCTCCTAAAAATACAAAATATACATAAAATTCAATAAATAAATAAAAATAAAAACAGCAGGAGTTAAAATAAAAATGAAATGAATCCTTGATTAATTATTGGCAATGGATTTATCAAATAATTTTCGTCATTGATAATTCTCTTTATGAGAAGCAGCTCGAGAATTTAGTCAATTCCTGGGCTGCCAAAACTTAGTTCACTTTTTTGAATTTATCACTGTTATATACATATTTTTTCTATAATATATATATATATATATATATATATATAATATATATATATATATATATATATATATATATATATATATATATATATATATATATATATATATATATATAATATATATATATATATATATATATATATATATTATATATATATATATATATATATATATATATATATATATATATATATTATATATATATATATATATATATATATATATATATATATATATATATATATATATATATATATATATATATATATATATATATATATATATATATATATATATATATATATATATTATATATATATATATATATATATATTTATATATATATATATATATATATATATATATATATATATATATATATATATATATATATATATATATATATATATATATATATGCTCGCTAGATTGCGTATATTTACAATTTTTCATTCTAAAAAGGGGCTTGATCGACTTGAGGGACTCGCTTCGCTCGCAAGATTGCGTTTATTAGTAATACACAGTAAAAAGTACACCTTATGTATTTAAAGTACATTACAAGTAATCTTTGTTTTGCAAATCCTAATAAAATTAGTAAAACGAATTATGGCCATAATTTCGCAAAATTATGGCTTTTTTTTTCGGTCCGCCATATTAGCCGCCAAAAACTATACAGCTCTGAACCATAGATATTTCTACATGTATACATTTTTTTAAATTGGTCCATTTTTACGGCAGTTATCGTGACACGTACAAAAAAACTTACGCGCCGTCCCAATCTTCTGAAATGTAAGAACTCACTGACGTTCGTTCAACTATAAAATGTGGCAGCCGATAAAAGAGATAAGATGTTACGAAGGAGCAAATTTTATTCTACAAGTTTAAGAAAAAGGCATTTTATATTTCAGCCTATTTAAATAAATAAATGAATTATAAATGATTTAGTGCTGTATAATTATTTTAATGACTGGCTAGTAATTATTTGTAACATTTAACACCCATCACTGTAGTCCTAACCAAGAATGAAAACAAAAAAACATAACTAATAATTTCACAAGAAAAATTAAAAAAATATCACAGGATTCGTTAAATATTAACTCGATCTATTGCCTAACGATGACCCAAAGGGGTTGAAATACATTGTATTTTTTTAAAACTTATAAAATATAAGTAGTTCCTTTGTAAAACACCTTATTATGGTATTCTACAAAAAATATTTTAACCTATAAACAGAGATAAAATTTGGCCAGAATATTTACAAAAAAAAATACAATTTATTGTATTCCAAAAAATACCTGAATGCAGGATTGGCAAGAGCAGCAAAAAGTTTATCCGGATTGAAAGAACCACTGCTGTCATGAGACCAAGATTCAATAAGTTGTCTCAATCCAGTGTCTTCCCACATGGATCTGATGAATTCAGATTGATTCAATTTAGCCCATGCACTTTGTAAGAAAGTCCATATTAGTTGGGTGGCTTGGTCGTGTTGTTCATGAGATGCATGGTCGTCTATGGCAGGATCATCTGAGTGAGTGTGGCCAGGACTTAAAAGAGCAGGTAATAAGGACGCCAAACCACCAAGTCCGCCTCCACTTAGCAGATTCTGAAAACCAGAATCATTATTATTAATTAAAAAATATATAATTTTTAACTAATTTTAAATTTTAACAAAGTCATTGGATTAACAGACGAAGCAATTTGAAAGGGAAAGAGGAACGTTTTCAAATCAAAAACTATAATTAAGAAAATACAATTATTGATAACTCTTTAAAAATACATTTTCCAAAACAAATAAAATATATGATTAATATAATAAAATAACAGTAAAAATATTTTCGTCAAAACTATTCGTAATCTGTATAACTAAAGTAAACCACGTTAAACAGTTATATAAATATATAGTTCAAATAAAACATACACCGAGTATATCGTTACCGTTATACTAATTATCCACAGACGGTCATCGAACTGCGATTTATTTGTCTAGACTTCAAATATGACTCCTAGTACTTATAGATATTAGTAATAATTTGGAAATTTGTTACTTGTCGCGTTCGTGAAGAATAAAAATAAAGCTGCAGGCAAAGTAATAAAAGTGCAAAGACAAAAAGCAAGACAGTCCCGTAGGTAATTAATGTTTTATATTATGTATTGCAATATCATTCATCTACCAGTCTGATATTTTCTGTTTCATATGAACTGAACTATTTAATTATAATTTAATTCGTTAGGAGAGGTCTGTTTCTATGAAATTGCAATTGCTGAGGATTATAAACCTTTCCTCTTTTCCAAAAAAATAAAATTCTTCCATTAAAAATCTATTTATTTTCAGGGTTCTAAGAGAATTTTTTGATAGAAGCAACTCTTTTGTTAAGATTAAGTATGCCGGCACAAGAGCAACTCGTAATATAACAGCAAACGATAACAAACTCCCTAAGATAAATAAAACTATAGAGTTAAATAAAATCGTAAAATGCGGTTGTTTCCCGACTTAAATATTTCTTTCATTTGAATCATTAATGTATTTCGAGGTGCGTTATGAAAAAAATCATAACGTCTGATCTACATAGTAGGTTATAATGTTTTTTATAGTTTAACCGTAATGCAAATCAAGGAATAATTCCATAATCATGCGACCGCACTATATTTACCGATTATCTTTAAAAGAAAATAGGAATAAAACATTATTTTACAAAAAAAAATTAATTGTATACACAATGGCATGCAGTAGGGTAAATTTAAAGCCGTTTTCATAAAAACATCAGTTATCAATCAATTGACTTAAAGTCTTGATTGATTGTCAGCACGTGCGAGAGTAGCAATCCTATATAAAGTTAAGGAAATAATTCCTGCTGCAACAGTAGAGGCTGCACGAACGGAATAAGGGTGCCAATACCTTGTTCCATTTGCAAATGCCAACTCGTATGCCGTATACATAGTAAAACACACAGTTAAAATCAGTTGACAGCGTGTGAAAATAATGGGAGGGACCCAATGAGGTTACGCCTGGATAATAAACCACGCCCACAATTTCATATCAGGCTAACCTAATTGGTTAGCCCGCATTTTGTGGATGTTTTAAATAAAGCCATGGATTAAAGAATATAAACTAACTTATGTATAGTAAAAAAATACTGATCGGATTTTCCTGTAATGAGTAAGTACCAAAAAGTGCGAGTCCAAGTATTAATTTTTGAGATTGTTGTTAGTTGGATGTACAAATAGAACGTTCATTGCTGCATATTTCGATTGAAATACGGATTAACAAAGGTTACGAAAGAAATTGTTTTAAACAAATCGGATATTCTGTATGAATCACGAAAATTAACTGTAAATGACTGTAGTCAATCTTTAATCCATTTTATCATACACCGCTTGATCATAATCGGGGTTGGAAAAGGATTGTTTGATCATTTAGATAAACAATAATGAGTTCGTAGGTAAGGTATTATACTAACTTTTAGAAGCTAAAGAATTGGTATTTGCAAATCTAATGGGGTATTGGAACCGTCATTCCGTTCCTGTGGCACGCACTATTGCAGCAGGAATGATTTCCTAACTTCATCATATAGGATTGCTTTTCTCGCGCACACGTGCTGTCGCAGTAAAAAGTTTTCATAATGTATTATGACTTTTATACACACCTGCAATGGATCAGCAGAGCCTTGTCCAGCTCCTGCTAATGCTGCTAATAAACCAGATGCTAAATCCCCTCTATTATCTTTACTAGCTTGTTCTAAAACTTGTTTAGCAGCTTCTAGCCAAGCTTCTTCTCCTAGTATAGGACTGACCACCAAAAGTATGGTTAAATACCTCGCTAGCATGGCTGTCAAAGTATTATTTAACGATCAGACCTGTAATAAAAACCGACATAAAGATAAAACCAACAATAAATATACATGCTTATACAATAAACAGAATGTTGAGGTATCCCAAAACCTTTTGCCTTTTTTATTTTTACTGTAGGTATATAGGAAAAGTAATGTTTTTGAACTGAAAATCTGAAATCGACACTTAACTTGATTTATCCGTGTTAAGAACTCCTGCGAGGTTTTTTAACTGAGTTGTCTGTCTGTCTGTGTGTGTTGTGGATCCCAGAGTGTTTATGATTGCCTGAGTTAAAACTTAGTAAATAAAACAATATTTACGTCTGGTATGCTATCCGGAAAATAAATATTCTCTGACGTCATTACCCATCAATGTAAAGATAAATTTGAATCCATACATTTTCCAATGATGTGGCACGATTGTAGTCATATACGAACAAATTAAGTGCCAACTATCATCTTGTTATCAGCATTAGTTCAATTATTATCGAATGACATACATAAGTGTCATTAAAAAAATCGTTAAGAATCGAAAAATCGTCGAATTTTTCACGAAATTTGGCACGAGTGTGATTGTTATTGTATTAAATCGTTCTTGCATCAAGAACTCACGTCAGAAGAATACATCAAATAAAAGTATTAATTGACACCCTTCGCTCGCTAAGGGAAACATTCGCTCGCTATACTAATCTAAAATAGTATAGCGCTTTCTCCCTTCGCTCGCATCGCTCGTTAGATTACGTATGTTTAAAATGTTACATGAAAAAAGGGCTCGCTTCGCTAGCTAGGTAGCGTATATTTATAATAATGCAATAAAAAAGGCTCGCTTCGCTCGCTAGATTGCGTATAATAATAATAATTTTATTATTATTGTACAAATTACTATAGAAACAAACATACGCACCGTCCCAATCTTCTATAATGTAAGAACTCTCTTACGTTCGTTCAACTAGTATATCATAAGTTGTTGTATGATCACTAGTTCTAAATAGCATATAAACACTTCAGCAGGTAGACGTGTCACCGGTGGTAACAAAATCATCTTTTTACTGTTTGAGAACAAGAAAAATCCAAGGTATTCTGAATCCGATTTTATAGGTATTTTCTAACATAAATACCAATTATAGCAGGGGGAAAAGTAAGCATAGACACCGATATTTTAACGGATATGCTAATGAAATAAAACAGAGTCTCTCCACTAATGATATATATTTGACATAGCTAGCTTTCAATCTTAACAGATCATCATCAGTGCCGGTGAGCAGCGAAGAAAATAGTCAGGAGACAGCGGTTACAGTTTTGTCTAGAGGTTTGTGCCTCTAGACAAACTGTAACCGCTGTATATCATTAGCGGAGACTATGTTTTATTTCATTACTTGAAACTCCACAACTCATTTTTTCCTTATTTGGATATGCTAATGATTAAGGACTAAAAGCTTGAGATTTAATTAAAATAACAAATTCCATTCCCAACCATATGATTTATTGTAAAGAACTTGGTTAATTATTTTTATAAATTACAACCTACTAATTTATTTTAGGACCTGTAATCAAAACTTTTCTTAAAATTTCAATAAAATTTTCATAACCAACATGCGATTCTTGGTAGGATGAAAGTCTCTGTTTTGAAAGGTTTTTCCAAATAATCTTATCATTTTATCCTTTCGTTAAAAAGTATTTTGGGTGGGATATTGTGGTTGAGTCATTCAGCGTTTGCCTGAATTCCAGGAAGATTCCTTATATGGACGAAGCCATATAAGGACATATATATATACACATATATACATATATATATATATATATATATATATATATATATATATATATATATATATAATATATATATTATATCTATATATATATATATATAATTAACGATAAAAAACAGATGGATAAAGTATGAAAGGAAAAACTTAGTATACTTGCAACGTTTCGTTGTATAACATCTTCGTCAGGCAAGAGAAGAAAGAAGACAGACACATACGTACATACATACATACCCACATATATATATATATATATATATATATATATATATATATATATATATATATATATATATATATATATATATATATATATATATATATATATATATATATATATATTATATATATATATATATATATATATATATATATATAACCATCGCTAATTATTAACGAATTGCTGTAAAGATGTCATATAAATAATATAAGATTAGCTTATAAAAATATTACATGAATAAGAAATATGTTATATCTTTTAAAATAAAATTGGGTACAACCAGATCTAAAGATGAAGTTTTGTACCAAGTTTTTACTCTTTAACATAAACATTACAACAGACACACATACTGACAGACGAGATCGTGAAAAATCCATTCGGAAGGTCCGAAATCCCGTCTTTGGATCTTTTTGCAAACACAATACTTTTTCTATATTCCTACAATATAAATGAGGAAAAGGTAAAATACTGAGGCATTGAAAAACCATACTTAAGAATAAAAACAAGCTTTCCCTATGTCTAATCTCTTTATATTAAAGGATTCCTCAAACTCAATTGATGTTCTTAAATATTAAAATCGCATGTTATGATGGATGTAAAGCGGGTTTAAAAGTTAACAGATTATAATTAAAATGTAGATCAAAGTGACAATTTCTCAAATACTAATGAATTAATGACTCCTTTTGATAAAAATATCCAAGTCACCAAACAAAAGTAATTGAGAAATGTAGTTCATACTCAGTACAGTTATTTGGTAATAATATGTTTTAATAAAACTAATTGATATAAGAAAGAGTATTAATGAGTACTTACCAACAAATTTAAATATAAGTAGCCGGCGTTTTTATGGCTTGATACTTAGATCACTGCAACGTCCTTCACCGAATTCCGTAACTATTGGAAATGACCTGAAACTCAAAACTAAAGAACCACGTCACTACCGAACAAAAAAAAAACTTTGGAAGTTCCGCTCTACGTAGTTTGGTCGTTTCTACCTGACCTGACTATAGGTATGAATGTAGGAGAGAAAGAAATAACGGGATAAATTTTCAGGTGTAACTTACCTCAGGTTCCTTCCCTCTCTCTTTCTTACACTACTTAAAAGAACATTTCTTCTTACCGGCTCAAGTAGAGGGGAGCAGTTCATTGAACTTATCAAGTCAATTTTAGCATGACGTTATCATAAATAAACATAAATTTTCGTTAAATTTTTAAGCTCAACCGACTGTAAAATGGATACAAGTTACATTTTCAAATGCTATAAATGAGAATCTTTCGTAAGAGTCTAATGAGTCAGTTACCTCTATGGGCTTGCCAAATTTCACCGGGACAAATCTGGCAAACAGGGGAGGGGGGGGAGTAGTTCATTTATGCAACTAAGATTATAGAATGATTCCTTTCTTAATAAGTCATATAGATACTTTATAATGAGCGAAATAAGACAATAATAGATTGCCAAAGCATTATATATCACTTTACAGCCATGTTGCCTAAATACAAATTTTAGAGCATAAGCAAATCGAATTCTTCATAATGTCAACACTATGTTTTGATGAAGTTAAGATTTTTATGTATAGATTTAGAGGATCTTACCATCTGAAGGTACGAAACCATAAACACAATAAGAAATAAAACCATTTTTTTTATAACTAACCCCAAGTTAAAGACCAGCCAAAAAATTAAAATAATAAGAAGCAAAGAAAAAAATTCACTAAGTCTTGTAAATTGAATAATATGTAATGTGTGTACGTGTGTGTTATGTGTGTATCTACGAATATTTATATAATACACATAATAGTTATTCATACACTAAAGTACTTACGGTAAATTATTTGGCTTTACAGAAAATAAATAAATTACCAGTTTTGTATCGTCTTAATATGTTTATATTGTCAACTAAAAACTTAAAATAACATATTAAAAATACTTAAACTAAGATATATATGGATATCTAATCAAAATTTATAAAAACAACGCCGTTTGGCCTATGTAAATGCAATTAAAATGATAGAAGTGTGAATACTGCCCTCCACGGCACAAGAATATTTTTTTTATTCTTTAGTGGTGGGATATACCTCTATGTAAAACTTAAAATTAAAATTATTGTAATAAAAAACAAATAAAGGTTTTTAAATAAAAAACCATGCTTTATAACACAGATATAAGTCTCACTCAAACTAAAGCATATTCTATAGAATTTGGTTTTAACACAGATATAAGTCCCACTCAAACTAAAGCATATTCTATAGAATTTGGTTATAACACAGATATAAGTCTCACTCAAACTAAAGCATATTCTATAGAATTTGGTTAAAACTCTCAAACTTAAGTAATTTTATATAATTGTGTCAACTATTTATATTTTGCAAAAATCGGTAATATTAAATGATATATGCATATAAGTATCACTCAAACTTATGTAATGTTCTAGATTAGCACTCAATTCTAACTATTTTCGCCAGTTTTAATAATGGACGTCTTGCTTTACAAAAATATTTTTAGTTGGTTATGTGATTGCAGTTTATTATGTGTTTATAGTTTATTATGTAATTTGTAGTTTATAATAATGTCGCTGTATTTTTAGGCACTATACCTAGAAAACTACTTTAATGAGATCGTCGGAATTAAAGAAGTGTTGTATACCCAGGAAGGGTAAATTTAAAAATGTAGAAAAACTATGGACATAATTATGAAACCAAATGTATTCTTTTGAGCACAAAACCTGGTTTTTGGTCTGTAGTTAGACATTACCTTGCTCATAAACATATAACCCTTGAAAGGCGAGCGAAGCTCGTCTGGTGCCTGCTAATTACTCCTGTATTATTTATATTGAGAAGACGACGAAGTGAGGTTTCACAAAGGTCGGCTGATTTATAGGTGTGGTAAAAATATAACCACAGAAATAGTACAGCGTAGCAGGTAGCATTCCTGAAATTTGTGTCTTTTTTACTGAGATAACTTAGACCGAGAGATTTATTCTTAGACAAATAATAAAACTAAAAAAATCAAAAATGAAAACGTTCAGGCAAGGTTCTAAGAAGATAAGAACTTAAATACTTTTTAACAATCAACACGACTATAAGCAGAAGGTTGTTGATTTAACAATTAGACATTTATATTCTTTACATGGCTACTGGTAGAAACCCTACTCGTAAAGTAAATCCTAGGTTATTCCGTGCGATATTTAAGAACATTACTTAAAATAGAGAACAGTTATCTATGTCACTAGGCAGCAAAATAGAATTTTGCTGACTAGTTGTTTTGACTCAAGTTCAAGCCGATCGCAAGGACTAAACATATTTATAGCAAAAGCAAAGCCGAGGCTGAAAAAATAAAATAGGACTGACGAGGAGAAGCCGAGTCAGGCAAAGTACCTGCAGCGGTGTAACCGAAGCTGGTAATCCTAAAGTCAGGAATGTTTCCTTTGCTGCATATGACACTAACACATCTTAGATTTTATTACTATGCAGATATGGACGTACGGAAAAACCTCAACAAAAGTAAATTTATCAATATTAAAAGCTAAAAAATATTCAATTATAATAATATGACTATTTAAATCGATAAAAGGTTAAAGGAAAGGTACTCTAAAATGCATGAGTCACTAAGTTGAACAAAACAAAACAAGGACAAATAAAATCAGTGTTGCCATTTTTTTATTTACGGTTTTTTTGTAAACAACAAATTTGTTGTTTACAAAAAAACCGTATAAGATATATATAAGATATAGAATAAGATTTATCTTATTCTATAATTATGACAAATCTGTATCTAAATGTAACCGATGTCTGTATGGTCATTTTTAACCATTAATGAGCGCGGAAGCCGAAAACAATTGATTTATTATAACCTTAACTCACTCTTGAAGGAGGTTTTGACCAGATTACATAGAGTAAAAAGTTGTTTTTATGACATCACAGTCAGATTTTTGTCTTTTTCTTTTAGTAAATCTACCTATGTCTTATTTACTTCAAGCCTTTATCGCGCACCAGGGCAATACATTTAGAAAAATAACCGGACTAACTAAAAAAAACCTGTTGTTTAAAAAAGTCCCGTTGGGTTCTCTAAGGGTGTGATTGGCATCGTCCAGTTCAGACGTCTTTATCCAAACTAACAATGTACTAATTTTACGCCTTGAATGGCGCATTTAATTTTTGGCATTTTCAAAATTCTGGGTTTCCTGCCATTAATATAAGTTTAAAATGACTGCTCTTAGGGGCTCTGTGTAACCTCATTGAAACCTCCTTCAAGAGTGAGTTAAGCATAGAGATATATACTAGAGGGAGCATAGCCTATCTCAATATACTCAAGGGTGTTTAGGTTACAACCCTGCGCAACATAGAGATATATTACAAGAGGGGCCCTATTGGTTGAATTTTGAAACATCGAAAAAGTAACCTGACCACATTCGATTATCATTGTCATCAAATAAACAGAACAAAAAAACAGTAAATTATATAGTAGAATGTTTAAAATACAATTCATAACACAAACAATCTGTGGAAAGCCCAAAACAATTGATTAATTATAACGTTAACTCCCTCTTGAGGAGGATTCAATGAGGTTACACAGAGCCCCTGAGAGCCCACTAAAAATGTTTCAGGTCTCTCAATGTATTAAGATAGGCTATGCTCTCTCTAGTATATATCTCTATGCTGCGCAAGATATTGTAATTTGGTACTGATTATTTATATATATATATATATATATATATATATATATATATATATATATATTATATATATAATATATAATATATATATATATATATATATATATATATATATATATATATATATATATATATATATATATATATATTATATATACAGGACCGTAAACACAATGTAATTCCACTGATAACAAGAAAGCCGGTTGACTGGTGCACCTAAGTAATGCTGCCAACCTGACAACAAAACATTATTTTACATATTTGTCATTAATATCTATTAATGAAGAAAGATCGTAAAGAACAAATATACACCTGCTGAGTATTTAATAAAACTGGTCTTAGATGGCAAAAGGATGGCGGAATACAAGAATCTACATTTAGTTGACGAGGACTACTTTTAATATAATTTTAATTAAAAACGTTAAACTATAATTTAAAATGCTTAAAATATTGTAATGCACCGATATTTATATTAGTATTTTATGAATAATCAATAATTAATTAATAAGAACATAATAATTCAGCAACCGGAAAATTTCAACTTTTTTTATAAAATTGTATATTGTTAGGTTGGCAGCATTACTTAGGTGCACCAGTGAACCGCCTTTCGTGTTATCAGTAGGGCTCCTTCTATATTGAGTTATGTATTTAGAATTATTCTAAGGTTATAATAAATCAATTTTTTCGGCTTTCCGCACATTGTTTGTGTTTTGATTTGTATTTTTAACGTTCTACTGTATGACTTATTATAATTTTGTACTGATTATTTGATTATATTTATTAGCAAAGGTGGTCAGGTTACTTTGTCGATGTTTCAAAATTTAACCAATAGGACCTCTCTAGTAATAATATCTCTATGCTTGTATCAGCTGATTTTGACTTTTGACCTTCTCCCACTACAAAGTTGTTTACTTGTGTGTGATTGTGTGTATGATTTTTACGTTTTTCTATAATTTCTAATTTTCCCGAAACCTTTTGTTATAGTTATTGTAGTTTTCCGAGGATAAGAATTTCAAAGGAGTTACATAATGTCGTTTTTCTCACGCTGTTTATCGAATCGTTCATGCACTTCCGCATTTTCTGAGTAGAATGAATCATAAAATAACTCCAGTTATTTGCAATCACTATAGATTCAACTTATTATATCGGTTTTAACATTTATTAATTAATTATGTAATATTATTTTAGTTGAACTAAATGTAAAAGTCACTGATAATCAATTAGTACTAAAATATCGCACTGCGTTTAAACAAATTGAATACATTTCACTTTGTTGATTGAATATCGAAATCTCTAAATATGTTTAAGTAAAAACTATTTAGGCAATTTTTTTTTATTTTCTATACTTGTTTGATATTAACCGTAAAATCTCATTTTTGTGATATTATATTATTATTATTATTATATTAATAAAATGACTTCAGTTAAGAGTGAAACAGATTCTGTAAGTGACGAAGAATCAGATTTCTTGGACCCTAGAATACAGGTAAAAGACTAATTATACATTTTATAAAAAAAATAGTTAGGTTAGTGTGTGGTTGAATGAAATATATACTATATTTACACGAATGCTTCATATGTACTCAAAGTAGGTTTGAAAAAAGTTATCGTTTAAACGAGGCTTGAGATAGAGTTGAAAAAAAGATACTTGACGTAAACTTATAGCCGTATAAACACTTGGGCTTGACTTGAAATAGATTTAAATAAGGGATGCAGCATTTTGTTTGCTAGTGTAGCAGCAGTGTTCCTCCAAGTTAGCGTAAAGATTAGTAAGTTTGTCGGAAATAAATGTATTTTTACATATAAACGGTACAAGACCATGGTACAATTTTAAATCAATAAATACACAAAAAATATTTAACAGGAATTTAAACAACAGATAGGTATTTGAAGTTATAACATTATCTGTTATACCATTATGTACCTAAATGGAAAGACTCGTGTATTTCTGATCTGCATGGATTTTTTAAAAACTTTTTTATTGAATAATGCAACTACATGAAACATATGTTATTAGCAATAATAGTAACAGTGATAAGATAGGGCTTTGATATGACTGTTGCAAGAATCTACCCAGTGACAACAAATGACAACAGTCAATTTCTACAGTAGTCATTTCTTTTTTTTTAAATTTTATTTTTGATATGGATATATATTCTATGATGAATTAGTTTAGTTTATAACTTTTTGTATACGTGACATTGATACATTTACATATATTTATTTAATTTCTTTAATCCATATTAATTATTATACATTTTTTCCAGATCGAATTAGAAAGACTGAATACATGCACTGATGAAATTAACAAACTTGAAACTGAGCTCGATGAAGCCAACACAACGTTTAGAATGTTACTAAATGAATCCATGAGGAGATTAAAACTATTAACATGTAAACTTGGTTCTTGTATTGACAGAGCACGTCCGTACTATGAAGCAGTCGATATAGCCAAGAAAGCACAAGCTGAGTGTCAAAGAGCAGCCGTCAAATTTCAAAGAGCTAATGGTAAAAATAATATATTATTTAAAAAAATTCGAGTTTGTATAAAACTAATGTTTTATGTTTTACAGTACTTGTTAATATGAGTTTAACAATTTATTTTTTTTAAATAAATTTCTTTTACATTTATCATTTGATACTACCGAGTTTTGGAAAACATGAATAGTTGACACAATATAATTGTGCGAGAGACACCTAGGAAATGTTACAAGCAAATGCAATGCTACATCTGGGAACTGTTCCATCATTTGACATTCGTTATCATTGATGGCTCGACATAAAGTCATGTCCCACTCTATTTCGTTACGTCTAACTCATCAGGTATCCCTGATGAGTTAAACATAACGAGACAGCATTGCATTCGCTTGTTACATTTTCCTAGGTGTCTCTCGCACAATTATATTGTGCTCTTTTACAATTTTAAGTTATGACTTAAACAGCCAGTCCTAATCATCTTAAATTTATTTTATCAAAAGTATTTAAACAACAATTTGTTTCTCATTTATTTAGAGGTAAAGCCCCAATGCAAAAAATTGAACCTAATTGCAATATAAAAATTTTGAAACTTAAAATGGTGTTAGTACAAGGTGTTATGTCAGAGGATGGAAAGGTATTTGGAAAGAGGTTCCTCTACCTTCATAAGATGTGCTGCATCCCGCAAACTTTGGTTCAAATAATCCTCTTTTTACTTTTCCATATTTATACCTTAGGTATATAGGAAAAATATTGTGTTTGGGGCTCTTAGAAAAAACAATTTTTTTTAACACAATTAAAATGTGCAGGTCTTTAGTTTATTGACAAGTCCCACCAAATTTAATGATAAAAAAACTTAATAAGTGTTTTTATCATTAAATTGGTGGGACTTGTCAATAAACTAAAGACCTGCACATTTTAATTGGGAAACGGCTGCCAGTGGATTTTTTACTTTTCCCCATTTTTTACTTTTATTTCATACTATATCCGTTGGTATATAGGAATAATATTGTGACTGCAAAAAATCCGAAACTGGGATAAAACCAAAATTATCCGTTTCAGGTGTTTTAAAGGCCTCCTATGTAAGTGGTTTTCACATAGTTGTCTGTTTGTTTGTGAGTGGTGTGTGTGTGTCTGTTATCATCGCTCCTTGGGTATTTATGCTAGAGAGTTGAAACTTTGTACCTAAATCAGTCTGCCCCCGTAGTTGTGCTATGATATCATTAACCCCCAATAATGACTCAGTGATGAAACATGATGACTCAGTCATAAAACGCAGAAAAATAATGCGATCGGATTGAGAATTGGCCTGCATGTAGCTATGTACAAGATTAACATATGTGCCATTATCAGCATTAGTTCAATTTTTATGAAATGACATGTGTATGTTTTTTTAATGGAAAATAATCCAATTGAGTTGAAATTCAGCCCAATAGTATACCTTTATGTAGTATAGTTTCGTTTTAATGGGACAAATATATCCATGATTTTTGTTGTATCATAAACGTTAAGCAGCACTGAACGTGGTCAGTGCCTGAATGGGTGACTGCTGGGGATGAAATGGATATATTCACTATCTGTGGACGAGCGAAGCGAATGTAAAGGTGAGATGCTTTATAATTTCACACTTATATATTCTGAGGACGATGTGATGAGGAAAAGTTGCTAGGTACCCTGTACCCGATATTTATACATTAATTTAAGTCGTTACTTAAATTGAGTTTATGTATTTATTAGCTACCCAATTTATGTTTTTATTAGCTACCCGATTAATGTTCTAATTTGTTATGTTGCTTGAGAAAATAACATCTATTTTGGAAGTTTTTTGCATTTATTTTTATTTCTAAATGAAAGTTCATTTTTTGGCTTAAGACCTTTAGTATTTTAGTTTTCTTGCCTTGGTTTTTTTTTGTTCTTAATAAAATAAATAAACAGTCACTTTCAGTCAAAAAATAGTCACTTTTCTATTTTTATATTTTTTAACCACCACTTTAAAAAAATATCTCTGATCTGTTTACATTTTTTTTTATTATTTGATAAGTTAATTTTTATCTTCATAAATTTCAGAAATTCATCAAGCTGCTAAAGAGACTGTGGCTCTTGCAGAAACAAGGTTTTTAAGTAATCAACATGAATGGCAATTTGACAGTGCTTGGCAGGAAATGCTTAATCATGCTATTATTAAAGTAAGTTTTTGTTAAATATCTTGTGCACTATGTACAAACTTGTGTTAAGTTAATGAAGGTGTATCATTTCACTTTGTTCAATTATTTTACCGTTTTATATATATACAAATATAAGATTCACAGTTTTAATTAATTTGAAAATATTTTTTTGGCTTGTTAATTATTTAATAACAACTGCACTGCTCTTAATATATTATTTTTATTTATTTACTAGCAGTGATACCCAAACTTCGCTCGGCAAATATTTTATTTATCAAACAAATTATTAATTATTACTATGAAGACTTAAAAAAAAGATGTTGTTAACTAATACTACTGTTATTTTAGCTCTGATCTAGATGTGACATAGTTTATGACTCCTTCTGATATATGATTAGTCTAAGTTTAAACTTTGGTCTAGATCCTTTAGGTAGTTTTCGAGTTATCTAAAACTTATTTTTTAAACTAATCTTCTATTGTTATTTGTGAAGGAATTTTGTTATAATGTGGTCAAATATGACCTATGATTTGTTTAAGTGTAGAGTTTAGTCAAGATCCATCGATTAGATTTCAATCTGTAACCACTTAAAATTTAGTGTTGCTCTAAACCTGTATTATTTTCGAACGGGTCTCGATAAAAATTATTAGGTGACTACTCAGACCTATGAGCATTCTAAGTTTAAAGTTTAGTCAATCAGATTGCAATCACTGGGTTGTTTCTCTTACGAGCCTCTCCAGTCAACGAAACTATGCTAACCCTAATCTGTAATATTAATTGTTGTTGTATATAGTGTATAAAAAAGTTTAGGCAAGATCTATCAATTAGATTCCAAGCTGTAAGCACTCAAAAAATATTTTTTACACTAATTTCTTTGAGTAGTTTTCGAGTTATAAGCAACCATAATTTTAAACTTATTATATGTATATATATATATATATATATATATATATATATATATATATATATATATATATATATATATATATATATATATATATATATATTGATTTGTTATATAATTTCTTTTCTGCTTTTAAATATGTCTACTTTTCAAGTTGGTTATGCGTGAAGCATTCTTTAAAGTTAATTGTACTATTTATTTGTTATTTTAAGTATCACTTTTTTGTGTAAGTTACTAATATGTAAAATATCCCTTAGTTTATTAAATTATTAGCTTGATGGATCTAAACATGTTATTTTATTGTATTTGTTAATCAAGTAATTGATTTGTTCAGGTTACTGAAGCTGAACATCAAAGGACTGAAAGTGGACAAGAACATCAGAAACGAGCTACTTTGTTTAATGTTGCTGAACAAAGAGTATGTTATATATTATTTTCTTTAAAGTTACTGGAAATAACGTGTTGTATTGTTTAGTGCAGGTACAATGGACCCACATACGAGGTCTAAGTACCTAGGAAATTATTTCCTCCGGAATTTAAAAAAAAAAAAAATTGTTTAGTGTGGTTCAACAAAGACTATGATGTATTGTATGAAAATAGAATAGATTTATTAGCTTGAAACAATTGTAAAATGTACGCCAAAATAAAATTTAAAAATAGCAGAAACATGAAAAACAACTGCATTTGTTAACTTAGTGACTGTGGTTATTCACTGATACAGTACAATGGATTCCGGAGAAGAAACTCTTTAGTGATAAACATTTTCTTTAAGGATTATACTTTAGCTACTAGTTAGCTCACTTCCTTTGAAAATCAAGAAAAAATAAGTTATAAGTGTAATGCTAATTCTCAGTCTGTGCATCAATATCCTTAAATATCCTTAAACAAGCAATATATCCAAAGGAAATTGGCTAAATGCCACCCACACCAATGCCAGAATTTTTAAACATTTGAAGAAATTATGTCCCTATAATGTTTTGGCTGACTCTTGATTTAGATAGTTTACGTGGGTTGATTGCAGGCATTGTCTTTGTTTCTGGTATAATTGGTACTTGATGGCCTTATTAAATGAGACAAAGTTAAGCGTTATGTACACTCTTTACTTTTTAAGGATTAATGTTTTTGAGTTTTTTATCTATTAATAGAATAGATAAGATACTCTTTATATTATGTTTAATTGCTCATTAAACAATATTTTTAATGCTATTGAACAAAGAGGATATTGCTTTATGTGACTCTGAACTTTTTCTTATCACATCGGATTCGCTATGATCCTCCTCCCTACCTCCGACTCACTTAGCTCGAACTCAGAAAATACAAGTTGTTAAATTTATACTGCAAAACGTCTTCAGGTTCGCTTCGCTCGTCCTCAGCAAATATATCTATTTAATTCCCAGCAGTCACCCATCCAAGCATTGACCCTGCACAATGCTGCTTAACATTTATGATCCAACGAAAATCATGGATGTACTGGTCATATTTAAACGAAACTTATGCACTTATATATTGAGTAAAAGTATACTCTTGTAGCAACTTTCAACTTAATTAATTTTTTCCAAGTTTTTACAAATTTTTAAAAAACGTATACAGGTTATTGAATAAAAATCAAACTAATGCTGATAATGAGACAAAACTTGGCACATATGTTAGTCCTGTACATAACTAAATCCATGCCAAATCTCAAATTGATTTTTATGTGTCTTATGATTTTTAAAAATTTTTGCTGTGTCATTATTGCAAGTTAATGACGTTATAAAAAAATATTTTCCGAATAGCTCAACTACAGCAATAAACTGATTTTTGTACAAAGTTTTGACTCTCGAGCATAAATAAACTGGGAGCTACGATGATGACAGACAACTTTGTAAAAACCACTCAGGAGGCATTAAAACACCTGAAACAGAAAATTCCGGTGATATCCTGGTTTCAGATTTTTTTTGCTAACATAATACCCTTATAATACTTTTCCTTTTTTATCTACTAAGTATATTTGAAAAATATTAAGTATAATATTATCCTATTAAGTATAATTGAGAAAAAGTATAAATGTTAGAAGAGCAGTAAATCTTACATTAACCCTAGAATTAACTACTCTGCAGTAAAAGTCTGAAATAATTAATTAATATCCAAATAATATCCATTCCAATTAATTTCAACCTTTTTGAATTGCAATTGTCACAATCACAATTCATTACAAATCACTGGCTTGCAGTGGTTTGTAATAAAATTAAAATCAATTCTAGATCAGTATTTTATAATTCACTCAACTTTAAAATTTATTTTAGGTTGTGATGCTTGAGCAGAAATTAAAAAGAACTATATTAAAGTCAAGACCATATTTTGAAGAAAAAGCTCTTTGTCAGGTAAGTTTTCTGTATTTTCTTTTTGTTCATACAGACTGCTGTAAATATTGTTTGCTGCAATGCAAAGTTGTAAAAAAATAAAATGAATGTTTAGTTTTACTAAAAATGTGCAAAGGTATATATTGTCATTTTATGGCAAAGGACAGGGACTCGCAAAAGTCAGAGTCCTGCAGACCCCCATTTCAGATTAATAGTACTTGCCGGACTTCCTTTTCTGTAACCCCCCTTAAATAAATCTGGAACGTACACTCATCATTAACCTTCCTGCATTTAAAGTTTTGAATTGCGCCATGAGAAGCAGCAGGAGAACTTTTGGCAGGAGAAAGTTTGATTTTGACCGTTTGAACCATCAAGTGAATGCTTTATTGACTCCAATTACCTTCTGCGGTGTATGAGGAAACAACCCTTAGAAATTCAATAAAAAAGAAGATTGTAATTATTTTCAGTACACACTCTTAATTCATACAAAATGTCCAATTGCCAATTTTTTTTGCTGCCTTCAATGTTTCTTATTCTAAAGAAGGTGAAGGTGAACACTCTATATTTTTCAATTCAATAAACAGAAACTAGGTAATTAATATAGCAACCCCAACTTTTGTTGTTTGATGTCGTATTAGTCATGTAGTGTTTGAGTGTAGGGTTGTAGTATGAAGGAAAGACCACTGCCTCTTGATCCGCCCTCACTAGCCTACTGTCCTATTGCTTTCATGGAACCATGGCAAACTAAGCATGCCCGCTTTGTGACAAAACCAACTTTGGTCATCGGCATTCTAAAACTATTGGGACTGATTTCAGCTCAATCCTACCATTCGAAGTGGCGGACTATTCTTTTATTTATAAATATTTAAACTATATGTGAAGTAGTCTAGTTATTGTCTTATTAAAAAAGATATATAAATTTACCATTGTTATTTTTACCTAACCTGAACTTGAAGAGCCATTAATGTCTAAGTTACCTATCTTAACATGATGACATTTAATTAATTTAATGTTTTGATCCTTCATTTCTCCCATTGTATTACATGAAATTAATATATAAAATTATAGGAGCAATTGGATACTCAGAAGAAAAGAGTTGATGAACTTCAGTCCATGATATCCAAAGTTAAGGCTGATTATGCAAATTCTTTAAAAAGACTTGAAGCTATATCTGAAGAAATACACCAGAAAAGAAGAAATAAGGTAATACTAGATACATTTAACTTCTTATGCTATGTTGAGGGAGATAATATTAGTAATTTGACACATCTAGCCTCCAGTAATGTGGCACTGTGTCATCATAGCACCCTCCAATATTCCCCTTTGAATTGGAGTCCTACAGGTGCATAATCAGATTTTACTGGTTGAAGTAGTTTGGTAAAGACCAGTAATTCTAATATTATCGTAAGAGATATTTTTAAATTGGAATAGAGATCGATTATGTAACCGATAATTTTTAAGATCATTGCAATATGGAAGATCGCAATGAATATTGTCTCTGAAGGAGATACAAGTTTTAAACAAACTTTGAGTTGGTGTATGTTCTGTCAGATAATTATTATATGCTATAAAAATGTTGATGTTTCAGAGTGGTGCTTGTAGTCCATTACCTCGTGGGCCCAGAGAGCCTGGAGTTGGTGCTGAGTTAAATCATAAACACGATGAGCAGCCTATACAAAATAATACTACTTATAATTCAGGTTATTGCCTATTTTTTAAAGAAATCTATTGAGAAACTTCTTTTACCCTTGACCTGTAGGGTCATACTCATTCATCTTGGAAGCAGACCCTCCGTACAATGCGGCACAATTGACTAGTCCGCAGTGTGCCCAGTTTATCTAGCCCAACCAGACTCTATCCAAACTTACTGCTCTGGCTAGTGTCTGAGACTAGTTCACAGAGTGCTTAGTTGGTCTAGTCTTACAAGCTTATCTGGTCCTATTAGTCTCACTTGACCCACCCTCATTTAACCAGTCTCACGAATCCTAGCAGCACCTCTAGGATCACCAGACTCTAGCTAGGATCACTGCTCTGGCTAGTCTAAGTCCACCCAACAGAGAACTCTGGTAATCCTGATGCCAGTGTGCACAAATTGATTCTATAGCCCTGACCTGAAAGTCAAAGTTCCACAGTGCTACTACAAGACGTCTGTCTTCAAGAACCGAGCACTTCGTACCAAGTTACTTATCACTGATTAAGTTTTGGGACATATGAAAGCTCAGTATATCTTTCTAATCTTCATCTCCATCAACCTGCAGAACCTTGACTTTTTGTGAGCTGGAGACAACGGAAACGTGGATCCAGACTTGATGAACTTTTTTTTGGATTTACACATAGCAGCCTAGGAAATCATTTAAAACCCTGGCTGGGTTGGCTGGCCTTAAATTCAAGACCTCCCAAGAGTATAGTACAAGGGATAACCTCATATTAAGGTCCCCCAGTGGCTGGATTTGAACCCTCGACCTCCAGGTCGAAAGGTGAGCGCTCTACCACTGAGCTACTGGACTCGGTATGGAGAAACTTAATATTTAAAAAGTTTCTAAAAAAACTTGATAAAAATTAAGACAAAAGCTTACTTTAATGACACGACTACTTGATATGATGAATTAAAATTTTTGACATTTTAAAGAGTTTTAAAGTTTAATCTAAAACTTTAACTGAGTTGATTCTTGGATTGTTTTGTTCTTGTTCCTTTTTATTTATATACTTAGCCTCCAAATCTTCTTTAAGGTATATCTTATTTGCTTCAACCTTGATGATTCCAATCTCCTGATGACACTAAGTCTCTCTATGTAGGTTTATTTAATTAATTCCTAATATCAGGGTATATGTAAAAAAATGTTTCTAAACTGTTGTCACTATTGATACCAAGATTATTTTTGTAGAACAACTTGTTTAGTTTATTTTTTTAAGTTTATGGAATTTATTTGGTCAGATTAGGTAAAATTATATTTTTATGATTTAGTCATCGAGATATTACAAGAGGGGCCCTATTGTTTTAATTTTGTAACATCAAAAAAGAAACCCGAATCAATAAAGTCAAATAAACACAACAAAATTACAGTAACTTGTTTAGTAAAACATTTAAAATAGGAAACAAAACACAAACAATCTGTGAGAAGCTGAAAATGATTCACTTATTAAAAACCTTATCAACACACTAAAGGAGGTTTCGATAAGGTTGAATAGAGCCCCAATAAGATATTCCAAGCCTCTCAATCTATTAAGATAGGGTATGGCCCCTCTAGTAATATATCTCAATAGATTTAGCCAATTCTTCAGGGGTAGATGTATCAATGTTTTTGTGGTATCTATTGAAACATTTAGATAGATGGCTTCTTTAAATTGAACAAGACTTAATAGCATCAAAGACTTTTATAACTGAGTCGCTAGGTTTACTGTAATAATTTTAGTTATGTATTTAAATAAATAGTTTTTTTTATTTGTTATTTTTTTTGTATTTACCATTCTTTCTTCTATTTCCAGAAATGACAAAAAGCAGAAGCAGAAAATGGTCAGAGGATGACTTGGAGAGTGAGTTAGATAGATTTGAGAGTTCAAGCCTTGGGAGTATGTCTCGCCACACCTCATCCCATGTTTCTGAATCTGAAGATTACGATGATGATGTGAGTTTAATATTCATCTTCTACTTTATAGTTCTTTGAACCATTAATCGCTTTAAACTTAAGGTTATTTGCATCCAAAGATTAGGCAGATAGCAAGAATCTGCCCAATTTAGTACATAATTAGTATGTACTAGATAATTCTGTAAATGTTAGTACATATACAGAATTTTTCTGAGTTGGTAAGAATGGAAGGGTACAAAAAGGTTCAACATAATGACAACAAGGCTCTTGCCATACATTAAACCCCCAAACAAATGGGTTTCACCCACTTGTTAGTGCCCCCATCATTGATGTACTAACATTGTATTGTTCCGCATTGTTTTATAATTTTGATAGTAATGAGGGAGAGGTGAGATCACCTAGCAAGTTGGCCACATTGTTGGGCCCTTTTTGCTAACTCCCTTTGATAAAAGATAGTGTTCTACATTATGAGTTCCTAGTCCAGGCATTTTCTGACCTATCAAAAGAAGAGCTGTGGCTTCTGCTATAAGTTTCAGAAGCTTTAACTAGAAACGACATGTGCTCCACTGCCAGACTAAGCTTTTCTGAACTTGAAACCATAAGTCAGTAATATGCATATATTTTATATAAACTACTATTGAGGATCCTAAATTTTGCCTAAACCCAGGTTTATTTAAAACAAGATCTCAACTGACTAACTTTGTACAAACACCACTATGTAAAACTGAAAGAAAACAGAGACATGCATCATATCTTGGACCATTATACTATAATCAACTACCAATCAAAATACAGCAAAGTCAAACCATAGACATATTTAAGAAACTTGTTAATCAATACCTTCTTGACCAATATTTTAATGAAAGTACCTAAAGCATCGCATATTAAGAAAAATTTGAGATACTAAACAATGAACGACGTGTTTTTAAATTAATTATCAAAATGAAACTAACATAAATAATAATTTTAATAACATTGATATACATGAAAAATATTTTATAATAAATGTGCACTATCTTGAGACAGGACCCTCGCTCTAGGTGTTTTAACTCCTACTGAGGGCCCTCGCCAAATTATTAACTAAACACAAATATATTTGTACAATATGTTTTTAAATAATCAAATATTGTAAAATAATATTTATGTAATTTGTATTTGTATTTTATTTTGGTGGAAATAAACAATTTTATTATTATTATTATTATTATTATTATTTAAGGTTAGGGATCTTTTATGAGTACCTGGCTTCACACTGGCTTGTAATCACCGGCTTAATGCCCCTTTTGAAGGACAGCACATGAAAGGATTTCCATCCCTTGCATGATAATCCTAGAAGCCCTAAACGAGATCGAAATACCACCACCGGCCCTTTATAATTGTGATCACATTGATAAATATACTGTTATTTTGTTTTTATTTACAGATAATTATTTTTTATTGTTTACAGGACTTGGACGAGTTACGACAAAAAGTCAAAGAATTATCTATGGCTGAAGTCCGCAGTGATACTTGGGAAACAGAACTTGCTGAAAGTATTTTAAGATTAGACAACGCTATGCTAGAAAGAGAATGCAATAGAGAGCTTAGAGAAATTGCTGCCAAGCCATCAGCTAGTCCAATAAGAGAGCAAGACTGCAACAGAGAGTTGACTGCTATTGTAACAAGGAGTGAGAGTGTAGATAGTGCTGAGAAAAGTAATTCTAATCCTCTGAAGAAGACCCGCAGCAACAGTGTTGACAGTGCTAAACCTCCATCATCCAACACTTCCAACTCAACCAGTGAGAATTCCATTTCAAAAGACTTTGATGTACCTTACGATAGACTAGATACTCAAGAAGAAATCAAAGAAATAGATAGTGTGATATCAGATGAATCAATTAATTTAAAATCTTTAGATGATGTTCTTGCTGAAGAAGAGTCAAAAAGAAAAATAAAAGAAAATATATCTGAAGTACCTGCCCCTAAGATAGAGCAATTATCCGCTGTTGCGCTAAACCAGATGGTTAATGAAAAAGATATACTTTTAAATAATAATACCCCTAAAAAAAGTTTAAATTTAGTTAAGAATGATTCTATTGACAATCCTCAGTGGATTTTGCCAGGTTTGAAACCTTTACCTAATACTCAAAGTTCCCAAGAAACAGAATTACAAACTACAGATCGTAGGCAGTCAATTGGAGCTGCCGCTAGAGAACTATTAAGTAGCACGAAAATTGAATCTCTTAAACTTAATTTAAATGAAACTATACTTGGCCAAACTATATTAGGTCCTATTAAAGACGTATCTGAGAGTATTAGCCGTTTAGTAAGGCAAGACTCCAAGAATTCAGATAATTCTGAAAAAAGTTGGCAAAATTTAAATCCGTTTAAAAGTAACGATGATAAGGATGATAAATTAATTATTCAGCAACCCAATGATTCGATTGTTGAGTTAAAGCCGAATGATTCTATCATTCAGCCACAATTGGATGACTTTGTTCAGCCCAATTTAATACAAGTTCAGCCCCTATCCCCCATCCGAACTCCGATTAAATTAAGTGAATCTGTTTCAGGTTTAAATGTAACTATGGAAAAGCCAGATTTATTGCCACCCCAGTCTCCTTGTAAATTATTTGATAATAATCACTTTGATGATATAACAGATTTGATAAAAGATCCGTAAATTACTGTACTTTGACTTCTCCGTAAGTATTTAATAGAAATTTAGATCTGAGTATTACATTTTAGGATAATAAGGTCAGTAATGAGATTTAATAGCTACAATTAAGGGGTTCCAAATAGAATTTTAACCTGCATCTTCCAATTATATTTATTCCGAATTAAGGTAACATCTATTCATATAGAATTATAAGATTTAAATTGAACCTTCTTTATGAGAATTTACACTTAATGGCTACATTTTTACTAGTGAGATGTATTTCTTCAAATAACCTTAAAAAACTTTAGTCTTATCCGCTTGACAAAATAATTCCCTTCCTCCGGGAAGTCATTACCTCTTAGTAGAATTAGTAATTCATTTATTTTAGCCAGTTTTGCATCGAGGTACTATTTGTTTGTAAGTCCACAATTTATTTATTTGTAGAATATATTCTTCAAAAAAACCAATTGGATTTGAAACAAATGGTATGTGTCTGTAAATGGTGTGTATTATTCTTAAGACTAAAATACTTGGTCACTCTTCATAAATTGAATTCTGACGTTATTTATCTTTATAGTTAGTAAGATTGATGTTTTCATGTATTTGTTCCCTAAGAGTATTGTTGTCTAATTTTAGCCTCTTAGTTTAGTAAAACTAACATTTGTGACCCCCATATCCTCATTTTATTATTTAGTTTTTATCATTAAAAAATTAATTCAATCTCAAATATACTCTACATTATAATTTATATTACTTAATTTATTTGATACAAATTTTTATTGACTGATAAATAATATATAGTCTAATAAGTTCTAGTTTAATTTTTTAACATACTAATGTTATTAATTGTAAACAGAAACTAATTATTTTGATTTGTAACCTGCAGTAAAGTTAAAGTAAAAAACAGAAAAGTTTGCCTTGGCAATAAAAGTGTTATTTTATCTACGTAGGCAAAAATAGACATTTTTTGGCTGAAGTTGTTAAAATACAAAGCTACAGGTGTCTGCCTTACTAATTATGGATCTCAATTGATGGAAAAGATTAAACTTTTGTTTTTATTGCATGGGCTCTTAGAAAAACATGGTTGTAAAGTGTTTTTATCATTAAATTGGTGGGACTTGTCAATAAACAAAAGACCCACACATTTTAATTGGAAAATGGCCACCAGTGGATTTTTTACTTTTACCTATTTATACTCTACTGCGAAAAATCCGAAACCAGGATGTCACCGGAATTATCCGTTTCAGGTTTTTTAAAGGCCTCCTAAGTGGTTTTCACAAAGTTGTCTGTCTGTGTGTGAGTGGTGTGTGTCTGTTATCATCGCTCCTAGTGTATTTATGCTTGAGAGTTTAATCTTTGTACAAAAATCATTCTACTGCTGTTGTTGTGATATTTCAATAATAATTTTTTATGACGTCATTAACCCGCAATAATGACTCATTATTTTTCGTAATAAAAAGCAGAAAAATAATGCGATCGGATTGAGATTTAGCATGCATTTAGCTATCCATGAGATTAACATGTGTCCTACGTTTTATCTCATTGTCAGCATTACTTAAATTTTTATCAAATGCCATTTATGTAAAGACTTTTTATTTTTTAAAGAATTGAGTTGAAATTTGGTACAAGTATATACTTTACATAATAAATAAGTACACCATGTTTTGTTTTAATACGACAAGTATATCTATGGTTTTTGTTGGATCATAAAAGTTTAGCAAGCGTGGTAAGTGCTGTATGGATGACTGCTGAGTAACTACATCTGTTTCATTGGATGTAGTTTCTATCTGATGACAAGTGAAACGAGTTAGAAGATCCGAAGTAGGGAGGATGAGCGTAGTAAATCTGATGTGATAAGGGAAAGTTCTGAGGTACCCCGTTGCCTAAACCCACTGGAAGCATTTCCCATTTAACATGTGTGGGGTCCTTTCTGCAAAAATAAAATATTGCCTTTCCACCTAGTTAACTAATGCTCTATTATTATCCAGATATGAATCAATATACTCATTATATATAGAGGTCTGTTACTGTCGAATCTTAAAACACTTTAAATAGTAATTCGTTTTATAACATTTTCTATGTCAATTCATTATTGAAAACTGCCTGTTTACCTAACAGGTCTCTGATGTTTTTTTTTATGTTTTTAAAGTTATTTTTAAAAAGATTATTGTTTATATAAGAACAAATTTATTATATAAGAGTGTAATGTTCAATACATTATTCAGTATGAGTTGCTGCAATTTGTATCCTAGTTTTTATTATTTGACTTTAAAGCTTTAATTTATTTTATTCTAGATTTTTTTAATGTACAAAAGTATAATATTTGTTAGATTTAAGTTATTATTTATTGATAGTTTCTTATTGAAATAATTTTTTAAAACAATAGTTGTAAATGTGCTTCTCAGTAGAATAATAATCCTTCTGTACATGAATATATTTTTTGTATAAAAAATAACTTTTGAGACATTTTAAGAAATTAAAAAAAAATATTTGAACATTTGTTTAAAAAATATCCTGATGTAATCAATGTTTGTAATTTTAATGATATTGCCAAACAGGAA
The DNA here is from genome assembly GCA_018340805.1 of Microvelia longipes. NCBI lineage: Eukaryota > Metazoa > Arthropoda > Insecta > Hemiptera > Veliidae > Microvelia > Microvelia longipes. Next base: position 37,897,072 of record JACMZG010001913.1, read on the forward strand.
AAAGCACAAATGAAGTATAAAGTATCAATAACACACCCATGTCTCTCCACAATAATGAACAAATCCGGCACTGATGATGACCCAAATGTTGAAACTTGGCTCTATTAATAAATATTACATGCAGGAAGACTTTAGTGATTTTTAATTTTGCCAAGAGCCGGGCCTGAAAAAATGTGATTTATTTTGTACTACTTTAAACCAAATTTTTCTGTGTATACCTTAAATTATGAAAAAAAACATAGTCTGTCTATCCAAATTGAAGCCCTTCATATGATTGTGCATGCTTAAAATTTCATGAAATCGCACAAACTTCAGTTTTCTTGAAATAAATAGTTCCCTGAGGGTTGTGTATAAAACATGAATAGAACATTTTTAAAGGTCATAAAATTTCCTGTAAAACGAGCGTTTAATCATCAAAATCGGATAACTGCAACCAAAGTTATGGATCTTTCAAAAACACTAAAAAATGGTTAATTTATGCTGTCAGCGAATTTCTTTGAAAAAAATATCGCCTTTTTGAGAATTTTTGTTGGCCATTTAACAAATGTCATAACTTTAGTTGTAGTTATCTGATTTTGACAAAAAACCACTCGTTTTATAGGAAATTTAAGCATCTTTAAATAATGTTCTCCTCATGTTTTGCACACGGCCAACAGTAAACCACTTATTGCAAGAAAACAGGATTTTTTAAGATTTTCTAATATTTTGAGAGAGTGCATTTATATGAAAGGCTCCACTCTGGATAGGCAAACTATGCTTTTCCTTCATAATTTATGTACGTTTTCAGAAAAATTTGGTTTGAAGTAGTACAAAATGAGTCACATTTTTTAGGCCTGGCTCTTGGACTACAAGCATTAAAATTTAGTTCTTGAATCCCACTAATTCGGGAAAGTAAAAGAAATAATAGTAAATGTCTTAATATAAATAAGTAAACACTGGGAACTATGAAACGGTTGGTAATAAAGGTTTTAGAGAATTATGAATACTAGAACTGTGTAAAAATTTATTTCAAATGCGTGGTGTAGTCTGTTTTTCAAATACTCAAGCACTTGGCATTAAATATCTTCATTTTATACAGGGTGGACCAATCTTCTCCCAACAGTTTGCTATAAATTAATGAAGCTTGTGAATCTTTTCTTGTGTGAAGGGAACTTTGTTTTGGAGATTTAGTATCAACTTATGGTGGTTTAGTATCAAGTAGTATTTTAGATCAACTTTGGGTGTCTCGTTGTCCCATGCAACACCAGATTTTGTGGAAAAATAGAAAAAAGTAAATTGGAAGGTATACTTTTTGGATTTTAGAGATGAATGCAGGATTTTTATTTTGCCCTTTAAAACTGCTATTTTGGGGGGAATAAATGCCAAAGTATAAAAATCAGACATTTTAGCTAAAATTAAAGCTTAAGAATTTTTATTAGAAAATTCCAAACCAAAATTTTTTGGTTTAGAACACAAATCATTCATCACATTTTTAATTTTGAAGAAAATTCAGAGTTGCTATTTTTCCTAAATCTAGCAGCATTAATGATTATAAATACCTTTAAATGAGGGTAAGGTAATGAATGATTGTGTCCTTAGGCCAAAAATAAGGCATTTATACTCTTGGCAAAGTCTTTCCAATGTCAATTGGAAAATCTCTTTTCAATTTTTAGTTAAAAAGTCCAATTTTACACTTTTGGTATTTATTCCAGCCAAATTAGCATTCTTAGACATAAATATGCCTAGAGGAAAATTCTTGTATCATCCCTCAAACCCAAAAAGCCCAATTAAAGTATACTTTCTGATTTATTTTTTCTATTTTTTATAAAAGTAGTGTTTCATAGGACACCTAAAGTGAACTAAACCAGTAAAAGGAAGTTCCCTTAGTTTTACCCAAGGAACTTATACAAAGGGCGAGGAACATATCAGGTCTTCACAATGTAAAACAGTGTTGCCAACCCCCACTGCTACTCCCTACGGGACTTGCAGTGCCATAGTACTTGTTACATCCTTCATGTTGTCAGGTTATAAACATTTCTAGTAAATTTTTAGTTATTTATTATTGTGTAGTAGTTAATTGTACATATTTAGTGTTATTATTACCTTGTTTAAGAGACTAAAAAGTTACGAATCCTAAGGAAATAAAAAAATACTAAAATTAAAGTCTGTTGACATTATGTGTGTTAGATCTTAAAAGTGAAAAACACAAACTATATACGCTTTACAATACTTTTACATTCTATGTGGGAGAAGTTATCCTATGCTCATCTATTTTCATTGAAAACGGTGCAACACTTTTTTGCCTCTGTGGTTTTAACACAAAAACCCAAGTTTCATTAATTTATACCCGGAATAAGGATTCAAAATTTTAAAGGAGAGGGGGAGACCTTTGGTCCACTCTCTATAACTTTTTTCAAACTATTGACAAATAAAAAATAGATATCCTATCATATATTTATTTTTAGTTTAATTTTAATTAAAATTATTTCATAACTAATTTATACAATTTTTTTATACTTAATAGATAAGAAATTAAAGGATTTTATTCTGCTATCAATTATTTTTTATTTATTAAATCAATATTTCTTGTTGATATTTTTTGTTAAATTATTTTATTCCGTTATTTTTTTTATCGAAATTAAGTTATTGACATCAAATGCACGATTGTTATTAGTAAAGAAAAAAATATATTTTCATCTTGCCATAAAGAATTATAATAATTAAAGTAATTAATGAAAATAATAATAAAATAAATAATTTAACATAATTATAAGCTCTCTATTAAGATATAATTTAATGATGTATTTAATCCTCACACTGTATATCCTAAAGGAGGCTTATTTTAAGAGATTTTTTAATTAAAATTACCCCTATCAGATATATATATATATATATTATATATATATATATATATATATATATATATATAATATATATATATATATATATATAATATATATATATATATATATATATATATATATATATATATATATATATTATTTATATATATTTATTTTTTTTATATGTGCGTGTGTAATTTGTACATGGCCTCTATGATATCTGTTAAGTGTTGCTAGAGGATGGGGAGGTAGTTTGGAGTATTCCAAACAACCTTTTGTTTTTCCACCCTAGTTAGCCTACTATCCCAGTCAGTACAAACAAGTGGCCCACATTATGAAAATTTGCTAAAAACATGGCAAAATGACATAGAGTAAATAATAATAATAGAACAACTACCAATATTCAGGGGACTTCTTCTGTGACATCAAACTATGCTGACTCCGCAATAATGCTATTACACACAAAGCACACGTTAAAATCTTTTATCATATTTTTCTACCTATTTTTCAGCCTATAGTTATTTAGTTAAGAATAATATTAATAAATATGCTAAATTTGTTTTAAATGTATTAATAATCACTTTTCCTTGCTTTTAACCAGTTGGTAACAAGTTGGGTAAAAGATAAGATGTTAGAGATGAGCGCTATACTATAAACTATTTTTAGTAAAAGGAAGTAAACAAATATACTTGTTATTTATGCCTCAACTATTGTGTAGGCCGACCAAATAATCTGCGGTAATGTGATTATAATTTCAATATTGCTTAATTCAGTGTAGTCTGTTGTCATGATATATTTATAGTTTTGTCATTGTTCATCAAATCGATTCATATCTAAATGAAATAGTGTAAACAAATTTTCATGTTTTAATTCGGAGTTTAATTTGTTTAAACTGAATGTACAATGTGTCTCTTACTATCCTCAAACATTTTTTCCTCTTATTGTGATGTTTATCACACGCTCCTCCTTTAAACCAAGCTATTCTCTTTATTTAACTTAGCAACCTAGCTTATCAAGTTCCTTTTCTTTGAACTTGCCAATAATTTATGCTATCATATTTAATTTGACTACGTATTATATTTAATAAAACTCTCATGTTTCCTCCTTCCTATTTGCCCTTACTGCCTACATATAATTCTTTCTAATATAATTATGTTTAAGTTATAATTATCTGTAAGTTTAATTATCAAGGCTGTTCAACTGTACTATATTTTTAATTAGATTTAATGTATTTGTTATTATAGCTCATAAAATGCAGTTATCTCCATTTGATGTTTTATAAAATAAACTTTATTTTTGTCTGATTTTTTTATTTAAATATTTATTCTTATACATTTTTTTAATGATAATAGAATTGATGTATCAAATTAAAAATTGCGCTGAGGAATTGTCTTCAATAATATCAACTCAAGCAGAGCCGGCTTTTGACAATAATGCTATCTACAGTGCCATGTTGAGTCTTTCATCTAACCAGCCAGATTCCATGAATTGAAAGACTTGTGTTGTTGGTGTTGATATTATTAATTAACAACATTTTGTCAATAGATTAAACAAATAGGCAAAGCAATTGAAAGATATATTAATTAAAGAAGGTTTCATTTTCTTTGCCTTCACACATCCAATGCTATGAAGAGGTGAAATCATGGAAGTTGCAAAGTTTTGTAGAGGAGAAGCCTTGGCAATTCCCCTTCAATTGAATTTTAGAGGTGGTAACGCCTCTAAAAGCCAGTGAACTACCACGTGTAAAGCAGTGAATACAGCATGACATGTTGTAATAAAAGACAAGCTAATTGTGTTTATTACATAAAACTTACTTATATACTTTTTTTTTTCAAAACTTTATATATATATATATATATATATATATATATATATATATATATATATATATATATATATATATATATATATATTATCTGTGTGTGTGTGTGTATGAATGTATGTTTCCAAACCATTTCTTGTAAACATGATATCTTTTGAACAGTTAGATATTTTTTGATTAAACTTGCCTAAGAAACGGCTTGATTCTTAACTTGTGATTGAGTGAGTCTTTCTCTAAGCTATAATTTCAGAAGGTTATTACAGCCCAGTACTAATTTACATAAGCATGTAAAAAAGGAAATATCTTTTTCTGATTGTTTCTTAATGTAATAAATGGGTATTATTATTGGTACAAAAATCGACCTTGAGAAGGACACAAACCCTAATAAAAACCAGGTAGTTGTGACGTCATTAACCCCGTATATTATCAGCTAAATTTTTAAATTTTGCTGCATTACAACCTGCACAGCACAGATTATTTATAGATTATTAAGTTCAGGTCTAAATTTCTTATTGCTATGTATTGTATTGAATTCTTATTCTGTTAAAATAAAGAATTAAAAAAAAATATATAAAATAGATAAAATTCAAGGTTATTATTTTTCGCCGCAAAAAAGGTCCTTACTTATGGGTTTTTAAGCGCTGAATCGAATAAAAACGGTCTGAAATCGATACAAAAGAGACTCTAAAAAAGTCAAAAATCTGCGACATCAACACCAACATCGCTTTAGCAAATTTCTTGTTGGGCACTAGACAGGTGATTATTACTGTGGCTAGTGTTACCAAAGAGAGGTTTGAAAGGAAGCTCTGAAGGACCATATAAAGAATAAGGATAGGTAGAAGGCTGATTTAGATATCAAATCAAAAATATTCATTATTTACTTTTCCACTTATCTTCTTCTTCTTTATTTTAGTAAATGAGGACCGAGTCTGGTCTAATAAAGTTTATTAACAAGAAACTTTAATAATAATCTGTAACTAATAAATAGTACGTTAAAAATGCAAGATAATATTAACACCATTTCATCTTGTTTAAGCAAATCGATAAAAAATGAAATTATTTCTTACAAAAAAATTGCTCACTATTTTTATTAACTATTAAATTGCTATTATTACTTCAAATTTTACTAAAAAAAATGTAATAATAATATTACTAGACACAATAATATTATTTACCTCCTGGGTATGAGGTTAAACTGCATCCACTGGTCCCTGCATTATGCAGGGTACCGGGACTGGTCAGAGCAAGCGCTACGGTGCTTGACGGGAAGAGAGGCGTTCCCGGCCCACTCCAGCTAATCCCGTGTCTGTTTGGCTCTATGACACAGCCGATCGTGCTTAAGGTCCGTATGCCCGGCAGACATGGATAAACCTATAGGGAGCGCCTATTGGGAAGTCAGGCGCCTATTTGCGTCTGGCGGACTGAGTGGCGTGTCAGGGGGTGGCGACCCTTGATAAGGTTGACCTCGCAAGAGTCCTCTACAAGGTAGAGTCTTATTTTCTTTCCCTTTCTTGCTATCTCCTTATCTCTAACTTTCCTTCACCATTCCTCTTGCCTTCCTACTCTCTCACCTTTCCTTCTCTTTTACCTTTATTTTAATTTTTTCTCTTGTTTTATTTCATGCTGTCTACCTCTTATTTTTTTCACTATTTTGTTTAAGTATTAATTTTCTTTATTTTATGTTCATTTATTTATTTATTTTTGTTAAGACTTTTTCCAAAGATAGGTGCCGATCGTCGTGCGTCCTCTACCAGGTAGAGTTTGGGTTTCTTCTCAAAAGAGGTGCCAAGTGCGTCCTCTAACGGGTTGAATCTTATAACTTTTTTCTAAAAGAGGTGCGATCCCGGGCTGCTGGTCACCGCCGTTTAGTATGTCGTGGAGGGTTTAGTCGCCCTCCTGCTGTGTGCCTAGCACTGCCATACCAAAGCGTCGGATGCCTGGTAGAAGGGGGGGCCTGTTGCGTTGCGTTAATTCTCGCTTCAGGTCACTATCCAGTGGGTCAGTCGTGGCTAGAACTGTCGGAGGTCCTAGTGCTTCGTGTGACTCCTACCGTCCGCCTTGGCTCACCCGCGGGTAGGCTCACAGAAAGAGGAGAGGCCTGGCCAGTACTCCAGGGGGCTGGTTAATTAATTATCTAGTCCCCGCCCGAAAATCCCCTCTCCTCTCTGGTCACACCTCGGCTGATTTCCCCTTTCACCTTTAGTAAAACCTATGGTTATAAAACCAAATAATGACTCGTTGAGTAGGAGTAATAGAGAAAGAGAGAGATTTGTGAAGTATTGGACCGTAAAGAGAAGCGACGGAGGCAGCTTTGCTAATGTTTCCCCAGTCGCACTGAATAGCTCCATTATTGCGACATTAGGTGGTGAGGCTGAGAGCGTCTCAAAGGCTGGCTGCGGCACCCTTGTTTTTGGGGTTGCTTCGAAGAGCCAAGCGGAGAAGCTTGCAGCAGTGAAAGAACTAGCTGGGATTAGCGTCAGTGTTGGTATAAACGAGAGCTTAAGCAGTTCTAAGGGAGTTATCTTCTGCAGAGACCTGATGAATTGCAGCATCTAGGAGCTAGAAGAAGAGCTTTCGCCGCACGGTGTAATTAAGGTGGATCAGGTAACACCTCGAACCTCCAGAGGTAATTCCGAAAATACGGCTACCTACTTCCTGACCTTTAAATGGGAAGTTCCACCTAAGAGAGAGTAAAAGTAGCCTTTTACAAAGCCCTAAGTGTCCGGCGATATATCCCGGCTCCACTTAGGTGCTTTAAATGTTTTAAATTCGGGCACGTTAGTATTAAGTGTACGAGTCAACACATGTGTACCTGCGGCAAGCCAGTCCATACTGACGAGTGCAAGCCTCCGCTTGTATGCGCCAACTGCGGCGGGGACCACTCATCTAGATCTTCGGCATGTCCTGAGTTTATCATCGAGAAAGAGATTCAGAAAAAGATAAAAAAAGAATGCATGTTTGATGGTAGTGAATTTTGCTTTCTAAAGAGTATCTAATTGCGGACAGTTGCATATGAGGTGGAAAACTGATAGAGTTTGGCCGCACCATGAGCAAATTGGTCTTTCTTCTTTGGATATGAGTTATCCTAGTATGTCCAATGCGCAATCTAGCCAAAATAATTTCCTCCTGTCTATTAGGTCTGAAATTTGTCTTCCAGTTGAATAACGTGGGTTTAAGATACTTTAGTTTGTCATTTGCACTGTTGGACCAATTAGCTTGCCAATTTCTAACCAAAACAAATTTAATTTCTCTGTCTAGATTTAATTTATAATTTTCTTTAACTTAATATTCTGTAAACTTCATGAGTAACCAAATTAAGTCTATCAAAATAAACCTTCATAGTTATATTTACTTACCCATAGCAATGGTCCAATTAGAATTTTGAGAAAAAGTCTGTGGAAAATCTTGTAAGGCCAAAATCTAAACAAATATTTTTTTTCCATCTTTCCAAAAAGCATATTATGAAAGAAGTTGGGAAGTATTGACGATCCCATGGGATGATTAAGTATGTTGCCACGAGTGAGTAAAAAGCGCTAGTATCGATCCTATCAGACTCGTGGGATTTAGAAAAGCTTTATACTTTTGTTTATCTAACATCTATATCCACTTAGCACCTAATATCCGTTAGCAGAGGAACCTTCTTTTTATGTTACTCAAGGGAGCATTAATCCAGCCTTGCGAAGACCGGAGCAAATTTTCTTCAATATTCAAACCTATAAAACTTCATTTAACCATCCCCTCTTATTTCTTCTTACGTTTTATTGAAGAATGTTGAAAGGTCATGAGTAAATATTCCTGTACTAATGTAACAGTTGACTTATGGACTGACTGCTCAGTAAATATTAAATAGATTTCAGTCCAAAAAGAATATATTTAAATATAAAAACCTAAGCTTTCGAATAGGGAACCAAGTCTTCTCATAGATAAGAAATATCATGAACTCAATTACAAATTATTAATTAATAACTAATTATTAACTATTAATAATCATATACAAATACAATTTAATTTGAATTCATTCCTATCATATTATTTTCATTTGCTTATTATAATTAAATTTTTTTGAGGTAGTACGAAATTGAGCACTTTATTGGACCGTTTTTAGGATGAGAAGCCAATCATTATTGTTATAGGAGGTTATTTAGTACTTTTCACCTCCGAGGACAATAATGAATGTAAAAAAACTCCTAGGACGTAAAAGTAATTCATATATTGCCGCCATTACTGTAATGTAGCGTGTTCAAAAAAAACAATCTGTGTAAAACCTTCATGAGATTTCTTTAAAAACGCTCATTTTGTTTCTGTTTTTGTTCGTAGGCTAATTTTTTTTTTCGTTTTTAAAAGGTGTTCTAATTGACAATTTTTGTGTGTTTATTTGTAAAGCTTTTACATTTTTGAGTAAAAGTGTGAAGCTATGGATGAATTCAATGACGACAATAATATGGAGTTAATTGGACGTTTTGGTTTTTTTCAATTAAGTATTTAGCGCAGTTTCTTTAATGAGTCTACCTAAAAAAAAATAGTGTATGCCATCCGGCTGAGAATGTCAAGTCTTTGCAATTTTTCCCGACTCACTTCGCTCGTCGGTAAATCTAATTGCCGTGACATAAAGACACACTTCTCAGCCTTATTGCATAAATAACTATTATTTACTTAATAATTTGCATAAATACTGCATACAATTCCTTTTTTGATTTTTTTATGATAATAAAAAACTTATATAAACTCCTATGATTCTTTTTAACTTTTCACTACTTATATATTACAATTTTTTTTATTAAGTATGTTCCCATTTTATTTATTCTATATATAAAATACTTATTTTTGTCTTTATATCCTTGAATTATTCTTTTTATTATTTTAAATGTTTTTTTTTTTATTGTAATTGTAGTTACACTTAAAATATTTTAAATTCCTTTTTTTGTACTAATTGTTACACTTATATTATTGTATACTTTTTGTATTTTTGTAAAAAAGCGCTAGCTTGTGAATTATATAAATAAATAAATAAATTAAATAAACAATAAAATTCTTTAGGGCATTATTTAAATAGTAGGAGAGGTTATTATTTTCTCAACAACCTCAATAATAAATATTTTATTGATCAGTGACTCCAAGATGTTTTTTTTATACTTTTTTAACAAGTTTTGTTAATGGCAAAAGAATTCCAAGATGGTAGAAATTCATAAGGTGATTCAATTCGATGTAAACAAACCAAACACGTGAGTTTATAACCAGACGTTTTTATGAATGACGTCGGTATAAGCGGTCAACATTGAACATTTTCTATTTATTCCAGCTATGACGTCAATTCCGGACCATAACCTAACACGTCAAAAAAATTATTTCATTAAATAAAACCCTTCAATTGAATCACCTTATAAATTCTATCAGCTTGCAGTGGACTCAACCAGTGACTATAGATACTTAAACAGTAAGACTGTCGACTCAATGGTGGGAAAATTTGGATTCCGGTCGACACTAGCGCGGCGGGGGACCTACCTTTCAATTGAGTGGGCGTGGCTTGATTTCCCGATTTTTGCCACAGTCAGTTCGAAATTTAATTTTTATACTTTATATAGTTATACTTCTAACTAACCCAACCACTTTAATCTTACACAGAACGCTTCTGATTATTTTTAAGTTTTTCATTCAAGTAATTTATTAATTTAATCGATTCAATCAGGTAATAATGAAATAGTGGCTAAAGTTTACACGTGGTAGAAGATAGATTTTGGCATTTAATGCAGCCTGTATTTTAATTACATCGGCAAGATGTGCACATGTGATTTAATGTAATTACCTGATAAAATTGACTAAATCAATAAATTAATTAAATGAAATTTACACTTATCTGCCATCAGTAGCGTTCTCTGGAAGTTTTAAAATGGTTTCTATTAATTTTATTTTCTGAATTTCTGAAATACATGAACATGCAACGGCGAACCGTTTTTGTGAAAAATACATACAGAAAACAATTATTTTATAATAATAATAAATGTAGCTGTCATAACCAAGAATTGTCATGGTATTTATAAATTTAAATATAAAAATATAATCAGTCATTTTTGGAAAGCTATTGAGGTTATTTCATGAGTTGTCCGCACCTGCTGCCGCAGCGCTACTTTTAGTAGCTTGCGATAATCGAATCCAAACGTTTCCTCATTTAAGTTAACCCCCCCTGGACTCAACCCCTGTAAATTTTTGACACTTTATATAAAGTAAAACAACAACAATTATTAGGGTTAGCATAGTTTCATTGATTTGGTAAGAGAACCAGTTTCATTGAGACCTGGTAAGAGAAACAATCCAGTGATTGCACTCTGATTTCAAAAAATAGTATGAAATAACATTTCCTATAAGACGACTAAATAATATTTTTTTACAACGCTATTAAACGACAATAATGACTCAGCCAAAATTCATAAAACGCGAAAAAATATAATGATTGATTTGAGATTTGGCACGCTTGTAGACATATATAAGACCAACAAATTTGACAGGTTTCATTATGTTATCAAGATTAGTTTAATTTCTATAGAATGACATGTGTAGGATTTTTAAAAACAAGAGGACACAATCCAATAACAATTGAGGACACCCATGTTGTTTTTTTATGAGTTTGTCATTTTACTAGTTTATTTAAGTAGCATACTGCCACGGTATACGCGAATCTTTAAATGTTTTAGTGAAAAAACTATGTTTTAGTATATATATATGAAACCTCAACAATATATATATATATATATATATATATATATATATATATATATATATATATATATTATATATATAATTGATCAATGAGACCCCCTATTTTAAAAAATCCACTTGCCCCACTTCCCCCCCTCTATGACCCCAATCTCATAATTTTTTTTCTTCGAAAATTCGCTTAAAATATAAAAAAAATTGCACTTACCAACAGCAGAATTATTAGCAAACATCGCATCTGCCTGAAACAGGCGATAAAAATAAATTATATAATGTTATATATAATTATTTTATATTATTTATACATATTTTTATTATACATACATACATTCCCAGCCAATTTTTGTAAGCCCGATAGCGCTCGTAGAGATAAACAGTTATATATAAACAGATTGGTATAAAAATCAATCTTATTGGAGAGAGGATCCTTATTGTGAAGTCATTAACCTGGTTTACTGAGTCAGCAATTTTTTTTTAAATCCGTGGAAATAAAGTTTAAAATTTTCGTCGGGAAAACGTTCTATACTGGAAATCCACCCCATGAAACCTCCTTATAACCACTCTTCCATGACCCCAACCTCATAAGCTCATTTATCTAAAAAATCGCTAAAATAGTTGAAAGACAATCCAATTGAGGTAAAACTTGGTAAGAGTGCATTCCTTATGTATTAAATAATAGTCCAAGAGCCAAGCCTAAAAATGTGACTCATTTTGTTCTACTTCAAACCAAATTTTTCTGAAAATATACCTTTAATTATGAAGGAAAACCATAGTCTACATATTAAGACTGGAGCCCTTCATTTGAATGCGCTCTCTCAAAATATTAGAAAATCGCACAAATTCGTGTTTTCTTGTAATAAGTGGATCCCTGTAGGTCGTGTGCAAAACATGAAGATAATTATTTAAAAGCTGCTTAAAATTTACTATAAAACAAGTAATTTGTTAAATGGCCGAAAAAAATCACAAAATGCCAATATTTTTCCAAAGAAATTCGCTGACTTTCCATAAATTAACCATTTTTTCATTGTTTATAAAGAGCTATAACTTTGGTTATAGTCATCCGATTTTGATGATTAAACGCTCGTTTTACAGAAAATTTTATCACCTTTAAAAATTGTTCTCTTCATGTTTTGCACACGACCCACCGGGAACCACTTATTTCAAGAAAACTTAAATTTGTGCGATTTTATATAATTTCGAGCAAGCGCATTTATATGATGAGCTCCACTCTGGATAAGCAGACTATGTTTTTTCTTTATAATTTAAGTTATATTTTAAGAAATATTTGGTCTGAAGTAGTACAAAATGAGTCATATTTTTTTCAGGTTCGGCGGACTATAAGTATATTTAGAATCATTTTAATACGGCTAGTATATATACATTTTTTGTTTGATCACAAATGTTTAGCTGTATCGAGTTAGGTCAATAGCTAGATGGGTTACCGCTGAGAATAAAACTGATCTTAATATCTGAGGTCGAGCAAAGTAAGTTCGAGGACGTACTAGAATATAAATTTGGTGATTACCATATTTTGAGAACGAGCCAATTGAATTCGATGTGGTGAGGATGAGCATAGCGAATCCGATACCGTAAGGAAAGTTCCGAGGTACCCCATACCAGATTTTTTAATAAATGGGCATTCAATAAACAATAAATAAGGGGCAGCCTGAAATGAGAACCTTGGAATTTTAGTCACAAATTATAGTCTTTTATCTCGATAAAATTTACAGCTACTATATTTACAATTTAAAATAGCTTACATCATAAAGCTTGATAAACAGAATAAATTTATTCATTTGAGACTGACATTCATAAAGGAATATTATAATTAGACACGATGTTAACGGTTTCAAGAGACCTCACTATAATATGTAAATAATAGCTTGGTGCTCAACGAGCTTGAAAATCAAAGATTTGTTGCAAATTAAAGCCGGTATAAATGACTTAGTCAACTATAAGTAAAGTGTCTGTCTAATGTTAAATTAATGACTGTTCGTCTTGCAAAGCTGGAGGCAATTTGCTTCAGTGAGATCGTTTTTAAATAAATAAGCTTTATAAATTATTGTAATGTATATTTCGAAAGGTCATAATAATAATTTTAGTATGCATAGCGATTAGAATTGCAAGTGCTCTTGGTTAATTTTCAAAGAGATATTTAGTTATAAATAGTCCAGCATATTGTGTTCGACCTTAATCAACAGTACTTAGATGTTTAGATATCCTCAAAAATCGAGTTTGGAATGATATTAAAATTTTTAATTAAAATAAAGGAATATAATTGCACTGAACTTTATATTCAGCATACTTGCCGTAAATTAGATATAATCGTGTTAAACTATTTAAGTTAAGATCAAAATTCCTTCAGAAATATCTCATCGATATAAATTAATCTAGGACACGAACATCTCGTACATGCATACATACATACATATATATATATATATTATATATATATATATATATATATATATATATATATATATATATATATATATATATATATATATATTATATATATATTTCTTGATCAGGGAGAGTCCCCTTTCAAAAAATCTCATAACAGTCTCATAAGCTCATTTTTTCTTTGAAAATTCACTAATATTAATATACATCATTTGATACTACAGAGTTTCGTAAAACATGAAACAGCAGTAGCAAATGATTTATGTCTTGCTTGCCAACCATGATAGCAGCAAGACAGCACCTCTCGTCTCAGGTAAATACTTTAAAGTATATTATTTGGAATTTTAAGTGAAGGACAGTGAGAGTTCAGGATCTGTCGCCGCCCTAAGGACTTGGACTAACGAAACAGAGTGGCACATGACATTGAGTCATCGATGATGACGAATGTCGAATGATGGAACAGTTCCCAGATGTAGCATTGCTTTTTGCGTGTTACATTTCCTAGGTGTCTCTTGCACAATTATATTTTGATACATATTAGTACCCCATAGCGAATCTCTTGGATTTTTTTTATTTTTCAATCATTTATCTAGTTCTGTTGAATTTTTTTTTATGATGAAAGTTAGACTAAAGAATTCAGTACTCTCTTAGATACACTCTTATTTCGATAAATATCGATTTCAGGAGCTGTCGTAGACAAAAGATTGTAATATACAGAGTGGCTAACAGACTCAGGGCAAAATAAAAAAAAATCTTTTAAATCTGTTAGCCACTCTGTAATTTACAGAGTGGTTAACAGGCTATGGGCAAAATATTTGTTTTTTAATATGTTAGCCACTCTGTAATTTACAGAGTGGTTAACAGGCTATGGGCAAAATATTTTTTTTAATATGTTAGCCACTCTGTAATTTACAGAGTGGTTAACGGGCTATGGGCAAAATAAAAAATCTTTTTAATCTGTTAATCCGCATATTGGATAAGGATTAATCAAGGAACTGATTAATTCTGAACTTTTAACTCTTTTGAGATTTTTCGTTCTGACATTATTTAGACATAGACTGTATTTTCATTTAAATTAATATCTAAGTAAAGTAAAAATGTTCCAATTCAAACCTACTTTATCCTGGATTAAAGAATCCAACACCAGCAATGAAACTATCTTATATATATATATATATATATATATATATATATATATATATATATATATATATTATTATATATATATATATATATGATAAGAATCCAACAAAGTTTGTCAAAATTCACTATTATTAAACAATTCAGTACCGATTGAAACTGCTTCAATTACTGGCAGTCCTCGAATTGCTGTTAATTCAGTTTGAATCATATAATGATGACATATACCTTCACTCATGATCAATCTGACTCAAAGGGCACAATTCCTTTTATAATATCATAGGGCTCGAATTGCTCATCGAGGCAATGTTCACTAACACTCAATACTTGTTGATGCTATAATAATATCTACTGACAGTAGCTGAATAGGTAATACATTAATCGGTAGGCACAAAAGGCAGCAAAAGAAATTTAGAGCTAAATAAAGCAGCATTTCATACAAAAAATTACCTTTTATATAAGTTCTTTATAAAAGGTATAGTCTTAAAAGGTTAGTCTTTCGGCGATGACCGGGTCACTTTAGATGAAAAATTCGACGTTTCGCTTCCCCTGTGGGAGGCATCTTCAGGGATGTAGGACATCATGGATAAAATACACAATGCTCTACAAAACTGAACTGAACGGGTTCAGTTTTGTAGAGCATTGTGTTTTAATCCATGATGTCATACACCCTTGAAGATGCCTCCCACAGTGGAAGTGAAACGTCGGATTCTTCATCCACATTGACGCGGTTACCTCCGGAAGACCTAAATCATCATATTAGTTTCACCGCAATTGTACTACGCTGCAACTTCATTCAGGAAAGTGTTGCTATTAATAATTTGCTATTGATCGGATTGGGTCTGACGTCACGGGAAGGTGAAACCCGTGTCTGAAAGTTATGATTTTAAAACAGGAAAAATTAGTTTTTTCCGGGTATTTCACTTCAAATAAGATGAGAAAATTACTTGAATGGAAAATTGACATTAATTTTTTATTTACATATGATACTTGTGTATTACGACGGATCGAAATTTGCAAGGTGTAAATAAAGCAGGGAAAGAATGGGATTTTTGTTTTTGCATAAAATACTTAATTTATTCTCTATAATTATGAATGTATGGATAAAATACTTAATTATCTACTTATAATCTTGTATGTTTGACCGTAATACACAATGTACAGATTTCGTTACTTTCATATAAATTTTGAGTTTTGAGTGAAGTTCTCCCTCTTAAAATAGTGAAAGGAAGCAAGACAAAGGTAAATAAAAGGTTAATAAAACAAATCAAAAAGGTCTTACATAATTAATACCCTATAAATATTTCAGAAATGAAAGTATAGATCTGGTATGTATTTAATACTACAGGTAATGTATATAGTATACTCGTTCAATATATTTTATTTTTAAATTTACACTATTTACGTATATTCTAAAGAATGATTCAGAAATTGAAGTGGCATATTAATTTTATTTAGACTTCATTCATAGAATAAATCTAAACATATTCAATAAGCCATCAGTTTCGAGACCAATAATACTGATTCTATTTGCTTTATTGATAGCTGTAAGTTATTACGGCTGACACGCAAACCTATCGTTAAAATATTAGGAAATCTCGTGAAGCACGGTATCAGATTCTCATTTATCTCCCTGTTCAAACAAGTGACTGGTTTAGAGCTTCTATTATCATTGAGTAAATGCTGAATAAATATTATTTTTTATATAAAAGAACAGTTGTTTCGGTATGGATTGTACTGAGGCATGTTTTTCAGACATCGCTCAGACCCTTCATAAAAAAAAGTTCTAAATATTTTCTTTTTTTTCAGAAAATAACACAAAATCAAAAGGATCACGTCCTTCATATAAATAATCTCCCATGCGCTCGTACTAAACTTCCCCAAACAACACACATACTAAGTACAATTTTTTACCTGCTCCAAAAGGCATTTTAGACCCCAAGCCTTTGATCTTTTTAAACGTCTATCCCAGATATTATGGATACTTAAACAGTAAGACTGTCGACTCAAGCGCGGCGGCGGACCTACATTTCAAATGTGTGAGCGTAGCTTAATTGCCCGCTTTTTAAAATTAACTTTACATACTTTGTACAGTCATACTTTTTACTAACCAAAGCGCTTCGTGCATTTGTCGTCTTTAAACGTTTTATTCGATTTTTTAAAAATAATCTTATAAAGATGGTCAGCGTTGTCATATTCTGTATAGAAAAAATTCAGAAACTAACAGTAAAAATAATTTTTTTAAACTTCTACAGAACGCTTCTGATATCAATAGATATCATTTCATAAATTGATATCAATCTATTAATTTAATCGTTATAATCAGGTAATAATGAGCAATAGTAGCTAAAGTATCCTCACGCTAGAAGATAGATTTTGCTATTTATTGCAGCCTCAAACAGCCAATTAAAAAAAATGATTTATAATTACATAGACAAGATGCTGCGCAAAAGTGATTAAACGTTATTACCTAATTAAAACTAATAAATTATTATATAGTTTATAGGTTAGGACACAATAATCAAATTAATAATAAATTATTAAATTTATTCAATGAAATGTAAACTTATCTGGAATTAGTATCATTTTGAGAAAGATTATTGATAACTTCTTTTTACTATTAGTTTCTGAATTTTTGCAATACAGAACATGACAACGGCAAACCATTTTTATTAAATTAAAATAAATATAAATGAAGAGAAGAATATGTTATTATTACAATAAATGTAGCTGTCATAATGAATAGTTGATATATAAGGGAGAGTCCATAAGTTGATAAGAGCTTATAAGTTGATTCAATTCGAGGGTTTTTATGAATGAAATGTTTTTTTCATGTTAGGTTATGGACCGGAATTGACGTCATTGCAGGAATAAATAGAGGATTTACAATGTTAACCTCGGTATAGGCGGTTAACACGTGATTCCGTCACACGTCATTCATAAAAAAAGTCAGGTTATAACCTTCGAATGCATTTGGCTAGTTACATCGATTTGTATCAACTTATAAATTTCTACTATCTTGATATAGAAGAGAGTATATGAAATATTGCAATGGTGTACATAAATTTAATTTAAAAACATAATCGGCTATTTTTGGAAAGCTACCAGGGTCAGTTCATGAGTTGTCCGCACCGGTCCTCCGCAGCGCTGATTACAAGTAGCTTGCGATAATCTAATTCAAACTTACTCTCATTTAAGTTGACCCTCGTGGTCCATCAGATCGAGGTTAGTTTTCGTGTGTCGTGGATAAACGTCATTGGTTGTGGACATTTCTAATCTATTTTGAGTATAGGCTGTGTTCGCGGCTACATATGGTGTTTCATTAGTTACCATAACGAGTGACATATTGGCAAGTAGCTAGTTTTTTAACACGCTCAATTTATCAACAGCAGAAACTTAAAGCGAGTATACATGAAAATTAAAAAAAAAAAAAAACTTTGCATTAAAAATTTCACCAGAGAAAAGTTGACACTTTGCAAAGGCCTTGATAAAGAGTAATATGAGTAAAGAGCTGGACACCTGAGGTCTAACAAACAATAATATTACTGAAGAGTTATTTACTCAGATGTTAGCCCTAAAAAGAAGTAACTCGGAAAGAGATCACTTTGAGTATAAAGTAAAATATAGAAAGAATATAGTAAATATAGAAAATTTAGAATATAGAAATATAGTAAATATAGAAAGGCCTCCATCTCCGAAATTTATCCAAAAATGCTCTACGTGCCATTTTTATCGTAGGTATCCATGAAAAGTATTGTGTTTGCAAAAAAATCCGAAACCGGGATGTCACCGGAATTATCCGTTTCAGGTGTTTTTAAGACCTTCTAATTGGTTTTCACAAAGTAGCCTGTCTGTATGTGTGTGTTTGTTATTTATAACAGATTATATAAGATTTGAAACTTTGTAAAAAATCACTCTGTAGGTGTAATTGTGCTGTACGGAAAATATTTTTATGACGTCATTAACCCGCAATAATGGGACAACAATACTTTCGAAAAATCATAAAACGCGAAAAAATGATGCAATCTGTTTGCAATTTGGTATGCATATAGTTATGTATTAGACTTATATATGTGTAAGGTTTCATCTCATCAGTTCATTTTTTATAAAATGACTTGTGTAGTTATTTTAAAAGTTTAAAAGTTTTAAAAAGTTTCTTTTTGTGGACTTAAAATATATAAATAAAAACAGGTTAATTACACAAAAGTCCTTTATTGTTTAATATATAATCACTAAGCTTTCGACTAAAAATTAGTCATCATCAGAGTTTAAAAAAAATATAAAATAAAAATACAATTGTACAAACTACTTCATATTGCACCTTGGTTTGGTTTGGTAAGCTATGTTTAAACCAAACCATACCAAGGTGCAATATGAAGTAGTTTGTAAAATTGTATTTTTATTTTATATTTTTTTAAACTCTGATGATGACAAATTGTTTGCCGAAAGCTTAGTGATTATATATTAAACAATAAAGGACTTTTGTGTAATTAACCTGTTTTTATTTAAAAGTTTTGTTGGATGATCAAAGTTCAGCAGCATTGGGCGTGGTCAGTGCCTGGAAGGATGACCGCTGGGAATGAATCATATGTATTTACTATCTGAGGACGAGCGAAGCGAGTCCGAAGAGGTGTTGCAATATTAATTTAGAGACTGAAAGCGAATCTGAAGCGGGGAGGATGAGCGTAGTGAATCCGATGTGACGAGGAAAAGTTCCGAGGTACCCCGTACCTGATTATTATAGTTGTAACGACAATTTGTGAATTTTTCACTTCTATTTATACTTTTAACATAGTCGTAGTTCTAGTTGTTAATAGAATTAAATATAATTGAATTGTAAAGTTTATAGAACTACCAAAATTATAATTAATTATAATTATTTCACCAACGTAGAGATCATTTGAAGCAAAACCTTGTATTTTTTAATAAAATATTTTAATGGTAGTTGGGGATGTTTTCAGTCTACCAAAACTACATCTGTGATGTGGTTCACATAATGTACAAATAAATATAAATATAATGCAAATGTATAAATAATATAAATTGGAAAGATTTATAGATTAATTTAAAAAAGTATATGTTATGTGAAATTGAATTGATATGTTGGCATCGGTGCCACAGTCAAACGGGAGGTAGTCAACCAATGCGATAAAGTTGACCGAAAAATGCTTTTTCTTAATAATTAATTTATTATAAATAAAAAAACAAAAAAAAGCTACTTAGTTTTAATTACCAATTTAATTTTTCTGCTATTCATCTCCCCCTCCCAAAAAAAAACAAAAACTTTTTCAACAATTTTTAATATTTATTTTTATATTTTCTTAAAATTATTTAATTTTATATTTTTACTTTACTTATAATTTTAATACTCATAGTTTTTAATTAAATTATGAAAAGCGATTGTTTTTATTCCACCCCCAAGCATGCTAGAGAAAAAATGTTAGCCCTTTAAATAATAATACTTTTCTAGTTCTACTTAATTGCATAAAAGGGACTTCGAATCCTTCTTTGTCATAGAGATATATACTAGAGGGGGCATAGCCTATCTCAATACATTGAGATTCCTGAAACATCTTTTTGGAGCTCTCAAGGGATCTTTGTAATCTTAATGAAACCTCCTTCAAGAGTGAGTTAAGGTTATAATAAATCAATTGTTTTCGGCTTCCCGTACATTGTTTGTGTTTTGATTTGTAATTTAACGTTCTACTATATAGGTTATAATAGTTGTTAAGTTGTAATTTGGTAGTAATTATTTGGTTATATTTACAAGCGAAGATGATCAGGTTACTTTTGGATGTTTAATAATTTAACCTATAGGACCCCTCTAGTAATAATATCTCTATGTTCTTTGTCGCTTCTCGGCTACATTATTGTTGTTTTGTATCATAGAGATATATTGCTAGAAAGGGCATAGCTTATCTCAATACGTTGAAAGGCCTGAAACATTTTTTGGGACTCTCAGGGGCTCCGTGTAACCTCATTGAAACCTCCTCTAAGAGTGAAATAAGGTTATAATAAATTAATTCTTGACGGCTTTTCGCACATTGTTTGTGTTTTATTTTGTATTAAAAACGTTCATTTATAAAAGTCACTGCGTTTTTGTTCTGTTCATTTGATTAATAATAATCAAAGGAGTTCAGGTTACTTTTCTTGATGTTTCAAAATTCAACCAGGAGTAAGATACACGGATACAGTGGCGTAGCCAGGATTTAATTTCGGGAGGGGCTGAATGTTAAAAATTGTATATGTAAATATATATATATATATATATATATATATATATATATATATATATATATAATATATATATAGCGAGAAATGTATATATACAGGGTGTTTCATATAAAGTGTCCACCAGAAAATGAGGTGATAGTACTCCTCAAAAGGAACAAAAAATGTCCTATAATATAAACCCCGATCTCCAACCGTTTTCCCACAAGGTCAAATTTAATATTTCAAAAAAATATTTGGCCTCACATCATAAAATTGTTAATAGGGATTTAACTATTCAAGCTAGAAAGACGAAATTGGTATCATTAGAAAGCTGAGTAAATTTCCTAAAGGACAAACTACTAACCATGTCAAATATTTTGGAACTACTGCCCAAAATTTTGCATGAAACATGATTTTTTTAAAAAATGAATTTTATGGAATTTTTGTAGTAGGGCATTGGAGGAAGTAAGAGATGAGGAAAAGTTCAGCCAAGAACGGAAAAAACTTCTCTTATGACTGACCTTTAAGAAAATGTAAATATTTTTATACATTCAATAGTCAAAAATGTAAGCTATTGTTGCTAGAAGTTGCAAAAACTGATATGTTTTTGGTATTTTTGCATATGTCTACAATGTTAATAACATGGTACATAAAATAATTAAAAATCTCAAAAGCAAGGGAAAAGAGTGGTTTTAGAGAAAAATGTGTAAGAATAAAATAGGTTTATTTTACCTTCTATTCTAGAGTCTAAAAATCTTATTATTAAATTATTTTCGAAAATAAAATATTTTATTAAAATAACACATTATTTTCACTTTTATACGACAAAAATGATCAGTTTTTGCAACTTCTAGCAACAATAGCTTACATTTTTGACTATTGAATGTATAAAAATATTTACATTTTCTTAAAGGTCAGTCATAAGAGAAGTTTTTTCCGTTCTTGGCTGAACTTTTCCTCATCTCTTACTTCCTCCAATGCCCTACTACAAAAATTCCATAAAATTCATTTTTTAAAAAAATCATGTTTCATGCAAAATTTTGGGCAGTAGTTCCAAAATATTTGACATGGTTAGTAGTTTGTCCTTTAGGAAATTTACTCAGCTTTTCTAATGATACCAATTTCGTCTTTCTAGCTTGAATAGTTAAATCCCTGATTAACAATTTTATGATGTGAGGCCAAATATTTTTTGAAATATTAAATTTGACCTTGTGGAAAACGGTTGGAGATCGGGGTTTATATTATAGGACATTTTTTGTTCCTTTTGAGGAGTACTATCACCTCATTTTCTGGTGGACACTTTATATGAAACACCCTGTATATATATATATTATAATATATATATATATATATATATATATATATATATATATATATATATATATATTATATATATTTACATATACAATTTTTAACATTCAGCCCCTCCCGAAATTAAATCCTGGCTACGCCACTGTATCCGTGTATCTTACTCCTGGTTGAATTTTGAAACATCAAGAAAAGTAACCTGAACTCCTTTGATTATTATTAATCAAATGAACAGAACAAAAACGCAGTGACTTTTATAAATGAACGTTTTTAATACAAAATAAAACACAAACAATGTGCGAAAAGCCGTCAAGAATTAATTTATTATAACCTTATTTCACTCTTAGAGGAGGTTTCAATGAGGTTACACGGAGCCCCTGAGAGTCCCAAAAAATGTTTCAGGCCTTTCAACGTATTGAGATAAGCTATGCCCTTTCTAGCAATATATCTCTATGATACAAAACAACAATAATGTAGCCGAGAAGCGACAAAGAACATAGAGATATTATTACTAGAGGGGTCCTATAGGTTAAATTATTAAACATCCAAAAGTAACCTGATCATCTTCGCTTGTAAATATAACCAAATAATTACTACCAAATTACAACTTAACAACTATTATAACCTATATAGTAGAACGTTAAATTACAAATCAAAACACAAACAATGTACGGGAAGCCGAAAACAATTGATTTATTATAACCTTAACTCACTCTTGAAGGAGGTTTCATTAAGATTACAAAGATCCCTTGAGAGCTCCAAAAAGATGTTTCAGGAATCTCAATGTATTGAGATAGGCTATGCCCCCTCTAGTATATATCTCTATGACAAAGAAGGATTCGAAGTCCCTTTTATGCAATTAAGTAGAACTAGAAAAGTATTATTATTTAAAGGGCTAACATTTTTTCTCTAGCATGCTTGGGGGTGGAATAAAAACAATCGCTTTTCATAATTTAATTAAAAACTATGAGTATTAAAATTATAATAAAGTAAAAATATAAAAATTAAATAATTTTAAGAATAATATAAAATAAATATAAAATTGTTGAAAAAGTTTTTGTTTTTTTTTGGGAGGGGGAGATGAATAGCAGAAAAATTAAATTGGTAATTAAAACTAAGTAGCTTTTTTTGTTTTTTATTTATAATACATTAACTTTAAAGTTTGTTGCCAAAGAAAATCGGTTCCAATTTATCATTTTTATACATTTGCACATATACTTTACTTTTAAATTTTCTATAAAATCTTTCCAATTTATATTTATTTATACATTTGCATTATATTTATATTTATTTGTACATTATGTGAACCACATCACAGATGTAGTTTTGGTAGACTGAAAACATCCCCAACTACCATTAAAATATTTTATTAAAAAATACAAGGTTTTGCTTCAAATGATCTCTACGTTGGTGAAATAATTATAATTAATTATAATTTGGTAGTTCTATAACTTTACAATTCAATTATATTTAATTCTATTAACAACTAGAAACTACGACTATGTTAAAAGTATAAATAGAAGTGAAAAATTCACAAATTGTCGTTACAACTATAATAATCAGGTACGGGGTACCTCGGAACTTTTCCTCGTCACATCGGATTCACTACGCTCATCCTCCCCGCTTCAGATTCGCTTTCAGTCTCTAAATTAATATAAAATCATGTTTCATGCAAAATTTTGGGCAGTAGTTCCAAAATATTTGACATGGTTAGTAGTTTGTCCTTTAGGAAATTTACTCAGCTTTCTAATGATACCAATTTCGTCTTTCTAGCTTGAATAGTTAAATCCCTATTAACAATTTTATGATGTGAGGCCAAATATTTTTTGAAATATTAAATTTGACCTTGTGGAAAACGGTTGGAGATCGGGGTTTATATTATAGGACATTTTTTGTTCCTTTTGAGGAGTACTATCACCTCCTTTTCTGGTGGACACTTTATATGAAACACCCTGTATATATATATATATATATATATATATATATATATATATATATATATATATATATATATATATATATATATAATATATATATATAATATATATATATATATATATATATATATTATATATATATATATATATATATATATATATATATATATATAAACAAAGGAAAAAGGAAAATACTAAAAGTATAACAAAACAATCTTTTATAATGATAATAACTTACAGGAGTGAAGCGAAGAGATTTAGAGGGGTTTTGAGAATTTTCGACATAATATGTCTTCTTCGGTCAGGTAAGATTGGGTAGTCCCGAGTGACCCCCGAGTGAAGAAGACATATGTCGAAAAATTCTCAAAACCCCTCTAAATCTCTTCGCTTCTCCTCCTGTAAGTTATTATTATTATAAAAGATTGTATATATATATATATATATATATATATATATATATATATATATATATATATATATATATATATATATATATATATATATATATATATATTTTTATATTGTTCAATGTTTTCAAATTATTTTTATATCCTTCAGTTTCATTGTTATATTTTATATATTATGATATTTATATTATAAGTTTATAGTTAAAAAATAATGTTATGTAATTTATTATTTTTATATTTTTTTATAGGTTTTATTTTTTTCACACATTTATTGCGGGTTTAGGTTATGTAAAATTAATTAGGTTATGTAATACTAGAGAGGCCCTCTAGTAATATGTAGAGATATATTACTAGAGAAGCCCTCTAGTAATATGTAGAGACATATTACTAGAGAGGCCCTCTAGTAATATAGATATAGAGGCCCTCTAGTAATACATATTACTAGAGAAGCCCTCTAGAATATGTAGAGATATATACTAGAGAAGCCCTCTAGTAATATGTAGAACATATTACTAGAGAAGCCCTCTAGTAATATGTAGAGAGAGAAGCCCTCTAGTAATATGTAGAGATATATTACTAGAGAAGCCCTCTAGTAATATGTAGAGACATATTACTAGAGAAGCCCTCTAGTAATATGTAGAGACATATTACTAGAGAAGCCCTCTTTGGTAATATGTAGAGATATATTACTAGAGAGGCCCTCTAGTAATATGTATAGAGATATATTACTAGAGAGGCCCTCTAGTTACGTAGGGATATAATACTAGAGAGGTTCTCAATAATATATAAAGATAAATAACAAAAGAGATTCTCTAGTAAAATATAGGCACATAGTACTACAGAGGTCCTTTAGTACTATATCCCTATTTTTCGCATCATTTGTTCTCACATAACCGTTGGTCTTAAGTAATACGCCTTGCCTCTTTTTCTGGCAAAAAAGACTCCGGTTCACTGTGGCATAAATGTTTTGTCAGCCATTGTGGCCATATAAGCAATTAATTTCGGTCCTGCAGGTCCAGGATTCGCAACCTGGTTATTGCTCTTAGTCAAGGCAGTAGTTACTTAGATGAACCCCACATATAAAACAATTTAATTCCTTTATTTATAATACTTATGATTTAATCTAATTTTTTGATTAATTTATTAATGTTCCGTTATAACTGTCTGTATACACTGATATATATATATATATATATATATATATATATATTATATATATATATATATATATAATATATATATATATATATATATGATTTTGAATGATTTTATATTTATTTATTTATATATATTATATTATATAATAATATATATAAGCGTAATTTTTTAATGAAAATTTGTTAAAAATGCTTTACAAATAAAAATTAAATTTATAATTTTATATAATTAAATCATAAAAATTACTCTTTATTTTTCAATAATAAATATTACTACCGAGGAAAGGAATTATTTTTTGTAAAATAATTAAAAGTCGGAGAATAAAGATTTTAACCAACCTTCTTCAATAAAACTACGCACTCCATTCAATTAACAAAAATAATTTAAAAGGTTTTACTTTTAGTTGGTTCACAATAGAAAGGTTATTATCATAAAACTTCCATCTTATCACCTTGGTGTCTGAGTAATTTATATTCAAGATTTCTTAGGAGTTAAAATTATACTTATTATATGTTGATTTAATGTATACTGTCCCTAAAGTGTAATTTTTTTTAAAGGCCTAAAGTGTAACGTCGAGCCTCTTTAAATAAATAAAAAAATAAAAATAAAGAACTGTAACAAAGCTTTTATTTAAGTACGAGTAATAAGGAAGCAAAGTGAAAAGTATTAAAAAATCTCTTCTCTGGGAGAAGACACGATGCTTCCGCCGTACTATCAAAACTAGCGCTACTAGTTGGGGTTTGACACTTTAGTAAGCAGATTATAGATCGGGGTATAAGGATAAGAAGTAAATTAATTTATGATTATTAATTGTACAAGCCAAATAATGGATACAACAAGTCTATAACAATATAACCAGCAATAGAAATAGTAAAAACAATTAAATCTAGAATGACTAGGGCTAAGGGGAATAGTAATCTTTTAAGGAGTAAAGAGCTAGGGAAGCAAGATATAATTGTAGGTGGGAGGAGAAACATCTGTGGGACTCTATAGATTTGATAAATCTATAGAGTAAAAAAGGTAATTATTATAAAGAGATATTGAGAGATTGTAAGAAGCCTGTTTGAATTGAGTTTTACGGCAGGAAGGGGGATAAAGGTTATGTTTATGTCTGGTGTTGATACTATAGATGTCAGTGTGGAAAATGAATTTTTCAGGAAACTGTCTGATAGATTAGCAGGATTTTACAATAAGAATAGAAGGTAAAGTTAAAATTGTATTTTTAATAAAACTGTAGTATAAGATAAGTATACGATGTATACTTATCTTACGATGTATACTACATCTTATACGAAAGTATAAGATGTAGTAAAAATAGTAGTAAAAGGCTTTATAATGTCGATTCCTTATCATTATCAAAATTACTTTTAAATGATTGTCTCTCCACTGTAAACTACTTCCTTATCATCATCAAACTTACTTTTAAATTATTGTCCCTCCACTATACTCTACTTCCTTTTCATCATCAAACTTACTTTTAAATTATTGTCCCTCCACTATACTCTACTTCCTTATCATTATCAAACTTACTTTTAAATGATTGTCCCTCCTAGTGGAGGGACAATCAAAGGAAGGACAATGAAAAGGAAGTAGAGTATAGTTACTCTACTTCTTTTTCATCATCAAACTTACTTTTAAATTATTGTCCCTCCACTATACTCTACTTCCTTTTCATCATCAAACTTACTTTTAAATTATTGTCCCTCCACTATACTCTACTTCCTTATCATCAAACTTACTTTTAAATTATTGCCCCTCCACTATACTCTACTTCATATCACCAAGCTTATTTTTAAACGATTAAGCCTCAAATACACCTTATAATACTACACCATACTTATAATTACTTACTAATATTATACTTTATCATTTGCCTTACAAATCATTTAAACAAAGTAATGTTTCATAATCATCCCAACCTCCAAACATAAGAAAATCAAAATTTTTTTGAACAGTGCTTTAATTCTATAGGGGGAAGGGGTCGGGGCGTCTAATAAAATAGATAATCTATTTTTAAAACAGAAAAGAACTATTAGAGCAAAGCTAGGGCTTTACGAGAGAAGGGACATATTTATTCAAAATGCAAAATAACTTACAGTTCAAGTACAATACATTTGGATCTTACAAAAATTCAACAGAATAATAAGGAAAATTTTTTGACAGTAAACTAACTGAAGAAATAACTAATGTATATAAATAAATAAATAAATAAAAAAACTTTCAAAACAATTTTATACACCCTGAGTAATATCTATACACCCTAAAAGGCTAACACTCTGATTAAAATCAAAATATGCCTTATTTACTTACAATTGTTATTTAAACATAAGTTTTAAATAGCACACGTCATATATATTTGACGCAATTTTTGTCATAACTTAGACGAATTATGTAATGAAATAATTTTAACATTATGTAAAAATGAAGGAATGAAATTTATTTACAAAAAATTAGGGCTAACATCTGTTTTTTGGACTTATAAAAGGAACACATAGTACCTTCGAGCATATAGTTCGCACTTCTGAATATATTGCTATATTATATGTTAAAAAGGCGAGCAATTGCTAAGGTATTAGCTATTAATTACTTATTAATTAATTCAATGGGTTTTTAAATTAATACGGTCAATGTTAAAACATCCAGCTATTCTATAGTTACCAAGGATAACCTTGTTTTTTATGTATAAGGCTGATTACGGCCCGTATTCGAAATCGTTTCCTCACTTAATCCTTAAGGAGGCCTTAAGAATAGGAAAATTTTCTTAGTAAGGAAAATGTCTAAAGATAAAGGTAAGAAGGGTAGAGAGGAAAATTTCTTAAAATACCGGCCTAAGTCTAAAAATGAATTTACCAGGTAACTAACTTTGGTAGAAATTATTCGATAAAACATTAATTAGATTTGCCTTTTAATTATTTATCATAATTGGACTCAAAGGCGCAGAAGAAATTATTGCTCAGCAATGAAAAAATAAGAAAATAAGAAAGGAAAATGAATTATTATCCAATAGTGTCTGGAGAACATTAAATCCGCTTATCCTACGAATGAAGCATAGAACATAAACGTTAAGAAAAAGAATGAGAAAGCATTAGAGAGAAACATTAGAGACTATTAAGTAAAAGGGTCTCGTAAAACTGAAAAATTATAAGGAAATCTTCCTTAATTTTTCATATTTTAATACGTCTACATCTGTTTATCTTTTTCTAACTTAATTAAGAAAAAAAATGGTTCTTGAAAAAATATTAAAGCTAAATAAGAGACCATAATTCCTTTAAAACTATGAAAATGAAAACAATTTAGTGACCTGTTAGTTTTCTAAAAGTAGTACTAAATTCTAGATTAATTAAAAATTTGGTAGGGAGACATGTTAATTTTATAGAACCTTAAATCAAACATGCATTTTAGGCACAGGCTTAACGATTATAATTCTTTTTCAGCTTCTTTTTCGCAAACGTATCTTTAGAATACAGAAGAATCAGAGAAATATCTGAAAACAGCATTTGAACATTATTAATGAAAACTAAGAACGAAAGTTTAATTGTAAACTTTGTTAAACATCCTTCCAATCAGGGAACAACAAAATATAGTTTATTCATTTAATAGCTGATTTTACTTCTTTTGTTTCTTTATCAATCAAATAAAATCAGCAAACGGATGATGAAATCTAACACCTGTTGAATCTAAGTTGCTTAACTCAGATGCAACTGCTAGCAAAGCGAGTCTTTTTTGTTTAAACACAAATGCACACAATTGAGCAGAGAGGAATAAGTAAGTTAATAGAAGGAAGATAAGTCTAAGAGTCTATAAGTCCCTTTGTGCAATACATTTTTTTTAAAACACTATTTTATTTAATATCAGTAGAAAAGTGTACTACAAAAGAAAACTACGATAACAGAGCTCTAGTCAAGGAGCCAAACCAGAATAAATGTGACTCATTTTGTACTACTTCAAACCAAATTTTTCTGAAAATATGCCTTAAATTGTAAAGAAAAACATAATCAGCCTATACAGAGTGGAGCCCTCATAGAATTCTATATTGAATGGAGCCTAATTTTATCAGCTTTAAAAAATGTCCTCTCCATGTTTTGCACACTACCTTCAGGAAACCACTTATTGCAAGGAAACTGGAATGTATGCAATTTTATAGAGCATTCATATGAAGAGCTCCACTCTGGATAGGCAGACAAGGCTTTTACTTCATAATTGAAGGTATATTTTCAGAAAAATTTGGTTTAAAGTAGTACAGAATGAGTCAAATATTTTAGGCGAGGTTCAAGGTCGATAATGCTTTAGTATTTGTGTCCCAACCTGCGAAACCTCAGAGGTGTGGGGTTCGCATCTTAGATTACACGCTTAAGTTTATTTAATTAGTATAATAATCAATTATTAACCAAATTTATTAACATTTGAATGTGGGGTTCTCGCATGGGGTTATTCCCGTTGAGCCACAAGTCTCTGAACGGACATACTATACATCCTGAGTATAATAAGAGTTCCTTGAGTTGTGAGAGTTTCCCAAGAGTAGCCGAGGAGAATAATTGTCGCGAACGGTAGAGGGGCAATTTAATCCCATTATGCGAACGAAATCGTAACTCCAATAGATTTTTCGGGATAGAACCCCCAACTTTTTAAAACGAAAAAATAGCTCAAAATCAATTCAGACCAAAATTTGTTGTTCTGCTCTATAAATAACAGAAAAAATAGTTGCCAAATAACACGTGATTTTTGGTTCTTACTACGCACTTTAGGAAAATTTTCAGTTTTAAGTTTAATAACGATAGAATAAGTCAACACAGATAAGAACAAAGCATTAAACTTTTAAAACCAAACAATATGAGCACGCCGCAGTTAGCGAACCTTTTAATCAATCTCAGATAGCCCAACAAACCCTCTCTACTACAAAGAAAACGTTCAACTTTAACTCTTTGATAATAAAAGGTCTTTAATAAAGTTGCCAGCAGGCCCGGAAGGTATCCCATTCAACTTGAAAGTTCGCACTCTTAAACTTAATTTAAGTTTTGGAAACGCTAACAGTGAATTAGCTTTAACTCTACAATATCATAAACTACCCGCAGTAGCCGACAATTGAATACGCCCACATGATGTAGCTCGTATTAGAGAAGAAACAAGGGCCTACGTTAAGGAGGGCCTATTATAGCCTGGTAGACGATGAATCTAGAGTGTTAATTTTACTGCAGGAAGGCGAATTAAAACTTTAGGTTTACTTTAAAAAAGCCAATAATGTAAATTAGAAATAGTGAATATTTAAATTAATATAATAATAATTATAACATTAATTTATTATTATATACGTATTGAAAATTTATTAATATATTTGAATATTAAATTATACAGCTGAATAATTTAACACTTTTTTATGAGTTAATAATTTAACTGATTATTTTTCGAATTTTCAAAAAACGGATGCAAGTCACTCGATAAAAATTTAAATAATGCTGATAATGAGATGAAACTTAAAATTTTTGTGACCCCAGGTTCTATACAGGACTACATGTGTGCAAAGTTTCAAATTGATCAAAATATTTTTTAACTTTTTATGAATGTTTTTGCTGAGTCACTATCATCTGTTAATGACCTCATGGAAAAACTGTTTTGCGTGTAGGGGAAATGATTGCAAACACAATACTTTTCTCAAAAAACGACGTAATAAATGAGAAAATTTAAACAAGAAATAGAATATTATTAACACAGAATAAATAATAATATTTTTAGAATGATGTGTTATATCTTTAATGAGAAGTAAAAATGAATATTTCCCAATACTGGTAGAAAACGATACTTTAACCTTTAACATTTCAATCCACAACTCACATCATAGAAAGGGGTTTTCAATTAAAATTGTTTCAAAAGTATTGAAAATCCTTTATTGTTTTTATAACTCTCTAATATTTGTACTATAAATAGAGAGGGGGAGTGGGAGGGAAAAGATGATTGTTTCCTGGGAGTGGGTAATATTATACAGCAAAGAGTATAGTCTCAATATATAGGGAGACCATTTATTTCTACAAAGAAATCCAATTTCGAAGGAGCGTTATGTGTGTGAAACACCAACTCTGGGCGCACACACGCCGATAGCTAACGTGTTTCGAAGATTTCTTCGCTGGTGGTTTGTAAAAAGGGGGTTTCTTTACGTGAGCTGAAGAGACAATTGGATTGCTTTCTTTTTCTTTCGCTACCGAAATATCCGTGTATGAAACGTGTTCAATAAACCAAGTGGAAACGAGTTTTATTGGCATATTGAGCCAATTTTCCCATCTATTTAAGACAATAAACAATGAAATATATTACAGTAATTAAACCTCCACATAGTATATAACAATGATAAATATAAATATTTTTATTATTATTAGTATTCGTCACCATTGTATATAATTGCAAAAATCGAAACGAAAAATGTAATTGAGTTGAAATTTGGTGCAAGTGTATTTCCTTGCGTAATTAATAAGAATACTAAAATAAAGTTGTATTTTGTGGAGAGACTTCTTTTCTTTCATTATTTATTAGAATACTGACGCTCGAGCGCTCAGAGCGTTCTGAACAAGAGGTGTATTCTAGTTACCATGGTTGTGCTCAGAGGCGTGGCCAGGGGGAGGAGCCAAAAGAAGCGGGAAGCCAGGATAGTAGTGGTGGGACTGATCCTACTAATCGTGCTTTCGGCAGGTTCAGTTCGATCACTTCTCCCCACTCCTATTCAATTGAAACCTTCTTAGCGGGAAATACAAAATTTTATGTCACCTTCATATTCACATGTACTGTGGTGTGCTGTTTCTGTGTTGTGTGCTGTTTCTCTTTAATTTATACGTTTTACTTTTAATTAAATGATTGAATTTTTGAAAAAATGACAACAACAGTAACATAACCTTACAACTGTGTACACACAAGCCTGAATAAAACGCGTTCGCGAGACCAAGTGTGGTCAGTACGATAGTGGGGGAATTTTTGTCCCCACCATCCCACTCCACCACTGAACACACTGACCCGAGCGCTTTGAGCGCTCAGTTTCGTTTCAATAAGGTTTGTAGACATGAGTATACCTGGGGTCAGGTGAAATATAGACATTTAAAGAAGTAACAAGTTGTTATTCCATTCCCATCCAGTGTCTTTAAAAAATTAAAGATAAATATGTTTTACTTAAAAAATGGGTACAGGGTGCCTAGGTATTTTTTCTTAATCTTTCAGAATCTCTTCGCTCGTCTTTAAAATATATGTTGACACAATATAATTGTGCGAGAGACACCTAGGAAATGTAACAAGCAAAACTGAATGCTACATCTGGGAACTGTTCCATCATTCGACACTTGTCATCATTGATAGCTATAATGTCGATCGATAATAGATCGACATAATGTCATTTGTCGACATTTCAGGGTCTGTCGGCGCACTGATAAGTTAGACGTAACGAAACAGAGTGGAACATGACATTTTGTCGATCATGTTTATGATTCACATTATGATTCGGCATCAAAATTTTTATATTTGTTAAACGGGTATAGCTAAAGCCGAAAAACAAATAGGAAAAAATCATGCGTCCGAAAACAAAAGTTTAAATGTTATCGCTTGTCTGATTTGTTATTTAATTCAGAAGTAAATATTATCAAAATAAATGCCGAGCTTAAAAATAATTTGCGGATATATTTGTCACTTATGGAGGTTGATTGGGGTTAAATTTTAATTTGATTGCTTATAAGTTTTCGGGTTTTCATGAATAAATTAAAAAGGTTATATTTACCGCAAGTTGAAGAAGCAATCGAAGAATCAGCTACCGTCGATACTTGCTGTTGGATATAAATATCCCTGGACCGGTTTCGGCATAACGCCATCATCAGCAGGCGGGGCAACACTCGAGCTCTCAACTAATAAAAGCTAAATCAGTGATTAACTTCTAGTCTCAATGAGCACGACGAGCCCTCTGAAGATCTATCATCTTCAGAGGGCTCGTCGTGCTCATTGAGACTAGAAGTTAATCACTGATTTAGCTTTATTAGTTGAGAGCTCGAGTGTTGCCCCGCCTGCTGATGATGGCGTTATGCCGAAACCGGTCCAGGGATATTTATATCCAACAGCAAGTATCGACGGTAGCTGATTCTTCGATTTTTTCATGAATATTTTAAACATTTAATGGTTACGCAAAATAGGTTAACGCGGTAAACCTAAAAACATTTCTTCTTTCGGGCAGCACAAATGAATTCTTAAGTTTGATCTTCGCGCCAAGTTTCAACTCTCAAACGTGTACACAGGAGGAGTTATGCGTGACACATAAACACAACTAGACACACAGACGGTATGATGAGAACCACTTAAGACGTTATAAAAGTAAGTGAAACAGATCATTTTGATGACGTATCGGTTTCGGGGTGAATTTTAATGATTTTGATGAAACAGTAACTGACACTGACCATGCTCGATGCTGCTTAACTTTTATGATCCACCAACATTCATGGATATACTTGTTGTATTAAAACGGAACCTGGTGTAATTATTTACACTAAGGGTATATAATAAGTAAGTAAGTATATAAAGTAAAGTAAAAAAAGTAGTAAAGTAAAGTAAGTAAAAGTAAAGTATATATAAGTATAAGTAAAGTATATATAAGTATAAGTAAAGTATATATAAGT
Source organism: Microvelia longipes (assembly GCA_018340805.1). Lineage (NCBI taxonomy): Eukaryota > Metazoa > Arthropoda > Insecta > Hemiptera > Veliidae > Microvelia > Microvelia longipes. The sequence continues at coordinate 37,931,626 of JACMZG010001913.1, forward strand.
ATAAGTAAAGTAAGTATATAATAAGTAAGGGTATATAATTGTACCAAATATTAACTTAATTGAATTATTTTCCGATTTTTTGGCATTTTTTCAAAAAACGTATTTAGGTTATTCGATAAAATTTGAACTAATATGTTAGTATTATAAATGGCTATATGCGTGTCAAATTTCAATCGAATCGCATAATGTTTCCGCGTTTTTGGATTTTTCGAAATGTTTGCTGAGTCATTATTGCGAGTTTATGAAGTCATGAAAAATTATTTTCCTAATAGCACAACTACAGATATAGACTGATTTTTTTTACAAAATTTCAGCTCTCTATCATAAATACACTAGGACCAACGATGGTAACAGACACACACACATACAGACAGACAACTTTGCAAAAACCACTCAGAAGGCCTTAAAAACGCCTGAAACGCATAATTCCGTTTTAATCCCGGTTTCGGATACTTTTCCTATATACCTACGGTATAAACGAGAAAAAGTAAAAATGATTAATTATGAACACAATATTAAATCAGATCAAGGATGCAGAGAAAAACAAAACTACCGTATAGATGCAAGCAAATATTTCTCTGCAGTAAATCAATTACTGAAACTCGTAGGAAAAACAACATATCCTACGAAACAAGTAAGAGAGATGTATTTTTAAAATGAAGAAATAACGCGTACCGAGTCAAGATTTGTTTTGAAAGTTTAATGAAACATTATGAGTTCCCAGGGAGGCATAACCCCAGTAATACAAACCTAAAACCAGGAAAGCAAACATAGGTGTAAACAGGTCAAATACAACTCAAAGGAAAATAACTTTTTCCGTATACCTTACGGAAAAAACTTATAATTTAATTTAAATCTTCAATCCTTATTTTGAACAATGCACGGTATTTTCAATCATCATTCACTTTAACATAATCATAATATTTTTCAATTTGCCAGTATAATATATTCAACTATAAAACTCAGGACATTTCCTCACCTAGGCGGATTTGCTACACTACTACGGATTCGCTTCGCGTTTCCCAAAAATATGAAAATCACCAAATTATATTGCAGTACGTCTTCGGACTCACTTATAGGTAATCTTCAGACAGTAAAAAGAACTGTTTTATTCTTAGGGTTCATCCATTAAGGTTGAGGTCCTTACCATAATGGATGAACCCTGATACTGTTATCCAAGCATTAGTAACACAATAAATAACGAAAATCTACAACTAACATAAAGGGTAAATACATAATAACTTCTTACACAAAGGGATACACGTGTACCAAATTTCAACTCAATACGATTATCATTTTCCTCATTTTATAGGAAAAATAAAATGTGTTTGCAAAATAATCCGAAACCGGGATGAAAAGAGAATTATGCGGTTCAGGCGTTTTTAAGAACTCCTGAGTGGTTTTTACAAAGTATCTGTCTGTCTGTGTCTGTTATCATCGTAGCTCCCAGTTTATTTATGCTAGAAAAATAAAACTTTGTACAAAAATCAGTCTACCACTGTAGTTGAGCTATTCTGAAAATATTTTTTTATGTATGTAAAAAATCCGACGTAATAAGGAAAAGTTCAATGATACCCCATTCCCGATTTCACTGAACAACGATAATTTATTAAAAACGTATACAAGTCATTCAATAAAAGTTGAACTATTGCTGATAATGAAATGAATTTTACACATTTTTTGGTCTTATAATATAAGACCAAGTCTTATATACGGGACAAGAGTCAAATATCATATGACTACACGCGTGCTGAATGTCAAATCGGCGTTTTATGACTTTTCGAAATTTTCAGTGAGTCATTGTCGATAAAAGAAGTCATAAAATATTTTCGGGATAGCACAACTAGACCTAAAGATTTTAGGTCAACCTTTAGATCGATCTTCATGACAATAGAAGCTTCCGCGGCTATTGTCATGAAGATTTAGGTCTTCCGGTGGTGATCGCGTCTATGTAGATGATAAAATGACGCTTCGCTTTCATTATGGGAGACATCCCATAATGGGCATTGGACATCATAGAGTGATGTCCTACATCTCTGAAGATGCCTCCTGCAATAGAAGCGAAATGTCTGAAGCCTACATAGTTTATTAACACATCACATACCAGCTTTATTTCAATAAAACACGTAGACAAATAAGATAAGCTATTTAGGTCTTAATTTCAAAGAGAGTAATAACGGGTTTAGCCGGATATTTTTATTTTTTAAACAGGAAGGTTATAATGAACTAAAAAGGATCTTTTCATCATAGAAATGGTTCTAATGAGGAATGCCTTCATAATAGAGAAACGCGCAAAACGTATCTCTTTACAAATTAATATAATAAGGGTTAGAGCCTCATAAACATATTACATGGACTAGAATTTAGAAACAGCGGATTAAGAGTCTAGTCCCAAATATGCTCTATAACCGTCTATATAAAAGGCATTTTAATATAAAAGAGAATTCTTTTTTTAATAAAAATATATATAAATAAAATAAATATATTAAATTCTTTTTGACCGTCACATGAAATAAAATCATGTCATGTAAGATAATCTAAATACATAGACACAAAACTAATTTATATAAATTTAAGCTTATAAATATCGATTTTCTTTTTGCGAACCTTTAAATACAAACCAATTACAATGTCATCATTAAGAAATTTATTATAGCTGTTGTATATAATAATAATAATAATAATAATAATAATAATGCCTGTTTAGAGTCTTGCGGCTGATTAGTGATAACCCCTGCGGGAACCACCTTATGTGGTAGTGGCAGCTGTTACGCTCAAAGTGTAATCTAAGGTTAGCGATAATTTATTTAAACAATAATCTTATATAAACCGAGAGTGTAAACTGGGATGCGAACCCCAGAGCTCCTTGGTGTCGAAGGCTCAATCAGATTCAGTGCATGTTTTTATTAAACATTAATGTAATATGCCTATTAATCTATCATTATATTATAGCTGTTGTACTGCTTTGATGCTGCCAAGCATGGTACGAAGCTTCTTTACCAACCGGCTGAACAATTATAAACATTGCAGTTTAAGTTTATAGTGGTGGCATTTTGATACGCCTTTTGGTATTAACCCTAAAATCAAAATCTAATCAGGAAAAATAAAAAACAAGTCCCTCCACTGATGTTTAAGTATAATGACAAAGCCAGCTTTCAGACTTGACAGTCCATCATCAGTGCCGGCGAGATGCGAAGTAAGTGTTGAAGAAACGGATGTGATTGAGTCGTCCAACTCGTTGAAATCGACGATTTCAACGAGTTGGACGACTCAATCACATCCGTTTCTTAACACTTTCTTCGCATCTCGCCGGCACTGATGATGGACTGTCAAGTCTGAAAGCTGGCTTTGTCATTATACTTAAACATCAGTGGAGAGACTTGTTATTTATTTTTCCTTATATCTGGACTCCACAACTCTATTTTTTATTATTAAAATCTAATCAGTTCTTCCTTTTATAAAACTTGATTTTTCTTAAAATTGGGTTAGCTGAAGAATTATTACAAGAAATGTGCAAATTCATTTATATAAAGGTTCATTTTGAGGTCTTTGGGGCCAAAATTCATCAATATAAAAACTTTTTATTTTATAATTTTTACTTTTCCTCATTTAATACCTTAGGTACGTGGGAAAAGTATTGTGTTTGCAAAAAATCTGAAACCGGGATGAAACCGGCATTATCCGTTTTAAGTGTTTTAAATGCCTTTTGAGTGGTTTTCGCGAAGTTTTCTGTCTGTTATCATAGTAGCTGCCAAAGTATTTATGCTAAAAAGTTGAAACTTTGTAAAAAAAACGACTCTACAACTGTTCTTGAGCTATTGGGAAAATAATTTTTCATGACATCATTAACTCGCAATAATGACTCAGCAAAAATTTCAAAAATATCATAAAACGAGAAAAAGCTATGCGATTTAATTGAAATTTTTGCACATATGTAGCTATGAATAAGACTAACATATGCGCCAAGTTTTATCTCATTAACAGCATTAGTTCAATTTTAAAAGGAGTCCTAATAAATATAGATTATTAGCACAGATTTATTGTAACATTATTAGTAGTAATACTACTAAAACTCGGTTTACTCCACTTTTCATTTTTACATCATCATTATGGTGAAACCTTGTGAGTTTGTGTATCGAAAAAAGTCAGTTTTTCAAAAAGTTATTTAGCGATTGATCTCAAAAGACGGGAAACGGTATAATATTTTCTTAATCTTGGGGAGCACATGTAGCTCTTAGCAATAAAGACTAGACTCTCCTATAAACTAAACACAAAAATACTCAGGAAGGAAACCAATCACATTACTTGACTCATACCCTCCACTTAGTTATTTACAAAAACATTGGTTCGCAAAAAATAAAACAAAAACAAAGAAATAAATAAAACTAAGTAATTAATTTAAAAAAAAGTAAAGAGATAATTAAATACGCCTTAGAAAAAATAGAACTTTTATATCTCTATATTTCTTCCTTGCATTTTATCTTATATCTTTAATACTCTAGAGTATTTTTATAAACATTTCAAGAAGACGGACAAAAAAAAAACAAGAAACTCTTTATACTTGTCATTTATCTGTTTAGAACTTCATTTCTTCCCTTTTTTTCGTCATCTTAGTTAAGGAAAAGTAAAAAAAGAAAAAGAAGATTCAAAGTATATTACCTTGAGGAACTCCTCAGAATATTTTAGACTTGTTAATTTATTTACTTTTTTTAAACAACAGTTTTTTGGCTACCTTTTTTCACTAAGCCTGACAATATCTAATTATCTTTAAAATATTTTAAAGAAAAAACACAATTTTTTTCAAAGCTTTATTTTACCTTAATTTATCCGTCATTTTAGTTTAAAAAGAATTTCTTTTGGTCTTATTTTCTTTTATTAGAATTTTTTAAAAACATTTTTTTTAGTTCATTTGTTTTAAAGGTAAGATGGTAAACTTCACCTGTTTTTATAAAAATAATTGAATAAAAACTACCCCATCCTTAAGCTTTTTTTCCGTCCTCCTTGCTTTTAAAGAAAAATTCTAATCAAAAATCTACACAGACGTTTCTGGTTAGAAGTATTCTTTGTATTATTTATTTTTATTATATGCAACAAAAGAAAAAAACCTTCACCTGCTCATTTTCAAATAATTTAGTTTTTTTTTTTTTAATTTAAGACAGTGATGTGCTTATATTTTTAGTAGAAAAGAAAAAAATGAAGATCTTTCATTTTTAAATAAAATCTTCTAGAAAGAGTTTACTAAAAATCAGATAACTGAAAGAGTCCGATTATCTACAGACAGAAAATAGTAATTTTACACAATTAAGGAGGAAATTGAGTTTCACCCACGGGGTCAAGTTTTCTCTAAAGGAAAAAATTTTGTTAAATCTGAGGCCTTAAGATATTTCGCTATTATATATTCCACAAAAAAATAAGCTAATATAAATAATCAATGGAAGCCTGTGACTTTACTAGAACAAGTTTTAAAATAGTAATAGTATTTATTGAATTTATTAAGTAATGAAAATTATACAAAAATGTAATAAGGCAGTTTGAGAAGGAGGGTGAGAGAGTAGGGGAAGGTCGATATTTGTACCAAGTTTTATTTCGATCCGATAAATCATTCGAAAGCTATCGTATTCTAAAGAAACGTCTAGGAACAAAATCTCGTACTTACATACACACACACATATCATATATATATATTATATATATATATATATATATATATTATATATATATATATATATATATATATATAATATATATATATATATATATATATATTATATATATATATATATATATATATATAATATATATATATATATATATATATATATATATCTTTGATCGCGAGTCCCACCTCCATGACCAGATAAGCTCATTTTGGAAATTCGCTAAAACCTATATCTGTTTACAGAAAACCAAACTGTGATCGCTTAATTTAGTTGTGATTTTTTAGTCAAAGAATGTGTTGTTCATTTCCCAGTGGAGCTTATATAAGAGAGCTAAAGTAAATATTCTTTTAGCAGATTTCACGGGTAATCAATTCTCGTCCTTAGATACCTTTAAGTCAATACTTTTTTACACCATCTTACAAACGTCTTAAGGGCTTTCTGAGAATTCTCTTTTAAATTTATTTTTCTAGATAACATTTTTCAATCTCTTAATCAACTGATTTTTTATCTCTTTTCTACAGGATCGTTTCTCATTTTAAAAATAGGAATTAATCCTTTTTTTCCTACAAAGGACACTGTTTGCTCTGACATTTTCAGAGTTTAACGAATCGAATCTTTTTATTAGAAGAAGCACTACCTTGAAAAAATACTCTTATTAAAAAACTGAATTAAATATTTACTGCTTGATTGAAAAAGGAATTAAAAATTAAACATTTTATTTCAAAAATTATTATTTACTTAATTTGATTTCGTAATAAAAGGATTGTTTGTACCTTTTTTAATAAAAAAAAAGTCCCCCCTGGAAATTGTATTGGAAAAGAGTAAACTAAATAAATATAAGCGACAGAACAAATTACACTTATGGTACGAAAAAAAATCATTAAAAGTCACTTGTGTTTTGGGTAATTTGCAAACTTTCACCAACGCGAGTTTGATTTGTTTGATTCTATGATTATAGCACTAGAATAGACAAAGGGTATTTGTCAAAGAATCAATAGGCGCGGCTGAATTTTGACTCCCTGACTCCTGTAGGCGGAAGCGTTATAATTACAATGAATGTTACCTTTTTTTTTATAAAATGTCAATGTTTCAACACCTGTAAAATAGTTTTTTTAAACACAGTTGAGGTCAATAAGACCTCCATAGAGCCATTATACTAGAGGAGCTCTATTGTTAAATTTTGAAACATCAAAAAATTAACCTGAACACCTTTAACTATTTTGGAACGCATCAGTGATCCATTTCGGCGTAAAAAAATAAAAGCAAGTTAAAGTACCCCTCTAAGTCATTAAAAACGTCAGAAACCCATAAAAGTTGCCAGTGTGTATAATAATGGCCGAAAACCACCATGTACCTATCCCGCTAGTACAAATGCAAGTAGACTATTATCCGCCAGGACATTTTAGTTTTCAACCGAAGCAGTCCTTTACTTATATCAGCTGGGATCTGATCTATTGAAATTCTATGTGCTTCTCTAAATTGATGATTAAATCTAAATTTACGTTTAAAATTAAGTTAAATTTTTAGTATTACATCACTTTTAATTACAAACGATTTTTGCTTGCACCTTAGAGCCTTTAATATAGATAAAATTATTCTCTGAGCAATTCAGTTATCATCCCAAATAAATTTATTCGAACAAAATATATTTTTAAACTTCTTTATTATATTTAACTTATATGCTATTAATAAAACTGATAGCACTTGAAAATAAAGTTTACAAAAAAACTGCTATAAAATATGCCGCGTAAAGTATTAATGTTTGTCGGAAAAATGGAAAGGAAGAAAAATTATCATAAATTTCGAAAAGTTAGGAATTGGGAAATGAGGTGGGAAACTCGGCCCGCAGGATAATTTCCTATTTTTGTCCGCTGTGACGCTATCCTACCCTTTACACAAGCTCAGGAAATTGCCTTTAAAATGACATTGCACTGTTCTAGCATATTTTATCGTAGTACCTTATACTACAATTGACTTTTATGGTTTAAACTAATCAAATTTTCGCTTGCTGTTTCCTGCATATTTTAAGTCCTGCTAGTCTTGAATCCCAGATTGAGAGCTTTTATTAGATAATAATTTCGGTATTTAAGAAAGGGTGTGTTGGGGCTACAACCCAAGGGCTGTAAACTATTTATTTTTTTTATTTACGGCTTTTTTTGTTCACTGGCTTTAAAAATATTTTATCTTTTTATTTATTATTTTGAATAAAAATAATGATTTTAAGTGTAAATATATTTGAAATAGTTATTTTCTTATGTATGCAGGACGTAAGGTAACTAACACCTATATACTAATGACTGAAAGGTAAAAGAACACTGCAAGAATGACTCAATTAACATTGGTTTGAAAGAATTAATTTTCAAGACGTAAAACGTAATCCAAACATATTTATTTATAAATAAATTAATATTAGAGGAGTACCAATACCTCTTCTACCACCAGGAGAAAGAGTTGCCAAATACTAAAATTTCCCTGTTTTGAAAAGCTAACCTCAACTTTGGTTTACCCAAGTCGAGTTACAATTTTTCGTATCTTATATATACTAACTAAACACCAAATTTCAGAGTATTGTCGGCATACTGGAATTCGGCGTTTTAACTCAAGTGACCGATAGTGTTGCAACACCTTTAGCTGAAAATTGTTATGATAAAAACTGCAATAACTAAGATTTATTCTGACTACAGAGAACAAATACGAAAATCGTCGATTGAATCAAAACCTGCTAAAATTTAAAAGCCGGACGAATTTTATTTGAAATGAGCGCTTTCTTGCTTATCATCCAAATGTTGCTTAGCTCCGCGGTACATTCAGGAACGCAGGAGCGTTTCGCCACGCCAAGTCAAGAAAAAACGTTAGAATACCCCGCTTTGTCAGTAAAAAAAGTCAAAAACCTATTAAAGCTGCCAGAGTATATTATAGTGTACGGAACAAAGTAGGGGTTTTGAGGGTCTGTAGCGTGTCAACGGCTATATGTACATAAATAATATTATAATATTTTTAAAGGGCGTGCCTTGTAGATTAAAAATATAAAAAAATATCTAAATCGGCCAAGCAGAAGTGGAGAAAAAGTGGTTTTAAAAAGGCATTTTTTACGACTTCATATTCTTATTCTTCCTGCATTTTTCACCTACAGCCTAAACTACTGAACGGATTTAGACGTATGAGGACTTTGTGGATTCGTATTATGCTCGTGTAAATAAGACGACGCACACGATGCATTCAAAATGTATCGCAAAAGAGCCAAGTTGCATTACGATCCGAGAAAGTCTTCGAAAGTTAATGTGTCCCATAGAAACGTCCAGGACACAAATATCTCGTACAGACATACGAGATATTTAATATATATAATATAATATTATATATATATATATATATATATATATATATATATATATATTATATATATGTATGTATATATTATATAATACATATATATACATATATATATATATATAATATATAATTAATATATATATATATATATATATATATTATATATATATTATAATATATATATATATATTATATTCTTGATCAGTGAGTTCCCCATCATAAAAATCCACCTGCCCCCCCTCTATGACTACAACCTCATAAGCTCATTTTTTCTTCAAACATTTGCTAAAAATATATAAAAAAATTGCACTTACTAATAGCAGAATTATTAGCATACATCTCATCTGCCTGAAACAGACGATAAGAATAACGTTATTTTTTAAATGAAAGGTGCCAGACAAAACAAATACGTCAGGGGTCAACAATGTTGTACATTTTTTTATAAAGTTTATTGATACTTGTATACAGTAAATGTGTTTGACATTGTTCTCGTACTGGTTGAAGTAACTTGGTAGCTTTGATAGGAGGAATCACCCAGTGGTGATACTCCTTGATGTGGTAAGGAAAGTGTTAATACTTTATTGTTATTTAAGAATTTTACTTGAATTAAATTAGTGGAATAGAAATAAATTGAAATGAATAGTCGAATTTTTTGAAATGTTTTGCGTTTTTACATACAAATTATTATTGATTATAATACTTCCGTAACAGAAGGTGACGGGGCCCATGTCGTGGAGGATTGGAAGAAATAGTTTTGGAATTTAGGTTTTGGACTGGAGGATTAGGGTGGGAATCTAATTTTAAATTAAAGAAACTGTAACAAGAGGAAATAATGTATTGACAACATAATCTTGGCAATATGCTGATAATGAGAAAAACCTTAGCGAACTTGTTTACCTTATATAGGACTAAATTTAGTCCAAATTTCAAATTGATCTATACATATATTTATATAATGTTATATATTATTACATTATATTTTACAAATATTTGTGTAAAATATATATAAGCCTTCGGCCTCTTTGCCGCTCCACGGCCTCGGCGCTTCGCACCGCGAGTGCGGCAACGGCAAGAGTGGCCGCTTTGCGGCCCTGCTCCTCAAACTTATGAAGTTGTTGTGTACTTTATTAGTATGTCATAGTATTGGTTTATATAAGAGGCATACTGCCACGATATAAGCGAATTTTCAAAAGTATTAGAAAAAAACTTATCGTGTACAATAAAAATGTCCAGGACACAAAAATCTATGTATAAAACTATTTGTCAAGCGAAGCTTGGGTATTAATGCTAGTATTAAATAAGTTTAAGGTTATAAAATTGTAGTCAGTTAAAATTTTTATTTTGTTTTTACACATATTTGAGCTTCCTTCTGAGCTAATTACGAACTGAATTACTTAGTCAGCCAAGTATGATCACAGGTCTTTTATGCAATCAAAGGAAACCCGATTTAAAAGTATAACCCATATCATTTGAATGCATATACACCTTTAATTTTAGATAATTGTACCTAATAAATCTGAGGACGAGCAAAGGGAAGTTATAACACCTTAGACTTTAGATCCACAACAACCTGAGGTCGACAATCCCAAATGGTTTTCTTATAAAACCAACCTCCAAACAGTCAATCACTACTCACCTTTTTTATAAAAAAGAAACTTAGAGTTTGTTGCAATTATTCTTTCAGGGTGGAGAGTTTTGCCCATTTGATTAAGGGCTTTGACCAGACTTTTGCGTAAATCGAGTCGTCTTTTAAATTAGACATAAGAGTGGCAGAAAGTTTGAATTTGATTTGCGATTAAGAGGTTTAAAGACGTCGGGAAGAAGCGTATAATATTCCTCTCCAGTTTCGGCTTCAATTTTATTTCCAATGAAGTGTTTTATTTTCTTAGGAGTTATATTTCCTTAAGGAAGTAAAGCAGGTTCAAAATTAATTTTCCGAAAAAATTTTATTCTTTATAAACGTATTCATTTGCTACAATAATAATACAGGGTTTGCAATAAAAAATAAAATTATAATTTTTTAGTCCACCCCGTAATCCCCAAACAATGACAGAAATAAACATAAAATATTCTTATATTCAAAATTAATGAAGTATTCATTATTTTTCACTAATAATATTATTCTATTACCTTAAATAAGAGGCCAATATTGAAGGGGGCACCGGGTGGAAATAATTTATTTTAGATCTTTTGAGCACACATTTTAATTTCTCTTAAAAAACGAATTTTTTATTAAGAATAACATTTGGTCAAATAATCATAATCATCTCTCTTAGGCACTTTTTAGTGCCAAAAAAGTGTACATTTTAGTACAAGGTCCATGGTACAACATTTTTATTGCGTTACGTGTACATTTCAAAACAAGCAACGACTTTTTCTTGAAAAATTAATACTTTACTCATTTACACCGACAGGTAAGTCCATCCTGGGGACACACCGTACATTTAATTTTTTACTAAAAAAACTTTCTTTATAAAAAATTTAACTTCGTAAAAGCCAAATGGATTTTCCATCAAAAAGTTCTTTGAGATGTCAACAAGAGATATAGTAACTTTATTGTTTGAAACTTGTTTTGAATATTATAGTTTTAGAAGTTTATTAACAACTTTAGGCACTTATAACAAAATAAGTCTAGAAAACTAAAAAAATAATTTTTCCGAAAAATTGTCTATCATACATAATTGTATGAAAAATTGTATCATTAATTTATTAAGGACTGTCTATAACCTTAATCGAACAGCAACTTTTCAAAATAATTTAAGGCCTAATTAATTTCAGGAAAATAATTAATTTAAGGCTTTGCTATTAAAAGAAAATTCAACACCCGCCATGAAGCCAATCTCATTATCGATTTTTTCCCAAAGGAAATTCGTTAAAAACACCTCGACACTAAATACGAAGTTATTGTTTTTATTAGTATTTATTTTAATAGACTTTGTATCATCAATTATGTACTTGGAACATTAATATCTTATCTTTATTTAATACTATGTTTAATTTACCTAGTAAGGTTGTGACGTTACACAGCTTTACTTTATTACGCTGAGATCCTAAATCACCCCCCCCCTCTGCCAACTTAATCGCAGAGAATTAGCCTATTATAATATTTATACATTTTTGTTGCATTGTATTGTTACACGTATTAGGGTTTCGAAGATAATCTTCGAAACCCTTATACATTCTGTCGAGCGTCTGTCTGTCCG